>CM077166.1:44659010-45299796 GCA_039583875.1 Platanthera guangdongensis
ATGTTGCTAGCTCCTTATTGTTTCCAGTCTTGCTACTAGAGCATCAAGTCCTTGCTTCCTTTGAACTAGGTTCAAAATCCATCTTGCATGGCGCTCAATCCAATAGAATCTAAGATTGCTTCTTCAAATACTTTTGGCTTCCTCCTCTGTGATAGAAAGCTGGAGTAGAGAACTGAATTTAGATTCATGCTCCTTGTTTGTACCCCTTGTCTGAGATCTCCAATAATTTGATTGGCTGGATGATCTTTTAAATGCCTATTTGCTGGAGGCAGCCTGTCTTCTGGTTGTACCCTTCAGCTTCTTCATTCAACTGCACCTCTTGGTCTTCTTCAGCAACAGGAGTATCTTATACTCCCCCTGGACAGCAGCCACCATCTTCTACTTGCTGACTTGCAGAAGAACCTTCTGTTAAGTTAAGCTTCTCCATTCTCTCAGTTAAGCCTGTAGAGCTGCAAACACTTCTAGGAAATTCATTGTTAATGAGCTTTGCTTCATCAAAAACTACATGTACTGACTCTTCTACAACTTGAGTAATCAAGTTGTAGACCCTATAAGCCTTACTGTTGTTGCTGTACCCAACAAAGATCCCCTCTTGGGATTTGGCAGCAAACTTGGTTAGATAAGACTTACCATTATTAAGGATATAGCACTTGCAACCAAAGATCCTAAAATAGGATAGATTTGGTTTCTGCCCTTCACAATCTCATAGGGGGTCTTATTGTGGCTCTTGGTGATAGTAGCCCTATTGATTACATGACATGCAGTATTAACTGCCTCAGCCCAGAAATATTCTGGGAGAGAAGTGTCACTCAATAGGGTTCTACCAGCCTCTATTAAGGTTCTATTTTTCCTTTCAGCAATACCATTTTACTGAGGTGTTCTTGGTGAGGAAAATTCCTGAAAAATTCCAAACTCTTCACACAGTTTTGTCATACTTTCAGACTGAAATTCAGTACCATGGTCACTTCTGATTTTGACCACTGTACTGTTCAATTCATTCTGAATTTGGTTAACAAAACTATACAATACTTGGTGTTTCAGATTTTTGCCTTAGGAAGAACACCCAGGAATACCTTGAGTAGTCATCAACTACACCACAAATGTATAGACCTTCCTACCTAGGCTGTGAACTGGCATAGGACCAAAAGATCCATATGCAAGAGGTATAGACACCTCACAGCATCTTTGTTCTCAAGGCTATGAAAGGTGGATTTGGTCTGCTTGCCCTTTTGACAAGCTGAGCATATCCCATCCTTTATACACTTAACCTGAGGACCATTCCTCACTAACTCTTTTTAAAGAGTTGACCAATTGTCTTATAGTTAAGATGAGCCAGCCTCTTGTGCCACTTAACACAAATGTGAGACTTTCTCATCAGCTACAAGACATATAGGAGAAACAATGTTCTCACACATAATGTCTAGACAATAGACATTTCTTTTCCTATATCCTGTCAGAATGATCTTTTGATCACTTGACCTACTGATATGACAACCATCCTTGACAAATGAGATGTCATATCCTAAATCACTCAGCTAACTTATGTTAATGAGGTTATATGTTTCAAACCCTTTACATAAGCCACTTGAGTAATTGTAATATAGATTGCTAGAAATGTTACCAAAGCCTTTGATGATTCCTTTTTCTGAACCACCAAAGGTAACTTTAGGACCATCCTTGATTGGTGTATAGTCCTTCAGCAATCCCCTAGTTCCAGTCATGTGCCTGGAACATCCACTGTCCAAGTACCATATAGGGACATGGCCACTTGGACTCACCTGCAAAATAGATTACTTAACCTTAGAACCCAAATAACTCTTGGGTCCTTGGTGCAAGTTAGTCTGACTTTTAACAAAACTACCTGTAGCTTTTCTAGCAGGCAGTTTTGCTACTCTCCTTGACACTTGAATTGTGCCAGCAATCTATGGCAAAGTGGCCTACCTTGCCACAACACCAGCACTCAAATCTGTTGTACCTTTGTTTAGGTACAACCCTGGCTGTTTTATCTACAGCAGGCTTCTTGTTGAGTACTGGGCTTTGCCCTTAGATTTGGACCTAACTGTCCTGGCAGGTTTTGTAAACCCCAATCCAGTCTTACCCTTTTGAGGGATAAACTCATCTATCAAAGGTAAAACTGATTTTGGTTTAGAAAAACTTGCAACAATCTCTCTCTCCTTCTGAAGTCTAACCTCCAGATTCCTAATTTGATCATTCTTAATGTAATAGTTCTCATCTGAATAACTGTGATGTTCTTCAGCCTGGCTATTTCATTTAGTTTTTGATCTAACACTTTATCTTAATCAGCAGCTGCCAACTTAAGATTAGCAATTTGCTTAGTCAGTATTTTTGACTAGATTTTTGCTCTTCTTAAGTGCCTACAATACATCTCTATATCATCCATCAACTGATGAAATCTCCCTCAGATTCAGACCCACCCACATCACTTGATGCAGATGTATCTGATTCTGAATCAGTATTATAATCTGAAAGACATTGTACCTTACTTGGTCCAGGCTGATCCTGGATCTTGTCTCCTTCAATTAAGGCCATCAGTCCATTGCACTGATTGTCCTCATGCTCATAAATTGAGTTCATTAACTGCATGAACTCATCTTCCTCCTCTTCAGCAAACAGTCCAATATAGGATTCAGCTTCTGAATTTGTTTCTGAAGATGACTGATTAGTCAAACTCTTATCCTTCTTGGCAACAAAGGACCTTTCCTTTTTGCCCTTGAACTGAGTCTTCTTCTTGTCAGTTGACTCTTTCCTCTTTTCTGGACAGTCAGCTATTATATGTCCTTGTCTATTGCAACAATAGCAAACTATCTTTGAGGATGTATTTTTACTTGGCTTGGACTTTCTTTTGTCATTCCTTGATGACTTCCTGTTCTGATAATAGTCATCTTTTGTCTGTGAAGTAGATGGCTTAGACCTCCACTGCTTCTTCTTTAGAAACTTTTGAAACTGCCTTGTAAATGCAGCAAAATCCTCATCACTTTCACTGCTGTCTGAGTTCTGGTTCTCTGAATTTTCTGAAGCAGTATCAGCAACTATTTGTGGTGGAGATGGAGACTTGCTTCTATACTTCCTAGTGGCTTCAGTCTTGAAGGCTATAGCTCTTTCCTTATGCTCCACTCTTGTAGTCTTCTCTTCCTCCTTTCTAACCATTAACTGCATTTCATAAGATAGTAGTTTTCCAAACAAGGTTGGAGGAGGTATATCAGCTAATTTGGCCATTTCCCTAATGGCACAAATCTTGGTATCTCAGTCCTTAGTCAGGGATCTTAAAAACTTGTCATTCAGCTCATAGTTGCTGAATTCTCTTCCATAGGACATCAACTCATTAACAATCGTATAGAATTTCTTGTAGCATTCAGTAATGCTATCAGACTTTCCTTGTCTGAAGCTTTCATACTCCTGATTTAACAAAGACTTCCTGTCTTGTCTTACCTCTTCAGATCCCTCCATGTAAACTATTAGTGTGTCCCACATTTCTTTTGAAGTTTTACAGTGTATTAGGTTCTGAAATGTGGCATCATCAATTGCACTTACAATAATATTCTGGCCCTTTTGTCCATAGTGGCCAGAATAATCTCATCTTTAGTCATTTCTGAATAGTCTTTGGGAGTTTTCTGATTTGCATCTAGAATGGAAATCTTCATTGCACATATGACCCTTCTTTGACTGTGATGTATATTCTTGGGTCAGATGCTTACATAAAGAGTCTAACCCTCTCTTCCATATGCCAAAAATCTCTTTTCTGCAGATTGGCAATTTCATGGATCCTAGCTCTTTGTGATTCTCAGTAGAACCCATTTCTTGATTCTTGATTATTCTGATTCTGCCTACAGGATCTTTACTCGACTGTTATGTCCTTTTTGAGTAACCTCGCTTTGATACCACTTGAAAGAACTATTGACTAATCACCTAGAGGGGGGGGGGGGGGGTGAATAGGAACATAATCTTTTTTAACTTTAAAGGCAGAAACACTGAAAGGTAATTGCAATTCAACAAGTATCACAGCACAGCAACCATACAAGCATACATTCACAGAGTGCACACAAATTTTTATAGTGGTTCCCCAAGGTCTGGGTACATTCACTTTCCCCCTTCTCCTATCTAGTAGTGTACTAGATTCAGCCTAACTTCTCCACTTCTCCTCAGATCCTCAGATCTTACAACTCAGAACCCCAAACAGGTTCCTACAACTCAGAGTGATCCCACTCCTACAACTTAGGCACAAAGCCCTACCACTCAGTCTACAACAAGACGTACACTCAGGCACAACAGCCCTACCTCAGCCTTCAACAAGGCCTACACTCAGAGAAATGATTCTCTTACACTCAGGCTCACAGGCATTACCTCAGCCTTTATAGATTTAGGCTTACAACTCAGATCTATACAAGATCCTACAGAAATTAGAAAAAACAAAGTATATAACCACAACTCTGATAGAGAGAGATGAGTTGACTGACTTCTTGATGAGTTTTTGGAAGAACTTGGCTGAGATCAACCTCCCTTGGCTTTCTTCAAAGCTTCTTGAATTAGAACACAGTAGGGTTGAATCTCCTGAAGATGATATTTAATCAACTTCTGTCTTGAGATTCAGATCTCAATCTGAATTAAACTTAGCAGCCCGGTTCAACAACTGCACTTCTTAGAAGGAGCTCTCTCTCTCTCCAACTTCTTAGATCTTCTCTTGAAGGTCTCTTCTTGTTGTGTTGTTTTTCACTTCATTGATTCATTCTTTCTGTTGAAGGAGAAAGTTCTTTAAATAAGCTTTCTCCATGGTGACCGGCTGATCCTTTTCTAACAACTTTCTGACAGCTCTGACAGTTGCAGTTGACCGGTTGAAATGGCAGCTGTCAAGTCATCCAGTCACTTCTTGAAATCTCTGTCACTGTCTGAAAGTGTTAAGACAGATAGTCTTTATGTGTCGACACAAATAGACTAAGTGTTGACACAAGTAGACTAAGTGTCGACACTAGCCTTCATGGTGTCGACACAACTCCTTGTGTTGTTGTAACATCTTCTCGACACTGCTTCTTCAGAATGTGTCGACACTGATCCTGTGTGTCGACACAAGCATTCTGTTGAATGTGTCGACACTGGTTGAGTGTGTCAACACAAATACTTCTCCAATACTTAGTTGATTTCTGTTGTGTGTCGACACAACTCCTTTGTGTCGACACATCTTCTTGTGTTGAGACTTTGCTAAGTGTCGACACATCTTATTTGAGTCGACACATGCCTTCTGTGTTGAGACTTTGCTGAGTGTCGACACATCTCCTTGTGTCGACACATGTACTTGAACTTTGTTGAAGTTTGCTGAGTGTCGACACAGCCTCCTGGTGTCGACACATGTACTTGAACTTTGTTGATGTTTGCTGAGTGTCGACACAACCTCCTAGTATCGACACATGTACTTGAACTTTGTTGAAGTCTGCTGAGTGTCGACACAGCCTCCTAGTGTCGACACTTTTGCTATCGACAAAGTTTCTCTAGGTGTCGACACTGCCTGTAAGTGTCGACACAGATAATGTTGACAATTCTTCACTGTGTGTCGACACAACCTGTATGTGTCGACACTTTTCTTCTGGTGTCGACTCTGCCTTCCTGGTGTCGACACAATACTACTCCAGTGTGTCGACACAGCTTCTCTAGGTGTCGACACAAGCCTTCTTAAGTGTCGACACTTTTCTTCTAGCTGTCGACACATGAACTTAGAATCTTTTATGCTTTTCCTGCAATTACTTAACCTGCACAAATAAACTCAACGCATATCAAATACACCTTGATGTATATCATTGAGTAGGGTGAGGATTCTTCAAATCAGGTACATATATTCCAATGTACCCAAAAGAAGGATTGTGTCAGCAATCTAGGGCAAAATGTCCCTCCTTGCCACAGCACCAACACTCATGGATATTATATCTTCTTTTCTAAGCATTCTTGCAGTGTGGTTAACTGCTGACCTAATAGAAGGAAGAGGAGCAAGAAATTTCTTCAGGTTTCTTTTAGCAAGGATCTGACTAAAGGTTAGTCTTCTAGCAGGCTTCCTTTGCTTGCTTTGAATGCTATTTACAACTGTCTTCTTTGCAGATGACATGCTGATTATATCATCAGAAATAGCCAAGTCAGGCTTACTGGTAGGCTGACCCTTGGTATGAGTACTTTTTGGATGGGCTTGAGTGAAAGTCACTGCCTTGTCCTTGAGAATTAGGGCTGAGGTACCAAATACAAATGGTCCAGAATGGTTCATTTTAACTTCTTCATGGGGAGCCTTAAAGACACTCATTCCCCTATCTTATCTTCTTTCATTGTAAGATACACTCGTATTCTTATAAGAAGAATTTTCATTCTTGCAGTGACCATACATGCAGTATTGGTCATACTTGTTAGAAGGAGAATTACCTTATGAAAGGTTGACTGTGGCACAACAGGAGCTTGGCCTCTCGTCTGAGATTGGATAACTTTAGAAATCCACTCAGATTCAGATTTTCTCTTGATAGCATCTATCTTAGAGAAATTGGCCACTATCCTCTTCTCCCTTTCAAGTTTCTCTTCAAGACCTTGATAATGGAGTCCTTATATTTAATGGACTCAACATGGGTATCTATCATGGTCTTCAGATGACTAACTTCCCTCATCTTCAGATATAGCAAAGATGAAGTCTCATCTTGCTGGAAAGCAGTCAGCTGTAGGGAAGCAATTTCCCCTTCTTGCTTCTTAACAAGCAACTTGCTTTCCTTTAAAGCTTTCAGAAGTACAACATGATTCTCAATCAAATGATTGATATCATCTTCTGATATAGGAATTTATCATCACTTGATGAGGAAGCATCAGAGTCTAAGTTGGACTCATGACCTGAGCAATAAGAAGAATTAGATAGAGATTGTACCTGATCTGGTCCAGGCTGATCTTGGCAGGATTCTTCTTCCTCTGGTGAAGCAATCAGCCATATCATCTGCATTCACCTTCCTCAGCTTCATCCACCTCTTAGTCACTATCTGAGTATGACAGAGGGGCCCTGATCTCTATTATAGTTCTGCATAGACATCATCATTTACAAGAGCTACCAATAGCCCAGTGTGGTCCTTGCTCTTACTACAAACAAGAAACTTCATTGAGCTCCACTCCATATGTTTCTCTTTTGAACCCACCAATGCAAACCTTTTAGCTATCCTTTCAGGTCTACTCATGCTATTAAGTCCTTTATGAGTAACCTCTCTCTGATACAACTTGAAAGTCTTTATTTTCAAGGATAGTTAAATCACCTGGAGGGGGTGAATAGGTTATTGGTCTCTTTTTGAGTTTCTTAAATATTTATTCTTTAATAGATTTGGTTGTTAGTTGTTTTATGCTTTCAAGATATATACAACCTGCATAAAGAAATAACACATCAAGCACACACAGATTTATAGTGGTTCTCCTAATAAGGGTATATCCACTCTCCCTCCCACCTATCCAACTCATCTTGTTGGACTAGGCACTTCTCCAAAACCTGCTCCAAAGAGCTTACACCTCAGATCCTTAGGATCTTAAAGTCTCCTCCAAGACTTATTCTCAGCCACAAGGTCCTACAACTCAGTGGTCAACAGACCACCCACCTCAGACTATTAAACCCTACACTCAGGCTATGGAGGATATCCCTACCTCAAAGCTCTGTAGTGCTCCTACACTCAGCGACCCTCAAGCCACCTACCTCAGCCTTATACAAAGGCCCACAGCTCATGCTTCTCAACCCTATAGATTTAGGCATAAATCCCTACTCTTAGAGTGCTGCAGAACTCCTACATCTCATTACCCAGAAGTTACCTACCTCAGTGCCCTTCTAGGTACCTACAACTCAGTCTAAACAACCCTACAACTCAGATCCACACTTAAATTCTACAGGATGTAGGTGGGTTGGTGGTTGCTCTTGACACAAGAGGTGTTTCTCTGTGTCAAGCTTCTTGATTGAGATAAACTCAGCCCAACTATGACTATAACAATTTATTTCCCGAGTCTATCTTTACTGAACTAAGAAGTACTTAGTTCTTACTACTTCCATAGCAACAAGTATATATTTACTTGAGCTGGAAGTGCCTTGAAGTACAGTGTTTTGCCTCTATCTGAACTGAGCCTGAAGCTCAGCCCTAACTACTACTTCACAGAACCAGTAATTTTTCTTGCTGGAACTGTGAAGATACTGTAGCTGATTGATGCTACCTAAGCTGAGAAAATCTCAACTCTAACTTTGCAGACTAAGATAACTCTTCCTCCTCTTCCTTTCCTGGGCTGAGGTGATTCAACCCTAACTTTGACTCATGAGGAATAGTCCCCTGAGCCTTCTTTCAAATCTCTGCTTCTTCAATCTTCTTCTCTTCACAGCTTCCAAATTGAGATCTTCGGGATGTTGCTTATACAACTTGAACTGTGAAGAACTTGCGGCAAGGGTCGGTACTTGGTTGCTTCCTCTTTCCTCAGATAAATACTCTGAACTGTTGAAGTCGATGAAGATGACAACAACTAACTTGCTCTTCGTCTAGCTGACTTGACCTTCCTGTTCTTCAGCACAGCAACAATGGAGGCAAAGAAAACTGCTTGATTGCTTTTCTCAAAAACTCTACTTTCTCTGTAAGGCCTTTCCCTTTTATTGATTATGACCCAACGGCTCTTGAGCAGTGGGCCCCGCATCATTAATGGCCAGCAATAACCTTGCTTTAACGCCAACTATCGTACAGTAGATCTGCGGCAAAAAAGAAGCTTATTGTAGCCATCCCCGCCACTAATATGAAATATGTTGACTTATTGACTTGTTGACATCATCAACTATGGACTTGGCCAAAGATCAAACAATATTAGTATAGGTGTTGAGTGAGTAAGCATCACTCAATGCCAAATTACTTAGAATATAAATCTATTTCTAGGAGTTGAGTGATTCAGCTTCACTCAACGGCAACTTGCTTTATTAGCTTTCTGTTGTTTGGCATTGAGTGAGTGGTCATCACTCAACGACAAACTCCTTAGACAAAATTTTATCTTCACTAGGCATTGAGAGCGTTGAGTGAGCACTCCTCACTCAACGCTTTCTGCCTCTACAGCATCTTAAGCGTTGAGTGAGCACGCCTCACTCAACGCTTTTTGCCTTAGCCAATTTTTTGTGTTTAAAAACACTGGCTTTGACTGTGAGTGTTACTCAATACTTATGAGGCTATGACGTTGAGTGAATGACCTTCACTCAACGCCTGTGGACTTAGCCACTTTTCTGCCTCTTAACTTTAGGCATTGACTGTCTCAGCCAACCTCACTCTGAACTGAGTTCAACGAATGGTGAATTGTGTTCGACGAATGGTGAGCTCAGCTCGACGAACTCAGAATCTCAAACTCTGAATTTAGCTCGACAAATGGTGAGCTCAGCTCGACGAACTATGAACTGAGTTTGGCGAACTCTGAACTCAGTTCAACTCACGGCTTTTTGTTGTATGGCGCTGAGTGTGTCTTCATCACTCAACTCCAAACTACTTAGTCATATTTCTGCCTATAGTTGTATGGAGTTGAGTGAATGACCTTCACTCAACGCCTGTGGACATAGCCACATCTCCAGCTTGCCAACGTTCTTATTACCTCTGGCATTGAGTGAGCATGCTCCATTCAATGTCTGTGGACTTGGCTGCATTTTCAATTGCTCATTGACTTCTGGGGTTGAGTGAGCTTACCTCACTCAATGCCCGTGGACTTAGGCAAATTCCTACCTTTCTAGCATCTTCACTTTATGATCATCTATCACATCACTTAGACAATCTGTATTAACTTGTTCAAAGGAACATCCTGGACATGATGAGCTTAAAAAACATAAAATACAACTATGCTCTTAGTGTTGATGGTGATTCCTCTTAAAATCCACTCTAGGGAACATTGTGGGCAATGGACCCAATAATGGTGGAGGAGTTGTGTGACATCTCCTCCATCCGACAGGAAGAAGTGAAAAGAAGGTGACTAAGGACTTTGACAAGCACGTCAGGGTCAAACAGTTCGCGGAAGGGGACTTGGACCTGAAAAAGGTGGATGCAGTAGGAAGATCAGCTGTCATGGGGAAGCTCAACCCCAATTGGGAGGGTCCATACATTGTAAAAAAAACATTGAAATCAGGAGGGTATCTCCTTCAGAATGTGGATGGTCAGACCTTAAGTCACACCTGGAGCGGTGATGACTTGAAGCATTTTTACCCTTGAGCCATGTAAGTGAGTCCTTTTTTCTAATAAAGCTTCTAGATATGCCAATTCTCTTGCAATGATTCATATGAGTGGGTGAAGAGTTCACTTAGAAAACCTCGAGCAGATCCCTTTACCAGGCTCTCATCTAGATGGCAGGGCTGGTTATCACTCGAGAGAGTCTACCCAGATCCCGAGTAGTACCGCTGTTAGGCTCTCACCTAGCTGGCAGGGTTGGATGTCACTCAAGAGAGTCTATACCTAGACCCTGAGAAGATCTCACTATCAGGATCTAACCTAGCTGGCAGGGTTGGATGTCACTCGAGAGAGTGTACCCAGACCCCGAGTAGATCCCGTTATCGGCTCTCACCTAGATGGTCGTGTAACACCCCCTATCTGCCGCATAGCATATAGTAGTAGGTCCGTCCGGGCCCCGACGTCATATACCATAGACAGACCGAAGGGTTACGTAATGGAACCATCCTTCCAAAAACCAACGTCCTACATAGAGTACATTCTAGCGGAAGCAATTTAAAAGTTGCAAATTAAGAACCCAGCCACAACATGAATGTCCACTACATAAACCTAACAGGAATGAACGTACAAATATACAAGTACTTAGCCTTATGGCCTTACAAGAGTTTACTCAAATAAAAGTGCCTTCCAAACCTTAGGTCGCAGGCCGGTCACACATGATAATAAAAGTAAACATTCATATATAGGCCTTCAAGGGTCTGCTCAGCAATAAGGGCTTTTACCCGCTATTTGCCACTAGACTCCGCAGCACAGGCAAGCAACAATCCACCGAAGAGATGACAAGCAAAAGCAATGGTCAGCTAAAGCTGACCAAATTATAACGACCCCTCCACTAAACTCGGGGTGGCGATGCTCCTTCCTTGCACTTTATTAGCATAGCTTAACAGTAGTGAAATTACACATCATCACAGGCATAGACTCGCACGGCCACACACCCCGTGCTCTCAGGGAAAATTCTCGGTGAACCCAGTCAAAATCCGCGGTCTCACCACCGCCCCTTGGATAGCAAACCTCTTGAGCATTATAGTCTTACAGCCTATGCCTAAGACCCTCCATCTATGCCAACGGCGAGTACCACATACCTTAGGTCTCTCTAACCGAACGATAGAGCACGTACGGTTCCACCGGACCCGTTGCTCACACCATAACGTCAATTTAAGCCATATGTGCGGGTCAAGCTTCCCTAATGTTAACCCCGAAATCGCGATCCTTCCCAAGGTAACCAGCTCACTCATCGCGGCCTGCCCCGGGTTCCTCCTGGAGGTCGTGACGCCTTAGTGTGTGCGAACAGAATTTTCTGTCCGCTCAGGCCACACAGCTTGTGCGGACTCATCGGTCTGACCGCCCAGGCCGCGTGCCTTCCCTTGGTCGGCAAGTGCCGCGGAATGCTCCTGCAGTACGCCCCTGCAGGTCGCGCTCCTTGTTAGCTTAACTGAAGCTTGCCTCAACAGGAGCCGCCTTTGCCGGATTCAGATGCCTATCCACCCAGGTCGCTCACACCGCCAAACAAAGGTGGCGACCTGGCCCCAGGCCGTCAGCCAGCTACCTCAATTTCCACCTCGCCAACTCGTGCGGCCTGCCTCGTTAGTCCGGCAAGTCGCTCAGCACTTGTCACCCAGCAGCGTGGACAACCAGCTTCATCAGTCCGCCTAAGGAGCGCGGGTTGTTGATGCGCAAAAACGGCACCGCCTAGTTAACAAGGAGGGGGTGTGTCCGATCTCACAAGCTGAGTGGAGAGGAAGAGGAAGAAGGTTGCGGGGGAAGAGGAATCTTCTGAGTGCTCGAGAGTGGAGCAAGCGCTTGTCAAAGGGGTTGCGGGGATAGAGGAGAGGTTTGCTGAGAGCAACGGAGGAGGTTGATCAGGAGCTGTCGAGCAGATGGGTAATTGGATGGTTGTTCTTGCAGGTTGGGTGCTGAGAGGGAGCTGAGCTGAGAAGGAGAGAGAGGGGGCCGCTAGCAGTGGCAACAGCAGACTTCGTCCGCCGCGGCTTAAATGTCACTCTTGCGTTGGGCTTTCCTTTGATTAATAGCGAGAGTTACAACTTGCTAATACACCTTTTCAAGAAAGCAGTGAAGGGTACAAGAAGGAAGCTGGTGGCTAAGGAAGAAGTTTCAGAAGAGGCCGCGTGGACTGAAGAGCATAGTCGGCAGGCCACGCGGTTAAGGGAAACGGAGACCGCGTGGACTGGAGAACCAGAGTACAACAAGCCGCGCGACTAAAGGCACAGAAAGTGGTGTGGACTGAGAAACGGAGTTCGCATGAGGTGGGCTTGCTGGCTGACTTCGAGCATGAGCACCTTGGCAATGATCCCCCCCATATGAGAGGTATGGAGGTCTATTTATAGGCCCGAGGAGGTAACAGGTTGCGGTGACATTACCCCCGGTGAGACGGTAACTTGAGCGAGAAGAAGACGGAGTCCGTCGAGTCTGCCACCGGCCGCGCGGACTGGAGCTTGCTTCTGGAACTTGTGCCGCTATCGGCGAACTGGGAGACTTAGTGGCTGACTGCGATACGGGTTCGCGGAGTCCTCTATTGCTGAGCTAAGACTGTCCGCCTGCTGCTGGGGTGGCGGATGTTGGAGGCCAAGCGATGCACTGCAAGGAGAATCCGCTGAGTCCGCCGCTGCTGAACTGAGCGAGCTCTAAGGGGTGCGAGCAGGAGAGTGTCCGCTGGTGAACTGGATTATGTGCTATAGCAATAGCATTAGTATTATCACAAATAATGTTGAATTATTTAAGTTGACACCATAGTCTAGGAGTTAGTTTTGTATCCATAACATTTGTGAACAGCAGCTGCCAGCAGCCATGTATTCTGCTTCTGCAGTTGATGTAGACACAGATGTTTGCTTTTTACAAAACCAGGAGACAAGTCTCATACCCAGGAACTGGCAAGTTCCAGAGGTACTCTTCCTGTCCACTCTACATCCAGCATAGTCAGCATCTGAGTATCCAGTTAACTCAAACTCTGACTCTGCAGGATACCAGAGTCCTAGATTAGGACAACTCTTTATATATCTCAAAATCCTTTTTAAGAAAATAAGGTGAGATTCTTTAGGGTTCACTTGGAACCTAGCACAAAGGCATGTGGCAAACATTATATCAGGCCTGCTTGCTGTTAGGTATAATAGGGATCCAACAATTACCCTATAATGTTTCTGATCTACAGGTTTCCCTGCTGCATCAGAATCCACAACAGCATTAGTAGTCATATGTGTTTTCATTCCTGAAGCATCACCCATCCCAAACTTCTTAATAAGCTCTTTAGCATACTTAGCTTGGGAGAGGAAGATACCATCAGGGAGCTGCTTCACTTGGAGACCAAGGAAGTAGGAAAGCTCACTCATGCTACTCATCTCAAATTTGGAATGCATGAGGTCAGCAAACCTCTTGCACAATTTGGTATCAGTAGACCCAAAGATGATGTCATTCACATATATTTATACTAACAATATTTGGTCCTTATGATGTCTAGTGAAAAGAGTTTTATCTATGGTTCCTCTTGTAAATTTATACTCTAAAAGAAAGCTTGCTAAGGTCTCATACCAAGCTCTTGGAGCTTGCTTTAAACCATAGAGAGCTTTATGCAATTTAAATACAAATGAGGGATAAGTTAGAGAGATAAAACTTGGAGGTAGTTCTACATAAACCTCTTCTTGAAGCACTCCATTCAAGAATGCACTCTTGACATCCATTTGGAACACTTTGAATCTCCTATGAGCTGCATAGGCAAGGAAGATTCTTATGGCCTCTAACCTTGCAACAAGGGAAAAGGTTTGGTCATAGTCAATTCCTTCCTCTTGCCTGTAGCCTTGAGCAACAAGCCTAGCCTTGTTTCTCACTATGTTCCCTTGGGCATCTAGCTTGTTCCTGTAGACCCACTTGGTTCCAATAACTGGGTAGTTATGAGGTCTTGGAACCAAATCCCAAACTCTACATCTCTCAAACTGATTTAGTTCCTCTTGTATTGCAATGATCCAGTGGGGATCTTGCTCAGCTTCATGAATGGTGAGAGGTTCAATTTGAGAGAGAAAACAGGCATGCATCAAGTCTTGGTTGAGTTGATGCCTTGTCTGTACACCTGCTGAAATGTCTCCAATCACTTGAGATTTAGGGTGATCTCTAAGTGTGACAAGATCAGTTGGTGGAGTTTGTTGAGCAACAACTTCTGTAATTAATTCCTCTTGTGAAATGGTACTAGCTGTTGAGGGAAGTTCAGCGACTTCCACTTGAAGTTCTTCTTCACTCTCTTCAGCAACCTGTGGAGTAGGATGGGTTGATACCTCTTGGGTAAGGTTTAGTCCATCCATAGACTCACACAGTTGTGGAACCTGCAAAAAACTATTATTGTAGAAATCTCTTTCTCCTTATAAGACATGTTAGCTTCATCAAAAGATACATGAACAGACTCTTCAATTTTAAGGGTGGATTTATTAAAAACTCTATAGGCCTTGCTTACTTGGGAATATCCTAGAAAAATCTCTTCTTCAGCCTTAGCCTCAAACTTTCTAATGTATCTCTTTTTTATTTGTGTGAATGTAACATATACAACCAAAAACTTTAAAGTATGTGATTTTAGGTTTCTTTCCTTTAAGTAATTCATAGGGGGTCTTATTTTTTAGCTTATGTATAAGGCTTCTATTCAGGACATAGTTAGCAGTGTTTACAGCTTCTGCCCAAAAGGATAGAGGCATGTAAGCATCTGCCAATAATGTACCTGCAGATTTAATGAGTGTCATATTTTTCCTTTCAGCAACCCCATTTTGTTGGAGAGTTCTAGGAGCTGAGAAGCACTGTCTGATACCTTCCTTCTCATAGAAATCATGCATAAGAAGAGACTCAAACTCTGTGCCATGATCACTTCTGATCAATGCAACATGAGTAGAGAACTCAATCTGTATGGTCCTGAGAAAATCTGTAAGAACATTGAATGTATCTGACTTAGATCTCAGAAAGGCTACCCAACTGAATCTTGAGAAGTCATCAACAATCACTAAAGTGTAAGACTTCCCTCCTAGGCTTTGTACTGTAATGAGTCCAAATAGATCCAGATGAAGCAAATACAGAATCATAGGTGAATCACTTTTATTAATGGATTTGAAACTAGTTTTGGTTTGCTTGCCTAATTGACAAGCCCTGCATAGGCTTTCCTTCTTGTAGGGGCCAGAAGGTAAACCTCTAACAAGGTTGTCTTTAGATAACCTAGCTATATTCTTAAGGTTTACATGTCCTAATCTTTTATGCCACAACTCATTTTGATTACTAGTGATATTGAGTAAACAAACATCAGTTTTGGCAGAAATGAAATCTACTAGATATATGTTGCCTTGTCTAATTCCAATTAAAATAGTTTTGTTTTCATTATCAATAATAGAACAAGAGGTAGAGTTAAAGTGCACCTGATAACCTTCATCACATAATTGACTTATGGATATTAGGTTATGTTTGAGTCCTCTTACATATGTTACTTTCTTGAAGGTAACTGATCCAATCTTTACTGCTCCATATCCTTCTGACTGGCTACTCTATGAATCACCAAATATCACCTTTGGTCCTAGCTTGGACTAGTAATTGGATAATTTGTCCTTGCTGCCTGTCATATGCTTGGAGCAACCGCTGTCCAAGTACCAGGTCTGACTTACCCTTGGACAGCTCTTCACTTGTACCTGTAATGAAAAACAAAACTCAATTGTTCTTGACCCAGGTTACCTTGGGTCCTTTATTTGGTTGAAAAGAGAAACTGGATATAACTGATAATGCAGGTTGAGATTTATAACCTAAGGGGTGATATCTCCTAGGTGGAATAACCCAATCAGCGACTGGATTGAATGACTTATTAGCTGGTTTAGAGTTTCTGTAAGAGAAATAGTTTAAGTTTGGTGACATAGCCATGGACTTCATACATGGGCTTCCCCGGTCTCGGACAGGGAATGACTCGATCTGGGTAATCGTCGATCGGTTGACCAAGGTGGCTCGATTTATACCGATCAGGAAGGATGATTCAGTAGGAGTACTGGTGCGGAAGTTTGTGGAGCAGTTCATTCGTTATCATGGCGTGCCCAGGACGATAGTGTCGGATCGGGATGGCAGGTTCACCTCCAGGGAGTGGAGATCCGTGCATGCTTACTTAGGCACGCGATTGACTTTCAGCACTGCATTCCACCCCCAGACAGACGGGCAGACAGAACGCACCAACCGGACGCTGGAGGACCTTTTGAGGCTATGCATCCTGGACCGCGGGGAACCGTGGGAGAAACTCTTGCCCCTTGTCGAGTTCTCCTATAACAACAGCCACCAGTCCAGCATCAGGATGGCGCCTTACGAAGCCTTGTACGGGAGGAGATGCCGGACCCCGCTTTCTTGGGTGCAGAACGAGGATCCGAAAGTGTTGGGGTCAGAGTTCGTTGAAGACACCGAGGCACAGGTGAGGCTGATCAGGGACAGGATGCTCGAGGCACAGAGTAGACAGGCTAAGTATTATGACGCCCGACATCGGCAGGTGGAGTTCCAGGTGGGGGACCGGGTGTTTCTGAAGATCCGGCCCATGCATGGAGTTTCACGGGTGCGTGGTCGGAGGAAGAAGCTCAGCCCTAGGTACATGGGCCCTTATAGGATCCTGGAGCGGATCGGACCCCTAGCCTACCGGCTGGAGTTACCATCAGAGCTGGAAGCGCTACACGACGTCTTCCACATTTTCTTCCTTGAGGAGGGCTCTGCTACGCCCGGAGCAGCAGATTCTGACTACCGAAGGGCCGGTAGCTTCAGACCGGTCGGTTCATTTGGAGCCTGTGAGGATCGACGACCGAGGAGTGCGGGTCTTGCGACGCAAGAAGGTCCCACTAGTCAAGGTCCTGTGGAGGAACCATGGCCAGGAGGAGCATACCTGGGAGCCACAGGACCTGATGCGACAAAGATACCCCGAGCTATTCAGTCAGGTATACCTCTCAGACCCCTCAAGATGTTAATTTAGTGTTCCTGCTTTAAGTATACTAAGGGCTGCTCTAGGTAGATAGGGGCTTATCTTTGTTTATTGGGGGCTTAACCTTGTTTATTGGGATTTTGGCTCGCCGTTTGGGCGAAAGGGGTCTTAGATCTAAGTTTTCCCATAAAATCAAATTTAACAAACAAGGCGTCATAATGGGATGTTACAAGACTCTTTTCTTCGGTAATAAGACCCATAGGTCCAACCTTGATTTCGGGGATGAAATCTTTGTTTTGTTTATTGGGATTTGTAACATCCCATTTCCAACTAGACCCCTAAGAGTGGTTTTGGCCATGACTAGGTCATGACAAAACCCTAGGAAGCCAGAAATGGGCCAAGAGTTAGGAGGCCAAGGTGGGGATAACCATGGCCTGCAAATAGTAGAATTTTGAACAATGGTTTAGAATGACAATGGGGCTTCACTATGGCCCCAAGACCCTACCACAACACTCCCAAACATTTTGGGAGACCCATTAGAGCCAAAAGGACCCATTAGGGCCAACCCAAGAGGCCCAGTTGACCAAGGTCAACCCTAGCCCTGAATGGTCAACCTAGCCTACTTAGGGCCAATTGACCCACTCCTAGTCTAGAGGACCCCACCTATGCCCTCCTAACCCTAAAGTGAGGTCAATAGGTCACTAAGGACACATTGGGGTCAGCCCTAGAGGCCAGGTTGACCCAAGTCAACTCAAGCCCTAATCTGGTCAAAGTACCCTCACTAAGGGCATGTGACCTCCAAGTGCAGGGTAACCCTACATAACCCTACCTAGACCCTAAGGGAAGTCAATGAGAGTCACAAAGGATCCATAGGGGTGAACCCTAATGGTCATGTTGACCCAAGTCAACTCTAGCCCTAAAATGGTCAAAGTGACCTTACCAAGGGTCAAGTGACCTTTAAGGTGCCAAGTCAACCCTACCCAACCCTACATAGACCTTAGGGGAGGCCAATGAATCACCCATGACCCAATGGGGTCAACCTAGATGGTCAAACTAACCAAGTCAACCCTCATTGAGGGTCAAGTCAACTTAGCCCAAAAAGGGCTAACCCAAGCTCAAGCCACTTCTCCCTTAGGCTAAACCCATTCCCATGACCTTCATAATCCAGTGGGCTGCCTTTAGCTTGTGAGGTTGACTAGTCAACCAGAGGTGACTAGGAGAGAGAAAAGAGCTCCTCTCCATGATAATGGAGGAGAGAGAAAATGGGGAAGAGGAAAGGGAAGAGAGAAGCCGGCCAAGGAAGGCCAACAGCCACCAGTTATGGCTGTAATCAACTCCTCTAGGGGAGAGGAGTTGATTCCAGCTGTTTCCCGGCCACCAAGGGTGGGTTCAGCCCCCCTCCACACAACCCGAGCCACACCTTTAATGGTGTTAATGGCTATTGAAGAACCAGCCTCTCCCCTCCCCCATTTGCCATTTAAACACCTTCAGGGAGCCGAGGGGATCATTTTAGAGCGTTCACCTGGAGGAGACGAGCCATTCCACTGTGCAGTTGCAGAAGCCGAGCGCCGCCGCCGTCGTCAATGGCATCCCGCCGCTCCTCTCGCATCCAGGCCGCCAGGAAGGTCCTCCTCCTCTCCTTAACCCGCGGGTAGATCCTAGGAATCATTAGGCTTGAGTTTCGGGCTCAATTGAGCCCGATTCAATCCGGGATTTCTCCTGGTTTCGGCAAGAAAATCTCTTGCTTTATCCGCCGGAAAACGCCTCTCCGGCGGCGGTGCCGCCGCCTGACGATAGCACCACCACAACGGAGGTGTTGGTGGCGGTGGCCGGCCGGGGAAGGGGCTGGATCGCCGGCGGCAGGGCTTGGAAATCGCTCCAGGCGGGACGAATCTCAGCCATTGGCTCAATGGGGCTGAGATCGTCGATCTCTGCTCAGAGAATGACAATAGTCATTTTCTGCGCCCCAAGTTCGTTGACCTCTGCTCGACGAACCATACCAAGTTGGTCGATCGTAGTTAGACGAATTGTTATCACTAAAGTTTGTGTTCAGCGTTCGTCGATCTGGGTTCGACGAACTGGCCACATTTCATCGATCTGAGTTCGACGAATGCTGCTGAACCTTGTTTTTATTAACTGTTTTCTGATTTCTGTTTCTCTTATCTATAGTTTTGGATTACTTTCAGACAATGGTTTGTTTATAATCTTTTCCTTTCCCTTGGCAGAAATAAATTTAATAGGGGTTGTAAGAATATTTTTCTTAATTATGGGGGGGCAAACTTGATGATGCACCCAAGCCCAGCTTGCCATTTAATCTGGCATTAACTGTGCTTGTTATGTCCATCAGCTTGAGGCTTCTCCCATTGAGAGATTGCTCAAGTTGTTTGGTCTCACATAATTCAGATTTTAATTTGATTATTTGTTCATTTGCTAGAGTTAGTTGGTCTGTTAGTTTAATATTTTCGGAGTTAACAGATTCAAGATTTCCTAGTCTTTCTCTAAGAGTCTTTATTTCCTTTTCTGAGCTAATTAAATCTAAACACATGGCTTTGAATTCATTTTTAAATGAATCAGAATTGAAATCAAAATTTGAAAGAACCTGATCTGCCTCTGAGTCTGAGGCTACTTCATCTTCAGATTCTCCTTCTGATCCTGAATTGCTCCTGGAGGCATCAATTGCCATAAGACAAATTTCCTTGGATCTTGCTCCTTCCTCTTCTTCACTTGAATTGGAAGAGGATGATTCTTCTTCTGTATCACTCCATGTCTCAGCAACAAATCCCTTATCTTTCTTTTTGTATTTGCTGGAAGAGGGTTTGCTATTGTGTCTTCTCCTGGAGTCCTTTTCTCTGCTCTTGTCCTTCTTCTGGTTTTCTGTACATTCTGAGATGTAGTGTCCAGGCTTTCTGCAACCAAAGCACACAACCTACTTGGCTGGTGTCTTGTCAAATCTGGGCTTATCATCCTGCCTGGATGTTTTCTTTCTGAAATCCTTTCTAGCCATCTTATAGAATCTTTTTGCAAAGAGGCTCATGAGTTCCTCATTTGATGTTGAGGTCTCACTTTCCTTAGATGTTTTGAATGCTATGTTGTGATCCTTTCTCACTGGAGTTATTGCCTTCTGTTATACTGTTTCTCTTGATTTGATCAGCTGCTCATAGGATTTTAATTTGCCTAGCAGAGATTCAGTTGATATCTCATTTAGGCTTCTGGCTTCTTTGATTGGCCAGATTCTGGAGTCCCAAGAGCTAGGGAAGCACATCAATATCTTGACATTCACTTCTGTCAGGGTGATGTCCTTATCCAAGGTTTTAAGCTCATTGATGATTGAGCTCAACATGTTGTACATTTCAGCCACTGATTCAGTCTCATCCTTCTTGAAATTCTCATACAAGGTTATGAGATTTGATCTCCTGTTTATTCTTTCATCTACTGAGCCAGCTACCATCTGGTTGAGGGAGTCCCAAATTGCCTTGGCTGAGGTGCACTCAGCCACCTTCTGAAATATGTCATCTGACATAGTCTGAGACAAGATATTCATTTCCTTAGTATCTACCATTTTGGATTTTTTGAAGGCATCATTATTCTCTGGAGGAGGTACTGCAGTCATGTTGGTAGAAGTGCTTGTAGAAGCTGCAGGTGCTAGAGGTACTCCTATCAAGATAGAAGCAAAAATATCCTCATCAATAGAATTCATATATAATTTGAATCTTGCCTTCCAGATGGCAAACTTGTTAAGATTGTATATTGGAGGTCTGATGCTTGCATAGTCTTTGTTTTGGGCCATTTATGTGAAGAACTAAATCTAATAACACAAACAAACAATCAGATCTCACAAGAGGGATCTTTTTGGTTCAGGTGTTAGCCTGTACAACCAATTAAGGTATGATATTTTAACCAACCTGGCTCTGATACCAATTGAAAGTGCAGGTTAGATCTGAAATACTCTAGAGGGGGGGTGAATAGAGTATTGTGCTCACTACAAACATTTTACAACTTTTGTTATATTCCTAAGTGAACAAGTCAGTAAATAAAATAAATAAGTACAACAAACTATCTAATCACAGAGCACAGCCAAAACAAAAGAAAAGGGCAACCAGACGACACAAGAAATTTTATAGTGGTTCCCCAACCTGGGTACATCCACTCTTCTACCACCCTGGTAGGAATTCACTCAGGTTTTTGATCAGGCGCCTAACACCAATGAGCTTTTGTTCAGGTTCTCAAAAACCAAAACCTCATGTCTTTTGGAAGGAGACTTGCAACCAGGAATAATTTTGAAGGGAATTAAAACCATGTACAGGAGTTGGAAGAGAGGTGATGGTGTCTTCTCTTTCTCAATAACAACTGAGAAGACTGTGGATTGATGTTAGCAGATTTGCTCCCCCTGAGATCAGGAAAACTCGAGCACTGCTACAGGGTGACAGGTCTTGAAAGCTTGAGTACCTGGACCAGAGATTGCTTCAGGAACTTCTTTGACAGATAGAGTTATATTGTCCTTCTGAAGTTGTCCTGGAGGATTGAAGGAAGAAGACTCTTGATAGTAATTGGTTGTTCTTATTATTATTGATGAAGTTGTTCTCTAGCCAAGGCTAATTGCTGTCAAGAACTTTTGATTGTTCTGAGATTGTTGTTCTGTGCAATCTTTCTGTGTGTCTGTATGTCTGAAATTCTGAGTTGCTCTTTGATTTTCTAACTTCTCTCTTCTGATGTCTGACTGACTGAGGAACATTCAAAATTTGAATGTTTGAGCAGTAATTGCAGTCAGCTTGGGAAGAAAGCGACAATCAATAATTTCCCTACCTGTCCCATGGAAAAACGGCATGTAATAATCCATGATTAATGCGCGTTCCAATGGTAACATTCCGAGAAGATCTGGCAATAATTGTTCAGGAATCTTCGCCAAGAAAAGGGACGGGAAAACTGGAGAAGACCTAGTCTGGAATCGTCGAACGTAGAACAAGAATCGTCGAGCTGAGTTCACAGTTCGTCGAGCTGAGCTGATGAGTTCGTCGACCAGACAATAGTCTTCAAGTCAATACTGCTACAATCTTTGTTGAACTGACAATCTTCATTCGTCGACCAGAGATCTAAAGTTCGTCGAACAGATAATCTTCATTCGTCAAACTGAGTTCCAAAATCGTCGAGCGAAGAATGATTGTGGACTTAGAATCTGAGAAGTCTCTGACTGAGAAGAATATAAATCATTGACCACAAATCGTCGAGTAGAGAACAGTATTCGTCGACCTGAGAAGTTGACTTCGTCGACCTGAGAAGCTGTGAACTTGAGGTCCAAGTTCGTTGAGCTCAGAATCTTGTCATCGACCAAAGCCTGGAGTTGGACTTAGAAAAATTCTGAAGTTGTCCTGACTTTAGCTTGTTGAAGAAACTCAGTCTTCGTCGAACAGAGAACAAAGATCGTCGAGCTCAGCACTAATAATTGTCTCACGATCGTCGAGCGCTGAACACCTTTCGTCGAGCTGAGTTCGACGAACGTCGAACTCATTTCACTTGGTCTTGAAATCTTCTAAGTTTGGAGTCTCTGATGGTCTTGTTGATAGCTGGTCCAACTGAAGTTGACTCTAAGGACTTGGCCTAGACTCTAGGACACAGAATTGACCCTGGCTATACATGATGGGTCACATCCTAAGCTAGTGAACCTAGCCTAAATCAACTAGGGATCCAACAGATGCTGGATGACTTAAGACGAGAAGTCATGCAGACCATCAGCTTGGCCTTCTCGGCCCAAAGCGAGTGGGGCACCCCTCAGGTTCCGATAGAGGAGGTCCCGCTCTTGGGCTAGAACGCCCCTGGACAGCGCCCGGGGAAGGAGGTCCCGGCAGAGGCTGGCGAAAGGGGCATGGCTGCGCGGGAGCTCTTCCCAAACCAGCGCCCGGGCAAGGAGGCTTTGACAATCTGGGCGAGAGGGAGGCGTCAGTACGAGAGCTCTTCCCTGGTTACGGTCTCGTGGATCGGGCCAGCCAGCCGAGGCCGCAGGACGTGCCCTCTCGCCAGGCAGGAGGCGAGAGCCCATTCAGCGAGCTCATCATCTTAGCTCCGGTACCAGAGGGGTTCCAGGAGCCTGACATGTACTACTACTCGGAAAGGATGACCCTGTATAGCATGTGCAGTGGTTTGAAGATGTCATTTCAATAAGGCAGATGACAGATGCCTTCAAGTGCCGGCTATTTGCCATCACGTTGAAGGAGAAGGCTCGGGACTGGTTCCACCAGTTTCCAGCAAGGTCGATCGACTGCTTTGAAGATCTGCGAAGAAGTTTCCTGTTGAGGTTCTCAACGTCGAAGAAGAGGAAGAAGGAGGCGGAGTGCCTGTTTGCGGTGAGGTAGAAGCCGGATGAGTCACTGGGTCACTCTGTCGACCAGTTTCAAGAAGAGATCCTCCTGGTCCAGGAGGTCCCAGGGTACGCGTTGATGCTCACCTTTACCCTGGAGCTGAGGCCAGGATTCTTCAGTATGGAGTTGAAGAGAGTGCCCCCCTCTTCTTTGAGGATCTCATGGAGAGGGCGGCAAAGGAGATAGACTTCGAGAGAGCAAACCCAGCATTTGCCAGGAAGTTGGCCAGGCTGGCAGAGGATGATGTGAAGGAACCTGCAGGGGAAGCCAGAAGGAGCAGAGGGAGCAGAGAGAAGAAAGGAGGAGGGAATAGCCCCGAAGGCAGGGGCAGCAGAAGGGATGGGGGGCCCGGGAGTCGAACAACCAGTTGGGTTGGAGGCCCCAGGAGGGTCGCCCCTAGGGCCAAGGAGGAGGCTACCAGGGAAGAGATAACTTACGGGAACCCAGGAGGTTCGACCAACCGGCGTGGAGGCAGGAGCCAAGGGGTCGGGTCCCGCCGCCGCAAGAGGCCATGGAGGTGGGCAGAGGAAGAGGAGCGAGGAGAGGAGTTCGAGGAGCTGGGAGAAGAGGAGGAGGAGAAGGAAGAAGGGGCAGGGCGGCGTTGCTCTTTTGTGACTTCCATCAGGAGGAGGGTCACGCGACGAGCACCTGCCCTGAGTTCTTGGAGATGAGAGAAGCAAGATGAGTGGGGAGGTAGGATCCGCCGGTTAGGATTGTGGAAATGTAGCAGGGAGAGGTGGAAGATAAGTGTGAAGACTGGGTAGACATGGGGACCCGGGGAGGAATCGGGGTGATTCATGGAGGAGTGGGGATTGAGGCAACCCGCAAGGGGAGCCTGCAAACCATGTACCAAAGGGGGGTCGCCTCTACCTCCCAGGCTCCCCCACCGAAAGAAAAAATCACCTTCTCATCAGCAAACATGCCGGACTACGAAGATCCATTCTGTGACGCCCTGGTGATCCAGACGGCGGTGGAGAATTTCACGGTCTCAAGGATACTAGTAGACAACGGGAGCTCGGTGAATGTCATCTTCAAGAAGGCCTTCGATGAGATGAGGGTTGAAGGGAAGAGGATCTTGGCTTCGGATGGACCGCTGTTCGGTTTCTCCGGAGAGAGGAAGGAAGTGGAAGGGGAAGTAGGGCTACACGTGAAGTTGGCGGCGTGTCACGGAACTGCAGGTTCGTGATCGTGGACGCCCCAAGCAGCCATAACGCCATCTTTAGGCGCCCCCTCATCAGTGCCTTTCGTTGCGTCCCCTCCTCGTTTCATCAGTGCCTCAAGTTCAACAATGGAGGGTTGCAGGTTAGGGTAAGAGGGGACCGGAAGGTGACAAGACAGTGCTACGTTACGGCAGTCAACACCATATCATGGATGGCAGAGGCAGAGGAGTTGGAAATGGAGATGGCGGCACATGAAGAGGTTGTCGGAGGAGAGGAGATTGAGGAGCAGCAGGGAGGAGATGTGCAGGAGGTCCAGGGGGACGAGGAGCAGGAGAGCCCGGAAGGGGCGATGGAGGTAGAAGAGAAAGAAGTAGGAGGAGCTGAGGAAGAGGCCTAGAGGGGCGTGGAAGTCAAGCAGCAGCAGGAGGGGCCGGAGGAGGCAATGGAGATCGAGGAGGAGGTAGGATGGGAAGAGCTGGAGCTGGAGGAAGAAGTAAGGGTCGGCTGGGAGCAGTCGCGGCTGGAACCAGCCGAAGAAGTGGTGGAGATGGAGGTCTTCACCAGCGCAGGGCAGGTGCAGAGGGTGCCGGTCAGCGGGGGCTTGAGTCCCGAGGCCCGGGAGCGAGTGCGGGCCTGCATTCAAAGCAACATCGACATCTTCGCTTGGAGAGCGTCAGACATGCCGGGCATCGACACGGACATGGCCTTCCATCTCCTGAACCTGGACCCCCGCAATCGCCCCATACGCCAAAAGATGAGAGCCATCACCACCAAGCTGGAGGATCCCATCCACGAAGAGGTCAGGAAGCTCCTGGAGGCCGGCTTCATCTCAGAGATCCAGTATCCAGGCTGGATCTCCAATGTGATAATTGTTAAAAAAGGGGTGGTAAATGGAGAATGTGTATTGACTTTTCTTTGTTAAATAAATCGTGCCCTAAGGATTGCTACCCCCTGCCTCGGATCAACGCGATGGTTGATTCAGCCGTCGGTTTTTCTATCATGAACTTTTTGGATGCTTTTTCAGGTTATCACCAGATCCGGATGCACCCTCCCGATGTCAAGGACGTTTCCTTCATAACGAGGGAGGGGTGCTTCAGTTACAAAATGATGTCTTTTTGGTTGAAGAATGCAGGGGCTACCTACCAATACATGATGGATCGGGTCTTCTGAGATCAGAGGGGAAGAAATTTGAAGGTCTACGTCAACGACCTAATGATCAAGAGCAAGTGCGTGGATTCGCACCTGAAAGATCTAGAAGAGACGTTCTCCACCCTGAGGAGGTTCAAGATGAGGCTGAACCCCTTGAAGTGTGTCTTCGGGGCCAGCCGCAGGAAGTTCCTTGGGCACCTCTTGACTCCGGCTGGGGTGGAGCCTAACCCGGACAAGGTAAAGGCCATCTTGGATTAGGAATCACCTCGTGATGTCAAGGAGGTCCAGCGCTTGACAGGAAAGCTGGATGGACTGAGTAGGTTGCTCTCCAGGTCAGGAGACAAGTGTTCTTCATTCTTCAAGGTGCTGAGAGGGAATCAAAGGTTTGAGTGGACCGCTGAGTGTGAAGAAGCTTTCCAAGGGATGAAGAGACAGCTCTCTTAGGCTCCTCTGCTTCAGAGCCCAAAAGAAGGGGAGGACCTGACCTTGTACCTTGGAGTAGGAGCGGAGGCGGTGAGCTCCGTCCTAGTAAGGGAAGAAGGAAAGAAGCAATTGCCCATCTACTACGTCAGCCGGATATTGAAGAAAGCAGAGCTCCGCTACCCCATCCTCGAAAAGCTAGCTTATGCCTTGGTCATCTCTGCAAGGAAACTCTGGTCGTACTTTCAAGCATATTCGATTTGGGTGGTTACCGACCATCCTCTTCGCAAGATCTTCGAAGGAGTAGAGCACTCGGGGAGAAATGCTAAGTGATCTATTGAGCTAAGAGAGTTCGACATCTCTTTCATTCTGAGACTCTCCATCAAGGCGCAAGCGGTGGCGAACTTCCTGGCAGATTATGTTGTTGAAGATGAGGAGGGAGAGCAGCAGCCACGGGAAGCATGTAAAATGATGGTCGATGGGGCCTCGGGAAAACATTCCCTCGGGGAGGAATGGTGTTGATCAGCCCCCAGGGAGTCGCGATAGAGCAGGCGGTGGCTTACCATTTTCCAGTAACCAACAACCAAGCAGAGTATGAGGTCGTGATCGCCGGCCTTCGCTTGGCAAAGAAGCTTGAGATTCAGGATGTGGAGGCCTTCACTGATTCAAAGGTAGTAGCATCACAGATCCGGGAGAGTTTGAAGCTCGGGAGCCTACCCTCATAAAATACCTCTCCAAGGTAAGGGCGATCATCGGTGGGTTCCGGTCATTCTCAATCCAACATGTTCCAAGGGAAGAAAGTATAGTTGCCGATCGATTGGCTAAGTTTGGACCTCGAGGAGGAGGGACCTTGACGGAGCTATTTCGACCGGCCATCGAGGAAGGAGAGTTGATGGTGGTGGATCAGCGACCCTCGTGGTTGGACCCATTGGTGACCTTCCTAACCACCGGTGAACTTCCTGAGGGGATCAAGGACGGGAAAAGCTTCAGGCGCAAGACAGCTCACTACCTGATGATAGAAGGGGGCCTGCATCGTAAGATGTTGTCAGGGATCCTATCTAGATGTGTGACCGAAGAAGAGATCTCAAGGATCTTGGGAGAGGTACACTCGGGCGAGTGTGACAATCATTCTGGAGGGAGGATGTTGGAGGCAAGGGTGGTCAGGCAGGGGTACTTTTGGCCCACCCTAAGGAAGGATACCGCGGAGTTTGCAAAGAGATGTCAAAAGTGTCAGCTCTGCGCCCCCCTTCATCTCTTGGCAGCTCAAAGGCTCCGAAGCATCACGGCACCGTAGTCGTTCGCCATCTGGGGCATGGATTTAGTTGGACCTTTCCTTCCGACCAGTGGACAGAGGAGGTTCCTCTTGGTCATGGTCGATTATTTCTCAAAGTGGCTGGAGGTTAAGGCCTTAGCCAAGGTCACCTCACAAGTCATAAGTAACTTCATCTGGCGGGAGATCATATGCAGACATGGGCTGTCTCAAGCAATAGTGACAGATAACGGCCCCCAGTTTGCCAGTGAAGAATTCATCAGCTTCTACGCCCAATTGAGGATAGACCTCAGATTTGCCTCTGTCCACCACCCCCGGAGCAACGACCAGGTGGAAGCGACAAACAAAATCATTGTAAACCTGCTCAAAAAGAAGGTGGAGAACTTAAAGGGAAATTGGGTGGAGCAGCTCCCCTCGGTCCTATAGGCCTTGCGAACGACCCCGAACACGGCCACCGGTGAGACCCCCTTCAAGAATTCTCATGGGTGTGAGGCAGTCCTACCAGTAGAGTTCGAGGTTCGGTCCCCGCGGGTCACAGCCGCGGGTGAAGGAGATGAGACTTGGAGGTTGGAGAATGAAGAGGGGCAACACCTCTCGCTAGATATGGTGGAAGAACTGCGGGATGTGGCAGCTATCAGGCAAGAAGAGATCAAGCGGCGGATGGCCAAGTATTTTGATAAGCATGTCAGGGTCAAGCAGTTTATTGAAGGAGATCTGGTGCTAAGAAAGGTTGACGCGGCAGGAAGGTCGGCTCTCGTGGGCAAGCTCAACCCAAACTGGGAAGGACCGTACATAGTGAAGGAAGCCCTTGGAACAGGAGGTTACTACCTCCAGGATGTGGAGGGGAGAGCCTTAGCCACACCTGGAGCGGTGATGACCTGAAATGCTTCTACCCATGAAATGGGAAGGATGTAATTATGTATCTCGAAATTAAACTTATTATACTGCATCAGTTGACTTGATTTTCTCTAGACTATTGTGAATATTTTTATAATATGACGTAATTATGTGTTTTGTAATACCCCGAGCTCGGCTCGGCCCTAGGTAGACCCGCTGCGCAGGCTCTCATCAAGATGGAAGGTCCGAAGGCTCGCCTGTGGGGGATTGGTTTGGTTTGTGAGAACTTCATCGGCACCCCGATCTCGGCTCGGCCCCAGGTAGACCCGCTGCGCAGGCTCTCATCTAGCTGGCAGGTCCGAAGGCTCGCATGTGGGGGATAGGTTTGGTTTGTAAACTTCATCGGCACCCCGAGCTCGGCTCGGCCCCAGATAGACCCGCTGCGCAGGCTCTCATCTAGCTGGCCGGTCCGAAGGCTCGCCTGTGGGGGATAGGTTTGGTTTGTGGAAACTTCATCGGCACCCCGAGCTCGGCTCGGCCCCAGGTAGACCCGCTGCACAGGCTCTTATCTAGCTGGTAGGTCCGAAGGCTCGCCTGTGGGGGATAGGTTTGGTTTGTGGAAACTTCATCGGCACCCCGAGCTCGGCTCAGCCCCAGGTAGACCCGTTGCGCAGGCTCACATCTAGCTGGCAGGTCCGAAGGCTCTCCTGTGGGGGATAGGTTTGGTTTGAGAACTTCATCGGCACCCCGAGCTCGGCTCGGTCCCAGGTAGACCCGATGCGTAGGCTCTCATCTAGCTGGCAGGTCCGAAGGCTCGCCTGTGGGGGATAGGTTTTGGTTTGTGGAAACTTCATCGGCACCCCGAGCTCGGCTCGGCCCCAGGTAGACCCACTACGCAGACTCTCATCTAGCTGACAGGTCTAAAGACTCGCTTGTGGGGGATAGGTTTGGTTTGATAACTTCATCGGCACCCCGAGCTCGGCTCAGCCCCAGGTAGACCCGCTGCGCAGGCTCTCATCTAGCTGGCAGGTCCGAAGGCTCGCCTATGGGGGATAGGTTTGGTTTGTGGAAACTTCATCGGCACGCCGACTCGGCTCGGCCCCAGGTAGACCCGCTGTGCAGACTCTCATCTAGCTGGCAGGTCCGAAGGCTCGCCTGTGGGGGATAGGTTTGGTTTGTGAAAACTTCATCGGCACCCCGAGCTCGGCTCGGCCCCAAGTAGACCCGCTGCGCAGGCTCTCATCTAGCTGGCAGGTCCGAAGGCTCGCCTGTGTGGGATAGGTTTGGTTTGAGAACTTCATCGGCACCCCGAAGTCGGCTCAGCCCCAGGTAGACCCGCTGCGCAGGATCTCATCTAGCTGGCAGGTCCGTAGGCTCGCCTGTGGGGGATAGGTTTTGTTTGTGGAAACTTCATCGGCACCCCGAGCTCGGCTCGGCTCCAGGTAGACCTGCTGCGTAGGCTCTCATCTAGCTGGCAGGTCTGAAGGCTCGCCTGTGGGGGATAGGTTTGGTTTGTGGAAACTTTATCAGCACCCCGAGCTCGGCTCGGCCCCAGGTAGACCCGCTGCGCAGGCTCTCATCTAGCTGGCAGGTCCGAAGGCTCGCCTGTGGGGGATAGGTTTGGTTTTTGGAAAATTCATCGGCACCTCGAGCTCGGCTCGGCCACAGGTAGACCTGCTGCGCAGGCTCTCATCTAGCTGGCAGGTCCGAAGGCTTGCCTGTGGGGGATAGGTTTGGTTTGTGGAAACTTCATCGGCACCCCGAGCTCGGCTCGGCCCCAGGTAGACCCGTTGTGCAGGCTCTCATCTAGCTGGCAGGTCCGAAGGCTCGCCTGTGGGGGATAGGTTTGGTTTGTGGAAACTTCATCGGCACCCCGAGCTCGGCTCGGCCCCAGGTAGACCCGCTGCGCAGGCTCTCATCTAGCTGGCAGGTCCAAAGGCTCGCCTGTGGGGGATAGGTTTGGTTTGTGGAAACTTCATCGGCACCCCGAGCTCGGCTCGGCCCCAGGTAGACCAGCTGCGTAGGCTCATCTAGCTGGCAGGTCCGAAGGCTCGCCTGTGGGAATAGGTTTGGTCTGAGAACTTCATCGGCACCCCGAGCTCGGCTCGGCCCCAAGTAGACCCGCTACGCAGGCTCTCATCTAACTTGTAGGTCCGAAGGCTCGCCTGTTGGGGATAGGTTTGGTTTGAGCGAGGTCGAAAATGCACCCGAAACACGAGATGGAAAGAGGTAAAGATAGGAGAGGTCTCAGCCAGGATAGATCTCGGCGGGGAGATCCCCGCCAAGGAAATCTCGCTGAAGGAGGTTCTCGGCGGGAAGGCTCCTAATAATATTCTTGGACAGACAGGGGGAAGCGTTATACGACAGCTTTGAACGGTTCGCGCAAGCTAAAGGGGGATGACCTCGTCTCGAAGGGCCCACAAGCAATGTTCCCGGCAGACGGTATTTGGCAGAGTGCGGAAGCGAAACGTCTAAGCCTTGAGCTCTTTCGGCAGGTTCCCGCCTATCCATCACTAAGGGAGACTACCCTAGTGTGGCCAAGGGCATCGGCGGAAGCATGCTTAAGAAGCACTCGGCCAGAACAATTGTATCAAGCACATTTGTAATAAAAAGGAGAATATGATACAAAACATTTACAATGTATTTTATTTAGTTACAGACCTAGAGCGTTCTCGCTCAGTACAACAAAAGGAAAAGAAAACGGGGGCCCCCTCAAGGAGACAAGCTGTACCCCTCAGAGCTCCCGCTGGAACTCTCGCCTGAGCTCTACCCGGATGTCTCGCCACCCGCAAGAGGGGATTTTGGGACATCTGAGGGCGGGGTTATCAGGCGCGCCCGGGTGCTTCGGGACAGGCTCGAAAATCCAGGGGACGAGCTATTGAGCGGTAATGATCTTGCCCCTCCCATCCAGGTATCCGACATCTCGCAGCGTCTCCAAGGTCAGCTTGATGGTAGCTTGCGCGTTGGCCTGGAGGAGCATGTTGATATCATAAACAGAGTAATAGCGGCTCTTCAACCTCTCGTCCAGTGGGGGGGGGGCACTCGCCTCCAGGAGCAGGATCTGGTCCCTCAACAGGACGCTCTCGTATCGCACCTGGGCCAGCTCCGCACGAAGCACCGCGGCTTGAGCGGAATCCTATATAGCGAGAGGTCAGCATGAGTGGAAAAGAATGAAGTGGAAATCTGTAGTGGCGAGAGCGAGTGCCGAGAAAGGTCTCGCTTACCTCTTCCGCCCGGCGCGAAGACAGTTGTTGTTTGGCGTCTTCTAGCTCCTTCTTCAAGGCAGCCGCCTCATCCACCGCGCCCTCCCTGGCCTTGAACATATCCTGGAAGTTGCGATCGATGGTGATGCTCCGGCAAGCACACATATGCGCTAGCTCTAACCCGCGCATCAGAGCCCGGGTGGAGTCATAAGCCAGGAGCCTGGTGGTTATCCTATCATAGATGCTGGCGTTCTCCCGGCTGTAGAGGCAGTAGCCCAAGGCGAAGGCCTCGCCAGTGACCTCATCTCGCTCCGCCCAACTAGGCAGAAGAGACGAGATTGAGACCCCGTTGATGTCAGGGTCCCACTAAAGCAGCGGCTTGTTTTCCGCGTCCAGGCACTTCATGCCGAGACCAAAATTGCAGTGGCCCCACGACACCTCTCCAGGCGGAGACTGGCTGGAGGTCTCGGCAGCGGTTCCCTCGCCATCTGCTCCACCAGGGGACGGGGGTTCTCGGTAGTGGCCTCAGCGCCACCCTTGGTAGCCGTGATCTCGATGACGACCTGCAAGATCTCTTCAAAAGAGCGGCCTGCAGTGAGAGGTTGGGAGGGCGGCACCACAACGACTTTACCCTTCTCAGCGTCAGTTATCTTGGGACTCTTGATCGGTGGGGGCAGAGGGGCGTTGGGCTTTCGCTTCCCAGCGCCAGTCGAAGGAAGTGAGGCCGGCTCGTCCCGACAAGCTTGAGCTGCGGCCTTTGCGAGAGCCAGTGGGTCTTTCACAGATTGGCTCTCGGTAGGGCGAGCCTCATTGAAGGGTTGGTGTAGGGGGATCTCGCGCTCTCCTATGAAAGCAACGACACTTAGTTCTAACCATTAAAAAGGAAGGTAATAGCGGGACAAAGGCGATACCTTACCTTCGCCCGGAGGCACGGGGAGGAGTGAATCGACGTCCCGCCGGAGGAATTGGACGTCAAAGTCCTTGGTTCCGAAGAACTCAAGGAGGGCGCTCTCGCGTGAGCCCAAGGAGGGGGCTTGTAATCGGCGTCCTCATATTGAATGGGCACGAGAGGCACGTTCCCGAAATAGCCGGAAACAAAGATGAACCTCTCGCCCCAGTGGTGGTGCTTGTTGGCGAGACCGATGGTCTTGAGCAGCTGCCCTGAAAAGAAGACCACCCCTCCCTTGGCGCGGAAGGTGAACAGCTTCCGAAAGATTGGAAGGCTGAACTCGATCCTCTCGGTCCGCATATAACAGATAAAGGCCACCAGAGTTGCGACCGAGTTTGGATTCAGTTGCACGGGAACCACTCCGTAGTACCGGAGGGCCTGGCGCATCTCGGGCCACAGCGGGAGGCGGAAGCCCACCTCAAAGTGCTCAAGGGGGATGGCGAGCTCCCCCTCCCACGTGCTGTTTACCTTATCATGGTTATCGGGGTTCCGCGCGGTGAAGCCGGCGGGAACATAGCGAGTTTGGGTCAGTTGGAACTCGTCCATGGTTAGGGTGCAGGAAGGAAACAGGTGCATCTGGAAGGCTTCCGCGCAATTCGAACGTCCCTCGCTTCCGCCCGACATCGTGTTGGATAACTTGTAGGAGAGGACTTTAAGAGGGATGCGAGAGCGAGAACCGTGCGAGAATGGGAGGATAAGGCGAAAGCAAGCGAGAGCTTTTGACAAACCGCGAAAGCGACAAGAGAAAAGAGAGGATTCGGATCGAAGAAATAAATGTAGTAGGTGGACCCTCTATTTATAGGAAGCCGTGATCATCATGACTGTTTTCAAAAAGGCGGCGGGGGTACAGTCGTCACGCCATAAGTCGGCGGCGCTTCGTTTTCCCGCCCGAGTCTGACAGTGACTGACTGACAGGTGATTAGCGCGAGAGCTAAATACAGAATGAAAATAAACGGGAGGCCGGATTACTCTCGCCAAGCGAGAACTAAACAGGAAGCAAACAGAAACGATTATTACTCTCGCCAAACAAGAGCTGAATAGAAAACCACAATAATAGCAAAATTATTAGTTAGACACGAAATTAACATGGTACATCGGAGAAGGGGAAGGCCAGGGGAAAGAAAGGGGAAGAGTCGCGAATCAATAAGGTTCCCACCGCCATCGTCCTTGCTCCCGCAGCCTGGTCCTCGGTGGCGCTTGCGGGTTGAAGTAGGACGATAAGACGGTGCATCCTAGGTTGATCCGGTGAGACAGGTCTCAGATCCACGCGATGCACCTTTAGGGAGAGGACCCAGCGGTAGGCACGCCTGACCGATTCGTCTCGCCAATGAATTAATCCCGCTCTAGAGCCTCCAGCCTCTTCTCCACTGACTGGCGAACTCTCTCGCCGCAGAATCGTGGGCACTCTCCCGCCGGATAAGCTTTGACAGGACGGCGGCAACCTTCTTCCCCCGTCTTCTAGCGCTCCCGGCACTGGTCAAGATCTCCTCCATCTCGTCAGATGAAGGGAAGGGGGAGCTCTCGCCATCCTCCCCCTCTCCGTCTTCGTCTTCTTCATATTCTTCATCCTCTCCGTCAGCTCCCGACCGCGAGCCCGGATCCCCTGACAAAAGATTTCCACGGTTATAGTGAGAGCTAAGCGACAACCATTATGGACATACCGCATACCTGCAGTATGGCGAGAACTAACGGCCGACGGCAGGCGAGAAGGCCCAGCCCCCCCCCCCCCCCCCCTCAGTTTCAAAGAGTAGGTGGATCGGCTTCCCTTTTCTCGGGGGGAAGATTGTGCGAGTGGTGATCCCGACATGGCCGGAAGCAGGGGGGAGTTAGCCACTCCAGCGGGATGGCTGGCATCCTGGGTGTCACAACCCGCATTTCCTCAACGAGTACATCGTATCAGAGCAAGAGGAACTACGGGTTATGATGCCACGTCGTGCAGGGGATAACTGCACACGCTCAGGAAACTCTTGACGCTTACTTTATGAGTTGAAATTCAACAGTGAAATGTAAGAAAACCTTTGGATTGAATGGCCGTATCCCTCGGCCTTAGGTATCAAAAACTGTATTTGTACGCGGCGGAAATACTTTGTTTATTTATGATGAGCTCCTATATGCAGTCTATAGTGATACTACTATAAGAAATCCTCTTTGTTTACGTCATTTGGAAAATACATCTTAGTTGATCAAAACATGTATGCATGATATACAATAATAGGTTTTGTGTAGCTTAGAAAATACCTAATGCGACCTACCATAAATCCTTCCCAAGAGCAAGAAGACATCATCCAAATGAGTCACATAGCAGTCTCTTATTCATACATCACAAGTAAAGAAAATCACCAATGGGCGCCAACAAGCTGACACGAACCCATTGGGGCACATGTATGTCTGTACAACAAAGAAAAGAACTACCTCGCTAAGTATGGTCGGCTAGCTCCCAAGAAACGCCACCAACCAACCTAGCCGCTCAACCGGCTACAACCTGCACCTGAGGCATTCAAGAAAGAATACCTCAGCAATCAACCAAGCTATACAAAAGAGAGCATGAATTTCATAATCGATAAAGAAGGGGCTTACCGACCACGTAGCTATGTACTGAATGAAAAGAACAGGTGGAAACCAAGTGTGAAACACTGTAAATTCCAAAATGTAAAACACACCAAGTGCGTACAAGTTCAACAAGTCCTGCTCCACCCGCAGGAGCAAAAGGGCAATACACATGCCCAAACTCAGCATCTTACGAACAAGAAACAACCAAACTAGTGAAACATAAGCAGCGGTTAAGTTCAATTCCGCAAGGGTCTTTCGGTGGTGGCCCTAAAGTGGAACGCACCAATCAAAACCAGCCCAAATCGGGGCCAAAATGGTCTCTCATACCATAAACCAAAACCCGGTGGCCACCAAGACTAAAACCACACCACCCCTTGCCGAATTCTCACACAAACGCTCCTTCCATGGTTCACAATTCGCCTCGCAAAACGCCCCATAACCCAAGCTAAACATGTTCCTTTCATCGTCCTCACGCATGACGACAAGTTGATAGAAATTTAATTAAGCTATGATCCACATGAATTGTATGATGTGGAACAAGAACAAATCACATGATTAGGCAAGAAAAAGGCTACATGAACATGAATAAATAGAGCTACATGAGTCACATGAACAAGATAAACGACATGAAGCAATCTAACATGGACTCTCACTCACTGTGAGTTTCCTCTGCTTCAAGTACAAGAAGTCATTCAGCAGGCGGTCCCTTTCCACTGCCGGTAGAAACTTGTGTCGTAACATTTCTTTGAACACTTCCCACGAACAGCCCGCCCTGAGGCCTTCCTTTTCTCGCAACCACCAACCTTTCGCCAACCCTTTGAGTTGATAGGCGGCAAGCATCACCTTCTGGTCCTCGGTAACGCCAGAATACACAAACATCTCTTCCAATGTGATTACCCAATCATCCAAGATCACATAGTCTGCTTTTCCATCATAAGTCGGTAGTCCAAGTCGCTGAAACTGCGAGATGAAAGTCATCGCAGGAGGAACCACAACTGGGGGTATCACTGTCACTGAAGGAGTAGAAATCGTGGGGCCTCTGACAGTCTCTTGCCCTCTTGGTGCCAGCCCCGACATCGCTGATAACATAGCTTGGAGCTGGGACTGCACTTCCTGCACCTGCCTCGTCAAAGCCTCATTACTTTGGCGAAGACTATCCATCAGGGCATTATTCTGCGCGCCCGAAGACTCGCCCTCGGATTGGGGAGTTTGCCTTGTCACTGGACGCTTCGACATCCTATACACACGTTCACTCTGATCAAGCTCAACCCAACAAAACACACAACGGCTAAGTACAGACCATACATATATATACATATGAATATCAACTGCTAACTTGCTCTGTGAGTTTGAGAATGATGGTATGCCTAACCTAAAGATGACACACCGTCATCCCACTACCTTGTGCCTAACCAATGAAGGCATGACTTTATTTGACCCAAACCATGAGTGTACAGGTGTCATCATGTACATCTTTAGCTTGGCACGTTGTGCTCATGCAATATTATGTTATGCGTGCTGTGCGATGCAATCTATAAAAAGGCCTTAATGCATGCCATGAGCGGTCGTACGCATCACAATGCTATGCATCCCATACTACATAGCATTGCATGCAACGAAGAAAAGAAAACGTGCTAGTCGCATCCATGTGGTAAGGTTATGCATCCCATACTACATAACCCGCACATGTTGCCCCTATGGTGGATCCATATACAACCACATATTATGCATCTCATACTACATAATATGCCCTGTATACTTCTTGTCATGCCATGAGTGTAGTGTGCATGCATCGGCCAAGACATACTGATGGCACCTCGGTGTGTGTATGATATGTTGCTTACAACCAAAAAGAAAGTTTGCCCGACCAATTGTCAAGCAAACCTGCCTCTGATACCAACTGTCACAACCCGCATTTCCTCAACGAGTACATCGTATCAGAGCAAGAGGAACTACGGGTTATGATGTCACGTCGTGCAGGGGATAACTGCACACGCTCAGGCAACTCTTGACGCTTACTTTATGAGTTGAAATTCAACAGTGAAATGTAAGAAAACCTTTGGATTGAATGGCCGTATCCCTCGGCCTTAGGTATCAAAAAATGTATTTGTACGAGGCGGAAATACTTTGTTTATTTATGATGAGCTCCTATATGCAGTCTATAGTGATACTACTATAAGAAATCCTCTTTGTTTACGTCATTTGGAAAATACGTCTTAGTTGATCAAAACATGTATGCATGATATACAATAATAGGTTTTGTGTAGCTTAGAAAATACCTAATGCGACCTACCATAAATCCTTCCCAAGAGCAAGAAGACATCATCCAAATGAGTCACATAGCAGTCTCTTATTCATACATCACAAGTAAATAAAACCACCAATGGGCGCCAACAAGCTGACACGAACCCATTGGGGCACATGTATGTCTGTACAACAAAGAAAAGAACTACCTCGCTAAGTATGCTCGGCTAGCTCCCAAGAAACGCCACCAACCAACCTAGCCGCTCAACCGGCTACAACCTGCACCTGAGGCATTCAAGAAAGAATACCTCAGCAATCAACCAAGCTGTACAAAAGAGAGCATGAATTTCATAATCGATAAAGAAGGGGCTTACCGACCACGTAGCTATGTACTGAATGAAAAGAACAGGTGGAAACCAAGTGTGAAACACTGTAAATTCCAAAATGTAAAACACACCAAGTGCGTACAAGTTCAACAAGTCCTGCTCCACCCGCAGGAGCAAAAGGGCAATACACATGCCCAAACTCAGCATCTTACGAACAAGAAACAACCAAATTAGTGAAACATAAGCAGCGGTTAAGTTCAATTCCGCAAGGGTCTTTCGGTGGTGGCCCTAAAGTGGAACGCACCAATCAAAACCAGCCCAAATCGGGGCCAAAATGGTCTCTCATACCATAAACCAAAACCCGGTGGCCACCAAGACTAAAACCACACCACCCCTTGCCGAATTCTCACACAAACGCTCCTGCCATGGTTCACAATTCGCCTCACAAAACGCCCCATAACCCAAGCTAAACACGTTCCTTTCATCGTCCTCGCGCATGACGACAAGTTGATAGAAATTTAATTAAGCTATGATCCACATGAATTGTATGATGAGGAACAAGAACAAATCACATGATTAGGCAAGAAAAAGGCTACATGAACATGAATAAATAGAGCTACATGAGTCACATGAACAAGATAAACGACATGAAGCAATCTAACATGGACTTGCTAACTAAAACTAAGCATGGAAATCATAGTCATGGAGCATAGGGAAATTCAAAGGCATCATAAAGGCTAGTGAGGAAAAACCCAAAACAAGAAGGACAAGCTAGGAAAAGTGAAAGAGAAACAACTAGCTAAGTTGGCACAATCCAAATCAAGAAAGAAGATTGGCAAGGGTGAAGAACACCGCTTGCCTGAACCGAGACGATGCCGCGACGGCTGCTCCTCTCTTTCCTTGCCTTGCTTGATCCCTTGCTCTCTTGATTTCTCTTTGAGGATGAAGAAGAAGATGAAGAGTAGGTGAAATGAGGAGAAGAAACTCTGATTCGGCCTTATTTCCTCCAGAACAGAGCTGGACCATTAGATGCAGAATCAAGGAAATCAACGGCACAAAAAAACTAGAAAAAGTCGATTTTCAGGCCGGTCACGCCCTGTGTCACGCCCGTGACACAGGGCGTGTACCTTAAGCGGCGCAGAAAGTCGGCAAATCCAAGTTTATCCACACGGTACACGGCCGGGTACACGCCCGTGACGGGTCGGTCACGCCCGTGACCTAGGGCGTGTAGCCTGTGTCTCGACACCTTGTCGACACAAAGTGTCGACACTCGACACAGCTGGACACGCCCTGTGACACGCCCGTGTCACAGGCCGTGACCCCTCTCTCGACACCCGGCACTCGACACTCAACACTCGACACTCGACACTAGACACTCGACACTGCGGGACACGGCCCGTGACACGCCCGTGTCACGGGGCGTGTACCCCATTCGTCGAGCTTCACTCGACACCAGAAAATCTTCCAGTCAAGGAGGTCACGCCCAGGTCACGCCCTGGGTCACGCCCCGACACGCCCGTGTCGGGGGGCGTGTCACGCACAAAAATGCCTATTTTCCCTGTTTTGAAAAATGTTTCTGTGTCGTCCTAGACCATTTTTGCCTTAAGAACTTTTTACCCTTTTTGTTTCCTGTACCAGCAACTCGTTTTGAGCGACATTTCCCGGCGCGAAAACGTGCAAGCATTCCCTAAGAGGCCTCACCGAGTCCCCAATTTGGACTCCGGTTTGCTGGGGAATCGTACAACTCGGCAACCAAAACAGCCACTCGCAAACCCGCGGGAAAAACCATGCTCGAACAACGTTCAAAGCCAATGTAACACCCATCATGCGTACGCAATCACAAATCCGGGGTGTTACACTAGGGAGCTACGGAAGATTCAGCGGCCATTCCTCCAGCCGGCAGGGAGGAATCAACCGCGAGGACAGGCTGATTTGCGGCCCTCACTTCGTTCTCCCGGGTAGCGAGACCAGGCTGGGCGGGAGCTGGCGCTGCGGGAAGACAATTCATCGTTTTGAGATGTGAGTTAAGAGCGAGAATGGAAAAGTTACCTGCAGTTCTCGGGTCAGGCGGGGGAGCCACCTCCGAGACCCACGGTTGGTCCTCAAGGGGGCGAGATGATGGGTCTAAGGGTTCCCGCGGACATCTGACGACGTCAGGAACTGTTTCCTGCGAGAAGTATCGCGTCAGCTACAAAGCAACTAGCGGTTTCAATGATTAGCGAATCAGACATACCTTCTGCGGAGAGGGATCATCCGCGCGGCTTGGGTCGGGGTAGGCGGACTCCTGTTCTCATGAGGTAGGTCTCGCTGGACCGCCTTCGCTTTCTTCTTTTCTTCTTGGGCTGAGAAGGCTCAGCAGCTGACGACTTTCTCGCCAACCAGGGGGCAACCAAGGCACTGTTAGCCTTGGCTCGCGCCTGTGCCGCATCGATGAGGTCTTGGAGATCCTGCGAAAGTGGTTTGTCGGCGTGCTTGGAAGGCATCGCGAGAGGAGGAGAGAACTCAAGCAAAGAATGACGATTCGAGTGCAGAATTATAGCCGTCTATCAGCACATATTTACAACCACGGTACGGCCCACCAAAATATTCCCTGATGTTGACACGTGCTCAGCGAATATTTATGGGTTGGATGTGTCTTTTCGAGCGCAGAGCTAGCTCCAAAAGAGCGAGGATTGTGTACAATCCCATATTCGTTGAGTCAGACTAGGAGGCACCAACGGTCACAATTAGGCTAGCCAGAGGAGTTCACTCCCTAAAGAAGATCTCGCCCAAGTAGGCGGGAACGCTTGCACTAGAGCCAAGCTCCCTCGCCTACAAAGCGCCCTGCGCTCGACGATCGTCGAACCCAGATCGTCGGGCGCAGCCAAATCATCGAATGGAAATCAACAGGCCAATATCATCGAACGCAGCCAACACGGGAATGCTTGCGCTTGCGCCAAGCTCCAATATCAAAGGAGCTCTTGCCTATAAGCAGCCGAGAATGCTTGCGCAGAGCTCTGGACAGAAGGCTCTCGACTCAGAGCTCTCGTCGAGTGGGGCCCAGGGCCTTGGGAAAATGACCTAATGGCCCTCAGGCGAAATTACCACTATACCCTCAGGATAAACTGCGGGATTTGGCTATTGGCAGATCAACCAAGGGCATTTCAGTATTCTCAGGTCAGCAAAGGCTATAAATAGACCCATAAGGGCTCTTTGGAAAGCAAGCTTTCATAATCTTCCAACTTCCAGTGCTTTATGAGGAGCTCCTAGCGCAGCTTTTGGATTTGGAGGGGAAGCTCTCAGAGATCTTCCGGGTGTGAGGTGGGACCTCCCTGCTGAGGCTTTGGGTCAGTCTTAGGTCCTTCATGTCTAGTCGAGGATTGAGGCTTGAGAGAAGTAGGTGTTGGCTGCACCCCTGTTTTGAACTCTCGTTGAGGTCATTTTTGGCTTCAACATCGTGGGTCTCAAAACACGGGCTTGCCTGCAAGCTCTGACTTCTCATGCCAGGATTTCATCTTACAAACAACAAACTGATGTTAAGAACCCTTGCTTGACCCCACCCGCTTGTGGGTTTCATATCCAGGCTTGTCCTATTAGAGATGGAGCCTGACTGTGTTGGATGTACTAGACACTCGACATGATTTCATTGGTCGAGCTCCGTGCATTCTTTGAATGTTCTTCATAGGGGATTTTTGTGGCATGGGTGGTTGTGGTTTTTCCTCGGACTTGGGGTTTTTCCACGTTAAATTCTTGTATTGTGTTCGATGTTCTGTGTTGTTTTTGCACTCATTTTTCCCTACGCTTGGCATTCTTGTAAGTTTCACAGAAGGGGACTTGTCTCGTCAGGACACTCTCCACACATGACTTATACGCTATGGGTGAAAGTTTTTATTTCAAGAATAGCTAAATCTCCTAGAGGGGGTGAATAGATTTCTTAGTATTTAGTGACTATTTTTTAGTCTCTTTTAGTTAGCTGCTCTATTGGCAGTGGGTTCCGCTTCATTAATGTTGGTTGCATCCTTGCTTTGATGCCTAATTGTCGTATAGTAAGCCTGCGGTGCTTTTTTTCATGTACTGTGGCTTTGAAGCTCATAATTTAAATATGGTTGACTTTTTGACTTGCTGACATCAGCACCTGAAGACTTAGTCAAAATTCAAGAATCAACAGTAGAGGCATTGAGTGAATGAGCTTCACTCGACGCCAAAGTACTTAGACAGTTTTGTCTATCTAGGCGTTGACAGCATTGAGTGAGTAAAGCTCACTCAACGCTTTTTTCCTAAACCCTTTATGCAGCCTCTTCTGCATGCATGGCGTTGAGAGCGTTGAGTGAACATATTTCACTCAATGCCTTGTGCCTTAACTGCATTCAGCATTTTAGGCATTGAGAGCATTGAGTGAACATGTCTCACTCAAAGCTTTCTGTCTTAGACATCTCTGCTTCTTCAGCATCTTAAACACTGAGAGCGTTGAGTGAGCATGCCTCACTCAATGCTTTTTTTCTTTAACTAATTCTGTGTCATGGAGTTGAGAGCATTAAGTGACCACGCCTCACTCAATGATTTCTTCCTTAGCTAGATTTTCTATTTCAGAATTCAGTTTGAGCTTCGATAAACTTAGAATACAGTTCGGTGAACTTTGAGCTCAGCTCTATGAATAAGTAATAGCTCAGTTCGACGAATTTAGAGTTCAGTTCGACAAACACTGAGCTCAGCTTGATGAATAAGTGAAAGTTCAACTCGACGAACTCAGACCTTAGTTCGACAAACTCTGAGCTCAGGTATTCAACAATTGTGAAGCTAAGGTGTTGAGTGAGTGAGTTACACTCAACATCTGTAGACTTAGCCATTTTCAGCTCATTTTCTTTAGGCTTTGACTGTATTAGCCTGACTCACAGCCTTTTGTTGTATGGCATTGAGTGAGTTGACTTCACTCAATGCCTGTGGACTTAGCCATATTCTAAGCTTGCCACTTCATGGCTTTGATTAAATAGACTTTACTCAGCACTATAAGTCATCTGGCGTTGAGTGAATGATCTTCACTCAACGCCTGTGGACTTAGACAAATTTCTATCTTTCCACCACTTAGGTAAGAACTTACCTGACTTAGCCACTTAGGCTATCTGTCCCATCACTGCTTGCTAGGACAATATGCAATCATTAAACTTGAACACAAGTTAGATCACCACATGTGTATACATTGTTTGTTGGTCCTTCTTCAAATCCAGTACATTGGAATCAATGGACCCAACAACGGGCTAGCCAGCCGACCATAGAGACAAACCACTCCTTCACACATCAATCAACAAACATAGCCTTTTCCTCCCTAATCCACCATTCATTTTCACACAAAATAAGGGAGGACAAACTTCACAAATGACTTCTTGCCACAAACAGATTTCTAGAAAAATCCTCCAGGCTCGTTATGCAACATCATTGAGTCGGACTAACAGTCGCGATTACGGCTCCACCCACAATGTCTAATCCACTAGCGGAGTGGATTTCTAATGCAACATCATGTCGAGGACGGACACAATCGACCCGGTGGCTCCTATTGAACCATGTAAACCTGAACCCCACTCATTTGAGAGATCTGATGTCTAAGTGCTTGAAAGGAAACAAGAATAAAATGGATGTCATGCATGCATCATAAAGATTGAGAGGAGAACTGTCGTTACCTTACGACTCCTCTTCCTAGCCATGGAGATCTTGCTTTACACAGATGAAAATGTGCTCCTTCAAGTCCTCTCCATGGATCTAGTGTCGGTTCGATGATAGGAGGCTCGGAGCTTCGCTAATGACGGTGAAAGTCCTTTTTCTTCCTCCTCCAAATCCTCTCCCCCAAACCCTAACTCCCAGTCAAAATGAGAAGAATGAGGGAAAACCACCTTTCAACCCTACTTAAGTCTCTTGTACGGAGTGTCCTGTGCCATTGGATTACATCCCAAGAAGGATCGGACGGCCAAAACTCAGCTGTTACGAAACTACTCCCGCATGCTACCGCTGGGCGGTAGATACCTACCACGCTGTGTTGACTTATCGAGCTGTCAATCAAAAATAAAGTAGCGCTACCACCATGGTAGTAATACCGATACGCGGTAGCTCACTCAACGCTTCCATCACAACACATTGGGCTACCGTCGAGCGGTAATTAGCTAGTGTCGCGCGCTACCACTCGATCCACTCAATGCCTACCACTCAATGCCTCCACTTAATGCTTGAAGGCTACCACCGAGCGGTAAATAGCTAATGTCACGCGCTACCACTCGACGCACTCGAAGCCTACCACTCAACGCACTCAACGCCTACCACTCAACACATTCTACTCAACGCAAGAAGGCTATCGCCGGGCAATAACGACCTACTGTCGCACGATAATGACCATAGCCTCAAGTCCAGAAAACTGGGGTGTTACACCTCCTCCCCCCTTAAAAGAATTTTGCCCTCGAAATTAAGCATGCATTCAAACAACAAAGCATACCTGATGCAAAGAGATTCGTAAAGTCTTCGTGCATCTCTTGCTTATGCTCCAGGAGAATTCGTCTTGCACACAGTAATCCCAATGCACTTTTACGAGTTTAACCTCTTTATTCCGTAAATGTCAAACTTCTGAATCCTCTATGCCGACTGGATGGACTTTCGTCCTCAAGTCCTCTTCTACCGACATTGTTGTTGGCTCAACCACAACAATTGTTTCCACCAAGGCTTTCCTTAAAACTGAAACATGGAATATATCGTGTAATCCACTCAAATCTGGGGATAATGTCACTGATAGGCTGCTTCTCCAATTCGTTCCATAACTTCGAACAGCCCCAAAAACCTCGGACTCAACTTCTTGAGTCAGCAAATCCATGAAACACCTTTGAACGGCTTAATCTCTAGATACACCCAGTCGTCTACCGCGAACTCCACGTTCCAATGGTGCGCATTGAAATATTTCTCCTGCTGATCCTGAGAAACCTTCATGCGCTCCTGAATTGTTCGCACCAGCTTACAAGCATCGGCCACCACCTCTTTACCCAAACGTTTTGTGTCTCCCACCTCTATCCATGACATTGGTGTTCGACACCATCTTCCATACAAAGCCTCGCATGGCGCCATCTTGATATTCGCCCAAAAACTATTATTGTAGGAAAACTCCGCCAAGAAAAAGTTATCTTCCCACCTATTGCCAAAATCAAGGGTACACATTCTCAGCATATCCTCCATTGTACGATCCGTCCTTTCCGTTTGACCACTAGTTTGAGAATGGAACGTTGTACTAAACTTGAGATTTGTGCCCAGACTCTTCTATATCAATCTCCAGTCTTTAGACGTGAACCGTCCATCGCGATCACTAACAATATTATTTAGAATTTTGTGCAACCGCACAATAATGCAAACATACAGTTCTACCAGCTTCTCCATGTTGTCCTCCTTCCGATTCGGGATAAAGTGAACCACGCAGGGCAAGTGATCCATGATCACCTAAATCGCATCGTTACCCTGCTGCGACCGAGGTAAGCCATGCACAAAATCCTTGGATATGTCATCAAATTTTCACTCAGGGATAGGAAGAGGCTTCAGGAACCTGCCCGGCTTTTGACACTCAGCCTTCACTAAGGCACGAGTTTAACACCGACTCACATACAAAGCTACATCTTGCTTCAAACCAGGCCACCAAAAGGATTTCTTCATATCCAAGTGCATCTTTGTACTGCTCGGGTGAATAGAGTACTTTGTGAAATGGGTCTCAAAATTAACTCCTCACGGAGCTTGTCGAACTGTGGTATACATACACATCCATCCTTATTTAAGATCCCACCAATCATCTCTTAGGTATTACCCTCGCCTTTTTGAGCTTCCACCACAAATGGCTGGAACTCTATATCCACACTGGTCGCTTCCCGTATATGATCGGATAAGTCACTTTTCAACTCGATCCAGTTCAACCGATCCATGCTAGACTCACCTCTTGTTACACACTCAATGCCAAGGGACTCAAAATCCCACACCAACCGCTCATCATGAGCTTCAATCTAATTTCCTGGTCTAGAATATTTCCCACTCAAGGCATCGGCCACCACACTGGCCTTGCCCGATGTATACTGAATCGCCACGTCGTAGTCTCCAAGAAACTCGACACAGTTGCGTTGCCACATGTTCAAGTCTTTTTGATCTAGAAGATACTTCAGGATTTTGTGGTTCGTGAAGATCTCCATCTTCGCATCGTACACATAGTGCCGCCACAAATTCAACGCAAAAATTACCGCTGCCAACTCCAAGTTATGGACGGGGTAATTTCTCTCATGAGGTTTCAACTATCTAGACCCAAAGGTTATCATATTGCAATGTTGCACTATTACGCAACCCAAACAACAACCTGACAGGTCACTAAAAATCTGAAATCCTTCAGTCTCTTTAGGGAGACTTAGGATTGCAGCCGACATCAACCTTTCCTTCAAGGTGTCAAATTCTATATTACACTCCTGAGTCAACACAAACTTCTGGTCCTTACGAGTCTAAGTAGAGAGGGGCAGAGCTATCCGCAAAAAGTTTTCCACAAATCTTCTATAGTACCCGACTAGTCCAAAGAAACTCCTGACTTCTGCCACAATGCTCAGAACTGTCTAATCCCTAATGGCCTCAACTTTCGCTGGATCTACCACCATCCCATCACCACTAATCACATGGCCCAAAAATGACACCTTTTCCTACCAGAACTCACACTTCGAGAACTTTGCATAAAGCTGGTTCTCTCTTAAAGTTTTCAAGACTACTCTCAAAAAGGCCTCATGCTCCGCCCCCGAATTGGAGTATACCAAACTATCGTCGATGAAAATCACCACAAACGAGTCTAATTACTCTTGAAACACTCGATTCATCAAATCCATGAATACCAATGGCACGTTCGTCAAACTGAACGACATTACCAAGAACTCGAAGTGGTTATACCTCGTACCAAAGCTATCTTGGGTATGTCCTCAGCTCGAATCCATAACTAATAGTACCCTGACTTCAAGTCTAACTTAGAGTACAGTACTGACTTCACCAACTGGTCAAACAGGTCATAAATCCGTAGAATCAGATACTTATTCTTGACGGTCAGTTTATTCAGTTCGCGGTAGTCTATGCATAGCCGCATACTACTATCTTTCTTCTTTACAAATAGCACTAGCACGGTCCATGGAGATGAGCTGGGCCAAATGTACCCCTGCTCCAATAGCTCCTACAATTGTACCTTGAGCTCAGCTAACTCCTTTGGTTCCATCCTAAAAGGTGGACGTGACATCGGTCTAGCTCCTAGCACTAACTCAATCGAAAAAATTGATCTCTCGCTGAGGAGGTGCTCTAGGAAGCTCCTCAGGAAACACATCTTTGAATTCTGACACTATCGGCACCTCTCTGATTGATAGCTTGGAAAGTTGAACTTATAACAATGATATGAAAGCTACTCCTCCCTGTTTAACTGACCACACCAATTACATGGCTGAAATCAGGGATCAGGCCTCTCCACTAAGGCCCTCAAACTTGACTTCTGTCTTTCCTTCACTCCTCAAGATCACCACCTTTGACAGACAGTTAATGCAATCCAGTTGCTCTGCAAGCCAGTCCATTCCCAAGATTACATCAAACTCGGCTAATGGTAGGACCACTACTACCAACACGAAGTCAACTCCGTCAGAAATCCATCTAATGCGCCCTTTCATCTCGGTAATTATGAAAGACCCATTTGGCATGCACACTCTAAGCTTTGTGTTCGCCGAAAAAGGCTCGACCCCAATTCTTCGGATAAAGCTTTCCACAAGAAAGGAGTGTAACGTTATCGTGTCGAACAATACCCTACCGGGATACCCAGAAACTAGCACGAAGTCTAATACACAGGCAACACAAATAAAAGTCTCGAAAGTCTAAAGCCAATAACAAACTTAAACTTTTGCATACCTGTCACCACATCGGGTTGTTGAATCGCTTCATGTTGCCCAAGGTTGTAAGCCCTTGGCTGCACGGGCTGGAAATAGGAAGCGCGCGACTCTGTCATTTTCCCTTTTTCCACAATGCTGGGACCGGAACACACTGACTGCTCCTACCTTGGCTCTTGTTCAGCACCACCCACAATACAAAATCGAGCTATGTAGCCTGACATGCCATGCGTGTAGCACGTTGGTGGTCCCTTGAAGCGAGATCCCTCCGGCGTTATACCGCTCTTCTCCCATGACCTGAAGGGATGGGGCTTCTTCTTCCACTTACTCCCTTCAGACTTTCCTTGTGATTGAGAAGGCTTTCCATCTCCCTGCTTGATCATGAGTCCCTTGTGACGTTGGGTTCACTCAATATCACTTTCCAACATCCTGACAGCCTCAATCAAGTCGTTAAAATCCGCATTCTTCATAGCTATAAGGGGTTGTCTCAAATTCTCTATCAACCCATGGTAGAAGAGGTTGCCCCTCTCCTCATCATCAGTCATGGTCATTCCCGCATAATGACCCAAACAAGTAAATTACAATATGTACTCATCCACAGTCTTGTACCATTGCACCAAGTGCAAAAAATGTCTATGAAGGGCTAACCTCGTCGACTTAGGGAAATACTTTTTTAAGAAGGCATTCCCGTTGCACCAGGTCGGGCCCAAAGGATCCGAATGATCCACGGGAATATTGGATAATCCGGACCTGACCGAATATAGTCGAATGACAACAACATCCTCAACCAAACCTTCGTGAAAGGCTCTGAATTATCTACCGGAATATTCTGCGGTAGGTTGTTGAGCGCCGGGATAGAACCTCTGAGCTCTTTTATAAGAGGAGACTAACACCACCTCTCGTACCCAAGTGCGCTGCAGCGTATTTGGGTATGAGAGGTGGTGTTAGTACCCTCTTATAAAGGAGATCGGGGGTTCTATCCCGTCGCTCAACAACCTACCATGAAATATTCCCGTAGTTAATTCGGAGTCTTCTGCGGAGATTTGGTTGAGGATGTTACTGTCATTTGACTACAGTCAGCCAGAACCGGAATTCGGAATGTGCTTCCCTTGCCTGGTTTCTAACAATTACCTAGAGTGCTTGGGTAACGATTTCCTCTACTCTATCTTGTGTGTTCTTCTTATTTACATACTTTTGTGTGGTGAAAGAGGTCGGCGTTGCCTTCAAATCCATTGAATTTTTTTCGTGGGATTTAATCAAAGCTTTTGTGTTGCTTTTTTATTGATCTTGTGATTTGAAGGTTTGGGTAAATCTTCATTGTGACATTGATTGGGTTGGGTATGTAACGTCCTGATTCGCACTAGGCCCCTCGTACGTATTTTTGAGTCAGGAGAGCTGACTTGGGCTTAGGGGAATGCTGGAAATGGGATGTACTTGTAAATAGGAGGAGAAATCAGTCAAGCATAGGGCACGAGTAGAGACACGGGCGTGTCCCTACCCATGTGGGAGAGGCCAGCTCTCGAGTCGACGACTCGAGTATGTCCAGAGAAGGACACGGGTAGTGACATGGGTGTGTCACTACCCGTATGACGTGACACGTGTAGAGACACGGGCGTGTCCCTACCCGTATGAGTGTTGAGATCGACGAAACTAGTCGAGATCGACGAAGTGTATCCCGTGCAGTGACACGGGTAGAGACACGGGCGTGTCCCTACCCGTGTGTGTCGAGTTTAACTCGACGAAGCATGTCGAGATCGACGAAGTGTGTCGAGATAGACGAAGTGTATGACACGGGTAGAGACACAGGCGTGCCAATACCCGTGTGTGTGTCGAGTTGAACTCGATGAAGCATGTCGAGATCGACGAAGTGTGTCGAGATCGACGAAATGTATGACATGGGTAGAGACATGGGCGTGTCCCTACCTGTGTGTCTGTGTGTCGAGTTGAGTTCGTCGAGATGTATCCAGAGAAGGACACGTCCAGGGAACACAGTCGTGTCATGTGGACACGGGTCGGGACACGGGCGTGTCCCTACCAGTGTTGAATATTGAACCGACACTAAAACTATCGTTGACACTTCGCCCAAGCAAGACATGGGTAAGGACACGGGCGTGTCCCTACCCGTGTCACTTTTTATATATAAGGGTTGTGAAAACCCTAGCTGTTTTCACTCTTCATTCCAACCCTTTTCCTAAGAGAAATTTCCGTAGAGAGGGAAAACTACTGGATCAAGTCCAGGAGGAGGAGAACCGCCACCATCGTGAAGAAGAAGATGTCGCCGAGAAGAGTCACAAGATTCATAGCCGGAAATAGTGGGAATGCCGAAAATGAGGTGAGCTTCCTCCCCTCTCACTTGGTGTTAGATATGTAGATATCTAGGTGAGATGTCGACTCAAAAGAGTCTAGACTAGTGAGATGTTGATTTATCTAGGAAGAGGCCGTTCTAGGGTTTGTGCTCTAAGGTTAGTGGTGTCTTCAACCTCTCCAACCTTCTATGCGAAGATGGGGGATGGTTTCGTGAAAATCATGGCCTCAAGAGGGTGAATAAGGGAGGAGGAATTTCTGGTGTGATTTTGGAAGACCAACTTGAGGAGGAAGATGAACTGATGCCTTTCATTCCTCTTTAAGATGCGTGCAGAATCTGTGTACTTAAATTCCTGTAGCTTCGGGAATCTCCGGTCGAATCTACTGTCCAGATTTATCATGTACTTAAATTCTGGGTTTGGAATAATATTGAATTTGGACTCGGTAGAGATAGTGTTGCAAATTATTTTGAGGTTGTTGAACTCTTTTATGTTAACCATCTTAGTCCAATGAATGATGATGTTTATTAGTTGGATTCCACGTAATTGATTTGTGAAGCGAAGCATACTTAAACAAAACAATTTGATAGAAATTGGTAGACTATTATAAATGTGCATCATGATAATAACATGTTGAATCATTTGGGATGAAAGGTAGGATGATAACTTATTGTCATGTGTATAATTATTTAACGGAATGAATTTAGTGTCCAATGCTTAAAGTGTCTTCTCCCTACGGGTAGCATTGTGAAGGGATGTAAGTGCGGTGTTGACTGTCACTAGTTGGGATTGCAAAAGATGAGTCAAGGTTGGATGGTTGGGCTTGGTCCTCGTGCTTTCTTTGAGGCCCCTTCCATGTCATGGTGATGTGGATTTGCATGCGGTGTGAGTCGACACACGGTGTCATAATCCTGGGTTGAGGATAGTGTGGTAGGTCTACGAGCTCGCCGGTCATCACACCGACGGGAGTTGACAGTTAGACATTGGGCGGTTGGGCTTGGCCCTCGTTGTTCACGTCCTGGGGCTCCTTCCGTGCTAAGTGAACGGTTGGGTTGTGAAAGATATGGTACCTAAACACCTAGAGGGGGGGGGGGTGAATAGGTGACCTAAACCTTTTTGAAACTTTGTTGGCAGCACAATAGTTATTTCACAGATTACTACAGCTAACAGCAATTACAGAAATCAAACAGTCAATCCACAGCACAGCACAGCAGACACACTAATTTATAGTGGTTCCCCAATCTTTGGGTACATCCACTTTCCCCCTTCGCCTATCTAGCAGTGTACTAGATTCGGCCAAACTTCTCCACTATCTCAGAACCCAACAAGGTTCCTACACCTCAGGCCCAAAGCCTTACACTCAGCCACAAAGGCCTACACTCAGCCACCCAGGCCTACACTCAGCCAATTAAGGCCTACACTCAGAGTTCTTCAACTCCTACACTCAGGCAACCAAGCCCTACCCTCAGCCTTTATAATATAGGCTTACAATTCTCTCAGATCCAATGGATCCTACAAGTTAAAATAGAAATACAATTGCTAACTCTACAACTCAGAAAATAAGAGAGGAGTTGAGAGTTTCTTGAAGAGTTCTTGGAAGAACTCAGTTAGATCCAAACTGACTTAGCTTCCTTCAAAGCTTCTTGAGTTAGAACTGAATTAGTCTGAATCTTCTGCAGTTGTTCCTTGACCTCTGCTTCTTGAGATCCAGATGTTTCTGATTCCTTCTTCTCAGCCTTAGTTCCAAAGACTGAATTCTTGATTGGAGCTCTCTCTCTCCAACTTCTTAGATCTGCAGTTGGACTGATAGATCTTCTTGTGTTGATCCTCTGTGTATCACTTCTTGATTTAATCTGATCAACTACTTTAAGTATTCTCTCAAGCTGTAACTCTTGTTTCTCAATCACAACAACCGTTTCTGTAAACTATGGATGCCTATTTATAGGCTTCCTTCATGGTAACCGGCTGGTCCGGTTCATAACAGACTTCTGATTTCTCTGACAGTTGCTGTAGACCGGCTGGATCGGCAGCTGTCATGTCAACCAGTCACTTCTTGAAATTTCCTAACTGTCAGATAGTGTCGAGACTTTCTGTTCTTAAGTGTCGACACTTATAGACTAAGTGTCGACACATGTTGTGTAAGTGTCGACACAAGTCTACAAGGTGTCGACACAATTCCTTGTATGTCTCGACACAGATTCTTCTGCATGTGTCGACACTGAAATTGAGTGTCGACACAAGTACTTGTACTTCATTCTTTAACTGTATTCTTCTAAGTGTCGACACATGTTCTTTGTGTCGACACATCTTCATGTGTTGAAACTGTCAAGTGTCGACACTGCTTCTTGGTGTCGACACAAGTCTTCACTTTTGTTTCTTCAGCTGAGTGTCGACACATTCCTTTAGTGTCGACACTTGTACTTAGAATATTTTGTAACTTTTCTGTTCTTTGCTAAGTGTCGACACAGCTCCTTGTGTCGACACTTTCTTCAAGTGTAGAGTCTTCAACTAAGTGTCGACACATTGTGCTGAGTGTCGACACTTTCTTCAAGTGTTGACTCTCCTGGTTGTGTGTCGACACATTGTGCTGAGTGTCGACACTTTCTTCAAATACTGACTCTTCAGCATAGTGTCGACACATTGTGTTGAGTGTCGACACTTACTTCAAATACTGACTCTTCAGCATAGTGTCGACACATTGTGTTGAGTGTCGACACTTTTACTTGGACTCTGCAGACTTTTGCTGAGTGTCGACACAGCTCCAAGTGTCGACACTTTCTAGTGTAGACACAGCTCTTCTAGGTGTCGACACTTCTGCTAAGTGTCGACACAGCTTTTCTGCATACTTCTTTACTGAGTGTCGACACAGCTCCAAGTGTCGACACTTTCTGTCTGGGTGTCGACACAAGCTTTCTCAAGTGTCGACACTTTCCTCTGGGTGTCGACACATGGACTTAGAAACTTTTAGCTTCAGTCCAGTGTATACCTAACCTGCACAAGTAACTCAAACAAACATCAAATACATTATGATGCATATCATTGAGTTAGGTGAGGCTTCTTCAAATCAGGTACATTTGACCAATGTACCCAACAATCTCCCCCTATTTGGAGAAGTCATAACCCTTAGTCAATGATATACATCACTCATAATTAAAAATTAGAGAATGATGTAAAGCAGGTATATATCAACAGGGTATACTTAAACATGTAATAAAGCACACATGTATACTCATTCAGCATTACAGAACAACCAAGAATTAGACACATTCTACTGAATCAATCATGAAATATATTTATCAAAAACTGTCCAAACATTGTGTTCAATACATTGTCAATGATTTACAAAAATATTTAGATGTAACAAATTACAACATTCTTCAGTCTAATCTTAATCTAATTCTGCTCTGGTTCTTTTATAACTATGCCTTTCCCAGCTTGTATTTTGGCTTTTACAGCAGCAGCAGCAGGCTCAGTATCAGCAACCTTCTTCCCTTTGGAGTCCTTCTTCTTAAGTTCTTCAGCCTTGATTTTCTGCCTTTCAAAATAATGATAGGGCTTAGGAAAGTACTTGCTAGGCTCCACAGCTGTAGGAGGTAGCTTTCCTAACTTAGCCTTCCTTCTATACTGGACAATGGCTTCCTGCCTGATCTCATGCTTCCTCCATTCTGCTTCTGAGAACCATTTGTTCCTTTCATGAGCATTGTCCTTGGCTGCTTTCCAGGCTGTGAGAATGATGTTCCTAGAAGTAGGGCTCCACTGTTCAAAATCTGGTTTTTGCTCAGCAAGTTCCCTGAACTTCTTCTTTGACAGCCTTGTCTCTTCTTCTTTGTCCATAGCCTCTTGCATAGCAGCTGTAATAGGTTGAACAACCTTTTCCAGAATAACATTGGCTTTCCAGCAGTTGGGACTATACATTGTGCTTACTTCAGCATGAACCATTTCAAAATCTGGAGGTGGATAGATCACCTGAGCTACTTCCTGTTGCTCACCTCCAAGATATGCACTTTGAATACCAGATTCAGCTACATTGTCATCATCACACAGGGGAGGATAGCCCAGTGTAGCTCTGATGGAATTAGAAATCCATTTGGCATGGTCAGAGCTAGCTTTGACTAACACCCTCTCCCCCTTTATGACTTCTTGTGCTACATGATCTCTCACATCATCTTTCTGGAACCTGATTTGGCTGTCCAAATACCTTATGCCATCTTTAAAGAAAGGTCTAAGCTTGGTAAGCTGTTCAGAAATGACCTTCTGGGAATCCTTGATTGCAGTCTTGACAGCAGCAATTTCTTCTTGAAAAGCTTTATCAAATTCAGCCTTGGCAGCAGCAGTAGAAGTAGATGGTTCAGCAGACTTATTCTTTAATTCAGTGACTATAGCATTGTGGGATGCAGTCAAATTATCATTCATCCTCAATTGATTTTCCAGCACATATCCCTGCTTCAATGCTATATCATCTACTTTGTCTTTGATCTGTTCTTGATGTTTAGCCAGGAATACCACTGCATTTCCACCCTTGTGGAAGCAATCATTCATTTCCTTCTTATTCAGGTTCATCTCAAACCTGATTGACTTGATATCTTGAGCTAAATCAAACTGTAAAGACTTGTGGCCTTCATCAATATATGTCTCTATAGCCCTCCTTTGCTCATCCAGCTTAACTTGCATTGCTACCATTAAGCTGCTGTAATCTGTTGATGGAGCTTGTTGGACTAGGGAGTGTTGAGCAACAGTTTGTAGAGCTTTCTTATAGCTCTGACTCCTTCTTTTGAATACAAAGAACTGCTTCTTCTTAGCTTGCTCAGCTTCATCATCCTCAGACTCTGAAGTACTTGCTATATTCACCCTATCCTTAGGGCTTGAGGGTTTGTCAGCTTGCACATCTAGTGCCTTCTCAGTATCTAGCCTTATAGGCTCTTCCTGAACTTCCAGATTCTCCCCCTCAACAGCAGCACCCTTCTCTTCAGTAGCAGCATTCGTCTCTTCATCAGCAGCAGTCTTGTCCATGTCAAAGTCCTCTTGATCTAAATTCAGAAATAGATCTTCCATTGTATATTCTGGGGGTGACTGAGCAGGAGATGTACTGGGTACATTAACTACAGCAGATGTGTCTTGGAGAACAACATCTGGTGCTTGGTTTGCTTGCTGAGTTTGCTGATGAATATCAGACAAATCAGAATCTATTATAGAAAAATCTAAAGTATTGAGGTCAGAAAGTACCTCTTGGATAATGAGAGTAGCTTGCTCACTCTCCAGTGTAGAGGGTTGTTCTACAGCTGGAGGCTCCCCCTGGATATCAGCTGGCTCTTGAGGAGCAGGTGACTTCTCTGCAGCCTCATCCTCATGATTATCAGGAGTGAAAACAACATGTTCTTCACTACCTGAGCTGCTGGAGGACTCCTGAGTCACAGCAGCTATTTTCCTCTTCTTCTGTGGGGGTGAATCTTTCTTAGAAGCTTGTTTCTCAGGGGTGGTCAATTCCTTTGACAGCACCCTTTCCCACCTGGAGAAGATCCTCATGTCCATCCTTCTCATGTGGTTGATTTTGCTACCTGCAGCAGAGCTCATTACCTCTGGTATTGTACCAGCCAGGTAGAGACTAAGTATCCTGCCCAGATTGGGCTTCTTCAGACTTTCCTTTACTTTCTCATATACAACCATAGACCAGTCTGTTTTGAGATTGAAGATGATTCTGGTCATAATACTGAACATGGAGGCTGACACCCTGTCATGCCCTCCAGTCTTGCTGAGGATACTTTGCCCACAATTTCTGACAGAAACTTTCCTTGAGTATTCATTCCTCTCCTGTTGAATACTGATCCTATCTTCAGCTTAGGATCTAGCCACACCAGGTAAGTGCTTCTGGTCTTAGATGTAGTTACTTCCTCTTCTTCCTGAACTTTAGGTAGCTGAAGTACCTTTCTCAGAGACTTGGGTGAAATCTTGACCTTGGTGCCATGCACCCTTGATTTGATTCTGTAGCCTGAGTCATCTACAGACGCTCCAGTAAGAAATTCAATAACTTCCTTCTTCCATATCTTGGTTGGTTCTGAAACCAAGAACTCCAATCCTGAATCGGTGACTAGGGTTATCACCGATTTGATTTCTTGATCACCGTCGTCGAATGCGCCACGCACCAGTTCATAGCCTTCGTTAACGTTCTCTTCCAGCTTGGGAGCCATTAGGGTTTGGAGAATTAGTCTTTAGAGAAGAGAAATGTCGACACAAGAGTTTTGGTCTCGAAACTTTGAAAGCGTGTCGACAAACAAAGACAGAACCCTATTTATACCTTTCTTTTTGAAGACGAACAGGCGGGATGGAGCTAAAGATGTGTCGACACTGTCAATAAGTGTCGACACTGACTTATAATGTCTCGACACTCATGTGTCGACACAAGTTTAGTCAACAGATTTTATGTGTCGACACTTGGTTAAGTGTCGACACCACACTACTCGACATGTAGTCGAGACTTTACTTAGAAAATTCTGAGTAAAACTTAAGTGTCGACACCTTATTGAATGTGTCGACACCAACTCGACATGTGTCGACACTAACATTCTGAAGTGTCGACACCAACTTCCTAGATGTGTCGACACCATTTTCCTGAAGTGTCGACACTTACTATTCTGTGTCGACATAGACTTGTCTATGTGTCGACACCTTTTTACTTAGCCAATTTTTAGTTCTGTAAACTTAGTCTAAGTTTATCATACCTAGTTCAATTTTGAACCTATTGAACTTAGCTTCTTCTAAGGGCTTAGTGAACATATCAGCTATCTGATTATCAGTTTTAACATATTCAAGTGCAATATCATTTCTTTCTACATGCTCCCTAAGAAAGTGATATTTAATCTCAATATGTTTAGTTCTACTATGTGATACAGGATTGTTAGCTATTGAAATAGCACTAGTAGAATCACAGTAAAGTGGAGTTCTACTTACCTGAAATCCATAGTCTTCTAACTGATGTTGAATCCACAGAAGTTGAGCACAGCAACTTCCTGCAGCTACATATTCTGACTCAGCTGTGGAAATAGCCACACTGGTTTGCTTCTTACTGCTCCATGAAATGAGTCTTCCACCTAGGAATTGACAGGATCCAGTAGTGCTCTTTCTATCTTCTTTGCATCCTGCAAAGTCTGCATCTGAATAGCCTGTTAGATCAAAATCTCCATTCCTAGGGTACCAGAGGCCTAGATAGGGAGTGCCCTTTAGATATCTCAAGATTCTCTTGACTGCAGTCAAGTGAGACTCTTTGGGGCAGGCTTGATACCTGGCACAAACACATGTAGCATACATAATGTCAGGCCTACTTGCAGTCAAGTATAGTAGGGAGCCAACTATCCCTCTATACAAGGTTTCATCTACAGGTTTCCCTGCATCATCCTTGCTTAGAGACATACTTGACCCCATAGGAGTCTTCATGGTACTGGATGAATCCATACCATATTTCCTTATGAGTTCTAGGGTGAACTTGGACTGACATATGGATAAACCACTTTCAGTCTGTTTAACTTGGAGACCCAAGAAAAACTTCAGTTCTCCCATACTACTCATCTCAAATTGACTTTGCATAAGCTTTGCAAACTTTTTGCAAAGGCTACTTTCAGTAGACCCAAATATAATGTCATCTACATATATTTGGACAAGTATTACTTTGCCTCTAGATTCCCTAAGGAATAGAGTCTTATCTATTTTCCCCCTTGAGAACTTGTTCTCAATGAGGAAACTAGATAGGGTTTCATACCAAGCTCTAGGTGCTTGTTTTAACCCATATAATGCTTTCCTAAGTCTATAGACATAATGAGGTAAAGTTGGATCAACAAAACCTGCAGGCTGCTCCACATAGACTTCTTCTTTCAAATTACCATTTAGGAATGCTGACTTCACATCCATTTGGTATACCTTGAATCCTTGATAGGTTGCATAGGCCAAGAACATCCTTATGGCTTCCAGTCTGGCTACTGGAGCAAAGGTTTGATCAAAATCAATACCTTCTTCTTGCCTATATCCTTTTGCAACCAGTCTTGCTTTATTCTTAATGATGACTCCTTGTTCATCTAACTTATTCCTGTAGATCCACTTTGTTCCTATCACATTGTGATCTTTAGGTTTAGGAACCAGGTCCCAAACCTTGCACCTTTTGAACTGATTAAGCTCTTCCTGCATTGCTTCAGTCCACTGTGGATCTTGTATAGCTTCTTCAAATTTCTTTGGTTCTATTTGAGACAGAAAACTTGAATATACTACAGCATTCTGATTTCTGCTCCTTGTCTGAACACCTTGTCTTGGATCTCCAATAATCAGCTCTACTGGATGATCTCTTAGATGCCTGTTGGCTGGAGGCATCCTTACTTCTGGTTGAACTTCTTCAGCATCTTCATCAAGCTGAGTTCCTTGTACTTCTTCAGCTCCTTGTACATGTAGTTCTCCCCCTGGACATAAGCCATCTTCTTCTACTTGCTGTCTTGCAGCAGGTACATCTTCTATGGTTAGCTTGTCCATCTTCTTAGTAAGACCTGTGGGGCTGCACACACTACTAGACAACTCATTGTTAATTAGTTGTGTCTCATCAAAAACTACATGCACAGACTCCTCTACAACTTGTGTAGTCAAGTTGTAGACTCTATAAGCCTTACTATTATTGCTGTACCCAACAAACACTCCCTCTTGGGACTTGGCAGCAAACTTAGTTAAGTAAGACTTTCCATTGTTAAGTATGAAGCATTTGCAACCAAAAATCCTGAAATAGGATAGGTTTGGTTTCCTGCCTTTCACAACTTCATAGGGGGTCTTGTTTAACCTTTTAGTGATGGTAGCCCTATTTATCACATGGCATGCAGTGTTAACTGCTTCAGCCCAGAAATATTCTGGCAGTGATGAATCACTTAATAGGGTTCTACCAGCCTCTATCAAGGTCCTATTTTTCCTTTCAGCAATGCCATTTTGCTGAGGTGTTCTAGGTGAAGAGAATTCTTGAAATATCCCATAGTCTTCACACAGCTTTGTCATGCTTTCAGACTGAAACTCAGTACCATGGTCACTTCTAATTTTGACCACTGTACAGTTCAATTCATTCTGAATTTGCTTAACAAAACTATAGAAGACACTAGGTGTTTCAGATTTCTGCTTTAAGAAGAACACCCAGGAAAACCTTGAGTAGTCATCAACAACTACAAAGGTATAGACCTTCCTACCTAAGCTGTGAACTGGCATTGGACCAAATAGATCCATATGCAAGAGGTATAAACACCTCACAGCATCTTTGTTGTCTAAGCTTCTAAAGGTGGATTTAGTCTGCTTGCCCTTTTGACAAGCTGAGCAAATGCCATCTTTGACACACTTAACTTGAGGACCATTCCTCACTAACTCTTTGCTAAAGAGTTTGCTAATAGTCTTGTAGTTAAGATGAGCTAGCCTCTTGTGCCACTTGACACAATGAGAGACTGTCTCATCAGCTACAAGACAAACAGGAGAACCATTGTTCTCAATCATAATGTCTAAACAATAGACATTTCTCTTTCTATATCCTGTCAAAATGATCTCTTGATCACTTGACCTCTTGATATGACAACCATTTTTAACAAATGAGATGTCATACCCTACATCACTTAACTGACTTATACTAATGAGGTTGTGTTTCAACCCTTTAACATAAGCCACTTGAGTAATGGTAACAAGGTTTGAAGAGATGTTACCAAACCCTTTGATGATTCCTTTTTCAGAACCACCAAAGGTCACTTTAGGACCATTTTTGATTGGAATGTAGTCCTTCAGTAGTCCCCTTGTTCCAGTCATATGTCTGGAACATCCACTATCCAAGTACCATGTTGGGGTATGGCCACTTGGATTCACCTGCAAAACAAATTAATGAACCTTAGAACCCAAAGTAAACTTGGGTCCTTGGTGATTGTTAGTTTGCAACTTGACATAGCTACCTGCTGGCTTTCCACCAGGTAACTTGCTACTCAACTTGGCACTGGCATTGTGCCAACAATCCAAGGCAAAGTGGCCAACCTTGCCACAACACCAGCATTCAAACTTGTTGTACCTTTGCTTAGGTACAACCTTTGCTGTCTTGACTACAGCAGGCTTGTTGAATGTTGGGGCTTTGCCCTTGGACTTGGACTGATCCTGAACAGTCCTAGCTGGTTTAATAAAACCCAATCCAGCCTTTCCTTTATGATGAACAAATTCATCAATCAAGGGTAGCACTGATTTAGGTTTTGAAAACCTAGCAACTAGCTCTCTTTCCTTCTGGAGATTGATCTCCAGTAACTTAATTTGATCATTTTTATAAGTGATAGTTCCCATCTGAATCACAGTAATGTGTTTCAGCCTGGCTACCTCATTGAGCTTTTGATCAAATTCCTTCTCAAAGTCTGTTGCAGCTGCCTTTAGATCAGCAATTTCCTTTGCCTGACTTTTGGCGGGACTTGCTTTTCTTATAGGCTTGCAACAGTACTTTATATTCATCTAAGAGCTGATGAATATCTCCCTCAGATTCAGAAACACTTCCATCACTTGATGAAGATGAATCTGACTCTGAACTAGAACTGAAATCTGAACTTTGAGTTGGACTTTGTACCTGACTAGGTCCTGGCTGCTCCAGGATTTTGGTACTTTCAGTCAATGCCATCAGTCCTTGGCACTGACACTCTTCTTGTTCATAGATTGATTCCATGATCTGCATAAACTCCTCTTCTTCTTCAGCAAATAGCCCTATGTAGGCTTCAGCATCTGTCTCAGTGTCTGAAGAAGAAATGTCTGAAAGAGTCTTCTCATTCTTTGCAACAAAGGACTTCTCCTTCTTTCCTTTGAAGTGAGTCTTCTTTTTGTCACTGGATTCTTTTCTTCTTTCAGGACAATCTGCAATAACATGCCCCTGTCTATTGCAGCAGTAACACACTATCTTAGACCCAGTTGCCTTGCTAGTCTTTGTCTTTTTCTTGTCCTTCTTTGAAGGCTTCTTCTCCTGATACTGAACTTCTTTCCCTTTGGAAAATGAAGGTCTGGACCTCCACTGTTTCTTCTTCAGGAATTTCTGAAAATGTCTGGTGAATGCAGCAAAGTCTTCATCACTTTCACTGCTTGTAGACTTTGTGCTAACAGACTCATCAGATTCTGATTCAACTACCTCTGGAGGAGGAGTTGATGACTTAGTCCTTCCCTTTCTAGGTACTTCTGACTTGAAGGCAACAGTCCTTTCCCTGTGCTCAGTCCTTGTTGACTTTTCCTCCTCTTTTCTCACTGACAACTGCATCTCATAAGATAACAACTTGCCAAACAGTGTGGGAGGAGGAATTTCTCCCAACTTTGCCATTTCTCTGATGGCACAGATCTTGGTGTCCCAATCTTTGGTTAGGGACCTTAAGAACTTATCATTCAATTCATAGTTAGTGAACTCTCTTCCATAGGACATGAGTTCATTAACAATTCTATAGAACTTTTTGTAGCATTCAGTGATGCTATCTCCTCTTCCTTGCCTAAAGCTCTCATACTCTTGATTAAGCAAGGACTTCCTATCTTGCCTAACTTCTTCAGAACCTTCCATATAGACAATGAGGGTATCCCACATTTCTTTTGCTGTTTTACAGTGAATTAGGTTCTGAAAAGTTGCATCATCAATGGCACTTACTATTATGTTTTGTGCCCTTTTGTCCATAGTGGCTAGGACAATTTCATCCTTGGTCATCTCAGAGAAATCCTTTGGAGTCCTCTGATTTGCATCCAAGACTGAGATCTTCATGGGCACATATGGCCCCTCTTTGACTGTGATGTAGATTCTAGGGTCAGAGGCTTCCATGAATAGCCTTACCCTCTTCTTTCCAGATTCCAAAAATCTCCTTTCTGCATATGGGCAGTTTCATTGAACCCAATTCCTTGTGATTCTCTGAAGAACCCATGTTTCTTGATTTTCTTGAAACTGTGTTCTGACTTATCCTGAATCTGCCAAACTGGATCTCCTCAGACAGTTAGTCCTTTTTGAGGAACCTCGCTTTGATACCACTTGAAAGATATGGTACCTAAACACCTAGAGGGGGGGGGGTGAATAGGTGACCTAAACCTTTTTGAAACTTTGTTGGCAGCACAACAGTTATTTCACAGATTACTACAGCTAACAGCAATTACAGAAATCAAACAGTCAATCCACAGCACAGCACAGCAGACACACTAATTTATAGTGGTTCCCCAATCTTTGGGTACATCCACTTTCCCCCTTCGCCTATCTAGCAGTGTACTAGATTCGGCCAAACTTCTCCACTATCTCAGAACCCAACAAGGTTCCTACACCTCAGGCCCAAAGCCTTACACTCAGCCACAAAGGCCTACACTCAGCCACCCAGGCCTACACTCAGCCAATTAAGGCCTACACTCAGAGTTCTTCAACTCCTACACTCAGGCAACCAAGCCCTACCCTCAGCCTTTATAATATAGGCTTACAATTCTCTCAGATCCAATGGATCCTACAAGTTAAAATAGAAATACAATTGCTAACTCTACAACTCAGAAAATAAGAGAGGAGTTGAGAGTTTCTTGAAGAGTTCTTGGAAGAACTCAGTTAGATCCAAACTGACTTAGCTTCCTTCAAAGCTTCTTGAGTTAGAACTGAATTAGTCTGAATCTTCTGCAGTTGTTCCTTGACCTCTGCTTCTTGAGATCCAGATGTTTCTGATTCCTTCTTCTCAGCCTTAGTTCCAAAGACTGAATTCTTGATTGGAGCTCTCTCTCTCTCCAACTTCTTAGATCTGCAGTTGGACTGACAGATCTTCTTGTGTTGATCCTCTGTGTATCACTTCTTGATTTAATCTGATCAACTACTTTAAGTATTCTCTCAAGCTGTAACTCTTGTTTCTCAATCACAACAACCGTTTCTGTAAACTATGGATGCCTATTTATAGGCTTCCTTCATGGTAACCGGCTGGTCCGGTTCATAACAGACTTCTGATTTCTCTGACAGTTGCTGTAGACCGGCTGGATCGGCAGCTGTCATGTCAACCAGTCACTTCTTGAAATTTCCTAACTGTCAGATAGTGTCGAGACTTTCTGTTCTTAAGTGTCGACACTTATAGACTAAGTGTCGACACATGTTGTGTAAGTGTCGACACAAGTCTACAAGGTGTCGACACAATTCCTTGTATGTCTCGACACAGATTCTTCTGCATGTGTCGACACTGAAATTGAGTGTCGACACAAATACTTGTACTTCATTCTTTAACTGTATTCTTCTAAGTGTCGACACATGTTCTTTGTGTCGACACATCTTCATGTGTTGAAACTGTCAAGTGTCGACACTGCTTCTTGGTGTCGACACAAGTCTTCACTTTTGTTTCTTCAGCTGAGTGTCGACACATTCTTTTAGTGTCGACACTTGTACTTAGAATATTTTGTAACTTTTCTGTTCTTTGCTAAGTGTCGACACAGCTCCTTGTGTCGACACTTTCTTCAAGTGTAGAGTCTTCAATTAAGTGTCGACACTTTCTTCTAGTGTTGACTCTCCTGGTTGTGTGTCGACACATTGTGCTGAGTGTCGACACTTTCTTCAAATACTGACTCTTCAGCATAGTGTCGACACATTGTGTTGAGTGTCGACACTTACTTCAAATACTGACTCTTCAGCATAGTGTCGACACATTGTGTTGAGTGTCGACACTTTTACTTGGACTCTGCAGACTTTTGCTGAGTGTCGACATAGCTCCAAGTGTCGACACTTTCTGGTGTAGACACAGCTCTTCTAGGTGTCGACACTTCTGCTAAGTGTCGACACAGCTTTTCTGCATACTTCTTTACTGAGTGTCGACACAGCTCCAAGTGTCGACACTTTCTGTCTGGGTGTCGACACAAGCGTTCTCAAGTGTCGACACTTTTCCTCTGGGTGTCGACACATGGACTTAGAAACTTTTAGCTTCAGCCCAGTGTATACCTAACCTGCACAAGTAACTCAAACAAACATCAAATACATTATGTTGCATATCATTGAGTTAGGGAAGGCTTCTTCAAATCAGGTACATTTGACCAATGTACCCAACAGGTTGTATCCTCGCGCTTACTTCTGAGGCCACTTTCGGGTCACACAAGGCCAGTTCGGGGCTGTGTTCTCGGTGCACATCTACTCGAGACGCCCGCTGGGCCATAGTACGCATGGGCTCCGCTGTTGTGTTCTTAGCGTTGAGACGTACGGAGGCCTAGGTGAAGTAGTGTGGATACCCGCCTAGTAGTAGAGATGCCTGCTCTACTGTCACCGCCTGGCCACGACGGTTAATGCCTGAGAGGTTAGCTACCTGCTCGAATAGTGTGAACTACTAGTCTATGTCGACATAGCTGTTGCATGTGTGTGATCATGAGTGAGTCATTGCATAGCATACATACCATTTCATAACATTGCACAACAAGATCCTCATCATATAAGTTTGTATGGGCACTCCTATATGATGAGTTACTTTATGTAAACTGATCCTTAACTTGTAAGCTTGTATGGGCATCCTTATAAGTTAAGTTACTTTCCTACAGTAGTTACTTGTACTTGATGAATGTCATAACTCTTGTAGAACTGCTAGATAAATTGTTGTTAATCTTATCTTACCATTACCACCTGCTTGTACCTGCTTATACTATATATTATACTTTGTACCCTTGCTCCTTTCTCCGCCCGGTGCCGAGGAGTCGCCGGGGGAGCGGATGTGAAGCCACTTAGTATTTTTGACTAACAGTTGCTACGTCTTCCTTTTTAGGTGGTCACCCCGCAGGTAGAGCAGCCGCAGACTTTGCAGCAAGACAGCCAAGATAGGATGACAGGTCCTGAAGGAACGGTGCCATCGTTACCGTCAATTACTTATATGAGTGTTGAGCGACTCTGATGTAGCCCTTTTGGGCATTTATTAGTTGTACTCTGATATGTTGTAGAAGCATGTTTTGGCTTCTCTATTTTGATGTACTTTGGCATATATATATTGGTATTGGTTGTAGCCGGCAGAACAGGTGACTTGTGGTACAGGTTATCCTGTGTGTTAATGCTACCGCAAGGCGGCTGTTCCGGGCATAAGACCCCCTTCATGCAGTGTTTTGGGATCCGGGAGGGGGTGGTCTTACAAATGGTATCAGTTTGCCAAGATCCTCAACTAAAGAAGTCATTCAACAATAGTACCACCCCCGTTCGATTAGTCAGTTTGGGGACAATTTGACTTTGCGGAAGCAGTGGTGTGCCCATATGTAATTCACACTAAGTTTGTCCAACTTTGACCTTAAGATTAGCCAACCTAACCATACGTTTGTGTTTTACGTGTAGATTCCAGTGCACGTTGAGCCGATGGGGGGCACTCCTGCCCCTTCCATACTCACTCAGTTCCAACAATCCGAGTTGGGGCAGACGCTTACCGCCATCCTGGATGCCTTTAGGGCGCAACAGCCTCCGGTGCAACAACAGGCTCCGGGCTCTAACTGGTTAAGTACCTTTCGGGCCCTCTCCCCTCCCGCCTACCTCGGGACGGAGTCGGTCGTTCGCACGGAGGAATGGCTTGACACGGTGCATGAGTTGCTGGCGGGGATCTGTTGCCCAGCCAACATGGCTGTGACGTTGGCAGTGTCCGTCTTGGAACTACATGCTAAGATGTGGTGGAAGTCCCTCATGGTCTCCACCTTCCAAGGTCGGGTCTATACAGAGATAACTTGGAGCGAGTTCTTGGATGTCTTCTTGGAGCACTTTATTCCCACATCCACTCGAAATGAACTCGAAGAGAGGTTTCTTCTGTTGAAGCAAGGATCAAAGACGGTTACAGAATATCAGCGAGAGTTCCAACATCTCACAAGGTTCGCGGATTCATATGATTTGGATGATAGAGGATACGCCAAGCGTTTCTACAAAGGGCTGTGATATCCCCTAAGGCAGGCCCTTTTGTTTATAGCGGACGCTAGCTTGGCGGAGATTATCGACATGGCGAAGAGATTCGAGGCGGATCAATTGAGTAGTGGTAAGAGACCTGCGGAGGGCGTGATGAAAGCTGGCCCAAGCAATAGAAGAAGGGGGGACTTTAGAGGAGGAAGAGGACATCAAAGAGGTGGAGGACGTTTCCACCGAGATTTTAGAGTGGATCATTCGGTCTCGCAGCCACCCGCGTTGCCTCCACCGCCACAGCCTCAACAATTTCAGCAAACTGAGGGGCGTTATGGGCGGGTGTGCTTCGAATGCAACCAGTTGGGCCACATTCGATGTTTCTGCCCGCGGTTGTTTGGGAATGTCCCTCCTGCTCTCCCTACAGCAGCTCCTCGAGTACGGGGTTACATGCGTGGTCGAGGACAAGTACTGCGAGGAGGAAACCCCGATCCTGCTTGGGATCAAGTGTATGTGCTGGACATGACATAATAACGGAACCCCCAGGATGTTATTGCAGGTATGTTGCAGTTAGCTTCCACATTTTCATTATTTAACTTAACTTGCTTACGACATAATAGAGACCTAGCGTTGAGTTTTGGTTATTGGTACTTAGGCACCGTGGTAGTCGGCGGGAAGACGGCCTATACGCTGTTAGATACCGGTGCCTCACACTCTTTTGTGTCTGAGGACTTCATTAAAGACATGGAGGGTGTACAATACGTTACTGGTATAGCTCGATGAGTACGCCTCCCGGACGGCTCTGAGATGACCGCAACCGCCAAGTGCGAATTCGAGATACTTATTGAGGGAAAGGCCTTTGATACACCTGCCACAGTCTTTAGGATGCCAGAGTTTGATCTCATTCTAGGTATGGCGTGGTTGGACTGGCACTTCGCAAGGATTGATTGCGCGAAGAAACGAATCTATTTGAGACATGGGGACTCGGATGTCATCTTCCAAGGTATTAGCTTCGCACCTCATATGTTGCTATCTTCAGTTCAGATAATAAAATCCCATATGAAGGTGGATGAAGTCTTTATGATCTATTTCGAGTTGAAGAAGATGGAGTTGGATATGAAAGATGTACGGGTAGTGCGGGATTTCCCCGAGGTATTTCCGGAGAAACTGCCAGGATTACCCTCGCATAGAGAAGTTGATTTTCAAATTAATCTAGTACTGGGTGTCAAGCCTATATCCAGGGCCCCTTAACGAATGACCCTGAAGGAACTCGGGAAGTTTAGAGTTCAACTGCAAGAACTGGTGCAGTCAGGGTTTGTTCGCCCCAGCTCGTCACCCTGGAGAGCCCATGTATTGTTCGTCAAGAAGAAGGATGGAGCCCTGCGTTTATACATAGACTATCGGGAACTCAATCGACTGATGGTGCGGAACACCTATCCGCTACCCCGAATCGACGAGTTGTTCGATCAACTGGTGGGATCGCATTGGTTTTCTAAGTTGGATTTGCACTCGGGATATTATCAGTTGAGGATACAAGAAGAGGATATCCATAAAACGACCTTTAGTTCAAGATATGGATTGTATGAGTTCACCGTAATGTCGTTTGGGCTCACCAATGCCCCTTCAGCCTTCATGAGCCTAATGAACAAGGTGTTTGAACCTTATTTTGACATCTTTGTCATTGTTTTCATTGAAGACATCCTGGTCTACTCAAAGACGGAGGAGGAGCATATCAAGCACCTGACCTTGTTATTGAAGAAATTGAAGGAGCACGCCTTGTTCGCCAAGTTTAGCAAGTGTGAATTCTGGCTTAAAGAGGTTGCTTTCTTGGGGCATGTGATCAGTGGAGCAGGACTAGCAGTGGATCCGGCCAAGGTGCATGCCGTGAAGGAATGGTCTCCCTTGAAGTCGGCGGCCAATGTGCGGAGCTTCCTTGGACTTGTCGGGTACTACCGCAAGTTCGTAAAAGGATTTTCAAAGATTGCTCTTCCTCTTACTTCCTTGACAAAGAAAGGTGTACCATTTTAGTGGACACCCTAGTGCGAAGCGGCGTTCCAAGAGCTGAATGATAGACTTACCTCCTCCCCCATCCTAGCACTTCCGTATGGGAAGGAAGGATTTCAAGTCTACACCGAGGCATCATATCAAGGGATGGGAGCGGTATTGATGCAGCACGGCCATGTAATTTGTTCAAACTATGATTTTTGTTTAAACATCAATCATAGTTTGAAAATAAATTGCAGAAAGAAATTAAAACAAGATAAAGATTACTTCTTCTTCTTTTTCTGTAAAGACTTGTCTTCTGTTGTCTTCTCTCCTGGCTTTTTGAAGATAATTTCTCTGTTTGGATCTAGAGTCTGAGCTGCAGTCATTGTCATGTCAGCTACCCTAATGATTTTCAGTGATGTAGCACTGGGGACAACTTCTTCAGGATGGAGCTTCATGTAATCATCAACATTGAATAGTTTGTTGCCTTTGTCAAACCTTTTTAGTTCTTCTTTTCTATACTTTGACATTGTTGTAAAGCCTGAAGTGTCTTTACCTTCAGCTTTGGCTTTATTGATCATGGAAAGACCAATAAGTTCCTGGAACCTACCATTCTTGCAGTGTTGGCTGTTTCAGGATCTTCAAATGGAATAGGAGGAGAGTAAGGTCTTTTAGGACTGTCAGCTTTCTGTTCTTCAAATATATGATGTTGCTGCTGTTGATGCCGTTGTTGATGTTTATTTCCTGAAGATTGTTGACTTTGCTGGCTGCTTCTAGAGGATCTCCCTGAATGTCTCTGATAGTTTTGCATGGGGGCAGATCTCTGAGAGCTAGAGCCAGTGGCACCAGCTGCTGGAGGAGGAGGAGGAGGTGGATCCTTTCTATATCTATGAACTGGAGGAGGAGAATATCTCCTGCTTCTTTTCCTTTCCTTTTGCTGGTTCTTAGATAACCACATCCATGCAGGCATTCCCTTATAAGGAGAAACATTATGCAAAATATAGTAGGGAGTGTCAGCAGTTGGATTAGTCTTAGGAGTTGGAGGAGGAGGAGCCTTCCATTTCTTTGACGGCAATTTCTTCTTTTTCTTTGAAGCTTCTTCATCTGAATCATCATCATCATCATCTTCATCATCACTGCCAGAACCCTGAGGGTTATCATATAAAGCATCCAATGCTTTCAGTGTTTTAGCATCAATGACAGCCTTTTCTGAAGCAGGGGCAAAAGTTGAAGTTTCAACAATTGGAGTATCAGCAATAATTTCAGAAGAAACTATACAAGAATCAGAGGTAATTGAGACAGAGCTTTCAGCTACTGCCTTATTTTCCTCTTCAATATCAGCCAGGATCAGCTCATCCAGATCTAGCATTGCGGAATCATCCATAACAAAAGTTGGTGCTGAGATGCCTTTTGGAATAACTGCAGAGGTTGGAGAAAAACCTGGAGGTGCAAAACTGTCACAGAGTTGCTTAGCAACTGTTGGACTTATTGAAGATGTATAGGGCACAATGGCCAACTGTGGCTTAGTAAAGTCTTCTGGAAGAGACTGCATATATACAGTATCAAAATTTCTCAACAAAACAGTCAAATTAACTGTGCGATTTAAATGGAAATCACCAACAGATTTTATTTGCTCTGGAACAGACTCATCTAAGTCAATGTCAGTGACCATGAATTGAATCAATTCAATCAGCTCTGAATCAACTTCTGGTAAAATTTCTGCATCTGCATCTGCTGTTGGAGGAACTGCTGCTGCATCTGCTGCTGGAGGAATTGCTACTGGATCTTGCTTCTTCCTCTTCTTCACTTGAGCTGGAAGAGGATGATTCTTCTTCAGTATCACTCCATGTCTCAGCAACAAAGCCCTTATCTTTCTTTTTGCACTTGCTTGAGGAGGGCCTGCTGCTGTGCTTTCTCATGGAGTCCTTTTCTCTGCTTTTCTCCTTCTTTTGGTTTTCTGGACATTCTGAGATGTAATGTCCAGGCTTTCTGCATCCAAAGCACACAACCTCCTTGGTTGGTGTCTTGTCAAATCTGGGCTTGTCATCCTGCCTGGATGATTTCCTTCTGAAATCCTTTCTAGCCATCTTATAAAATCTTTTTGCAAAGAGGCTCATGAGTTCCTCATTGGATGTTGAGGTCTCACTTTCCTCAGATGCTTTAAAGGCTATGTTGTGACCCTTTCTCACTGGGGTTGTTGCTTTCTGTTCTGCTGCTTCTCTTGATTTTATCAACTGCTCATAAGACTTTAATTTGCCTAGCAGAGATTCAGTTGATATCTCATTTAGGCTTTTGGCTTCTTTGATAGGCCAGATTCTTGAATCCCAAGAGCTAGGAAAGCACATCAAGATCTTATCATTCACCTGTGTAAGGGTGATGTCTTTATCCAAGGTTTTAAGCTCATTGATGATTGAGCTCCACCTGTTGTACATTTCAGTAACTGATTCAGTCTCATCCTTCTTAAAATTCTCATACAGAGATATGAGATTTGATCTCCTGTCATTCCTTTCATCTGTTGAACCATCTACCATTTGGTTGAGGGAATCCCAATTGGCCTTGGCTAAGGTGCACTCAGCCACCTTCTGAAATATGTCATCTGACATAGTTTGAGCCAAGATGTTCATTGCCTTTGCATCTGCAATTTTGGCTTTCTTGTAGGCATCATTATTTTCTGGAGGAGGTACTGCAGTTATGTTTGTAGAGGTGCTTGTAGAAGCTGCAGGTGTTGGAGGTACTCCTGTCAAGATAGAAGCAAAAATATCATCATCAATAGAATTCATATATAATTTGATTCTTGCCTTCCAGATGGCAAATCTGTTAAGATTGCATACTGGAGGTCTGATGCTTGCATAATCTTTGTTTTGAGCCATTTCTGTGAAGAAATAAATCTAATAAAGGAACCAAAATAATCAGATCTAACAAGAGGGATCTTTATGGTTCAGGTGTTAGCCTGTACAACCAATTGACCTCTTTAGGTGTGGTAGATTAACCAACTTGGTAAGGTATGGAGTTTAACCAACCTCGCTTTGATACCAATTGAAAGTGCAGGTTAGATCTGAAATACTCTAGAGGGGGGTGAATAGAGTATTGTGCTCTCTTAAAAAATCTTTACAACTTTTGTTGTAATCCTAGGTGAACAGGTTAGCAAATAAAATAAATAAGCACAACAACCTAATCAATCACAGAGCACAGCCTAGTAAATCACAGAGCACAGCCAAAATAAAAGAAAAAGGGCAACCAGACGACACAAGAAATTTATAGTGGTTCCCCAACCTGGGTACATCCACTCTTCTACACCCTGGTATGAATCTACTCAGGTTTTTGATCAGGTGTCTGACACCAATGAGCTTTTGTTTAGGTACTCAAAAACCAAAACCTCAAGTCTTTTGGTAGGAGACTTGCAACCAGGAATAATTTTGAAGGAAATTAAAACCCTATACAGAGGATGGAAAAAGGGGTGATGGAGTCTTCTCTTTCTCAATAACAACTGAGAAGACTTGTGGATTAATGTTAGCAGATTACTCCCCCAGAGATCTTGAATGGATCAGGAATACTGAAGTACTGCTTCAGGGTGATAGGTCTTCAAACTATGATTTTTGTTTAAACAAAGCCTATGTGTATATATATCTGCTGCATGTGTTAGTAATTCTCTGCCAGATATATTTTTTTTCTTGCTTTATTTATCTGTTTTGAATCTCTTAGTGACCTCACCCAAATAGGGGGAGATTGTTGGATCCATAGTTAATTTGGGCTAGATTCACTAGCTTAGGATGGGACAGTTAGGGAAATCATTGATTGCCACTTCCTTCCCAGGCCGATTGCAATTACTGCTCAAGATTTCAAATTTCGAATGTTCTTCAATCAGTCTATAGTCAGAATAGAAAAAATCAAGCAGTACTACAGAGACACTGACAGACCTAGCACTAAAGAACAATCTTACAGAAATCAAAAGTTCTTTTTTGCAATCAGCCTTGGCCAGAGAACATCTTCAAGAAGAAGAAGAAGAACATTCAATCACTATCAAGAGTCTTCTTCCTTCAATCCTACAGGACTACTTCAGAAGGACAACAAATCTCTATCTGTTAAAGAAGTTCCTAAAGCAATCTCTGGTCCAGGCATTCAAGTTTTTGAAGACCTATCACCCTGAAGCAGTGCTACAGTATTCCTGATCCATTCAAGATCTCAGTGGGAGCAATCTGCTAACATCAATCCACAAGTCCTCTCAGTTGTTATTGAGAAAGAGAAGACTCCATCACCCTTTTTTCCATCCTCTGTACAGGGTTTTAATTCCCTTCAAAATTATTTCTGGTTGCAAGTCTCCTACCAAAAGACTTGAGGTTTTAGTTTTTGAGCACCTGAACAAAAGCTCATTGGTGTCAGGCACCTGATCAAAAACCTGAGTGTATTCCTACCAGGGTGGTAGAAGAGTGGATGTACCCAGGTTGGGGAACCACTATAAATTTCTTGTGTCGTCTGGTTGCCCTTTCTTTTGTTTTGGTTATGCTCTGTGATTTACTAGGCTGTGCTCTGTGATTGATTAGGTTATTGTGCTTATTTATTTTATTTGCTAACCTGTTCACCTAGGATTACAACAAAAAGTTGTAAAGATTTTTTAAGAGAGCACAATACTCTATTCACCCCCCCCCCCCCTCTCTCTAGAGTATTTCAGATCTAACCTGCACTTTCATAATTGCCTATGCTTCAAGACAGCTGAAGAAGCATGAGATCAATTATCCGGTTCATGATTTGGAGTTGGGAGCAGTGGTATTCACCTTGAAGGTTTTGAGGCACTATCTATACGGCGTCCACTGCGAGATCTTTTCGGACCATAAAAACTTAAAGTACGTTTATACACAGAAGGAGTTGAACTTGAGACAACGGTGGTGGTTAGAGTTTCTGTGCGATTATGTGTTCACCTTGAACTACCACCCCGGTAAAGCGAACTCGGTTGCCGATGCATTGAGCAGAAAGGTACCAGACTCGAGCCCAGAGTCTCGGTTGTTGAGCATGGAGTTGGCTCGGATGATTGAAGAGATTGATATTACTTTGGTATATAAGGCGCCTTCGGCAGAGTATACGGAGTACTTGACAACCATGAGCATAGTTTGTGACATCCGGGACCGAATCTGGGCTGAGCAAAGAAAGGATGCAGCTCTGGCCCTGGCAATCAAGGCAATCGAAGATAGGACTATTGATGAGTATACGCTAAAAGGCGGCCTTGTTTATTTCCGCGACCGGCTCTACATTCCCAAGGGCGGAAAAATCCGGGAGGATATCTTGAGAGAGGCACATTGCTCTCAGTATTCAGTGCACCCTGGTATTACCAAGATGTACGTCGTCCTACGGAAGACCATGTGTTGGCCGGAAATGTAGAAAGATGTCAGATATTTTGTTACACACTGCGAAGCTTGTCAAAGGGTAAAGGTGGAATGCAAGAGTACCGGTGGTTTGTTACAATCGTTGCCCATCCCCAAGTGGAAGTTCGAGGATATCTCCATGGAATTTGTCCATGGCTTACCTCGCTCACGCTCAGGGAATGATTCGGTGTGGGTGATCGTTGATCGACTGACAAAAGTAGCCCGGTTTATCCCCATGAAGAAAGAGGCTCACGTGGATGTCTTGGTACGCCTCTTTGTGGAACAGTTCGTACGGTATCATGGCGTGCCTAAGACAATCGTTTCTTACCGGGATGGTCGTTTCACCTCAAGGTAGTGGAAGGCGGTACATGCGTATTTGGTTTCGTGCCTTACCTTTAGCACCGCGTTTCATCCTCAGACGGACAGGCAGTCTGATAGGACCATCAGAACACTGGAAGATTTGTTGAGATTATGTGTGTTGGATAGAGGAGAGCCGTGGGAAAGGCTCCTACCACTGGTAGAATTCTCCTACAACAATAGTCATCAAGCTAGCATCAGCATGACGCCCCATGAAGTGCTTTATGGAAGAAGGTGTAGAACCCCCTTGTCTTTGGTGCAAGATGAAGACCCGAAGACTTTGGGAATTGAGTATATTGATGATACCGATGCGGCGGTTAGACTAATACGGGATTGCATGTTGGAGGATCAAAGCCGGCAGGAGAAGTATTACAGTGCAAAGCACCGGATGGTGGAATTTCAAGTGGGTGATAAAGCGTTTTTGAAGATTCAGCCGATGCATGGAGTGTCACGAGTGCGTGGTGTGAAAAAGCTCAGCCCAAGGTACATTGGGTCATACACTGTATTGGAAAGGATTGGCTTGTTGGCCTATCGGTTTGGAGTTACCGCCAGAGCTAGAGAATCTCCACGACGTGTTCAATGTGTCGTCGCTTCGAAAGGCGTTGTTGCGGCCCTATCAATATATCCCCACTACTGATGGTGCAATGGCGACTGATAGGTCTGTGCGACTGGAGCCGGTGCAGATCGTAGACAATGAGACAAGAATATTACGCGGCAAAGGTGTTCCTTTGGTAAATGTGCTATGGTCTAATCATGGGAAGGAGGAGTATACATGGGAGCCGGTGGACTTGATGCAAAACACTACCCGGAATTATTTCCCCAAGGTAAATTTTGTTTAAAAGCATATTTTATCTTCTGTCATGCTTTTCTCCCATACCCTTAGCTTGATTTTGGGGACGAAATCTTTTATTTTGTTTATAGGATTTATAACGTCTCGATTCACACTAGGCCCCTCGTGCATATTTTTGAGTCAGGAGAGCTGACTTGGGCTCAGGGGAGTGCTGGCAACTAGGTTGTACTTGTAAATAGGAGGAGAAATCAGTGAAGCATAGGACACGGGTAGAGACACGGGCATGTCTCTACCCGTGTGGGAGAGGCCAGCTCTCGAGTCAACGGCTCGAGTATGTCCAGAGAAGGACATGGGTAGTGACACGAGCGTGTAACTACCTGTGTGACGTGACACAGGTAGAGACACGGGCGTGTACCTACCCGTGTGTGTGTCGAGATCGACGAAACTAGTCGAGATCGACGAAGTGTATCTCGTGCAGTGACACGAGTTGAGACACGGGCATGTACCTACCCGTGTGTGTCGAGTTTAACTCGACGAAGCGTGTCGAGATCGACAAAGTGTGTCGAGATCGACGAAGTGTATGACACGGGTAGAGACACGGGCGTGCCCCTGCCCATGTTTGTGTCGAGTTGAACTCGACGAAGCGTGTCGAGATCGACGAAGTGTGTCGAGATCGACGAAATATATGACACTGGTAGAGACACGGGCGTGTCCCTACCCGTGTGTCTGTGTATCGAGTTGAGTTAGTCGAGATGTATCCAGAGAAGGACACGACCAGGGAATACGGCCGTGTCATGTGGACACGGGTCGGGACACGGGCATGTCCCTACCCGTGTCGAGTATTTAACCGACACTAAAATCGTCATTGACGCTTCGTACAAGCAGGACACGGGTAAGGACACGGGCGTGTTCCTACCCGTGTCACTTTTCATATATAAGGTTTGTGAAAACCCTAGCCGTTTTCACTCTTCATTCCAACCCTTTTCCTGAGAGAAATTTCTGTAGAGAGTGAAAACTGCTGGAGCAAGTCCAAGAGGAGGAGAACCGCCGCCGTCGTGAAGAAGAAGATGCTGCCGAGAAGAGTCACAAGATCCATGGCCGGAAATAGTGGGAACGCCGGAAATGAGGTGAGCTTCCTCCCCTCTCCCATGGTGCTAGATCTGTAGATATCTAGGTGAGATGTCGACTCAAAAGAGTCTAGACTAGTGAGATGGTGATTTCTCTAGGAAGAGGCCGTTCTAGGGCTTTTGCTCTAAGGTTAGTGGTGTCTTCAACCTCTCCAACCTTCTATGCGAAGATGGGGGATGGTTTCGTGAAGAATCATGACCTCAAGAGCGAGAATAAGGGAGGAGGAATTTCTGGGGTGATTTTGGAAGACCAACTTGAGGAGGAAGATGAACCGTTGCCGTTCATTCCTCTTTAAGATGCGTGCAGAATCTGTGTTCTGCGTGCAGCGAGCTTCTTGACCATTTTCAGGTGTGATATGTCCAGGTATGGGATGTCGACTAAACACGAAAGTTGAAGTCATCGAAAATACATTTCCAACGAGTAGTTGCACGACTTCAGGCGAAGTTTGTAGCCACAAGAATGTTTGAACGAAACTGACGTCCGATAAATCCTGCATGCAGAAACTGTGTTCTGTACGCAGTGGACTTCAAGGCTGATTTCAAGTATGATACTATTGAATCTGGGTTGTGGTCTGAACATAAACGTTGTAGCCCATGAAAATACCTTTCCATCGAGGGGTTACATGCCTTCACCGGTTCTTGTATCTTTGGGAATCTCCGGTCGAAACTGCTATCCAGATTTATCATGTACTTAAATTCTGGGTTTGGAATAATATTGAATTTGGACTCGGTAGAGATAATGTTGCAAATTAACTTGAGGTTGTTGAACTCTTTTATGTTAACCATCTTAGTCCAATGAATGATGATGTTTATTAGTTGGATTCCACATAATTGATTTGTGAAACAAAGCATACTTAAACGAAACAATTTGATAGAAATTGGTAGACTATTATAAATTTGCATCATGATAATAACATGTTGAATCATTTGGGATGAAAGGTAGGATGATAACTTATTGTCATGTGTATAATTGTTTAACGGAATGAATTTAGTGTCCAATGCTTAGAGTGTCTTCTCCTACGGGTAGCATTGTGAAGTGATGTAAGTGCGGTGTTGACCGTCACTAGTTGGGATTGCAAAAGATGAGTCAAGGTTGGATGGTTGGGCTTGGTCCTTGTGCTTTCTCCGAGGACCCTTCCATACCATGGTGATGTGGATTTGCATGCGGTATGAGTCGACACTTGGTGTCGTAATCCTGGGTTGAGGATAGTGTGGCAGGTCTACGGGCTCGCCGGTCGTCACACCGACGGGAGTTCACAGTTAGACTTTGGGCGGTTGGGCTTGGCCCTCGATTTTCACGTCCCGGGGCTCCTTCCGTGCCAAGTGAACGGTTGGGCTGTGTCCTCGTGCTTACTTCCAAGGCCCCTTTCGGGTCATATAAGGCCAGTTTGGGGTTGTGTTCTCAGTGCACATCTACCCGAGACCCCCGCTGGGCCATAGTATGCATGGGCTCCGCTGTTGTGTTCTTAGCATTGAGGAATGTGGAGCCTAGGTGAAGTAGTGTGGATACCCGCCTAGTAGTAGAGATGCCCTCTTTACTGTCACCGCCTGGCCACGGCGGTTGATGCCTGAGAGGTTAGCTACCTGCTCGAATAGTGGGAACTACTAGTCTATGTCGACATAGCGGTTGCATGTGTGTGATCATGGGTGAGTCATTGCATAGCATACATACCATTTCATAACATTGCACAACAAGATCCTCATCGTATAAGTTTGTATGGGCACTCCTATACGATGAGTTACTTTAGGTAAATCGATCCTTAACTTATAATCTTGTATGGGCATCCTGGTAGAGGAGCCGCAGACTTTGCAGCAGGACAGCCAGGCCAGGACGACAGGGCCTGAAGGGACGGTGTCGTCGCTACCGTCAGTTATTGATGTGAGTGTTGAGCGACTCTGATGTAGCCCTTTTGGGCGTTTATTAGCTGTACTCTGATATATTGTAGAAGCATGTTTTGGCTTCTCTATTTTGATGTACTTTGGCATATATATTGGTATTAGTTGTAGCCGGCGGAACAGGCGTCTTGTGGTACAGGTTAGGTCGTGCGCTAATGCTACTACAAGGCGGCTGTTCTGGGCATAAGACCACCCTCATGCCGTGTTTTGGAATCCAGGAGGGGGGTCTTACAGGGTAAACCCTTGTTTTGATGCTCTAAGAATTGGACAAATCCTATGCTAGTTTTCTTGTCGGGAGAAAATCGACCTCTTTCCGAATCGATATTTTGGTTGGAATTCTCTCTTGGTGTATATTGTGCATATGTTGTGATTTAAATCGCTATATTGGAGTGGCTAAGAATTCTTGCAAGCACGTGAGTGATCGAAATGTGCTTGAGTGAACCATCGCTAAACCGTCGTGCACACCTCGACATGTAGGCCTACATTAAATTCTCCTCCCAAGCATCATGGGAGATGAAAGGATGCTTTGGAGGAGATGAATGGGGTGTCTTATGGTCTCCTCCCATTAATTCTTCATTTCACCATTAATTAATGTGAGATTTTCCATTTTATCCCCATTAAATAATATGAAATTCCCCAATCAGGTTATTTAACGGAAATAATGTTAGTTGGTTGTAGGGTGGGCCTTGGTCCAAGCCTTAGCCTATAGGAAATGAGTTGAGCTTTTATTCCTCTCATTTAAGCTCCATTTTGACCATGGTTGACTTGGGGTGTTGACTCGATCAACCAATCGGTTGACTAGTCCCATGGGTTAGTCTTGAATCCTATGACACCTCCTTGTGATGGTTGGGCCAAGGTGGGACCCCAATTGGGCCAATTTGTCCAAAAGGTGTGGTTTGACCAAAATTGGCGTAGATTTCAGTTTGGTCAAATTGGAGAAATTAAAACCCTCGTGATGGGGCTTTTGGATCCATTTGGTCCCTAATCATATTATAAGGCAAGGGGTGAGGTCAATTTTACCATAAGATGTCTAGTCGAGCCAATTCGGATTGAGTTGACATATGTTGGGTTATGGTTGACTTTGGTCAATTTGGCCAACTAGATTGACCTAGCCATGAGTCCATTGGTTAATTGCCTCCCCTTTAGGGTTAGGGAAGTGTTAGGGAGCTTACTTTGAGGCGATGAGTTCATTTGGGTGTAAATTGTCCTAAGTTGACTTGTGTACATTGGGGTGCACATAACAATTTTCCTTAGCTCAAGGAGTTCTAGGGTTGTCTCCTTGCCCTAACTCATCAATCAAACCCTAACACCAGCAAGGGGGTCTAGAAGGGCTAGGGATGTTACATGGATAGCCTACTCCTCATGAACCCCACCAAATTAGTGGAATCATAGCTTTGACCACCGCGGGCGCAATCACCGCACGCGATCCCACATGTGCTTATCTCATTATTAGCACCGTCGAAGCCGCCGCAGTGCCAGGACTGTGTAACATCCCAACTTTTCAGCAGGAAAAATATTTGGGTGACACGGCCTGGGACACGGGCGTGTCCCAAGGCATGTCTCCTTGTGGTCGACGAACTCAGTTCGATGAAGATGACTGGGCCGTGTCTGCCGCCGTGTATGGAACACGCCAGACGACACGGGCGTGTCGGGAGGGCGTGTCCCCCTGCGTTCGACGATCGACGAAAGTTGCTCGATGATTGCTGTGTCCTCTGCGTTCGGTGATCGACGAAAGCTACTCAATGATTGGCGTGTCCCCTTGCGTTCGACGATCGGCGAAAGGTGCTCGACGATTGTCGTGCGTCCTCTGCGTTCGACGATCGATGAAAGCTGCTCAACGATTGTCGTGTCCTCTGAGTTCGACGATCGACGAAAGCTGCTCAACGATTGTCGAGTGATCCCTGCGTTCGACAATCGATGAAATTTGCCGGTTCGACGATCGTGAAACCCTGCATTCGACGATCGTCGAGTGCCAAGTAAGAGGTAGACGCCTTGTGACACAGGCGTGTCAAGGGCGTGTCACCAGCCGTGTCCTTCTCGGGCAGATTCTGGCTTGATGCGGGCAGGTGAATTAAAGAGGAAGAGGCCACATGGCCTTGGCTCCATCAGCCCAAAAATTATGCTGGCTGGCCTCCTCAGAGAATTTCCAGAGAATGTGATTGCATTGTGCCCACTTGGCATGAGGGGTGAAACAACCAAAGCTCCAAACTGAGCTTACATTGGTTGTATCTCCCCATATACCCCCTCTCAGCAAGAAATAGGGATTCCATTAGCTTCAGAGGGCAAAGGAGAGTAGAAATCGATAGCTGGAGTGAATGAAACGGTGCAGGAACCATGAATCTGAAAGGTGTCACCGGAGCAAGGTCGGGAATGGCCACCCGCCTCCATCCTCGCCGCCAGCCACCAACACAGGTTCGTTTCACCGTACCTCTACCCGTACTAGAATCCTAGATCAACTATGGGAGATATCGGGCTCAATTGAGCCCGATGCCATGGGAGAAATGGGAGAATTTCCAAGCTTTTTCTTACCGCTCGGGATCGCCGTCACCGCCATCTCCTGCCCCCTCATCACCGGCAAAGGATAGCCACCACCACTGTGAAGGTGATGACACCGTTGGCCGGGGGTGGCGCCGCCTCAGGTGGCCGGAAATGGCCCCGCAATATCCCCCAGGTCGGCTCGATCTCAGCCGTTGAACACTTGGGGAAGATGAAAGGATGCCGTCCAATCTACCTTAAGATTCGTGTTGTATTTGTATTAAAATCAATTTATTTCTGTTATTATTTTAATGAAATGAAATCTCATTTTTGTCACTTTAATTTAGTCATCTTGCATGCCAAATATAGGGCTCCTAGAGCCATTTCCAGAGGATGAATTGAACATGATAAATGTAGCCCTTTTCGTTAACTTTAAATTGCCTCCATTAACTTGAGATTTGGTCCAGTCTTCTGACCTGTAGGACCATTTTGCTATGGTTGGACCTTAGCTAGGGTAGAACTTCAAAATGATGCCCAAATCAAACCATTCATCCAAATGGTCCAAGATTTTGGGTGCATGCATGTTTAGGGCTTGGTTAACTACTGTACATAAATAGGAATTTTTGGGAAAACTTTTGCTATAGCTTTTACTAAAATACTCAAAATGAAATAAATGAAATATTTGGAGTTGTGTGAATCCAAATGGCCCCAAATTTTGGTGGCATGTCCTTAGGGACATTATAAGTGTAGGTTTTAAATTTCAACCAATTTGGACCAATGCATGTTGGGTAAACCCACTTGCATGTGTTGGCTTGTTATATGCTTGGTGTGCAATTAGCCTAAAAGGAAATAATGTGTATTCAGTCAATTTGGAACATTCCAAAATCATGCTTTTCATTATGGAGACACATGAGGGTGTAATACACCTCTCATAGCAATGGTGGGAATTTTGGGAATAAAAATCCCATTATTTTGAATTTCTGAATATTTGGTCCTTTTGAGGAAATAAATTTAAAATAGGTTTACCCTTATCATAAAATGTTCAATTTCTGTTGAGGACTACGGAGTGACATAGTAAACACTAGAAATAATTTATATCTCTGTTGGATGACGTTTAGGTAGTTTAAGGAGCAAATGACCATTTTACCCTTATGGAATATTGTGTAGAAATGATGGGTATATTCCTTTGAAAAATCTGAGAAAATTCATATTGCTGTAATTATATGTGTTATACCTTGTGTAAGTATTTCAGAATTTTGGAGTGCCAAATAATGTACTTAGGCCCCATAATGGCATTTTGGTAAATAACTCACATTGATCATGGATAGGCCATTTCAACCTAGATGTTAATGGAAATCTGGTCATAGTATTATTTCATTACTATCAAGGCTTTGTAATTTAATTAGAATTTTTTAGTTAATATTTTATGTACTTCATTTGGAAAATGCTAGATTTGTGTATATAATATTAAATAGGAATTAATTATAAATCTGAATTGAAAATGCATGAAATTTTGGTAGGCCCCATTAATTGTCATATTATATACCTGGAAGAATCCTTATGAGAGTAGGTTTAATATTGACAATACTTCATGTGCAAAATGACTAGGGATTACAATTAAAGAAATTAATTTAATGGTGTAAGTAATTGGAAAATTATGGAAATTCATCATAGTCATCATATAGGTCCATACCATCCTAGGATAAATAAATTGAGGCATATGGCCAGAGGAATTAGAAGGTCACATTTGTAGGTGGTATCGGGACATGGGTAAGGGTCTAGCACCGAGGTTCGTACTAGTATGGCCACCAGTGGAGGAACCTGAATAACTAGTAAAGTGAGGATTTTAGTGGAGGTATTAACCCTGGTCGGTCTCCTAGAGAATTCCTTAATCATGTGTGGAAGAGTGCAAGTCCCGTGATAGCAACAATAACGGGGTCCGTCAGAAGACCACCGCGCTCCTAATAACACCTTAAGTCTTTAGGGTCATTATAAAGTAATACGAGAGTTGGGGTATAAATCCTGGATAAACACCAATAAAAGTAATTATCCTTAAGAAAGGGAACTTTGGGCGTAATTCCATCGTAGTTCCTAGTGCCCCCGAGAGCCCTTCACCGGGTATACCCTGGGCAGTCCTGGGATTAACCTTAAACCGCTAAGTATAATAACCGTAGACAAGAGTAGTTTATTAGGTTAGGACATTGTGATTCATTCTCACCCGTGACAGGTGTGAGGGATTTGGAATAAAGGCACTAATGTGCGTTCTCACCTGTGTAGGGTTGGAGGGATTGTGATAAATGCTCACCCGTGTAGGGTTGGAGGGATTGTGATAAATGCTCACCCGTGTAGGGTTTGAGGGATTCTGGACGGGTTGGTCCTGCGAGCTGGAGGCTCGGGATGAAATACTTGCATGTTCATAAATTTAGTGGCGGGGCATGCGGTACTGGCCGTTCGTCACACCAATGACAGTACGGTACACCAGGCGGGTGTGAGGGTTAGAGGGGCCAGTGGGTTGTTTTACATTGCGGTCTAGAGGACGATCCCCGATAACGCACATCCGACCCAACAAGACTGACGGGTTGTCAGCAAAGTACGTACGCAGAGACTCTAGAGTGCACCTTGGACGTGTACAGAGGCGTATGAGAGGGGTATAAGGTTTGGTAGTGTGCATACCGGCCTAGAAGTGGAGATGCCCGCTCCGCTGCTGCTGTAGCCACAGCGGTGGTACCCGAGAGTGATTCTAGCTCTCAAAACGTGGGAACTAAAGGTCTGTGATCACAGAGTCGTTGTGTGTGAGTTGTACTTGCCTGTGCATAAATTGCATCATAATATTCATTCATATTAGGTCATACGCTTCATAGATCCTTATCATATAAATTAGTATGGGCTCTTTTATATGATAAGTTAAATTTCCTGGAAACCTGAACTTATAAATTTGTATGGGCATTTTTATAAGTTAAGGTACTTTTGTGATGGTATTATAGTGATAGCCTAGTTTTATTTCCCTGCTCTTACTTTCTGTTCTTTACTTCCTTTACTAGTTCTGCACTTTACTTACTTGTACTATATACTTAGAACTGCTAGAGTAGAATAATAATATCTATTATAACTGCTAGTTAGTTCCTGTCACCTGCTTACACTTTTGCTACCCCTTGTTGTCCTCCGCTTCGTCCTTCCGCTCGGTGCCTAGGAGCTGCGGGACGAGGTACGAAGGAAATGACTTAATCTTTTTGACTAATGGTCGGTGACCATACTATTTTAGGAGCTCGTGGAGATGGAGCACCAACACGATGAGGAGACAGGACTTGAGGAGCAGATACCGCAACCATAGGCTACTACTACTACTGCGCGTACTCAGGTGGGACGAGTTTTGATGTATTAAATTAGCTTCCGCTTTGATTTGAGAGAGAGAGTTGATATGATGTACTGGGCATAAGCCCTTATTACTCTTTCGTTTGTACTCATTGTGGACTATGTTTCTGTACTCTTCATTTATATATATGATATGTACTCTATGACTTGTGGACTAGTGAATTTATTATACTCCTATACTTCTATTTCTCATATTGGCCTACAGGTTATATGATCGTAATAGCCGACAGAATCGGTGTGTTGCGGTGTCGACTAACCCGTGCGTTAGTGTCACCGTAAGACGGCGGTTCTGGGCGTAAGACCCGGTAGCCCTCCTTGGTAAGGGGGAGGGGGGTCTTACAAACTGGTATCACTTGAACAAACGATCATATGAGAAAGAAGTCCACAACACTGGACCACCACGCGCGAGCATTATTTTGCTGACAAACTATGCAGCGGAAGTAGTGGTGTGCCCATGTGTAAAAAGTCACATAAAACAGTCCACTAAGTACAATGAGTTAGGCAAGTTCTGTTTTAACCTTACGTTTATGCAACCTCCACAGGTCGCCGCGCCGCAAAATGTGGCTCCTCCCCTCCAGCTGCCACCCCATTTCTACAGACGGAGATGGGGCAGACTTTGACGGCGATTCTGGATGCCTTCAAAGCCCCGCAAGTCCCGGCTCCGCAGCCAAATCCGGGGTCAAGCTGGCTGAGTGCCTTCAAGAGCCTGTCCCCACCGATGTACCGTGGGACAGAGGATGCGGTAAAGACGGAGGAATGGCTGGAGGCCATACACGACATTTTGGCAGGCATCAGCTGCCCGGTCGACGAGGCAGTACCTCTAGCCACCTCTGCACCAGAGGCTCATGCAAAGAGATGGTGGAAATCAGTGCGGGAGTCTACATATGCGGACTGGGAGCTGTCAGACATATCGTGGGAGGAGTTTGGCGATGTATTTTTGGATCACTTCGTCTCTACTACGGACAGAGATGCTTTGTAGGAGAGGTTTTTGAACCTCCAGCAGTGGAGCAGATCAGTTATTGAGTACCAGAGGGAGTTCTACCACCTTGCCAGGTTCTCAAGGATACAGGATACCGATGATAGGAGGTATGCCAAGAGGTTCTACTGGGGCCTCAGGGACGATTTGAGGCAGGCTTTGTTGTTCATTTCTCACGGCACGTCCACCCAGATTATCGAGATGGCAAAGAAGCTGGAGGCTGACCAGCTGATGGTGCAAGGCAGAGGGAAGAGACCGTATGATGGGTCGACATCAGGAGAGAGCAGCAGGGGCTCTCAGAGAGGCAGGGCTATTGGATACAAGAGGGGTGGGGTACGTCGTCGCCCCAACTACAAGCAGGTGCAGGGACCTCCTCCAGCATTAGCTCCCCCACCTCTACAGGTGCATGATCCGAGGAGACAGGATGACCATGGCCACCGGTAGGTAGTTTGTTACGGATGCCGCCAGCCCGGGCACATTAGATCGGAGTGTCCACATAGATTCCATCCTCCTCCTCCACCTCCAATGGCCCCAGTACAGCAGGGCCGAGGTCGAGGCCGGGGATATCACGGCAGGGGACGCAATCAGGAGAAGATATACGCTTTGGACCTCACGGAGCAGAGGAACCCCGAGGAGGTGATTACAGGTACTTAAATTGTTTTAAATTAGAAATTTCAAACTTAGTAGTGCCTTGAAAGCCATAGAAATAACATCCATTATAACTCAAATAAATCTCAGGCATAGTTATGATCAACGACAAGCCCGCACATACCCTCTTCGACACGGGTGATTCGCACTCGTTCGTATCTGAGGCCTTCATAGGCGGACTTGAAGGCGTGGAAAGATTTCCGGGACTAGAGATGAGGGTGCGTCTACCCGATGGGTCAGAACTGCGGACCACTGCCCATTGCAATATGGAGGTCGAGATTCGCGGCAAGGCATTTGAGGCGCCAGCAACTATTCTGAAGCTGCAGGACTTCGATTTGATTTTGGGCATGACATGGTTACATCGGAACCATGCTTAGATAGATTGCCCATCAAGGAGGATCACACTAAGGCATGACGACTTCCATATCATCATCGAAGGTATTAAACCTATGTCCCACCTATTACTATCTTATGTACAGGTTGTGAAGGCCCACGAGCAGTGAGAGGAGGTTTACCTTATCTGCTTTGAGATGGTGGGAGCAGAGGCCTCTATTTCAGATATTCCGATGGTCCGGGATTTCTCCGACGTGTTCCCGGAGAAATTGCCCGGGCTACCACCAGCCAGGGACTTGGATTTCAGGATTCAGCTGGTACCGGGAGTGAGGCCAGTGTCCCAGGCACCTTACAGGATGGCTCCCAGGGATTTGGCAGAGTTCAGGACTCAACTTCAGGAGCTAGTTGAGTCAGGATTTGTGCGGCCCAGTTCATCACCGTGGGGAGCACAAGTTCTTTTTGTGAAGAAGAAGGACGGGTCGTTACGACTATACATAGATTACCGGGAGCTGAACCAGTTAACGGTCCGCAATACCTATCCACTGCCTTGGATAGACGAGCTATTTGATCAGCTGCAGGGAGCCTTCGGGTTCTCTAAACTAGATTTGTGATCCGGTTACTACCAGCTCTGCATCCGGGAAGAGGACATACCGAAGACGGCATTCAGTTCACACTATGGGTTATACGAGTTCACGGTGATGCCTTTTGGGCTCACGAATGCCCCTGCCGCATTCATGAGTCTAATGAACCGTGTATTCGAGCCTTTCTTGGACCGCTTCATGATTGTGTTCATCGATGACATTTTGATCTATTCCCGGACTCGGGAGGAGCATACAGAGCATTTGACACAGGTCTTGCAGAGGCTGAGGGAGTCCCAGATGTATGCAAAGTTTTCAAAGTGCCAGTTTTGGCTACAGGAGGTGGCCTTCTTGGGGCACACGATCAGTGGAGCTGAATTAGCAGTGGATCCAGCCAAGATAGAGACAGTGAGGGATTGGCCACGGCCAAAGACAGCATCCGACATTCGCAATTTCTTGGGGCTAGCAGGTTATTATCGTAAGTTCGTGGAGGGGTTCTCGAGGATAGCACTCCCACTCACGACCTTGACGAGGAAGGATGCAGATTTTATATGGACAGAGCAGTGCGAGACGGCATTTCAGGAGTTGAAGGACCGACTTACCTCATCCCCTATCCTTACACTCCCATATGGGAGTGAGGGATTCCAGATTTACACGGATGCCTCATACGAAGGGATGGGTGTTGTACTGATGCAGCACGGACATGTTATCGCTTATGCTTCGAGACAGTTGAAGAAGCACGAGCATAACTATCCGGTACACGATTTGGAGCTCGAGGCTATTGTATTTACACTGAAGATATGGCGGCATTATCTGTATGGGATTCATTGTGATATTTTCTCAGATCACAAGAATCTTAAGTACATCGATAAGCAGAAGGACCTGAACCTGAGACAGAGGAGATGGCTGGAATTCCTCTGTGACTATGATTACCAGATCCACTACCACCCGGGAAAGCAAACACAGTAGCAGATGACTTGAGTAGGAGAGCCGTCACTTCTGGACCGGAGCCTCAGTTGATGTCTATAGAGTTGATACGGATGATTGAAGACATGCATATTACTATGGCATCTGAGACCGAACCAGTGGTATATCGAGAGTATTTGAGCTCAGTGATCAGTGGTGATGATATACGGGAGCACATCCGAACACATCAGAGGATGGATGTTGCATTAGAGCCGATTTTCAGTGCCCTGAAAAGGGGAAAGGTCGAGGACTACACGCTGCAGGATGATCTCCTTCGATTCCGTGGACACATTTATATACCAGCAGGGGGTAGTATCCGGGATGACATACTCAGAGAGGCTCATTGCTCCAGATATTCAGTGCATCCTGGCATCACCAAGATTTGGGCAGATTTACGAAGGACCATGTACTGGCCTGGGATGAAGAGGGAGATCACCTATTTTGTGACACATTGCGAGACTTTTCAGCGCGTGAAGGCGGAATGTAAAGGAGGTTTGCTACAGCCACTGCCAGTCCCAGAGTGGAAGTTCGAGGACATTGCTATGGATTTTATGCATGGACTACCTCGCTCCCACTCTGGGCATGATTCTATATGGGTCATAGTAGACAGACTGACCAAGGTAGCGCAGTTTATTCCAGTCCGGAAGGATGCTCCAGTTGCAGTTTCGGTGAGACTATTCGTGAAGCAGTTTATCAGATACCATGGCATTCCCAGGACGATTGTTTCGGACCGTGATGGTCGGTTCACTTCGAGCGAGTGGAGGGTCGTGCATGCTTACTTGGGCTCTCGGCTTACTTTTAGTACCGCCTTCCACCCGCAGACCGACGGACAGACCGAGCGGACCATCCGGACCTTGGAGGATCTACTCTGCCTATGCATATTGGATACGGGGAAGCCTTGGGATAGGCTACTACCACTGATCGAGTTCTCCTATAATAACAGGCACCAGGCTAGCATCAGGATGGCTCCTTACGAGGCACTTTATGGGAGGAAATGCCAGACACCGCTATCATTTGTTCAGGATGTGGATACCAAGGCTCTTGGCTCTGATTATGTGAAGGATATGGAGGCTCAGGTACATTTGATCTGGGATCGGCTGCTAGAGGCCCAGAGCAGACAGGCGAAGTATTATGATGCTCAGCACCGCAAGGTGGAGTTCCAGGTTGGAGACAGGGTTTTCTTGAAGATACGTCCGGTACATGGTGTCTCTCGGGCGCGGAGGCATAAGAAACTCAGTCCTCGATACATGGGGCCATACTTGATCCTGGAGCGGATCGACCCCTTAGCTTACTGACTGCAGCTGCCACCGGAGTTGGGTGCCCTACACGACATTTTCCATGTCTCTTCCTTGCGAAGAGCTCTCCTACGGCCGGAGCAGTATATTACTACTACAGCCGGTCCGATAACGCCAGACAGATCCATCAGATTGGAGCCGATGCGGATTGATGATACAGATGTCCGAGTGTTGCGGAAGAAGAAGGTCCCTCTTGTGAAGGTGCTGTGGTCCAACCATGGACGGGAGGAACACACCTGGGAGACGAGGGTTCTAATGTTGAGCGACACCTGGAGCTGTTCACTTCAGGTATACTTTAGTTTATACGTTCAAAATTTCCTATAACTTTTGCAAGTAGAATCCCCGTAGACCCGAACTTGAATTTCGAGGACGAAATTATTTTCTTGTTTATTGGGAATTGTAACATCCCAACTTTTCAGCAGGAAAAATTTTTGGGTGACACGGCCTGGGACACGGGCATGTCCCAGGGCGTGTCTCCTTGTGTTCGATGAACTCAGTTCGACGAAGTTGACTGGGGCGTGTCTGCCGCCATGTAGGGAACACGCCAGACGACACGGCCGTGTCGGGAGGGCGTGTCCCCCTGCGTTCGACGATTGACGAAAGATGCTCGATGATTGTCGTGTCCTCTGCGTTCGACGATCGATGAAAGCTGCTCGACGATTGGCGTGTCCCCTTGAGTTCGAAGATTGGCGAAAGGTGCTCGATGATTGTCGTGCGCCCTCTGCGTTCGACGATCGACGAAAGCTGCTTGACGATTGTCGTGTCCTCTGCATTCGACGATCGACGAAAGCTGCTCGACGATCGTCGAGTGATCCCAGCATTCGACGATCGACGAAATTTGCTCGTTCGACGATCGTGAAACCCTGTGTTTGACGATCGTCGAGTTCCAAGTAAGAGGTAGATGCCCTGTGACACAGGCGTGTCAAGGGCGTGTCACTAGTCGTGTCCTTCTCGGATAGATTTTGGCTTGATGCAGGCAGGTGAATTAAAGAGGAAGAGGCCACTTGGCCTTGGCTCCATCAGCCCAAAAATTGTGATGGCTGGCCTCCTCAGAGAATTTCCAGAGAATGTGACTGCATTGTGCCCACTTGGCATGAGGGGTGAAACAACCAAAGCTCCAAACCGAGCTTACATTGGTTGTATCTCCCCATATACCCCTCTCAGTAAGAAATAGGGATTCCATTAGCTTCAGAGGGCAAAGGAGAGTAGAAATCGATAGCTGGAGTGAAGGAAACGGTGCAGGAACCATGAATCTGAAAGGTGCACCGAAGCAAGGTCGGTAATGGCCACCCGCCTCCATCCTCGCCGCCAGCCACCAACACAGGTTCATTTCACCGTACCTCTACCCGTACTAGAATCCTAGATCAACTAGGGGAGATATCGGGCTCAATTGAGCCCGATGTCAGGGGATAAATGTGAGAATTTCCAAGATTTTTCTTACCGCTCGGGATCGCCGTCACTGTCGTCTCTCGCCGCCTCATCACCGACAAAGGATAGCCACCACCACCGTGAAAGTGATGGCACCGTTGGCCGGGGGTGGCGCCGCCTCAGGTGGCCGGAAATGGCCCCGCAATATCCCCCAGGTCGGCTTGATCTCAGTCGTTGAACACTTGTGGAAGATGAAAGGATGTCGTCCAATCTAGCTTTAATATTCGTGTTGCATTTGTATTAAAATCAATTTATTTCTGTTATTATTTTAATGAAATGAAATCTCATTTCTGTCACATTAATTCAGTCATCTTGCATGTCAAATATAGGGCTCCTAGGGCCATTTCCTGTAAGACCCCCCCCCCCTCCCGGATCCCAAAACACGGCACGAAGGGGGGAGTCTTATGCCCGGAACAGCCGCCTTATGGTAGCATTAGCACACGGGCTAACCTGTACCACAAGACGCTTATTCTACCGGCTACAACAATATCAATATAACATGCCAACCCAACCAAAATATAAGCAAGGCAAGTCAATCCACACTAAGCATAATGTCCAAACCAGTACAACAAAGAGAAGCTAAAACATGCTTATACAAATCAGAGTACAGCTATAGAAATTGCCCAAAAAGGGGCTACATCAAATCCTCTCAACACTCACATCTGTGACCGACGGTATCGACGACACCGTCACTTCAGGCCCTGTCGTCCTGGCCTGGCTGTCCTGCTGCGTAGTCCGCAGCTGCTCTACCTGCGACGTGACTCCTAAAAGGAATACGTAGCAACCGTTAGTCGAAACGACTAAGTGGCTTCACATCCGCTCCCCCGGCGACTCCTCAGCACCGGGCGGAGAGAAGGAACAAGAGTAATATATATATGCAAGTAAAAGAAGTACAAGCAAGTGGCAATAGTGTAATAGTAACAGTATCATAATCTAGCAGTTATTTAAGAGCTATAGTAAACTAACAAGTACAAGTAACAGCAGGAAAGAAACTTAACTTATAAGAATGCTCATACAAACTTATAAGTTAAGGATCGGGTTACATAAAGGTAACTTATCGTATAAGAGTGCTCATACAAACTTATACAATGAGGATCTTGTTGTGCAATGTTATGAAATGCTATGTATGCTATGCAATGACTCACCCATGATCACACACATGCAATTGCTATGTCGACACAGACTACAGTTCCCACTTTTCGAGTAGGTAGCTAACCTTTCAGGCATCAGCCGCCGTGGCCAGGCGGTGACAGTAGAACGAGCACTTCTACTACTAGGCGGGTATCCACACTACTTCACCTAGGCCTCCATACGCCTCAATGCTAAGAACACAACAGCGGAGCCCATGCGTACTATGGCCCAGCAGGGTCTTGGGTAGATGTGCACCAAGAACACAGCCCGAATTGGCCTTGTGTGACTCGGAAGGGGCCTCGGAAGTAAGCACGAGGACACAGCCCAACCGTTCACTTGGCACGGAAGGGGCCCCGGGACGTGAACACCGAGGACACAGCTCAACCACCCAAAGTCTAACTGTCAACTCCCGTCGGTGTGACGATCAGCGAGCCCGTAGATCTGCCACACTATCCTTAACCCAGGATTACGACACTGCGTGTCGACTCACACTACATGCAAATGCCTCCTCACCATAACATGGAAGGGGCCTCGGAAGTAAGTACGAGGACACAGCCCAACCATCCATCCATACCTTATCTCAACACAAACCAAACAAGTGACGGTCAACACCGCACTCACATCCTCTCACAATACTACCCGTAGGGAGACGACGCTCTAAGTATTGGACTACTAAACTCATTCCATTAATCAAACATACTCATGACCATAATTTATTCGTCTACATGACTTTCCAAATGATGATAACATAATATAAACATGATGTGCATATAAAGATCTATCAATCTTTCCATAAGTACAAACATATTATAATCATGATGCGCGTATAAAGATCCATCAATCTTTCCAAATGATAACAACATATTATAAACATGAAGTGCATAAATAACCATCTATCAATTTCTATCAAGTCAATTCGTTTAAGTAAGCTTGCTTCACAATTGGATTATATGAAATCTGATTAATAAACTTCATCAATCATGCAACTAAAATGATTAATCATAAAGGAGTTCATCCAATCCAAGTAACTTGCAATATTAATTCCACAGAATCCAAATCCATATTATATAAGCCCAAAATTTAGATGCAGAGTAAATCTGGGCAGCAACTTCGACCAGAGATTCCCGAAGCTACAGGAATCCGGTGAAGATGTGTAACCACTCGATGGAAAGGTATTTCCATGGGATACAACTTTCTTATTCAAACCTCAACCCAGATTTGAATGTATCCTATTAGAAATCAGACTTGAATTCCACTGCGTACAGAACACAATTTCTGCATGCAGGATTTATTAAACACCATTTTCATTCAGACTTTCCAGTGGCTACAAACATCGCCTGAAGTCGTCTAGCCACTTGTTTGAATGGTATTTTCAAGGGCTTCAACTTTCGTGTTTAGTTGAAAGCCCAGATCTGGCCATATACTTCATGAAAATGGCCTAGAAGATCGCTGCGCGCAAAATACAGATTCAGCACGCATTTTGAGGCGGGACGAACGGCATCGGTTCATCTTCCTCCTCAAGTCGATCCTCTCAAATCTCCTCCATAAATTTCCTCCACCCTTATTCACCCTCATGAGGCTTTTGCTCTTCACGAAACCATCCCCCATCTCCACATAGAAGATCGGAGAGGTTGAAGACACCACTAACCAAGAGCACAAGCCCCGGATTGGCCTCACCCTAAAGAAAACATCTTCTCACATGTCAATACTCTTTTGAGTCGACGTCTCGCCTACATATCTACAGATCTAGCACCAAGGGAGAGGGTAGGAAGCTCACCTAGATTCCAGCGGTTCCTCCATTACCGGCCATGGATCTCGTAATTCTCCTTGGCTGCATCTTCTCCTTCGCGGCGTTGGCGGATCTCCTCCTCCTGAACTTGCTCAAGCAACTTCTCTCTCTCAATCAGGAATTTCTCTCAGGGAAAATGGCTGGAAAAAGAGTGAAAACAGCTAGGGTTTTCACAGTCCATATATATAACAAGAGCGGGGCTTTACAGACGGTTACAATGTCAAATCAATTTACCGACACGGGCAAAGCGTTACAGACGGTTACAACGCCGATTCAATATTCGATTCGACGGAACACGCCTGGTCACGCCATGGTCACGCCCGTGACACCGGGCGTGACTCCTATCGTCGATCGGAATTCGTCGAACGCAACTAAAATCGTCGAACGGAGAACACGCCCCGGTCACGCCCATGGTCACGCCCGTGACACCGGGCGTGACTCCTATCGTCGACCGGAATTCGTCAAACGCAACTAAAATCGTCGAACGGAGAACAAGCCCCGGTCAAGCCCATGGTCACGCCCGTGATAGGGACGTGTCCCGTGTTCAACTACTTGAGTACTCGACAACTACTCGAGTACTCTACAACTGACTGGATAGACACGGGTATGGTCACGTCCGTGATAGGGGGTGTGTCCCATGTTCAACTACTCGAGTACTCACAACTACTCGAGTACTCTACAACTGACTGGATAGACACGGGTATGGTCACGCCCGTGATAGGGCGTGTCCCGTGTTCAACTACTCAAGTACTCGATAGCTACTCGAGTACTCTACAACTGACTGGATATATACGGGTGTGGTCACGCCTGTGTCGGACCGGTCACGCCCGTGTGGGACCGGTCACGCCCGTGACATGGGCATGAAACTCACTAAGTCGAGAATTCACTACTTGTGTCCTGCTCTGGACAACTCGAGGGCTGGTTCCTCCTACATTCACCTGTACTGCCCAATTTCCAGCACTTCCCTAGACCCAAGTTAACTCTCCTGACTCAAAACACACACGAGGGGCCTAGTGCAATTCGGGACGTTACAAATCCTATAAATAAAATAAAAGATTTCGTCCCCTAAATCAGGCTTGGGCTAGGGGAGAAAAGCATAACAGGAAAATCAACATATGCTTTTAAATAAAATTACCTGGAGCAAACAACTCCGGATAACATTGTTGCATCAAATCCATTGGTTCCCATGTGTACTCCTCCTTCCCATGGTTAGACCATAGCACCTTCGCCAAGGGAACACTTTTGTGGCGCAACATTCTTATCTCGCTATCTACGATCCGCACCGGCTCCAGTCGCACCGACCTATCAGATGCCACAGCGCCATCAGTTGTGGGGATGTATTGATCAGGCCGCAACAATGCCTTCCGAAGCGACGATACATGGAACACGTCGTGGAGGTTCTCTAGCTCTGGAGGCAACTCCAACTGATAGGCCAACGGCCAATCCTTTCCAATATGATATAAGGCCCAACATACCTTGGGCTGAGCTTTTTCACACCACGCACATGTGACACTCCATGCATCGGTCGGATTTTCAGGAACACCTTATCACCCACTTGGAACTCCACCATCCGGTGCTTTGTGTTATAGTACTTCGCCTGCCGATTTTGAGCCTCCAACATGCGATCCCGTATCAATCTGACCGCTGCATGCATCAGTATCATCTATATATTCATTTCACAATGCCTTCAGATCTTCATCCTGCACCCAAGACAAGGGAGTCCTGCACCTTCTTCCGTAAAGGGCTTCATGGGGCGCCATACCGATGCTCGCCTGATGGCTATTATTGTAGGAGAATTCCACAAGGGGCAAGAGTCTTTCCCACAGCTCTCCTATAAACAAAAGTGGTTGCCCTAGGAAATCTACCATGTCTATTATCTCCGTTAGATTTAAAATCCGCTATAAACAAAAGTGCTTGCCCTAGGGGATCTCGTAAGACTTTATACCATAGTTTTACATACTTAGGGTCGTCCAAACTTGGAAGATCGACGTATAAAGGTATGTACCTAAGGTCAGGTTGGCTAATCGTAGGATCATAGTTGGGTATACCTAGTGTGAATTACATATGGGCACACCACTGCTTCTGCTAAGTCAGTTTGTCCGCAAACTGACTAATCGAACGAGGGTGGTTCCATTGTTGAAAGACTTCTTTAGTAGAGGACCGTGTCGCTTTGATACCATTTGTAAGACCCCCCCCCCCTCCTGGATCCCAAAATACGGCACGAAGGGGGGATTCTTATGCCTGGAACAGCCGCTTTGCGGTAGCATTAGAACACGGGCTAACCTGTACCACAAGACGCCTATTCCGCTGGCTACAACAATATCAATATAACATGCCAACCCAACCAAAATATAAGCAAGGAATTCAATCCACACTAAGCATAATTTCCAAATCAGTACAACAAAAGATAAGCTAAAACATGCTTCTACAAATCAGAGTACAGCTATAGAAATTGCCCAAAAAGGGCTACATCAAATCCTCTCAACACTCACATCTGTGACCAACGGTATCGACGACACCGTCACTTCAGGCCCTGTCGTCCTGGCCTGGCTGTCCTGCTGTGTAGTCCGCGGCTGCTCTACCTGCGACGTGACCTCCTAAAAGGAAGATGCAGCAACCGTTAGTCGAAACGACAAAGTGGCTTCACATCCGCTCTCCCCCCCCCCCCCCCGGTGACTCCTCGGCACCGGGCGTAGAGAAGGAACAAGAGTAATATATATATGTAAGTAAAAGAAGTACAAGCAGGTGGCAATAGTGTAATAGTAACAGTATCATAATCTAGTAGTTATTTAAGAGATATAGTAAACTAACAAGTACAAGTAACAGCAGGAAAGTAACTTAACTTATAAGAATGCTCATACAAACTTATAAGTTAAGGATCGAGTTACATAAATGTAACTCATCGTATAAGAGTGCTCATACAAACTTATACGATGAGCATCTTGTTGTGCAATGTTATGAAATGCTATGTATGCTATGCAATGACTCACCAATGATCACACACATGCAATTGCTTTGTCGACACAGACTATAGTTCCCACTTTTCGAGCAGGTAACTAACCTCTCAGGCATCAGCCGCCGTGGCCAGGCGGTGACAGTAGAACGGGCACTTATACTACTAGGCGGGTATCCACACTAGTTCACTTAGGCCTCCGTACGCCTCAAGGCTAAGAACACAACAGCGGAGCCCATGCGTACTATGGCCCAGCGGGGTCTTGGGTAGATGTGCACCAAGAACACAACCCGAACTGGCCTTGTGTGACCCGGAAGGGGCCTCGGAAGTAAGCACAAGGACACAGCCCAACCGTTAACTTGGCACGGAAGGGGCCCCGGGACGTGAACACCGAGGACACAGCCCAACCGCCCAAAGTCTAACTGTCAACTCCCGTCGGTGTGACGATCGGTGAGCCCGTAGACCTGCCACACTATCCTTAACCCAGGATTACGACACCGCGTGTCGACTCACACCGCATGCAAAGGCCTCCTCGCCATAACATGGAAGGGGCCTCGGAAGTAAGCACGAGGACACAGCCCAACCATCCATTCATACCTTATCTCAACACAAACCAAACAAGTGACGGTCAACACCGCACTCACATCCTCTTACAATACTACCCGTAGGGAGACTACGCTCTAAGTATTGGACTACTAAACTCATTCCATTAATCAAACATACTCATGACCATAATTTATTCTTCTACATGACTTTTCAAATGATGACAACATAATATAAACATGATGCGCATATAAAGATCTATCAATCTTTCCAAAAGTACAAACATATTATAAACATGATGCGTATAAAGATCCATCAATCTTTCAAAGGATAACAACATATTATAAACATGAAGCGCATAAAGAACCATATATCAATTTTTATCAAATCAATTTGTTTAAGTAAGCTTGCTTCACAATTGGATTATATGAAATCTGATTAATAAACTTCATCAATCATGCAACTAAAATGATTAATCATAAAGGAGTTCATCCAAGCCAAGTAACTTGCAATATTAATTCCCCAGAATTCAAATCCATATTATATAAGCCCAGAATTTAGGTGTAGAGTAAATCTGGGCAGCAATTTCGACCGGAGATTCCCGAAGCTACAGGAATCCAGTGAAGACGTGTAATCCCTCGATGGAAAGGTCTTTCCATGGGCTACAACTTTCGTATTCAGACCTCAACCCAGATTTGACTGTATCCTATTAGAAATCGGACTTGAAGTCCGCTGCGTACAGAACACAATTTCTGCATGCAGGATTTATTAAACACCATTTTCGTTCAGACTTTCCCTTGGCTACAGACATCGCCTGAAGTCGTGCAGCCACTCGTTGGAAAGGTATTTTCAAGGGCTTCAACTTTAGTGTTTAGTCAAAAGCCCCGATCTGGACATATCCTTCATGAAAATATCCTAAAAGATCGCTGCGCGCAGAATACAGATTCAGCACGCATCTTGAGGCGGGACGAACTGCATCGGTTCATCTTCCTCCTCAAGTCGATCCTCTCAAATATCCTCCAGAAATTTCCTCCATCCTCATTCACCATCATGAGGCCTTTGCTCTTCACGAAACCATCCCCCATCTCCACATAGAAGATCGGAGAGGTTGAAGACACCACTAACGAAGAGCACAAGCCCCGGATTGGCCTCACCCTAGAGAAAACATCTTCTCACATGTCAAGACTCTTTTGAGTCGACGTCTCGCCTAGATATCTACAGATCTAGCACCAAGGGATAGGGTAGGAAGCTCACCTCGATTCCAGCGGTTCCTCCATTTCCGGCGATGGATCTCGTAATTCTCCTTGGCGACATCTTCTCCTTCTCGGCGTTGGCGGATCTCCTCCTCCGGAACTTGCTCCAGCAACTTCTCTCTCTCAATCAGGAATTTCTCTCAGGGAAAACGGCTGGAAAAAGAGTGAAAACGGCTAGGGTTTTCACAGTCCATATACATAACAATAGCGGGGCTTTACGGACGGTTACAATGTCAAATCAATTCACCGACACGGGTGAAGCGTTACAGACGGTTACAACGCCGATTCAATATTCGATTCGACGGAACACGCCCTGGTCACGCCCATGGTCACGCCCGTGACACCGGGCGTGACTCCTATCGTCGAGCGAAATTCGTCGAACGCAACTAAAATCGTCAAACGGAGAACACGGCCCGGTCACGCCCATGGTCACGCCCGTGACACCGGGCGTGACTCTTATCGTCGACCGAAATTCGTCGAACGCAACTAAAATTGTCGAACGGAGAACACGCCCCGGTCACGCCCATGGTCACGCCCGTGATAGGGGCGTGTCCCATGTTCAACTACTCGAGTACTCGATAACTACTCGAGTACTCTACAACTGACTGGATAGACACGGGTATGGTCACGCCCGTGATAGGGGGCGTGTCCCGTGTTCAACTACTCGAGTACTCGACAACTACTCGAGTACTCTACAACTGACTGGATAGACACGGGTATGGTCACGCCCGTGATAGGGGGCGTGTCCCGTGTTTAACTACTCGAGTACTCGACAGCTACTCGAGTACTCTACAACTGACTGGATAGACACGGGTGTGGTCACGCCCGTGTCGGACCGGTCACGCCCGTGTGGGACCGGTCACGCCCGTGTGGGACCGGTCACGCCCGTGTGGGACCGGTCACGCCCGTGACATGGGCATGAAACTCACTAAGTCGAGAATTCACTACCTGTGTCCTGCTCTGGACAACTCGAGGGATGGTTCCTCCTACATTCACCTGTACTGCCCAATTTCCAGCACTTCCCTAGACCCAAGTCACTCTCCTGACTCAAAACACACACGAGGGGCCTAGTGTGATTCGGGACGTTACAAATCCTATAAACAAAATAAAAGATTTTGTCCCCGAAATCAGGCTTGTGCTATGTGAGAAAAGCATAACAGGAAAATCAACATATGCTTTTAAATAAAATTACCTGGAGCAAACAAATCCGGATAACGTTGTTGCATCAAATCCATTGGCTCCCATGTGTACTCCTCCTTCCCATGGTTAGACCATAGCACCTTCACCAAGGGAACACTTTTGCGGTGCAACATTCTTGTCTCGCTATCTACGATCCGCACCGGCTCAAGTCGCACCGACCTATCAGATGGCACAGCACCATCAGTTGTGGGGATGTATTGATTGGGCCGCAACAACGCCTTCCGAAGCGACGACACATGGAACACGTCGTGGAGGTTCTCTAGCTCTGGCGGCAACTCCAACCGGTAGGCCAACAAGCCAATACTTTCCAATATGGTATAAGGCCCAACATAACTTGGGCTGAGCTTTTTCACACCACGCACACGTGACACTCCATGCATCGGTCGGATTTTCAGGAACACCTTATCACCCACTTGGAACTCCACCATCTGGTGCTTTGCGTTATAGTACTTCTCCTGCCGACTTTGAGCCTCCAACATGCGATCTCGTATCAATCTGACCGCCGCATCAGTATCATCTATATATTCATTTCCCAATGCCTTCGGATCTTCATCCTGCACCCAAGACAAGGGAGTCATGCACCTTCTTCCGTAAAGGGCTTCATGGGGCGTCATACTGATGCTCGTCTGATGGCTATTATTGTAGGAGAATTCCACTAGGGGCAAGAGTCTTTCCCACGGCTCTCCTATAAACAAAAGTGGTTGCCCTAGGAAATCTGTCATTTCTATTATCTTCGTTAGATTCAAAATCCGCTATAAACAAAAGCGCTTGCCCTAGGGGATCTCGCAAGACTTTATACCATAGTTTTACATACTTGGGGTCGTCCTCATTTCTCACTTTTTCTCATCCTCGCTTTATTCTTCCTCTGGCCAAAGCTCTGACGGATTCCTCGTACGAGCCACCGCCTCTCCACCAGAAAGTTTGGTTAAGTGCACCGCTAAGAGGGTAATTCGTGTGAGCCGCCCGCCGAAGTCTCCTAGCTCGCAGTACCCTTCAAGTTGGAACCAACAAAGTTTCGCGCACCCTACAGCAGTAACCGTCATCAACGTGGTGCCGACGAGTGTTCCATCATCTCCAACGGATATTAACTTCAAGCTTCAAGTGAGGTGGCCTATCGCCCAGCGAAACCCGTTGTTCTCTCTCTCTCCCTCAAGCGTAACGAGCAGCGCCCTGTCGCCCTCGATTCTCAAACTGGCTCGTAACTCAAAGCGAAAAGTGGAGTTTGACTGGCACAGATCCGGTCACGTGGTTGTTTACCTGGTTGAGAAGTTTTTTTACGTCAAAAACATCGTGTGTTCTACTTGTAACATTCTGTGATTCTGTGCTTGCTTGATTGCTCTGCGAGCTACGACGGACAGATTTAGCCCAATCTACCGAGAGTGTTAAGCAGACCACAACAGCTTACATCGAGGCTCCGAAACTTAGCGATTTGCACCACTGGAGCGCTCCCCCAGGCTCCAAGAACTTAGTTTATTTTCTGTTATTTTCATATTCTGAACTTGTAATGGATAGGTCATCTGTCACCCTCCGAAGAAATTTGTCAACTCCTGTCAAATCAAACGAAATAGTGAATTTTGGTGCGTTACAGATCCGATCACATAATTTTTTAACATTTTCCGATTTTCCAAGCAAAAAAAAAAGCTTTTTTTTTCATTAGAGTCGAGAACCAAGTGACCCGCAAAAAAAAAGTGTATTCTCAGGATAAGACGTGCCCTAAGTGACCATAACAAAACGTTTTTCGATATATTATTTTATATAAATAACTTTATAGAAAACTAATCCAACATGACTTCCTTGAAGGTTCCGAAAGAAACACGCACGTGGAGATGCATGTTGAGGAAGCATTGTCCGCATTTATAATTATATTGTGCTTTGTCAGAATTGCATGCTTGAATTATGAGTTTAAAATAATAATTTAATTATTTACTCATTTACTGAGCTTTAATATATTAATGTTTGCATATTACATGGGTGGTATTTATATTAACCAAATTTAAACCATGATCTCAATTATTGGATCATATCTCATGCTGTGGGTTGCTCGAGGCGCTCTTAAACCTGTCGAAAATCAAACCGTCCTAGCTCGGGAGCGATCGAGCGTGCAAACAGTTAAAAAAAGAGCTGACAGCTGGCAAGAGAGTATTTTACGTGGAAAACCCCCTAAAAGGCCAAATTTCACTATCTTCTTGATGTGTTACAAGTGAAAGTAGAGAACTCGGGGCCTCAGGAGCGACACACAGCCGCTCATTACAATAGTAGTAGGAGAACAAGAAGAAGCTTTGTGCGTGACCAGCCATTGCTCAAAAAGCAAAATATTTTTTCGGACTACTGGAGTCGGCAAGAAGTACAACAACAGAGTTTGGAGAAATGTGCTCAGTGTAATCTGGAATATGCAGCTGAAGCTCAGAAGCGGGAGTAATGTGCTCGGTGCAATCTAGAGTCTGCAGCTGGTGCTCGGAAGCGAGAGCAATATAGTCGGTGCAAATCTGGAGTCTGCAGCTGGTGCTTGGAAGTGGGAGCAATGTGCTCTGGGCAATCCGGTATTGAATTTTCTCAAAGTGATCAGCAAGGTAGATTAAAGCAAAATTAATATTCTCAGAACTACCCAGTTCACACTTTGATCATGCGGAAACCCAAGAAGCAAGTTTAACACCAACAACCAATGGAAGCACAAGCAGATCTTTTATTCATTACACTTCTTTACAAGACGAGCTATACGTAGCGAGACATGATTTCGCTAGTACAACAGCTACAGACAAAAAGAACACACAAGCCGGGCGGACAGCACTGGAGACTGCCGAGACCGCCTCCTCCGCCAAGGTCGCCAAGCCGCCCAAGCTGCAACAGCTACAAGTTGAATAGCACATGGAGTCCATCGGGACCACGAGGTCGCGCAGACACACCGTTATTCGCTGCCTGCTGAAGAAGAACAGAGAAACAGACCGCCTACCCGCCTGAGACCGGCGGACAGGTTATTGGAACTTGAACAAGCTGAAGTAGATATCTGACAAGCCGCAGAAGCGACCAGCTGAGACCGCAGAGACCGCACACTTCAATGTCCAACTCCTGGCTCCTTGAAGCTAGCCGCGTGATCTGCACACAGCACACCGTCAGCACTACTCAATCCGCGCGGATAGAAAACCGCAAACCGCAACACTTGCCCAAGCCCAACTTACTGTTCACTCCGTTACTGTAGACGTACCGGGGGGTTCAATTTATAGGCGAGGTGAGGAGTGTGGTCACCACCCTAGTGGATAGAAACACCACCCCAGCCCGCGCGCTAGCAAAACCTCCGTCCGCTGAGTCCGCAAAGACTTAGCCAGATTCCAAGACAACCGCCAGGAGCAAGGCACCAATGTTCACTATTAGACGGTCTGGCACCAGACCGCCCACACTATACGGACACGATACCGTCTGCACAGTCCGCCCACATCAACATTTGGACAGCCACAACCCCCTTTAGCAACAGTCTGAACAGTACAAGACCAAAGCCTCCCTCCGCCACAAGTCCACGACCAAAGGCAGTCCGCCGGTCAACAACGGACTTGGTGGATACTGCAGACACACTGAACTTGTCATAGAATGTGACCAAGTCCAGTAAATCACCAAAGGCCTAGCGTGAGCTCGGCGAACAAAGCCCAGTCCGCCAATCATCCAAAGCAGATCGCCACACTCCTCCAGAGTTAAGGCAGAGTCCGCAAGCAATCCTCGCACGGCTGACCAAACAAACGGCCAACTGCCGGACTCCGACACCAGTCCGCGCAGTCCTCCACAGCAGTTAGCACATGCTATACCACTAGAGTTCGGCAAGGGCCACAGCCAAACTCCAAGGTCAGTCTGCCACAACGGACACCTCGGACACGCCAGTCCGCAAGCCTCCCGCGGACAGGACACCCAATCCGCCGGTTAATACAAGCTTGCAACACAGGGCCACTAAACAGATCACTGCCTACAGCCCGCAAACCTTTGACCGCTCAGGCCGCTCCTCAATCAGCCAAGCCTCCAAGACAGCCAACACTCTGTCTGTAGACAGCAGTCCGCCCAGGCCGCTCAGACCATAAGCTGCTCAAACAGCAAGCCGCCAAGACAGCTACTACCCAGGCCGCAGTCAGCTATCCGCCCAGGTCGCAGACTCAGTCCGCACAGGCCGCCCGACCTGCCCATCACCCACTTCCACTTCACAAATTTGAACACTACCCCTTGAAGTGAGAAGTGGTGATCAAGCCCAACAAGCTACGTAACCGCTGAAAAGGCCCCTTCGACAGCGGCTTCATGAAGATGTCAGCAAGATTATCTTCACTCCGAACATGCCCGACCAGAAGAGATCCCTCCAATACCCTCTCCCTTATGAAGTGGTGTGCGATCTCAATATGCTTGGTTCTTGCGTGACACACTAGATTGTTTACCAGTTTGAGAGCACTCTCATTGTCACCCCGGAGTAAAGTAGGCTCTTGCACTTCTTCATGAACATCCTCTACAAGCCTCCGCAACCAGATAGCTTCCCGAGCAGCCAAGGCCGAAGCCTTATACTCAGCTTCCGTAGTAGACACGGACACAGAATCCTACTTCTTGCTACACCACGAGATACCAGCTGAACCACAAGTGAAAACATAACCCGAAGTTGATCTCCGATCATCCGAGTCACCACCATAGTCAGCGTCCGTGTATCCAAGCAAACCAAAGTCCGCATCCTTACTATAGAGGAGTCCCATATCAGAATTTGACTTGACATACTTCAAGATGTGCTTTGTCGCTACCAGATGAGACTTCCTTGGTCCAGCCATAAACTGACTTACTCGGCCAACAGCATAAGCAATGTCTAGCCTTGTAATCGTCAGGTAGATCAAACTCCCTACAAGAGCCCTGAAAACTAAGGGATCAGGAAGAATCCTTCCTTCATCTCGTCGAAGCTTCAGCCCATGTTATAGTGGAGTAGAGCAACACTTCCCTTCGCCCATATCGAACCGACTTACAATGTGATCCGTATATCCCTTTTGGCAAATAAGAATTCCGCACTCCGTCCTCTCCACTTCAAGACTGAGAAAGTGATGAAGCTCTCCCAAGTCTTTCATCCTGAAGCGTATAGCAAGCTCAGCCCTGAGCCTTGCTACTTGCTCCTCCGAATTCCCTGTGACGATCATGTCATCTACATACAGCAGGACCAAGACTTGAAGATCCCCCTTCTTCTTGACGAACAAGCTAGAATCCGAGTTGGAAGCAAGATACCCGCAGAATTGCAAATACTCTACTATCTTCGCATACCAAGCTCTAGGAGCTTGCTTCAACCCGTAGAGAGCCTTCCTGAGCTTACAGACATAGTCCGGATGATCTTCAGAAATAAAACCAAGTGGCTGATCCATGAAGATGTCTTTGTCAATCTCTCCGTAAAGAAAAACATTCTTCACATCAAGCTGCCACATCCTCCATCTCTTGCTAGCAGTCAAGGTGATCACCACTCTAACTGAAGTCATCTTTGCAACCGGACTAAACGTCTCCTCATAGTCTTCTCCATACTACTGTGAGAATCCTCGAGCAACCAGACGAGCTTTGAACCTATCAATGCTCCCATCAGCCTTCTCTTCAACTTATACACCCACTTGCAAGTCACTGGAGTAATATCATCAACCTTGGGCACAAGGTCCCAGGTTTCATTCTTCTTGAGAGCAGCAATCTCTTTCTTCATGGCATCATCCCACTCCTTGACTCCAGTGGCCTCATTCAAGTTTGCAGGCTCTCGCTCATCCAGAGGACCTGCAAATAAGCAGGAGACAAAGCTCACTGCATTCCCATCACAGTACCGAACCGGTGGCTTAATAACCCTCTTCGATCTCCGAAGGGCCTACTCCTTGCTTACTACCTATGTTGCTCCTTCAGGCTCAGCACCACCTTCAGGCAAGATTTGAGCAATGCTCCCTCTGCTTCCTGAGCCAGAAGCCTCAGCACCTGAATTTGAAGCAACAGGAGCTGCTAGTGAAATAGCAAGCTCCTCTTACAGGCCTTCAGCAGCAACCATCAGTTCTTCATCAACCTTGCTTCCGGGTAGCTCAACCGAGCCACCTCCATATGACGTCAGTTCGTCAAAGACAACATCTCTTGACACAACGAACTTCTTCATCGCAGGATCCATGCATTTCCATCCCTTCTTCCGCTTATCATAGCCAACAAAGACAAGCTTCCTTGCCTTTGCATCCAACTTAGTCCGTGAAGCATCCGGGACATGCATATAGCAAGTTGAACCGAACACCCAAAGGTGTTCTACACTAGGCTTCTCCTTCAACAACAACTCAAAAGGAGTCTTCATGTTAATCGGGCTAAGCGGCATCCGGTTGATGACATAAGAAGCACAAGACATCCCCTCTGCCCAAAAGGACCTTGGAATGTCTAGCCAACATTTGCAAGTCTCCGTCAAATGACGGATCTTCCTCTCCGCTACTCCATTTTGTTATGGAGTGTGAGCACAAGTGAGCTCTCATTGGATCTTGTGCTTCCTGCAGAAGTTAGAAAACTTATAGGAGATAAACTCACCATCGTTGTCTGTTCTAAGCTTCTTGATCTGCAAGCCAAGACGGCCTTCCACCAACTCCTTGAACTCCACAAACAACCAGAAGGCTTCTGACTTCTCCTTCAAGAAATATACCCAAGTGTATCTTGAGTAGTCATTAATCAGCACCAGTATGTATCTACTCCCTCCAAGGCTTGTAGTGACGGTTGGTCCCTTCAAGTCTCCATGGATGCACTCCAATGGTCTCTTGCTCCTCGTTTGCGATTTATCAAACAGAAGGCGATGAGCCTTGCCGTACTGATATCCCGCGCAAACGTGACCGTCACCAAATGAAGATAGCTTAGGAAAGCCTCTTACAAGGCTTCTATTTGCCATAGCTTTCAACTTCTCCATTCCTACATGCCCCAGCCTTTCATGCCAAATATCAGCGCTATCGTTTGCTCTCATCCGATCAACAGAAGTGTTAGTAGCAAGAACAAACAAGTTCTTCACTCTCCTCCCAACATGAGCAACATCAGCCTTCACCGCTGATACGTTGCGAAGGAACTTCACTTCTGTTGGCCAAAACAGAACGTGATAACCCGCGTCGACCGCATTGGTCACTGAGAAGAGGTTCTTCTTCATACTCGGTACGTGATATACACTCCTTAACGTGAGTGACCCCTTATAACTACCCAACAACACAACATCCTCCTTCTCTACTGCATAAACAGTATTATCAGCAGTTATAATAGCTTCATTACCTGAGTAGACTTATAGAGAAGAGAACTTCGACTGGTCTCCGATGAGGTGATGACCACACCCGGAGTCCACGATCCAATCATCGTTGAAGTTGACAGCGGACAGGGCGCGGACACAAGTTCCCGTCATGAAAGCTCCGCCTCATTCAGCTTCCTCACTCTTAGAGTGAGCTTCCTCCTTGCCAGCAACATGCCCAAGCTGCAGTTTGACCTTGCAGTCCCGCTTGAAGTGTCCTTGCTGATGACATCTATAGCACTTCAGGTTCTTCTTCCAATCCTTCTTAGGAGTTGTGCTCCTCTCTGCCTGATAAGAAGTTGAAGGCTCATTCTCAGCAGCGACTTGCTTCTTCTTCCCTTCCCATCTCTTCTTCTTCTTGCCCGTGAAGAGTGCTTCACTGCTCTCCTCAGAGACAGTGACTCCAGCCATTTGCCTTGCCAAGCTTTCCTATGAAGCAAGCAGATTCTCAAGCTCTAGCAAAGATGGTTGAGTAGCCCAGCCTTGAAATGATGTCACAAAAGCAACATACTCCTTCTGCAAGCCGCGGATTATGTGCCTTTTCAACTTAGCCTCAAGGATAGGCTCATCAGGATCAAGCATTGATATCTCTGCACAGAGACTCTTCATCTTTAAGAAGTATTTAGAGATAGTCAGGTCTCCTTGAGTTGTCCTGACCAACTCATTCTCTAGAAACTGAAGTCTAGCCACATTCTTCCTATTGAACAACTCATCAATGGTTGTCTAAATGTCAGCAGCAGACTCACATCCAATGATGTGATCAAACAGTTCTGGTGAAACAGCTCTCTTGAGAACAAACTCCGCCTTAGTATTTGTTTTTCTCCAGAGCCTCACCCGCTCAGCAGTTCCGAAAGCAGCAGTCACTTCCTGTCTGTCGTCACCACCGAAGACCTCTCATAGCTCCTCACCAAGAAGGTAACTCTTCATGCACGACTTCCACTTCTTGAAGTTAGTCGGCATTAAGAGTTCAATGCCAAGACCTCTTGCATAACTCCCTTCCATTGCAACAACTATTGGTTAGCAACCTTCTATAAGCACAGAGCACCAACACAGGTTGATCACCACTCAAGCACAGAGCAACAACACTGGTTGAACACCGCTCAAGCAACTGAACCTCCCTCTGATACCATGTTGAATTTTCTCAAAGTGGTCAGCAAGGTAGCCTAAAGCCAAATTAATATTCTCAGAACTACTCAGTTCACACTTTGATCATGCAGAAACCCAAGGAGCAAGTTTAACACCAACAACCAATGGAAGCACAGGCAGATCTTTATTCATTACACTTATTTACAAGACGAGGTATACGTAGTGAGACATAATTTCGCTAGTACAACAGCTACAGACAGAAAGAACACACAAGCCGGGCAGACAGCACTTGAGAACGCCGAGACCGCCTCGTCCGCCAAGGTCGCCCAAGCCCCCCAAGTTGCAACTGCTACAAGCTGAATAGCACATGGAGTCCGCCGGGACCGCAAGGTCATGCGGACACACCGTTATTCGATGCCTGTTGAAGAAGAACAGAGGAACAGACCGCCTACCCGCCTGAGACCGGCGGACAGGTTATTGGATGAAAGTGCAGCTAGATCTGAAATACTCTAGAGGGGGGGTGAATAGAGTATGGTGCTTAAAAACTTTTTACAACAGTTGTTGTAATCTGAGTGAACAGGGAAGCAAATAAAAAATCTAAACACAAAATAACCTACAAAAGAAATTAATCATAGATCCTAACTAATCACAAAACAATCATAGCCAGAAACAAAAATAAAGACAAGCAAGCCAGATGACACAAGAAGCTATAGTGGTTACCCTAAATATGGGTACATCCACTCTTCTACCACCCTAGGTAGGAATCCACTGCAGGATGAGTTGATCAGGTGTCCTAGGCACCAATGAGCTTTTGATAAGGTGCTCAAAAACCAAATCAGATTTTTTGATCAGGTGTCTTGCCACCAATGAGCTTTTGACAAGGTGCTCAAAAACCAAGCTCAAACTTTTGAAGGGAGTTTGAAAAACCCTTTACAGAGATGGGGATGAGAGAGTTATGGAAGTCTTCTCTTTCTCAAAGCAGCAGAGAAGACTAAGTGGATTTAGATGTTGTCAAAGCTCCCCCTGAGTTCTTGAGATGTTCAGGAATTGAAGCTTTGTTGTAGGGTGATAGGCCTTCAGAAGTTGATCTCCAGCAAATGATAATTTCAGCAACAGCTGAAATGTTAGGTGTCTGGAGTCTTTAAAGATGTTGGCCTTGAACACTTGAATCAAAAGGGGATCTGAAGATTTCAGATTTGTTGATCTCCTTTGGTTGTGTGTTCTAGTTGTTGTTAAGAAAGATGTTGTCCAGAGAATGTTGTAGCAGAGAATGTTTTGTTCTTCTTCTTCTTGTTCTGCTTATCTGTGTTGTTTGTTTTGTGAGATTCAAAAATCTTGTCTTTTATTCTCTGGTTCTGAATAGAAAATAATCCTCTGTCTAGAATAGTTGTTGGCCTGACATTAATTGCATCCTTAATTGCAAATGTCTTCTGGGGGAAAGTCCAAAGAAATATTCCTTGATAATCCCTTGAAACTTGGTCCAGAATAAATGAAAACGGTTATAAAATCTTCTGAATTAATTGCTGAATAACTCCTAAACTGTTCTGAATTTGAATCTTGAAAATCCTTTAACTCATCAGAAAAACGTCGAACTGAGCTCTGCTATCGTCGAACTGAGCTCAGCGATTTGTACTTAGACAGCAACAGAGATCGTCGATCTGAGCTCAACTATCGTCGAACTGAGCTCAGAGATAGAGAATCAATACTGATTCAAGATCGTCGAACTGAGCTCGAAGATCGTCTAATGGAGTTCGACGATTTGATGAAGTTGAGCTCAGCGATCGTCGAATGGAGTTCGACGATCCGTCGAAGTTGAGCTGGACGATCGTCGACTGGAGTTCGATAATTCGTCGTACTGAGCTCGACGATATGACTTAGTCTTCAAACTAAAAATCCTTGGTCTTGAGGGCAGCTTCCAAACCTAAGTACTAACCCTTAGACTCAATTCTAATTGACCTTTAGATCTATACAGGAGGTCAAAAACATGTTTCCTAAAGACATAGTGATCCTGACCCAAATTAGTAATAGGGTGTTCCAACAATCTCCCCCTATTTGGGTTAAGATTACTATTTACAGAATTTGGAAAAAATTTAAATAACATACAAAGCAATAATACAGAAAAGCAATAAGTAGGACATTACAGAACCACAGATATATTATATCCCAGACAGAATTCAGAAATCAGAATAATTGTCACCTTACATAATTATTCTTTCTCCTTGCTCTTTATAAGTTTGATTTCTCTATTAGGATTGAGGGCTTCTTTCTTTGACCTTCTGTCATCTGCTGCACCTAAAGAAGTTTGTTGTTTGGGCCTTGGTACAACAGCTTCAGGATGCAGCTCCATATATCTATCAGAATCAAAGAATTTGCTTGAGTCATATCTTTCCAGTTCTTTCTTTCTTTGCTCAGACAATGTAGTAATGTTGGAAGAATCTCTGCCTTGCTCTTTAGCTTTCTTAATTTTATCCAGGGCAGCTAGCTCTTTCATCCTGGCAGTCCAAGCAGTTGGATTATTTTCTGGATCTTCAAAGGGCACTGGTGGCTCATATCTATTGGATGGATTATCTTGAGGAGCTCTGGAGGAGACTACTTCTTTTAGCTTATAGGGAAAAGGACCTGAAGTTGTGTCTGATGAAGCTTGTCCTTCCCTAGAGTATGGATGTTGTCTGGAGTAGCCTTTTGAGTAAACTTGGAATTCCCTTTGGTTTCCTCTGTAACTTCCTCTTCTAGATTGAGAACCTCTGGACTGGCTTCCCGTATAATAAGATCTTGCATGAGGCTGATAGGAGGTTTGGCTTTTGGCAGAAGGTTGAGCAGCTGAGCTTCCACCTGCACCTGTATCAGGAGGAGGTGGTGGAGGAGGATGAGAATGATGAAACTGGGAAGATCCTTTCTCATACTTCCTCTTCTTCTTCATGGCTTTAAGTTGGTTCTTGGAATATTGCATCCAATGCTCAGTTATGGGGCAGTCATGAAGAATGTAATATGGTATGTCATTAGTGTCCTTGACTTTGGCTGGAGGCACTCTTTTCATAGCTTTACTCCTTGTCTTTCTCTCCCTGGCAATAGTGGCAGAAGAATCATCAGAATCAGTCTTAAATTCATCACTTTCAGAACTTTGCTCATCATATAGAGCATCAATCTTTTTCAAATATTCTTTCTGAAGTTGAGTTGGAGCAGATGAAGCAGCAGTGGTGACAACAGCAGCAGATACAGTACTAGTAACAACAGAAGTTGTAGCAGCAGCAGTAATATCAGCAGCAGCTAGAGCAGCAACAGATTCAGATAAAGCTTTTTCAGATACAGGAGCCTCAGCATCAGTAATAACAGCAGGAATATCATCAGCAAAAACAGAAGGCTCAAAATCATATGCCTCTGTCTGCATATCATCAGAAACCGAAACAACAGCATCATCATTACTGACAGCAGCAGCAATAGATTCAGCAACAATATTGGCAGCATAAACTGAATTGACAAAAGAAGTTATAACCCTGGTGTCACAACTTGAGAAGGGCACAATGGCCTTGGACAGATCCTCTGAGGGCTGGATTGCAACTTTCTCTGGAAGACAACTGAAATAAATTGAATCAAAATCTGAGAGCAGTGACCTGAGGTCTACTGAAAAGACAGCAACTGGAGGAGGAACTGGAGCTAGAGTAACATCAGCAGCAGTAGCAGCAGGAATAACTGAAGAAACAGCAGGCAAGCTAACTTCATAAGGCATCTCCCCTGCCTAGATTCAGAGAATGTTGGATCAAGGCACACTGATGAAGGGATTGCCTGAGGAAATAAGGAGGATAGCCTGGCAGAAAGAGCTGCCGCTGACTGAAGTAATGGAGCCAAGGAGGTCTCCAATAGAAGAGATAGCATGGGGGCTAGCAGTTCATATAACTGGTCAGCTAGGGCTGGAAGATCTACATGCTCAACAGGAATGTGAGCAGAGGTGGAGACTGGAGGTGGATAAACAGGTGATGATGGTGGAGAGCTAGTGGATGGTAGGAGTGATGGTTGAGGTGAGGGGATTGTGGAGATGGAAGACAGTGGGATTGAGATAGAGGGTGTGAAGAAGGGTTGATCCAGAATGTCTTGTAGAAGTTGTTGGTAAGATGTTGATGAGGATGGCAGCTCAGGAGGAGATGAGGGTGAGTCATCCATGAAGGAATCATCTAAAAGATTGAAGGAGGGAATGGTGGATGATGTTTCAATGTCTGGTTGAGGGTAGGAATATAATGGATGGAAGATTTCTTCTGTGACTGGTAGAGTTGGAATTGGAGATGGTATTGATGTTGGAGAAGGGCTGGAAATGATGATTGTGGATGGAGTTTGAATGGTGGATGTAACTGGAGGAGATGGAATTGAAGTTGGAGGAGGAGAAGCAGCAGCAGGCAAGTCATCTGCAGGGGCAGAGACTTGAGGGGAAGTGACTATTACAGTCCTGGTGCCTGAAGGTGTGCTTGCAGAAGGCCTGCTGGGCTTGGTTATCTGCCTGTCCCATTTACCAAATAGGGCACAGGACAATCTCTTTGAAGCATTGATGTGTATCCCAGAAGATACTAGCAGAGTAGGGCATCTGTTCTGTAGAAAGAGCCCTAGGATCCTCCCAAAGTTCACAAAGTTCTTGTTTATTTTCTTCTTAATAAGGTCAAAGAAGACCTCTCCCCAGTTCAATTGCTTCTTGTCCACAATGGCTCCCATCAAGCACAGCTGATACCTAGAGATAATATCATGTGCTGAGTGCTTGGCCAACAAAACCTTTCCTACTACATCAGCCAAGAACCGGTATTCCACAGCTAGGTTCTTCTTCAGCAGCTTGCTAGGGTTAGCATCAGAGTGGCCCATTCTTGCAAGCAGATCAGCAAATTCCTCTCCAGACAAATCAGCAAAATCTCTTCCAGAACTTAACTCAAAAACTTCTGTCAGAATGGCTGGAGTCAAGGGTACCTGGGTTCCAGAGATTGAACCAACTACAGTGTTTTGATCCTGGTTGTGGGTAGTGTAGAACCACTCCTTAATCTCATCAGCAGCCAGCTTAATTCTTGTGGTCATGATGGTAGCAAGTTTCTGCTCCTTGAATAGTTCCAAAATGTCCTGAAAAACCTGATCTGTGGTGCTGAAGGACTTCATGTCAATGTCAAATCCATCATCGAATTTCATTGCGGCAAGAACAGCAACAGAGACGGCCATTGTTACCTGCAAAAATCAACAAACAAAACGACCAAGTGTAGAGATGTTTGGAGGGAAAGAGAATTTTTGCAGAGAAATCGAAAGCGCAAAAGGAGAACGACGGTGAAAAATGAATTTTATATTAGGGTTCAACGCAAAAAAGGAAAGATCGTTGAACTCAGTTCGACGATCGGGGCTTCTAAAGGAATCTGAAGAGTCTTCAATATCGTCGAGCTCCGTTCGACGATATTAGAGAGCGTCGAGCTCAGTTCGACGATCGTTTAGAGAACAAAATCGTCGAGCGTCGTTCGACGATCGTTGAACGAAAGAGATAGTTCATACTATCTGAGAGACGCTGAACTCAAGTCGACGATTTCAGAAAATTGTCGATCTCCGTTCGACGATCGGGGGGAAAATCATCGAGCGCAGTTCAGAGACCAGAAAAACACTCTAAACACTAAGAAAAATCAAGATGTTTGCCTAGTCTTGGTCAATTTTTAAACTTTTAAAATCTTGGATATTATTTTAGACTTCCTCCATCTATCATTCCTAACTGATTTAGGAAGAAGGTGTGTTTCTTTTCATCCAAGAGTTTGGTGAAAATATCTCCCCTTTGCAAATCAGTTGGGATATATTGAAGTTCAATTTTATTCTTCTCAACATTATCCCTTAAAAAGTGATGCCTAATCTCTATGTGTTTTGTCCTACTATGGAGGACTAGATTTTGAGCTATAGAAATAGCACTAGTGTTATCACAAAAGATTTTAGACTTCTCTAAGTTGTAGCCATAGTCTAGGAGTTGGTTTTGAATCCACAATATTTGTGAACAACAACTGCCTGCAGCCATATATTCAGCTTCAGCAGTTGAAGTTGACACAGAAGTTTGTTTCTTACAAAGCCAGGAGACAAGTCTGTCACCAAGAAACTGACAAGTTCCACTTGTGCTTTTCCTGTCAATTCTACATCCAGCGTAGTCAGCATCAGAAAATCCAGTTAATTCAAATGCTGAATCTTTTGGATACCAGAGACCTAGATTTGGACAACTTTTAACATACCTGAGAATCCTCTTTACTAATGTTAGGTGTGACTCTCTAGGGCTTACTTGAAATCTAGCACATATACATGTAGCAAATATTATATCTGTTCTACTAGCTGTAAGGTACAGTAAAGAGCCAATCATTGCTCTATATGTTGTCTGATCAACAGGTTTCCCATGTTCATCAGCATTCAATACAGCATTGGTAGGCATGGGTGTTTTCATGCATGATGTTTCAGACATACCAAATTTCTTGACCAATTCATTTGCATACTTGGTTTGAGAAATGAAGATGCCTTCAGCATGTTGTTTGACTTGCAATCCTAGAAAGAAGGATAGCTCACCCATGCTACTCATTTCAAATTTAGAATGCATTAGGTTGGAAAACCTTCTGCACAAATGTGAATCAGTAGAACCAAAAAAAATATCATCTACATAAATCTATACTAGTAGGGTATGGGACTTATGAGTTCTAATGAAAAGAGTTTGGTCTACTCTACCCCTTATAAATCCATTTTCCAGAAGGAAGCATGCTAGGGTCTCATACTATGCTCTAGGAGCTTGCTTGAGACCATATAATGCTTTGTTCAACTTAAAAACATAATCAGGATATGTTGGAGAGATAAGACCTGAAGGTTGTCTAACATAGACTTCTTCTTTGATATCTCCATTTAGAAATGCACTCTTGATATCCATCTGATATACCTTGAAGCCTTTATGTGCTGCATAAGCTAAGAAGATTCTAATGGCTTCCAATCTTGCAACTGGTGCAAAAGTCTGGTCATAGTCTATGTCTTCTTCTTGAGAATATTCTTGAGCAACTAGCCTTGCCTTGTTCCTTATAATTACTCCTTGATCATCCAATTTGTTTCTGAACACCCACTTTGTTCCAACAATGGAGTGATCCTTAGGCTTTGGCACTAGTTCCCAAACTTTGTTCCTTTCAAATTGATGCAACTCTTCTTGCATTGCAATGATCCAGTGTGGATCTTGCTCTGCATCTTGAATGGACTGAGGTTCAATTTGAGATAGGAAGCAAGTGTGCAACAGGTTTTGGTTGACCTGATTTCTGGTTTGCACACCAGCTGAGATGTCTCCAATTATTTGGTAAATTGGATGGTCTCTTGATGTTACTAAATCAACAGGGGGTGTTGATTGTTCACCAACCTGTGTTGTTGTTTCCTCTTGTGGTACAACAACTGGCTCTTCAAGTTGTTTTTCTTCAATATGTTGAATGCTTTCTTCATCTTCACTGCTTTCCTCTTTTTAAGTAACCTATAACTTGTTCAAGTCTTCAACAAGAGAATGTTCCTGCAAAGGTTCTATGGTAGAAGTGTTCTTCTCCTTGAAAGACATGTTAGATTCATTAAATGATATATGAACAGATTCCTCAATTTTTAGAGATGATTTATTATAAACCCTATAAGCCTTACTGATCATGGAGTATCCCAGAGACACTCCTTCATCAGCTTTAGCTTGAAATTTTGCTAAATATCTCTTGTCATTATTATGTATATAGCAAATGCAACCAAAAATTCTAAAATAATCAACTTTAGGTTTCTTCACTTTGAGTAATTCATAGGGAGCCTTTCCCTTTAGTTTATGTATTAAACTTCTATTCAGCACATAGTTGGAGGTGTTCACTGCCTCTGCCCAAAAAGATAGAGGAAGGTGAGCATCTGACAACAATGTAGTGGCAGATTCAATAAGGGTTCTATTTTTCCTTTCAGCTACCCCATTTTGTTGAGGAGTTCTAGGAGCTGAGAAAGTATGCATGATCCCTTCACTCTGACAGAACTCTTGCATAAGAAGAGAATCAAACTATGTCCCATGATCACTTCTGATCAGGGCAATGTGAGTATTGAACTCAATCTGTATGCATTTGAGAAACTCTGTCAAACACTTAAAGTTATCAGACTTCTTCCTCAGAAAGAACACCCATGTGAATCTAGAGAAGTCATCTACAACTACTAAAGTGTAAGATTTCCCTCCTAGGCTTTGTACTGTAATGGGTCCAAAAAGATTCATGTGTAACAGATACAAGATCCTAGGTAAATCACTCTTATTAAGTGATTTGAAACTGTTTTTAGTTTGCTTGCCTAATTGACAAGCCCTGCAGAGTCCTTCCTTCTTGTAGGGGCCAGAAGGTAGTCCTCTAACAAGGTTGTCCTTGGATAGCTTAGCAATAGTTCTAAGGTTTAAGTGTCCTAGTCTCTTATGCCATAAAATATTAGGTCTACAAATAGAATTGAACAGGCAAATATCTACATCTGTTGAAAGAAAATTGACTAGATAGATGTTACCTTTCCTTTTACCTGTCAACACAGTTGTGTTGTTCTCTGACTTGATCTTGCATAATGCTTTGCTGAAAGTCATCTAGTAGCCTTCATCACATAGCTGACTGATGCTTATCAGATTGTGCTTCAGTCCTTCCACATAAGCTACTTTCTTGAATGTTACTATCCCAATCTGGACTGCACCATATCCTTTAGTTTGTCCAAAGTTTGAATCACCAAAAATAACTTTGGGTCCAAGCTTGGCTTTAAAGGATGTGAGGTTGTTCTTGTTTCCAGTCATGTGCTTGGAGCACCCACTATCCAAGTACCATTGCTGGTTTGATGTTGGATAGGTCTTCACCTGCACATAAAATAATTCATTTGTTTTTGACCCAGTTTACCTTGGGCCTAGGTTGATAACCTTTAAACTCAGAAATGAAAGACATCCCAGGTTGACTCTTATAACCTTCAGGATGATATCTCCTTGGAGGTATTATCCATTCAGTATAAGGGATAAAGATTTGGGATGAAGGACCCCTAGGATTGGATTTTGATTTGCCCTTGAAAGAGTTTCCAGAGCTCTGATCTCTGTTTGACGATCGTGGAGCTGCGTTCGACGATCTTGGGTCAGATCGTCGAGCTCCGTTCGACGGTCGAATGTGGCAGAGTTCAGGAATTTGAGATCGTCGACCTGAGTTCGATGATTTTGCCTGAGATCGTCGATCTACGTTCGGCGATCGTCGAGCTCTGTTCGACGATTTCTGCTGGGACTTAGTTTTCTTAGGCAAATCAGAATTTTTCCTAGCTACCTCTACAACTCCCTTCCCTTTATCAGAAATGAACTTGATTGGGGTTTTTAGAACTATAGGTTGGCTGGATGAAGCACCCAAGCGCAGTGTACTATTAAATCTGGAGTTCACTGTGCTTGTGATGTCCATCAGCTTGATACTTCTCCCATTAAGGGATTCTTCAAGCTTCTTGGCCTCAGATAGCTCACCTTTCAGTGAAGCTATCTGCTCCCTACAGCACTCCAACTCCTGAGAGAGTTTGAGGTTTTCTGACTTTAAGGTATTATGTTCAGATAAATGATTTCTGAGAGAAATAATTTCCTTCTCAGATTTTAGCAGGTCTAAACATAATGCTTTAAACTCAGATTTAAAGTCCTCTGAATTGAAATCAAATGAACTAATTACCTGGTCTTCTTCAAGTTGAGTCTCTGAATCTGACTCTGAGTCTTCTTCATCTGAATTATGTTGAGAGGTATTGATTGTCATCATGCAGAACTCCTTCTCTTCTGCATCATCTTCATCATCACTGGAGCTGGATAAAGCTTCTGGCTCCCCTTCAGTCTCACTCCAGGATTCAGCAATAAATCCCTTCCTTGTGTTTTGTTCTTGCTTGAGGAGGGTTTGTTATTGCCATTCTTCTTGAAGTCTTTCTCATTTCTTCTTTCTTTCTTGTCCCTTCTGTCCTTATTTTTGTTCTCTGGATAGTCAGGTACAATGTGCCCTGGTTTCCTGCAACCAAAGCAAACAATTTCTTTACTAATTGACTTATCATACCTTGGCTTATCATGTTCTTTGTATGATCTCCTTCTGAAGTCCTTTCTGGCCATCTTGTAAAATCTTTTGGCCAGCAGACTGAGCAGTTCATCATTGCCTGTGAATTTGTCTTCAGGCTGATCTTCAGTTGCTTTGAAGGCTATTGTCTTCTCTTTTCTTGTGGCTGGTGAGGTAGCCTTCTGCTCTTCTTCTCTATTTTTGATTAGCAGCTCATAAGATTTGAGCTTGCCTAAAAGAGCTTTTATGGTGATCTCATTCAGACTTTTGGCATCCTTGATTGGCCAGATTCTTGAATCCCAAGTGCTTGGGAAGCACATCAGGATTTTGTCATTAAGTTCAGTTAGTGAGATCTCCTTGTCCAAAGTCCTGAGTTCACTGACTATTAGACTGAGTCTATTATACATATCTCCAACTGACTCAGCTTCTCCCTTCTTGAAGTTCTCATATTGGGATATGAGATGGGATCTCCTGTCCTTTCTTTCATCAGCTGAGCCTGAGACTATTTCAGAGAGTTTATCCCAGATTTCCTTTGCTGAATTACATTCAGCCACCTTTTGAAAGATGTCATCAGACATGGTCTGGGCTAAGATGTTCATAGCCTTTGCATCAGCTACCTTCCACTTCTTGATATCAGCATCTGTTCCTAATGGAGGTGGAACAACATTTGTGCTTGTGTTCTCTGGAGGTCTTGGACAAACTGTCAAAACAGAATTAAAAATATCCTCATCAATAGAATTCATGTATAATCTAATCCTTGCTTTCCAAAGTGCAAACTTAGATTGCACACTGGAGGTCTGGTGCTAGCATAATCTTTGTTTTGGGACATGATTGGTGAAAACAGAATCTAATAATAAAATCAAAAGAGAACAGATATAACTAGGAATCTTTGGGTTCAGGTGTTAGCCTGTGCAACCACCAAGGTGTGGTATATTTAACCCTCTGATACTAATTGAAAGTGCAGCTAGATCTGAAATACTCTAGAGGGGGGTGAATAGAGTATGGTGCTTAAAAACTTTTTACAACAGTTGTTGTAATCTGAGTGAACAGGGAAGCAAATAAAAAAATCTAAACACAAAATAACCTACAAAAGAAATTAATCACAGATCCTAACTAATCACAAAACAATCACAGCCAGAAACAAAAATAAAGACAAGCAAGCCAGATGACACAAGGAGTTATATTGGTTCCCCTAAACTTGGGTACATCCACTCTTCTACCACCCTAGGTAGGAATCTACTGCAGGATGAGTTGATCAGGTGTCCTGGGCACCAATGAGCTTTTGATAAGGTGCTCAAAAACCAAATCAGATTTTTTGATCAGGTGTCTTGCCATCAATGAGCTTTTGACAAGGTGCTCAAAAACCAAGCTCAAACTTTTGAAGGGAGTTTGAAAAACCCTTTACAGAGATGGGGATGAGAGAGTTATGGAAGTCTTCTCTTTCTCAAAGCAGCTGAGAAGACTAAGTGGATTTAGATGTTGTCAAAGCTCCCCCTGAGTTCTTGAGATGTTCAGGAATTGAAGCTTTGCTGTAGGGTGATAGGCCTTCAGAAGTTGATCTCCAGCAAATGATAATTTCAGCAAAAGCTGAAACGTTAGATGTCTGGAGTCTTGAAAGATGTTGGCCTTGAACACTTGAATCAAAAGGGGATCTGAAGATTTCAGATTTGTCGATCTCCTTTGGTTGTGTGTTCTAGTTGTTGTTAAGAAAGATGTTGTCCAGAGAATGTTGTAGCAGAGAATGTTTTGTTCTTCTTCTTCTTGTTCTGCTTATCTGTGTTGTCTGTTTTGTGAGATTCAAAAATCTTGTCTTTTATTCTCTTGTTCTGAATAGAAAATAATCCTCTGTCTAGAATAGCCGTTGGCCTGACATTAATTGCATCCTTAATTGCAAATGTCTTCTGGGGGAAAGTCCAAAGAAACATTCCTTGATAATCCCTTGAAACTTGGTCCAGAATAAATGAAAACGGCTAGAAAATCTTCTGAATTAATTGCTGAATAACTCCTAAACTGTTCTGAATTTGAATCTTGAAAATCCTTTAACTCATCAGAAAAACGTCGAACTGAGCTCTGCTATCGTCGAACTGAGCTCAGCGATTTGGACTTAGACAGCAACAGAGATCGTCGATCTGAGCTCAACTATCGTCGAACTGAGCTCAGAGATAGAGAATCAATACTGAGTCAAGATTGTTGAACTGAGCTCGAAGATCGTCGAATGGAGTTCGACGATTTGATGAAGTTGAGCTCAGCGATCGTCGAATGGAGTTCGACGATCCATAGAAGTTGAGCTGGACGATCGTCGACTAGAGTTCGACGATTCGTCGTACTGAGCTCGACGATATGACTTAGTCTTCAAACTGAAAATCCTTGGTCTTGAGGGCAACTTCCAAACCTAAGTACTAACCCTTAGACTCAATTCTAATTGACCTTTAGATCTATACATGAGGTCAAAAACAGGTTTCCTAAAGACATAGTGATCCTGACCCAAATTAGTAATAGGGTGTTCCAACATTGGAACTTAAACATGCTGAAGTATATATCTGACAAGCCGCAGAAGCGACCAGCTGAGACCGCAGAGACCGCACACTTCAATGCCCAAATCCTGGCTCATTGAAGCTAGATGCGCGACCTGCAAATAGCACATCGTCAGCACTACTCAATCCGCGCGGACAGGAAACTGCAGACCGCAACACTTGCCCAAGCCCAACTTACTGTTCGCTCTATTACTGTAGACATGCTGGGGGGTTCTATTTATAGGCGAGGTGAGGAGTGTGGTCACCACCCTAGTGGATAGAAACACCACCCCAGCCCGCGCGATAGCAAAACCTCTGTCCGCTGAGTCCGCAAAGACTTAGCCGGATTCCAAGACAACCGCCAGGAGCAAGGCACCGATGTTCACTATTGGGCGGTCTAACACCAGGCCGCCGACACTATGCGGACACGATACCGTCCGCACAGTCCACCCACATCAACACTTGGACAGCCACAACCCCCTTTAGCAACAGTCCGCACAGTACAAGACCAAAGCCTCCCTCTGCCACAAGTCCACGACCAAAGGCAGTCCACCCGATCAACATCGGATTTGGCGGATACTGCAGACACACTGGACTTGTCACAGAATGTGACCAAGTCCAGTAAATCACCAAAGGCCTAGCGCGAGCTCGGCACACAAAGCCCAGTCTGCCAATCATCCAAAGCAGATCGCCATACTCCTCCAGAGTTAAGGCAGAGTCCGCAAGCAATCCTCGCACGGCTGCCCAAACAAACGGCCAACTGCCGGACTCCAACACCAGTACGTGCAGTCTGTAACACCCCCATCCGTCGCATGGCATATAACAGAAGGTCCAGCTGGAACCCGACGCCATATACCACAGACAGTCGGAAGGGTTACTAAATGAATAAATCAAACCAACCAATTAATACTACACGTCCTAAACACAGAGCATTCTAGCGGAAGATTTTAAAGTTGAAGAACCCAAACTTAAATCCATCAAATATGAATGTCCACATTTACAACTACAAGAACGAACCCCAAATACACTGAAACAGGTACATGGCCTTATGGCCTTACAAATGTTCATAAATATAACATGTCTTACATACATCGGCTCGCAGGCCGGCCACACATGAGAAATGTAAAAACAACTATTCTACGGCCTTCTAGGGCCAGCACAGCAACATGGGCTCCAGCCCGCTATATGGCGCTCGGCTCCGCAGTACCTGCAAGCACATACCACCGCACGGTGGCAAATAAAGCAACGGTCAGCTAAAAGCCGACCAAATTATAACGACCCCGCCCCTTACTCGGGACGGCGGTGCTCTTTCCCTGCAAAACATTAGCCCAATAATATATATATCGCAGTTATAATTCGCCACAGATGTAGGCTCGCACGGCCAAACACCCCGTGCACTCAGGGCACATTCATGGTGAACCCTGACAAATCAGTGCATTCACCACCATCCCTAGGATGGCAACAACATGTGAGCATTTAGCCTTTCTGACCACCGTCTAAGGCTCCGACTATGCCAACGGCCAGTCCCCGTCTTCGGGTCTCTCGCACCGAACCACATAGCCTAGGTCCAATTCCACTTGCCCGTTGCTCACGCCGCATGTCCAATTTAAGGAACTTTGCGCGGGCCAAGCTTCTCTCGGATCCCAAATTTCCCAAAACAATCTCATAACCCAGTTATGATCAAGGCCGGTTCCCAGACCGCCAAGTTAGCAGAACACGTTTCCGCTCAGTTTTCCGGGTGCGCCTTGAAGCTAACCTTCAAGGATCCCTGCTGCAATCTACCGCGTAGAAACCCGAAAAATCCAAAGCACGGAGTCTTCTTCGGCAAAACCATATCAAATGCAACATCACCGATCCAGACAAAACACGTCCGGGTAGGCTTCACACACAATGCCTATGCCCGTACTTACGATTCCGGGCTCTACATGCAACACAAGGGGGACTATTCCCGTCAACCCCAAGGAACACCACGCACTCACCGCATACTCGCGGGAGCGGGATTCCTTATGCAGAAAGAAAGAGATTCAAGCGCTCGAGTTGAGAATCGTTACCCTTGTAGTCCGTTTTGGCGCCATGGAAAAACTACGCGGTTAGAACTCTTCGCAATGACCTTCCCTCCACGGATCCGCTCTCCGATTTCGAAACGGTGCTCCAATGCTCCGCCGGCGGCCGGAAACCTCCTTCTTCTTCCTCTCCTCTCTCACTTTGGAAGGGGAGAACTTTGGAGAGAAAATGAGGGAATAACTCCCTATTCCCGGCCTTAACAGAGCAGGATTTAATCTGGGCCATTGGATCTTAATTAAAGAAAATGAATGGCTCGGATCTGCACAAAATTCCCCAGACCTGGGCCGCACACGGCTAGGCACACGGCCGTGTCCAAGGCCGTGTGCCTCGATCCAGGCACGATCGTCGAACTGAGAAATGCACACGGGCCAAGACACGCCCGTGTCTGACCTGACACGCCCGTGTCGGGATCCTCGACACGCCCGTGTTCGTGGGCGTGTCACGTATAACCGCCACGGCAACGGACACGACCCATCAGGACACGGGTAGGGACACGGGTTGGCACACGCCCGTGTCGGATGACACGCCCGTGTCATCCGGCCGTGTTCCTGGTCGTGTCCTTCTCGGGTTGGAAACGGCCAAAAATCACCAGCCAGACACGGCCTTGGACACGCCCGTGTCCTAGGCCGTGTACCCCTACAGGCACCAAAAACTCTTTTTCCGCGACCGACTCGCACACAAAATTCGGGGCGTTACAAATCTCCCCTACTTAAGGAATTTCGTCCCGAAATTAAGCAAAGGTACACGAAAGCTAAATGATACCTGAGTGGAATAACTCGGGGTATTTCTCCAACATAGCTTGCTCTCGCTCCCAAGAAAGCTCCTCACGTCTGCAATTATCCCAACGGACTTTAACCATTCTGACCTCCTTGTTGCGGAGTCGTTTGACCGCAACGTCTTCAATTCGTACTGGTCTGACCCTTGTTGTCAACTCATAATCAACCGGTACCTGATTGTCTGCAACGATCTGTGAAGGCTCTTGCACTGCCTTACGCAACACCGATACGTGGACTACGTCATGCAGCCCACTCAACTCCGTCGACAGCTTCAACCTATACGCCGCCTCGCTAACACGCTCCAGGATTTCAAATGGTCCAAGGTATCTCGGACTCAGCTTCTTCAAGCGTCGAACCCGCGATACACCCTTGAACGGCTTGATTTTTAAATATACCATGTCGCCAACGTTGAACTCCACATTTCTATGTTTGGCATTGTAGTACTTTGACTGTCTATCCTGAGCTATCTCCAGCCTTTCCTGGATTGTCCATATCATTGAAGTGGCATCTTCCACCGCTTGACGTTTATACAACTTTGATTCGCCTGCCTCCAACCAAGACAACGGCGTACGACACTTCCTCCCGCACAAAGCTTTGAAAGGCGCCATTCCAATGCTTGCCTGAAAACTATTGTTGTAAGCAAACTCCACCATGTACAAGTGATCCTCCCAATTCTTCCCGAAATCTAGGACGTACATGCGAAGCATGTCCTCCATAGTCCTGTTGACTCTCTCGGTTTGGCCATCTGTCTGCGGGTGAAAGGCTGTGCTGAACTTTAGTTTAGTACCCAACAGACCATGCACCAACCTCCAGTCATTTGACGTGAAGCGTCCATAACGATCACTAACAATACTGCGAGGCACACCATGCAGTCGTACAATATTATCCACGTAGAGTTTGGCTAACTTTTCTACTGGATCTTCCTTTCTCATTGGGATAAAGTGCGACACCTTTGTCAATCTATCTACGACCACCCAAATGGTATCATTTCCTTTCTGCGACTTCGGCAAACCGTGCACAAAATCCATAGATATCTCGCCAAACTTCCATTCTGGGATAGGAAGTGATTTCAAGAAACCTCCGGGCTTCTGACATTCCGCCTTCACCAATGCACAAGTACGACACTTGGCCACATAAAGCGCCACATCCTTCTTCAAACCCGGCCACCAGAATAATTTCTTCATGTCTCTATACATCTTCGTGCTTTCCGGGTGGATTGAGTATTTGGTATGATGAGCCTCATACATCAACTCCTCCCGACTATTATCCGCACTAGGAACGCATAGACGACCGTCCTTCCTTAGCAACCCATCTTCAACCACAAACTGGGAATTTGACCCATCCGAAGATCCATCTAGGATTTGCTTCATGCTGCTATCCTGAACCAAAGCCCGCCGAACTCTATCCGCTAGGTCACACTGCACCTCTGTCCAAAACAGTTTCGCCTCGGCACTAGACTGCTTGTCAACACAAGTTATCTCCAATGCCTCCAACTCTTGGACCAATCTCTCATCATGCACTGATAACCAGTTGGCTCGTGCGGGAATCTTATGACTCAACGCATCCGCCACTACATTTCCCTTCCCAGGCACATAGTGCATCTTGAAGGTGTAGTCCCCTAAGAACTCCATCCACCTCCTCTGCCTCATGTTCAGATCCTTTTGATCCAATAGGTACTTCAAACTCTTATGATCGGTGTAAATATCTACCTTCACACCGTACAGATAGTGCCTCCAAAGCTTTAGAGCAAAAATCACGGCCGCTAACTCTAAGTCGTGGACCGGATAATTCCTCTCGTGAACCTTAAGCTATCACTCTCCCATGCTGTAGCAGAACACAGCCCAAACCACTGCCTGAAGCATCACTATCAATCTCGAACCCTTCGGTACCACTTGGCGAACATAAAATAGGAGCTGTGGTCAACCGCCTCTTCAATTCTTCAAAAGCCTGTTCGCACCCCGGAGACCACACAAACTTCTGATCCTTTCTTGTCAACGTCGTGAGTGGTAGTGCTATCCGCGAGAAGTTCTCTACGAAGCGCCTGTAGTAGCCAGCAAGTCCCAGAAAACTCCGGACCTCTGCCACCGTAGTCAAAGTAGGCCACTCCCGTATCGCCACTATCTTCGCCGGATCCACAGCTATTCCTTCTCCACTGACAACATGACCAAGGAACGCTATCGAGGATAACCAGAATTCACACTTGGAGAACTTTGCATATAACTGACTTTTCCTCAATGTTTCCAACACCATGTGTAAATGCTTGTAGTGATCCTCCTCGCACCGCGAATATACCAGGATATCATCAATAAATACTATCACGAACTGATCCAAGTATTCTCTGAACGTCCTATTCATCAGATCCATAAACACGGATGGAGCATTCGTCAACCCAAACGGCATAACCGTGAACTCGTAATGCCCAAACCGCGTACTGAATGTTGTCTTTGGAATGTCGCTCTCCCTTATCCTCAACTGATAGTAACCAGACTTCAAATCTAACTTCGAATATACAGTTGACCCAACCAACTGATCAAATAGATCGTCAATCCTCGGGATTGGATATTTGTTCTTCTCCGTAGTTTGTTCAATTCCCGATAATCGATATAAAGCTGCAAGCTCCCATCTTTCTTCTTAACAAAGAGAACTGGTGCGCTCCAAGGCGACGAACTTGGACGCACATACCCTTGCTCTAGCAACTCCTGCAGTTGCACCTTCAACTCTGCCATTTCTCTTGGGGCTATCCGATAGGGGGAGCATGACACCGGTTTGGCACCCGGTACCAGCTCTATAGTAAAGTCTATCTCCCACTGAGCAGGGGCTCCTGGGAGATCATCTGGAAACACATCAGGATATTCGGACACAACTGGGATGTTGCCCAAACTAGGTTTAGGCGTCGAAGTCTACACTAGAGTGACATACAGTTCTGCCCCAGACCGAACTGTCGGGAACACCTGAAGGGCTGACATCAAAATCTTACCCGACCCCTTCATGCCCGCGAAAGTCACCTCATGACTAGCTCTCGACTGACCCACTAGCAACTTCGATCAACGTATGTCTGCTGCTCCGAGAGCCTGACCATGCTAAAGATCACGTTGAACTCTCCTAGCGGTAGAAACAACGCCTGCAAATCAAACTTTTGACTCACAATCCATACCTAAACGCAACAGATTCTATCTGCGCGCATCGAGCACTACTAGTCAACAACACATCTATTAAGACTTTTGCCATCGGAAGATATATTCCGACACGTAATACAATTCCTTTGGGCAAACGGAGACACAAAGCCCCCTTTTACGAACGGTGCTCGCGCCGGATAAACGAAATTCAGAACAACGCTTAGCACAAGCGGTTCTAGGTTAACATGCACAAAGACTGCAAGTGTCTAAAGCTAAATGCTAGAATTTTAAACCTTACCTGTCACCACATCTGCTTGCTTTCTGTCCTCTTGCTGACCAAGCTTGTACTCTTCAGACTTCCTTTCGGACTTTGCACGTCCACTCCAACACTCACGTGCAAAATGTCCCACTTTTTCGCAGATATAGCAAGCTCTTGGGACTCGACTTGTAGTTGCTCCCGACGCACCAGAAGAAGGGGCTGAGTTCGAAGTCTTCAGCTTCTTGTTCCACCTGCGGACATCGGACTTTGAACTTGGCCCTTTGAACTGTGGTTTCTTAGTACCAGAGTCCTCACCTGCTCCTGACATAGCTTCCTTAATCTTCTGAGCACCATCCCAACATTCTCGGGCAAAGTGTCCTTTCTTTCCACAAGTATGACAGTTGTAAGCAACCTTGCTAGTCGATGATCTAACCTTCTTCTTCAGCATTTTGCAAGATGCACCCCTCATAGGAATTGCAGAGTTCGATACCCTACTCACTGGTATCTGGTGAATTTTTCCCATTTCCACTTCCAAAGATCTGGCCGACTCTACCAAGGCTAGGAATCCCATTAGTTTTGGTCCTAGAAGTGGAATTCGCAGTTCGTCACGTAGACCACTATAGAATCTATCGACTATAGACCTCTCGTTCTCCAACTCAAAGCATGGGTAGCGGCTTATCAAAAGGAATGCCTGCAAATACTCATCAACTGAGTGCGTACCCTGCACCAAACACATATTCAACGGCTGACCTGATGGCCTCCTAAATGTCATTTGATTCAACACACCACCCGACATTGAAGTCATCTCGGGGACAAGAGGTTGCACATTGCTTCCTTGCTGTGCACTAGTCATAGCGAGCACCACTTCAACGATCCTTCTTATGGTTTCTAACGAAAGAGGGGTATCAAGCGCTCCACTGGGTGAACTATAATCCTCAGAAACCAGATGTTCTGTCGGCTCTATGCCACTCCCGGTCACCTATAGTCATACAAAACACCAATAAGTGACCAAACAAAATTGCAAAAAGCAATTATAGGAACGCGCAGGTTCCTCAACCACGAGTATTTTTCATTCCTAAGTGGACATTCATGGGTTCTTTTTAATGTTATAACGATGACGCACACATGTGCTCACCACCCCTTAAAAGAATTCGCCCACGAATTCATTTAAGCATGACCGTAACCAGAAGTCTGATACCAAATTGTAACACCCCCATCCGTCGCATGGCATATAACAGAAGGTCCAGCTGGAACCCGACGCCATATACCACAGACAGTCGGAAGGGTTACTAAATGAATAAATCAAACCAACCAATTAATACTACACGTCCTAAACACAGAGCATTCTAGCGGAAGATTTTAAAGTTGAAGAACCCAAACTTAAATCCATCAAATATGAATGTCCACATTTACAACTACAAGAACGAACCCCAAATACACTGAAACAGGTACATGGCCTTATGGCCTTACAAATGTTCATAAATATAACATGTCTTACATACATCGGCTCGCAGGCCGGCCACACATGAGAAATGTAAAAACAACTATTCTACGACCTTCTAGGGCCAGCACAGCAACATGGGCTCCAGCCCGCTATATGGCGCTCGGCTCCGCAGTACCTGCAAGCACATACCACCGCACGGTGGCAAATAAAGCAACGGTCAGCTAAAAGCCGACCAAATTATAACGACCCCGCCCCTTACTCGGGACGGCGGTGCTCTTTCCCTGCAAAACATTAGCCCAATAATATATATATCGCAGTTATAATTCGCCACAGATGTAGGCTCGCACGGCCAAACACCCCGTGCACTCAGGGCACATTCATGGTGAACCCTGACAAATCAGTGCATTCACCACCATCCCTAGGATGGCAACAACATGTGAGCATTTAGCCTTTCTGACCACCGTCTAAGGCTCCGACTATGCCAACGGCCAGTCCCCGTCTTCGGGTCTCTCGCACCGAACCACATAGCCTAGGTCCAATTCCACTTGCTCGTTGCTCACGCCGCATGTCCAATTTAAGGAACTTTGCGCGGGCCAAGCTTCTCTCGGATCCCAAATTTCCCAAAACAATCTCATAACCCAGTTATGATCAAGGCCGGTTCCCAGACCGCCAAGTTAGCAGAACACGTTTCCGCTCAGTTTTCCGGGTGCGCCTTGAAGCTAACCTTCAAGGATCCCTGCTGCAATCTACCGCGTAGAAACCCGAAAAATCCAAAGCACGGAGTCTTCTCCGGCAAAACCATATCAAATGCAACATCACCGATCCAGACAAAACACGTCCGGGTAGGCTTCACACACAATGCCTATGCCCGTACTTACGATTCCGGGCTCTACATGCAACACAAGGGGGACTATTCCCGTCAACCCCAAGGAACACCACGCACTCACCGCATACTCGCGGGAGCGGGATTCCTTATGCAGAAAGAAAGAGATTCAAGCGCTCGAGTTGAGAATCGTTACCCTTGTAGTCCGTTTTGGCGCCATGGAAAAACTACGCGGTTAGAACTCTTCGCAATGACCTTCCCTCCACGGATCCGCTCTCCGATTTCGAAACGGTGCTCCAATGCTCCGCCGGCGGCCGGAAACCTCCTTCTTCTTCCTCTCCTCTCTCACTTTGGAAGGGGAGAACTTTGGAGAGAAAATGAGGGAATAACTCCCTATTCCCGGCCTTAACAGAGCAGGATTTAATCTGGGCCATTGGATCCTAATTAAAGAAAATGAACGGCTCGGATCTGCACAAAATTCCCCAGACCTGGGCCGCACACGGCTAGGCACACGGCCGTGTCCAAGGCCGTGTGCCTCGATCCAGGCACGATCGTCGAACTGAGAAATGCACACGGGCCAAGACACGCCCGTGTCTGACCTGACACGCCCGTGTCGGGATCCTCGACACGCCCGTGTTCGTGGGCGTGTCACGTATAACCGCCACGGCAACGGACACGACCCATCAGGACACGGGTAGGGACACGGGTTGGCACACGCCCGTGTCGGATGACACGCCCGTGTCATCCGGCCGTGTTCCTGGCCGTGTCCTTCTCGGGTTGGAAACGACCAAAAATCACCAGCCAGACACGGCCTTGGACACGCCCGTGTCCTAGGCCGTGTACCCCTACAGGCACCAAAAACTCTTTTTCCGCGACCGACTCGCACACAAAATTCGGGGCGTTACACAGTCCTCCACAGCAGTTAGCACCTGTTGTACCACCAGAGTTTGGCAAGTGCCACAGCCAAACTCCAAGATCAGTCCGCCACAGCGGACACCGCGGACACGCCAGTCCGCAAGCCTCCCGCGGACAGGACACCGCGGACACGCCAGTCCGCAAGCCTCCCGCGGACAGGACACCCAATCCGCCGGTTAACACAAGCTTGCAGCACAGGGCCACTAAACAGAGCACTGCCTACAGCCCGCAAACCTCTGACCGCTCAGGCCACTCCTCAATCAGCCAAGCCTCCAAGACATCCAACACCCTGTCCGCAGACAGCAGTCCGCCCAGGCCGCTCAGACCATAGGCTGCTCAAACAGCAAGCCGCCAAGACAGCTACTACCCAGGCCGCAGTCAGCTATCCGCCCAGGTCGCGGACTCAGTCCGCACAGGCCGCCCGGCCTGCCCATCACCCACTTTCACTTCACAAATTTCAACATCCGGAGTCTGCAACTTGTTCTCTGAATGCGAGCGACGAAGTCTGGGGTGATGTGCTCTGCGTAATGGGCTTGGAGCAATGCTCTTGATGCAATTTGCTCGTAGCAATGTGCTCGACGCAATCTCATTGGATCTTTGAACGCTGGCAGGAAATCTTTTAGGGATCTTCGAAGGTCTTCAAAGATCTTTAAGGAATTCTTCGGGCTCACAGGGTGATTTTGAAGGAATTCTCTGGAGCTCTCTTGCGCATAGAAGACAGGGTAAGTTGAAATAAAGATTCAGGGCCCTTTTATTGATTTTGAGAATGAGATTTTCGTAATTAAGTGGCTATGGAGTTCGGCTATCCGCACACCTGTAACCATATAATTCTTTTTGCGCACACATTGTGGGTGGTTTCCTCGCTATACACACACTCATAATGGGAATTTTGTTATACGCACAACTATGATGCGATATTTCGCTGTACGCACACCCATGATGAGAATTTTGCTATATGCGCTCATGATGCGATAGTTCACTAAACGCACGCCATGATGAAAATTTTGATATACACACACATATGATGAGAATTTTGTTATGTGCACACTCATGATGCAATATTTCGCTATACGCACACTCATATTGGGAATTGTGTTATACACATGCCCATAATATGAATTTCTCTATACACACACCCATGCTGAAAATTTTTCTATACGCACAACCATAAGGCTGGGGAGCAGTGGCCAGGCGGCGGAGGCCGGCCGAGCGATGGAGGTCGGCCGATAGACACCAACTGTTAGGCTTGTGGCGGTGCAGTTAGAGTGCTCCTCTCTTCCCACTAAGGTAGTGAGGCTCTCCCTGCAAAGGGAGTGGGGTTGCCTACTCCTTTCTGGTGAGCGGTGCAGTTAGCGCTTGCGCGCTTGCGTGTGTCTTGATGTCTGTTTGGATGTTCATATGACCTTGAAATTGTGCAAGAATGAGCCCGTTGGAATTGTATCGGCGAGCCGGTCGAGATTGCGAAAAAAAAATTCGATTCGTTTGAACCTATTCTGGAAAACCCCATCAAACATAGAGTGCAAATTAGAATTTTGAATCTTCTCACTCGGAGCCCCATGGATATGAAGTATTCAGGCCCACCGCTATCTTCTTTTTATGAATTCCCTAATCTTCTTCTAATTTTTCTATTGAAAGTATTACAATGTCCTTTTCTCACTCCTTCAACATCAAATTAAAGTATTTCAATGTCCTCTTTTTCACTTCATTTTTCTACAAATTTGTTCACTACCTCTAATTCGAAACTCATTATTTGCTTATCTCAATATAGGTTTTGTTTGGCACGGTGGCGGCGGTCATAAACACATGGGTTTAACTGTCATTCGTTAAGGGTCACCTAACATGCATCATCTGCTTGAACATAAAAATGGATGAAATTTCTTAGGTAGGCGTTAACGAATGACAATTTAATCTCCATGTTCAAGACCGTCACCACCATGCCAAACAAAGCCTAATGTTGCAGCAAGTTAGTAGGAATTCAGAGAATTGCCTCCACCATTATAATGCTTTGAACTTAAAATTATTTAATGTTTCCTGCTTTTTGTGAAATTGTTTTATTAAATTGACTTCTATCGTTCTCACATATGCAAAGGTCGTAGATTAAGGCTTCATTTGTTTCGGCGGTGGAGGGTCGATCCGGCGGATGGAAACTGAGTGTTCGAATCAGAGGGGGGAGGTGGCTTCTCCATACGAAGCTTTTTGGGGCGTTTTTCAAGGCGGACGGGTGGAAACGGAGCAAACGCCGCCGGAGGTTCATTTGTTTACCCGCCTTCCGGTGGCGTTTGCCCCAAATGGAGCGGCAAAACGCCGAACCAAATAGAGTCTAAGCTCTGTTTGGCATGGTAATGACAGTCATGAACATGGGGGGTTAACTTGTCATTTGTTAACGTTCATCCAAGGAACCTCATCCACGTTTATGTTCAAACGGATGATGTTTGTTAGGTGGCGTTTGTTGGGGTTCAGCCCCTAAATTGAAGATCGGAGGCTTACGAAGAAGGGGGTAATGTTCGGCTGTGAACAGTATTTTCGGCAAGTATCAGGATCGATACACGTCGAATTTACTGTTCATGAACAGTAAATTCGGCGGGTATCGGTATTTCGCCGATTCGCCGGTTTTCGTTGTTTCGCCGGTTTTCGCCGCCTGCTCTCGCCGATTTCGCCTGTTTTCTCCCAGCGGTTCAGTGAATCGGGTTTCGGCGGCCCTGGCGGTTCGGTAGGACCTATATATATATATATATATATATATATATATATATATATATATATATATATATATATATATATATATATATATATATATATATATATATATATATATATATATATATATATATATATATGGCTCTTACTCTAGGGTAAGGTTAACCCCGATTCTTACGGAGATGATTTACATCGAAGTCTGCAACGGAGGTGAAGGAAGCGTGCGACTATTCCAGCGGGGGCTTGCGACAGTTCCGTCGGAGGAGATTAGCATATTGCTAAGGGCTCTTGCAGAAGGACTTGACCCCATTTCCAGTTTTGTTTTTGGGGCGCCGGTGGTGGTGCTAGGAGAGGTTTCTCTTGGCTTGTTCTTCGTGTGAAGATCGTGTCTAAATCGAAGAGTTATTTGTTGAAGAGAGGTTGTTTTTACCTCAACTTGTTGAGGGTTGTTCTTCCTCGGTTTCAGAAGGAGCGTCTTAGCTTGAGTGAGATTCATTTGTGAATCCGGGAGGGAACAAGGTTGGGCAAACCTAGTATTTTTGTAATCCGTTTTTCATTATAGTGGATTGTTCATGCGCCCTGCCCCGTGGTTTTTCCCTCTATTGCTGTGAGGGGGTTTCCACTTAAATTCTGTGTGTTTTTGTTATGTTCTGTTTATTGCAATTTTTGTTTGTTTAACTCGCATTGCGTTTGGATCGAGTTTGCACGAAGGGGATGGTTTCCCGACAAGTGGTATCAGAGGTAGGTTCTAGCCGTTAAGAATTTCGGGTTTATACTTAAGTGAAGTAGGTGAAGACTATTGGTCCGCTCTCAATTCTCTTTATTACATTCTCTGAGATTATTGGCTAATCCTGAAAGATAATACTATGGGTAGATAATCAGCTAGAGGGGGTGAATAGGTGACTTTTTCAAGGTACTTTAGCAAATCTTTATCACTTGACAAATTCATCAGTAAGAGAATTCAGAACACAGCACAAGCAAAATTAATCCACAACACAAATCACACAGAGAATTTATAGTGGTTCCTCTTTCATGGGTAACATCCACTTTCCCCCTTCTTCCTCACTAGCAATGTGTTAGATAAGGTTATAGCTCCTCCTCTTTAACTCAGATCCAAAGATCTTACAGGCTCAGTTTCTGTCAAGAAACCTACACTCAGACGAACTGGTCCTACCTAAGAGATTATCCCAATCTCCTACCTCAGGTCCCTCAATAACCTTACCCCAGCCTTTATAAAATAGGCCTACAACTCAGTGATTTACCCAAAACCACCTACCTCAGGTCCCTCAAGAACCCTATCTCAGCCTTTATAAAATAATCCTATAACTCAGAGAAAAAAATCTCCTACTCACTCAGATCTCAAGGAGATCTTACAAAATTTAGAAGTAAGAATGAAAATTTACTTCACAGAAAACAAAAAATTTGTAATCTGTTATATCTGTTAGCACATATTCTTCAATTCAGCAGCAATAAATGTCTTCTTAATAAATTGGCTGGCTGAAAAGTTTCTTTTCTGGATCTGCTATCTTCTTGATGTTGATCGGCTTGATAACCTTGAAGAAATTGTAGCTCAGATCCACCTTGATTTTCAGATCGATTTATATAAAGGATCTGGAGATTTTCTTGAAGACCATCGTCTTCCTCCTCCTCCTCGGGATTGGAATATGAATGAGAATTTTCTATTTGCTCGATCGATTCTCTCTTTCTTGTTGGTGTAGACTACCCCTCTATTTATAGTCTTCATGGATGGGTAGTTACTGAACTATGACATCAGCGTCTGACATCATACATCAAATTCTACTTCAAACTATTTCTGTTGATATATCTTATTCCTGTAGCTGCTGTGACAGTACAGACATGTCTTGACACTTTTGTGTTGACTCTGTATATTTTCTGAAACATAAGTGTCGAGATGTCCAAAGTGTGTTAACACTTATGTCGAGTCATCTTAGTAGTCTCGACACAATTTTACCTTGAAGAAAATTTTTCAACTGAAACTTGAGAGAGTCGAGTCAGTTGACTTGTCTCGACACAAGCATTGTCTGTGTCGACATCTTTTGTTCTACCTTGTGTCGAGATAGTTGAGTTGCCTCGACACACCTGTCTGCCTAATGTTGGAAAGTCTATCTTTAATTCTTCATTGTGTCGAGACAGTTGATTTGTCTCGACACAATTTTAATTGCTAAAATTTCTTGTCTTTTTTGTGTCGAGACAGTTGTATTGTCTCGACATAACTATTTTAACCTTTACAGTGTCAAGTATGCTGACTTAGTCTTCAAGGTGTCGAAACAACTGACTTGTCTTGACGCAACTATCTTGAATCTTCTATGTGTCAAGTTAACTGACTTGTCTCAACACAGCTTCTTTAAAGGTGTCGACACAGTTAAAGTGTGTCGACACTTTTGTACTTAGTCAATTTTTTGCACTGCAAGTTACTGAATATAGACTGTGCTGACTTGCCTCGACACAACTACTGTAAAGGTGTCGACACAGTTAAAGTGAGTCGACACTATTGAACTTTGACAATTTTTCTTCAAAATCAAGTTAGCTTCTTGTGTCCACCTGTCCAATCAATATGTAATCCCGCAAACATAAACTGAAATATACATCAAATACAAATATGTGTATATCATTGAGTTGAAAGGGCTTCATCAAATCAAGTACATTGTGACCAATGTACCCAACAATCTCCCACTATTTGGAGAATTCATAACCCCAATTCAATGATATACAACATGACATCAAAATATGATGATAGAATTATAAATTCAACATTGCTGAATAACATATGAAATGATATAATTGATAACACATATATATAGAACATAGTGTAACCAAAATTTTCATTATAAATCTATTCAGAATTACATTTGTTTGATTTATTATACTGATCTAAAAGTAAAGGTACAAAATTGCCTAGAAAATATATTTTAATGATCCTCTGGTTCTTTGATGACTATGCCCTTTCCAGTTTGTATCTTTGCTTTTACTTCAGGCACCTTATCATCAACTATCTTTTTTCCCTTTGTCAATTTTGGATTTTGAGATTTGTTTTGCCTTGAGCATTTGTCTTTCAAAATAGTGGTAAGGCTTTGCGAAATATTTGTTGGGCTCAACTGAATTAGTAGGAATTTTCCCTGTCTTCAGATTATGTCTGAATTTCTAGATGACCTCTTATTGCTTTAAATGATTAGCTCATTCTCGCTCTTGGTACCATTTTTCCCTATTTATAACATTAGCATTAACTGCTTTCCATGCAGTGAGGATTATTGATCTGGAGGTTGGGCTTCAATGTTCAAAGTCTGGTCTAGTTTCAGCTTGTTCCCTAAACCTTTTCTTTGATAGCTGAGCTTCTTTTTCTTTAAGCATAGCATATGGAGACATCTTCACTTCTTCACATATAACATTTTAAACTAGTGGAGGAGGACTGAACATGTTTTAAACAATAGCTTGAATGTCCTCAAACTGAAATTGTGCAGAAGGATTGTATATAGTTTGCTTAGCAGCATGAGTAGATTCAAATAGAGTTGGTTGACAACCAGACTCAGCAGTTTGGTCATCATCATACCATATGGGAGGATGGCCTAAAGTGTCTCTGATATTGTTAGATATCCTGGTAGCATATTCAGAACTGGCTCTTATCATTACCCTTTCCCCCTTTATGACTTCTCTTTTTACATGATCTCTCAGATCATTTTTGCGAAACCTCACTTGTCCATCTAAATAATTAATTCCTGAGGTTTCAATGTTCTTCACTTTCAGCAAATTATTATCCAAAGCTTTGTCAGAATCTTTGATATCTTTAAGCAATGAGGTTGAACGGGTTGTCAGCTGAGTTTCAAAGTCTTTTATAGCAGCAGTTATTTTGTTTTCTAAACTAGTAGTTTGCTCAGTCAGCTTGACCAATGTTTTTGTATGCATGGTAGTCATGTTTTCATCCAAGCTTATTTAATTTTCAAGGACATAGCCTTGTTTGACAATCATTTCATCTTCAGTCTTATTTGCTTCTTTCTGTTGTTTAGCTATATAAACTACAACATTTGCTCCCTTCTGGAATAAATCTGTCATGTCTTTCTTAAGAAGATTTACTTCAAATATTATAGACATTATATCCTGAGCTAGTTTAAACTGCAGCTCCTTATTACTTTCATCCACATACTTTTCAAGTTGTTGCATATGTTGGTCAAACATTATTTGTAGTTGGACAAGCAGTGAGCTTGTATCCTCTGGAGGAGTTGGAGTTGGTTCAGACTGAATAAGCCTTTTATAGCTACTACTTCTCTATTTCATTTCAGATAATTTCCTTTTATTCAGCAGTGACTCTTCTTATTCTTCAGATTCAGAAGAACTTACTTCTTCAACTGTTGGTGTCTCTTTGGCTTTGATAGTATTTGGATCCAACTCCCCCTCAACTCTTGCATCTTCCTTATCAATATTGATGTTCTCCAAGTGAACTTCATCTTGTTGAACTTCGACATTAGGAGCTAGATTCTCAGAAGTTACAATTATCTCCCCTGGATGTCATCTGTTTTATCCAATAGTATTGCTTCTTGTTAGGTATGGTATCCACAATAACCTAGATTTGGTGAAGTCACCCTTGAACTAAGATGAATTAAGTTGTATTTGATGTATTGTTTGAGTTATGTGTTTGCAGGATTAAATTGTCAAGTGTAGACCAATGTCAGTCTACAATGGGTCACCAAACACAGGACCATACAATATAATCCCTCGTTGTGTTATCCATGATGTTGACTCATGTGTAGCCTCTCTATTGGGGTACACTTCATTTTTCAAGCACTAGGACTGTTGGAGAAAGATATGTTGCTGATTCCATTGAAGGAAGGAAAATCTTCATTAACTCAATTTTTTCTAAGTGTTTCACTCGAGTAGATTTTTAGTACTCGAGTAGAACCCTTAATTATACTCGTGAAGTCTAGTTTGTATCTCGAGTAAAGAAAATGGCTCTCGAGTGATTTGAATCTAGCTCTCGAGTGGCCAAGTCCATTACTCGAGCAGACTTCTTCTCTTTCTCGAGTTGATAGATTTTCCCTCTCAGAAATTATTCTAAGTACTTTACTCGAGTAGTCAAGTTAACAACTCGAGTAGGTGAGCCCTTTGTCTCGAGTCACAGAAGGATTGTTCTCGTGTTGGATCTACCCTACTCGAGTAGTAAAGTTTATGAACTCAAGTTGTCTGCTTACCTCTCGAGTAGTCTAGTTCTAGTACTCGAGTAATCAGTTTTGATCTCCCAGAATTTTCTCCAAGTCTTTTTCTCGAGTGGTTCATCTCCACCTCTCGAATAATACTTCTAACACTCGAGTAACCTTTTTCTACTCGAGTGATGATGAATTTTGTTCTGGATTTCCTGAAGGACTTCTTCTCGAGTAGTCTGTCATTGTCTTCTCGAGAACCTGAAGTAGTACTCGAGTAAATCTTATTTCACTCGAGTAATGCAGATAATTTTTCCAGAAAATTCGCTAAGTTCTAAACTTACAGGATTTTCAAATGACTCGACGTGATTGGTCCACGTGGACGTCATTAATACTAATTATGACCGTTAGGGAGATCTTATATAAGGTCTTGCCATTTCGACTAACCCTAACATGCGCTGAAAAGAAATACCCTAAGAAATTATGAATCAGTTTCTCTCTTTCCTAAACGGAAGCCGCCGCCGATCCTCATCGTGCAAATCGCCTAGGGCTTTCGATCAAGATGATTCAGATCAGTCTACTTACAGATCGAGATTGTTCTTTAACTCTTCATCATCTATCGGATCGTGTGAGTCAAGAAGTTTCAGATTAGGATCTAGCCGAGTATCTTCTTCAATAATTTCTGATAAAGCCGCAAAGTTCAAGAGGAAGACCTTGGCCGACATCTCCGGATCTGAAAAATATTATTGTTTGTATTTCATATTCTCAATTTTTTCTTGTAGGAGATTACTCTTCGAGTGTAGGAGCTTCGTTCTCCGAGTTGTAGGAAGTTTTCATCTTACGAGTGTAGATCCGTGTTATGGATCGAGTTGTAGGAACTTTGTTCCGAGGCGTAGGATTGGTTTCAATCCGAGATAGTGGAGTAGCCGAGTCTAGTGCTTTGCTAGATCGGTGAGTGGAAAGTGGATGTACCCAAGGTTGGGGAACCATTATAAATCTCTGTGTCCTCTGTGATTGCTTGATTATTTTCTGTGCATAGATCGCTAATTTTTTATTCCGCAAAAAGATGCACAACTCACCTATTCACCACCCTCTAGGTTATTTAGGTAGACAACTTAACTATTTCAATTGGTATCAGAGGGAGGTTGATCATTAAAAGGTTCACACCTTGATCAGATCTGACCTAAGTTATCTTCTGAGTTATTCAAGCACGGACAAGGCCAAAGATTTTTCCAAGCTTCCCGTGTGTACAAAGAACAACTTTCCCATGTGGAAAGAGAGGATCAGATTTTTCATGGAAGCTGTGGATCCAAGGATCTTCATGATCATTGAAGAAGGTCCTTACGTTCCTATGACCATCTCCACTATAGATCCAACAAAGAAAGTTCCTAAGAAATTGATTGCATTTGTCTCTTTAGACAAGAAGGCCAAATATATTATAGCAAGTGCATTTGATGACTCGATGCTGCAGAACTTGATCCACTGCCAGTCCGCCAAGGAAATATGGCAGTCCCTCGTCACATTGATGGAAGGCACAAAAGAAGTTAGGGATGATAGAAGATCCCTTCTTAATCAAAAATATGAAGCCTTCCGACAAGGACCGAAGGATACCATTGCAGACACTTTTGAAAATTTCTTCAAGATAGTCAACGACCTAAGAGTCTACGGCTGAGTATTCACCAACGGAGAACTGAATGACAAGTTCTTGAGATCCCTAACTAAGGAATGGGATAACAAGGTTTGTGCCATTCGGGAATTTAGAAAGCTAGCTGAGACGAACCCGCAAAATTTCTTCGAAAAGCTTATATCGTATGAGCTACAAATTAATTCAAGAAAAGCTGAAGAAGAGAAGAGCAGTTCTTCATCCAAGGAGAAGTATGTAGCTCTCAAGGCAAACATCTCAAGGAAGTCCAAGGCTGCCTCTCCTGCCCCAGCACAAGAAGGAAGTGAAGAAGAAAACTCGGAGCCAAGTACCTCAGACTCAGAACTATCTGAAGGAGAGTTCTCCCTACTCTCAAGACAGTTCAAGAAATTCTTGAACAAAAATAAGCAATGGAAAGGCAAGGATGCCTCTTACAGAAGATCATGCCATGGTGGTGATTGACACAGAAAAGGCACAAGAAGCCATGACAGGTATGCTACTAATCCGAACAAACATATTTCCACTGACATCATTTGTTATTGTTGTAATAAGCCGGACCATGTCATCGCTGATTTCCCTCATAAGAAGAAGGAGGGTGGAAAATGAGAGGAAAAGAAATCCTCCTATAACAAGAAGAGGACGGAAAAAGGCCTAATAGCCAGGAAGGGCAAGACTTTTAGTGACTCTGACTCATCTGAGTCGAGTGAAGAAGAGGAAGCCTACTTTGGGCTAATGGCTCAGACTGATGATGGACAAGAACCCCAGTTCACTAGGAAGGTAAATTCTCACACTCCTCTTTCTGAATCTAATATTTTTGAACAAGATCATGAGGATAGCACCTCTGACGATGAGTCTGAACTCATGGCTCAGTATAAGGAGTTGATCAAGGCTTACGACAAATGTCAAAAAGTCGTGAAAACTCAAGACAAAGAGATAAAGTCTCTGAAGGCTGAAGAGAGCACCTTGAGAGAGGAAGTCGCTAATACCGACTCACTCAGAGAGAACTTCAATGTTGTCATTGAAGAATATAATAAGGCTCTCGAGCACCTAGACTTAAAGGAGAAGATCATCAAAGAGTTGGAAGAACAATTTGTTGCTGAAAAGAAACTTGTTGAAAGTTTCTCGAAGCCCAAGACTGTCCTTCCTCTCGTCATTGAATTCTCAGCTAAGACTAAGGGTACTGGGCTAGGCCATGTTGAAGCTCCTAGTAAATCTTTTAGGAGGAACAAGGCTCAGAGAAAGAATAAGGCGGCCAAGAAGGCTTTGTCCAAAAAGAAGGGGAAAGCCCCTCAAGATCAGACTTCTTTCAAGAAGGTCATATTTCCATCAAATGAGTTTGATCTTGACTCGTCCTACGGTCACTTTGCTAGGCCTACTTATGTAGAGCTGAAGTCTCGTTACCAAGGATGGACTCGTCCCCGAATCTTTGGCGAGAGTGTCTTTAAGGCACCTTATGAAGAAATTACTCTTCAGAGCTATGACCCTTATAATCATGGTCATAACATTAAGAAAGCACCAAAGGTAATGACTATTGTGGAAAAGCCACTGAAGGATAAGAAATCATGTGATTGCCACCACCATGAAGATTCTTCCTCCAAGAATGTTTCCCCTGCTAGACCACCATATCAAAAGGTCAAGCATGAGAATATAAGACAAGGATACAACAGGTTTGACTGTTAGTGCTGTGGCAAGATTGGTCACTTTTCCATTGACTGCTGGTTTAATCCCAGGAATTTTGCAACTCCTCAAGTTAGCAGTATGGGAAAGACCACTCATAATGTTAATACTCGTAGGGGGAGTATTCTAACAAGAGACCAAGAACCCAAACGTGTTTGGGTTCCTAAGGTAAATTGATTTGTGATTGCATGTATGTCCAAATACCAACAAAACTCCTATCTGGTATTTGGATAGTGGATGCTCTTGGCATATGACCGGGACAAGAAGCCTTCTTCTGAACTATTCTCCAGTCTTGAACGGGCCAAAGGTCATCTTTGGAGGTTCAGACCAAGGAATTACTAAAGGCTATGGTATGATATCTAATAGTAGTGTATCCTTCTCAGATGTGGCTTATGTTGAAGGATTGGAACACAATCTTATAAGCATAATCCAGCTCTGCGATAAAGGATATATTGTTGAATTTCATGCAGATAAGTGCTTGATAAAATCGGTTGACAATATGGAAATGATTCTATCAGGCACTCGAAACAGAAATATATTTTGTTTGAATTTAATTTGTATAGACTCTTCTACACCAGTGTGTTTTATGGTTAAAGATAGTGCGTCTCTTGGTGACCAATGACATAAGAGATTAGCACATATTAATTTCAAAACTATTAATAAATTATTTTCTCTAAATTTAGTACGTGATGCCCCAAATGTCAAGTACGTTAAGGATATACCTTATCATGCATGTGTAAACGACAAGCAAATAAGGGCTACCTTTAAAAGCGTTATTGGCAAAGATTCTAATAAATATTTACATCTACTTCATATGGACTTGTTCGGTCCACTGCAAGTTAGAAGTTTGGGAGGTAAGGATTATACATTGGTTATTATCGATGATTACTCGCGCTTTGCGTGGGTGTTCTTTCTAAAACACAAGTCAGATACCTTTGACATCGTTACTAATTTTGTCAGGCAGGTCCAGAATGAATACAACTGTTCCGTAGTGAAAATCAGAAGTGACAATGGAACAGAGTTCAAGTCTGGGGCCATGACAGAATTCTACGAAAGCTTGGGTATCTTTCATGAGTTTCCCTCTCCTCGTACTCCTCAACAGAATCGAGTGGCTGAGAGAAGGAATATAACACTCATAGAGTCCTACAGGACCATGTTGAGTGATGCCTCACTACCGGAATACTTCTGGGCTGAAACCGTCAACACTGCATGCCACGTGCAAAATCGAGCACTCATAATCAAGAACCACAATAAGACACCTTACGAACTTCTAAAGGGCAGGAAACTGACTGTTTCGTATATTAGAATTTTTGGTTATAAGTGCTTCGTCCTTAACAATGGTAAGTATCATACTACCAAATTCAGCGAAAAGAGTTTTGAAGGTATTTTTTTAGGGTATAGTAGCCATAGTAAGGCATATAGGATATTTAATAGAAAATCTCTGATTGTAGAAGAATCCATTCATGTTGTGTTTGATTAGACGAGCTTGCTGCAAAGCAACTCTTCTAGTGTGTTCATTGAAGATGTAGGTTCCAAGATGAAAGAACTAAACTTGGATGAGCCGACTGAAGAAAAAGGTGAATAGTTCATCAAGATCACCACTCCAACCCCGATTGGAGAGGCTGATGATCAAGATGAAGAAATCATCCAAGTCGATGAAATCACTCCTGTGGAAGAAGCAGCTCCAGATGTAAAGACCTTAGAGCTCAGACACTTGAAGGATCATCCAATGGACCAAATCATAGGAGATCCACAGGATGATGTCATAACTCGTAGAGGTACAACTAATGAGAATTTATATTTGAGTTTTCTCTCACAGGTTGAACCAAAGAAGTTTGAGGAAGCAAACTCAGACGCATCGTGGATAATGGCAATGGAAGAAGAACTAAATCAATTCAAGCATTGTGAAGTCTGGAAACTTGTTCCAAGAGCCAAAGGTAAGAATGTCATCGGGACAAAGTGGGTCTATAAGAACAAGATGGACGAGGATGGAATGATCATAAAGAACAAGGCCAGACTCGTCGCCAAAGGTTATCGCCAAGAAGAAGGAATCGACTTTGACCAGACGTATGCTTTGTAACACCCCCTATCCGTCGCATAGCATATAGCAGTAGGTCCGGCCGGGGCCCGACGCCATATACCACAGACAGACCGGGTGGTTACGTATGGAAACCATCCAACCAATCTCAACGTCCTACACAGAGCATTCTAGCGGAAGCAGGTTATATAAGTTGCAAAATAAGAACCCAGCAATAAGCATGAATGTCCACTAACAAGATACTAGGAATGTTATTACAAAATACTCAAAAGTCGGCCTTAAGGCCTTACAAAATGTTTCACTTGTCTTTTACATGATTTACCAACCTCGGCACGCAGGCCGGCCATACATGAATAAAACATAAAACATTTCCACTTGGGCCTTCGAGGGCCAGCTTCGCAAAAAGGGCTTTAGCCCGCTATTGACCGCTTGGTCCAGCTGCACCTGCAAGCAAACAAACCACCGCACGGTGGCAAACAAAGCAACGGTCAGCAATGCTGACCAAATTATAACGATCCCGCCCCCAACTCGGGGCGGCGATGCTCCTTCCCTGCATTTCATTAGCACAAGCGAGCAATGCATATAACCATAGCCATTTCATCACAGACGTTGGCTCGTACGGCCACACGTCCCGTGCACTCAGGGCACATTCTCGGTGAACCGGTCGATGTTACGTCAATTGAAGCCATTAACATTCCGGACTCACCACCGCCACTTAGACGGCCATTCCTATGAGCAATTCGTCTTCATGGTATTGGTCACGTCAATTTAAGCCATCGACCACCGAAGACCCCCATTTATGCCAACGGCGAGTGCCATGTACCTTTAGGTCTCTCTAACCCGAACGACATAAAGCGGGTACGGCTCCATCTAACCCGTGCTCACATCGCAACGGCAATTTAAGCCATATGCGCGGGTCAAACTTTCACCGAGTCCCATTCTATCACAAGTCACATAACCCCGTTATGTTCAAGTTGGCTCTCAGGCCACCAAGTTGGCAAGACCTCGTGTCCGCCCAGTTTTCCGGGTGCACCTTTGGGTTAGTCCCCAAGGCTCCCTGCTGCAATCTACCGCGTAGAAAACCCGAAAAACACCAAATAGCACGGAGTCTTCTCCGGCCTTATGCAATGCAACATCACCGATCCGAACTACATGTCCGGGTAGGCTTCAACCAAAATGCCTATGTCCGTTCTCGCATACGGACGCTAAACAACGGGGACTTTACATATCTACCCGAAGGAACGCCTCCAACTCTTCGCCAACTCGCGAGAGAGGGCTTCCTATGCTAAGAAAGAGAGCTATCATGCTCAAAAGTGAGGATCGTTACCCTTGCGTTCCTCTTCGGCGCCATCGAAAAGTAATCGGATGGAAATCACCGCACTTGCGTTGCCTCCGTGGATCCGGAGTCGGCTTGCGATTCGGAGCTCCGAAGCTCCTCCAATGGCGGATCTAGCTCCTCTTCTTCTTGCCTTAGCTCTTCTTTCTCCAAGGGTTTGGAGAGAGAACAAGTGGAAAAAGTGAGGGTTTTCTAAGTCAAAACCCGGGTATATCCCTTCAGGAACAACCCCCAGCCGTTGGATCTTCAGTCAAAGAAATGAACGGCTTCGATTCGGGACTGAAATGCCCAATCTGGGCCGAACACGGCCTGGCACACGCCCGTGTCCAGGGCCGTGTGCCTCATTCGCCGTCAAAATCGAATCACCTGGAACCTCACACGGGCATCGAACACGCCCGTGTTCGAGCTGACACGCCCGTGTTCCATCTGACACGGCCGTGTAGCTGGCCGTGTACCCCATGATTTTCTCCCGTTTTCAACCCGAGCACTGCACGGGTTCTAGGACACGCCCGTGTCCTTGCCCGTGTCACCTTGACACGCCTGGGCTCCAGGCCGTGTACAAGGTCTCGGCACTTCGCGGCTAAGTGTCGACACGGGTCGACACGCCCTGCGACACGCCCGTGTCGCAGGCCGTGTGCCATGTCTCGACACACTGTCGACACCAAAGTGTCGACTTCGCGGGACGAGTGTCGACACGGGTTGACACGCCCTGCGACACGCCCGTGTCGCAGGCCGTGTGCCGTGTCTCGACACAACGTCGAAGCACTGTGTCGACTTCACGGCTAAGTGTCGACACGGGTCGACACGCCCTGCGACACGCCCGTGTCGCAGGCCGTGTGCCCAGTCTCGACACAATGTCGAGACCAAAGTGTCGACTTCACGCCTTAGTGTCGACACAGGCTTGACACGCCCTGGGACACGCCCGTGTCCCAGGCCGTGTGCCTGCAGCCAGAACTCAAACTGGCCCAAATTATTCCCCTCTGCTCCTTTGAGTTTCGGGGCGTTACAACTCTACCCCTCTTAAAAGAATTTCGCCCACGAAATTACATAAAGGGAAAAACATGTACAAACTTAAATTTGTACCTGAGCGGAACAACTCCGGATATTCGTCAAGCATCGTCTGCTCTCGCTCCCAAGAGAGCTCCTCACGACCGCAATTGTCCCACCGGACTTTGACCATCCTGATCTCTTTATTGCGTAGCCGCTTGACCTCCGAGTCCTCAATCCGCACGGGCTTGACTTTGTCGTTAGCCCACTATCCACCGGCACTTGATTGGCCGCGATCACTTGCGTAGGCTCTTGCACCGCCTTCCGAAGCACCGAAATATGGAATACATCATGTAAACCACTTAGCTCCACTGAAAGCTTCAGCCGATAGGCCGCTTCTCCTACTCGCTCCAGAACCTCGAACGGTCCAAGGTACCTCGGGCTTAGCTTTTTCAATCGCCGCACCCGCGAGACACCCTTGAACGGCTTGATCTTCAAGTATACATAATCGCCCACAGCGAACTCCACGTTCCTGTGCTTGGCATTATAGTACTTTGCTTGTCGGTCCTGAGCGATAAGCAACCTCTCCCGAATGGTTCTCACCAACGAAGTAGCATCCTCCACTTCCGATCGCTTATACAACTTCGACTCGCCCGTTTCTAACCAAGACAACGGCGTGCGACATCGTCTACCATAAAGGGCCTCGAAAGGCGCCATCTGAATACTTGCTTGGTAGCTATTGTTGTATGCGAACTCCACCAAATAAAGGTGGTCCTCCCATTGCTTTCCAAAGTCCAAGACACACATGCGAAGCATGTCTTCCATGGTTCTATTGACCCTCTCGGTCTGCCCATCCGTTTGCGGATGGAAGGCTGTGCTAAACTTCAGCTTTGTTCCCAACATTTGCTGCACCAGCCTCCAATCATTGGACGTGAACCGCCCATCTCGGTCACTCACGATGCTGCGGGGCACACCATGAAGCCGCACTATGTTATCCACATAAAGCTTTGCCAGCTTCTCCACCGGATCATCCTTCCTATGCGGAATAAAATGCGACACCTTTGTTAATCGATCGACCACCACCCAAATGGCGTCGTTCCCCTTCTGCGACCTTGGCAAACCATGCACAAAGTCCATAGAGATGTCGTCGAATTTCCACTCCGGAATAGGCAAGGACTTAAGAAATCCTCCCGGCTTTTGGCACTCCGCCTTTACCAAGGCGCAGGTTTGGCACTTCGCTACATATAGCGCCACATCCTTTTTCAAACCCGGCCACCAAAATAGCTTCTTTACATCACGGTACATCTTCGTGCTCCCCGGGTGAATCGAGTACTTGGTATGGTGCGCCTCGTACAACAACTCCACCCGTAAATTGCCCACACTTGGGACGCACAAACGACCGTCTTTCCACAACAATCCGTCCTCCACAACGAATTGGGAATTTGACCCATCCAGAGCCTCTATCATGAACTGCTTCATATGAGCATCCATATCCAAAGCCTGCCGAATCCGATCAGCCAGGTCATATTGGACTTCAGTCCAATTCAGCACTGCTTCAGCACTAGATTGTCTATCCACACAAACAATCTCCAACGCCTCCAGCTCCTGCACCAACCGCTCATCATGCACTGATAGCCAATTCGCTTGAGCTGGGGCTCGGCGACTCAACGCGTCCGCAACCGCATTCCCTTTGCCAGGCACGTAGTGGATCTTGAAAGTATAGTCCCCCAGGAACTCCATCCACCTACGCTGCCGCATATTCAGATCTTTCTGATCAATCAAATACTTTAGGCTCTTGTGATCGGTGTAGATATCAATCTTCACACCGTACAAATAGTGTCTCCACAGCTTCAAGGCAAAAATCACGGCCGCCAACTCCAAGTCGTGGACCGGATAATTCCTCTCGTGCACTTTTAGCTGTCTCGAGCCATAAGCTATCACGCTGCCGTGCTGCAGTAGCACGCAACCCAAACCACTGCCCGAAGCATCGCTATATATCTCATAGCCTTCGGTTCCACATGGCGAACTCAACACAGGCGCCGTGGTCAACCGACACTTCAATTCCTCAAAAGCTCGCGCGCACTCCGGCGTCCAAACGAACTTATGCTCCTTCCTCGTCAAAGTAGTGAGAGGTAGCGCTATCCGCGAGAAGTTCTCTACGAAGCGCCTATAATAACCGGCAAGCCCCAAAAAGCTCCGGACTTCTGCTACCGTAGCAAGCTCAGGCCACTCCCGTATCGCAACAATCTTCGCCGGATCCACAGCAATACCCTCTCCACTCACTATATGCCCGAGGAACGCCACTGAGGATAGCCAAAACTCGCACTTCGAGAACTTGGCATACAACTGGTTTCTCCTGAGTGTCTCCAACACCAAATGGAGATGCTTGAAGTGATCTTCCTCACTTTGCGAGTACACCAAAATATCGTCGATGAAGACGATCACGAAATGGTCTAGGTACTCCCTGAACGTCCTGTTCATCAAATCCATAAATACTGACGGCGCATTAGTCAGCCCAAACGGCATGACCGTAAACTCATAATGCCCGTATCTCGTACTAAACGCTGTCTTTGGGATATCACTCTCCCTTATCCGCAGCTGATAGTACCCAGACTTGAGATCTAACTTCGAGTACACCGTCGACCCGACTAACTGATCAAAGAGATCATCAATCCGGGGGATCGGATACTTGTTCTTCTCAGTCAGCTTATTTAGCTCCCGATAATCAATACATAATCTCAAGCTTCCGTCCTTCTTCTTAACAAAGAGGACCGGTGCGCTCCAAGGCGAAGAACTCGGGCGCACATACCCTTGCTCCAACAACTCTTGTAGTTGAACTTTCAGCTCCGCCATTTCCTTAGGCGCTAGCCGATACGGAGATCGTGACACAGGCTTTGCACCTGGCACTAGCTCGATCGTAAAATCTATCTCCCGCTGAGGCGGGGCTCCAGGAAGATCTGCGGGGAACACATCAGGGTATTCCGATACCACTGAAATACAATCCATCGCGGGCTTCGGCTTTGCAACCTCCACTAGTGTAAAGAACAGTTCTGCTCCAGCACGAACCGCCTTCACCACCTGAAGAGCAGACATCAACGTCTTGCTCGACCCCTTTAAGCCCGTAAACGTCGTCTCACGACTTGCTCCCAGCTTTACTTCCTTGCTACCGCAATCTATATGGGCCTGCTGCTCCGAGAGCCAGTCCATGCCAAATATGACGTCGAACTCCGCCAACGGAAGTAAAGACGCCTGCAGGTCGAACTCCTGCTCCCCAATACGAACTTTAACGTCGCAGATCCTAACCGCTCGCATCGAACACCCATTGGGCAACAACACATCCAACTTATCCTTCGCCATCGAAGAAGGGACTCCGATGCGTGATATAAATCCTTCGGACAAGAAGGAGTGTGAAGCTCCCGTATCAAAGAGTGCTCGTGCCGGGTTTTCACAAATCAACACAAATCCTAAACAAGCAGTGGTAAGGTAACATATACATAACAAGCATATAAAGGAATTGACTTGCTATAAATTAAACCGTACCTGTCACCACGTCAGCTTGTTTAATGGCCTCCTGTTGGCCAAGATTGTAAACCCTGGGTTGGGCCGGAGCATAGTGGGATGCGGTCGACTCCACCGCCTTTCCCTTCTCTTCATAAGTGGCTCCCGGCCTCCTCTCGGACTTAGGACGTCCGCTCCAACAATCACGGGCGAAATGCCCCGTCTTGCCACAAGTAAAGCACGCGCCCGGGGTCCGACTCGTAGTCGCCCCAGAAGCGCCAGAAGGAGCTGGACCCGAAGTCCTATGCTTCTTGAAAGACTTCCGATAGCCGGACTTTGAGTAGTCGGCACTTTAAACTCAGATTTTCTATCAACCAAGCCTTTCTTCGCTGCACGTTCTTCATGTCCTTCTCCAAGGACCGGGCAGTATTGACCAAGGTTAAGAAACCCTGCGTCATCGGCCCCGACAGTAATAGTCTCAGCTCATCCCTCAAGCCTTCATAAAAACGATTAGTCTTGCGCTCCTCATCCATGATGGTAGAGCTAGCATAACGACTCAACCGCGTAAACTCGTGGAGATATTCATCCACGCTCCTCTCACCCTGCACCAACCTCAGGAACTCATTCTCCATTGAAATCCTCTGAGTAGAAGGGAGGTATCTTGCTAAGAACAATTCCGAGAACTCTTCCATCGGAACGTCTATCAGTTGTCTACCTCGCAGATGATGCAGCTCCAAACCTTCCCACCACATCCTCGCTTCACCGTCCAGCAGGAACGTAGCAATGGTGGTCATCTGCCACTCCTCCGTCTCCGTCGCTGTCATGACTCTCTTCACCCTAGAGAGCCAGTCTTCAGCCTGAGATGGGGTTCCCAACCCCGAGAATAACGGAGGGTTAAAGCTCATTACATGCTTCAACTGCCTCTCAGTCGCCCTCCTTGGCACTATTGGTTCTACAACCACTTGCTCCATCCTCCTCGGCTCAGCCTCTTGAAGAGGTACTTGCTCCATCACAGGAGCGGGCTGCTGCGCTTGCCTCCCAGGCTGCGCATTGATCACGGCCAACACCGCTTCAGCCACCAATCTTATATTTTCAGCCGACAAAGGTGTTGCGGGAGCAACTTCTGGTGCACTACTAGCCTCAGAACCTCGGCGTTCTGACGGCCCAACACCACTTCGGGTCACCTATAGTGGTACAAAACACCGTTAAGCGACCAAATAACATTGCAAACAGCAATTATAGGAACACGCAGGTTCCTCAAACACGAGTATTTTCATTCCTAAGTGGACATTCATGGGTTCTTTTTACTGTTATAACGATGACGCACACAATGTGCTCACCACCCTTAAAAAGAATTCGCCCACGAATTCAATTCAAGCCCAACCAAAACCAGTAGTCTGATACCAAATTGTAACACCCCCTATCCGTCGCATAGCATATAGCAGTAGGTCCGGCCGGGGCCCGACGCCATATACCACAGACAGACCGGGTGGTTACGTATGGAAACCATCCAACCAATCTCAACGTCCTACACAGAGCATTCTAGCGGAAGCAGGTTATATAAGTTGCAAAATAAGAACCCAGCAATAAGCATGAATGTCCACTAACAAGATACTAGGAATGTTATTACAAAATACTCAAAAGTCGGCCTTAAGGCCTTACAAAATGTTTCACTTGTCTTTTACATGATTTACCAACCTCGGCACGCAGGCCGGCCATACATGAATAAAACATAAAACATTTCCACTTGGGCCTTCGAGGGCCAGCTTCGCAAAAAGGGCTTTAGCCCGCTATTGACCGCTTGGTCCAGCTGCACCTGCAAGCAAACAAACCACCGCACGGTGGCAAACAAAGCAACGGTCAGCAATGCTGACCAAATTATAACGATCCCGCCCCCAACTCGGGGCGGCGATGCTCCTTCCCTGCATTTCATTAGCACAAGCGAGCAATGCATATAACCATAGCCATTTCATCACAGACGTTGGCTCGTACGGCCACACGTCCCGTGCACTCAGGGCACATTCTCGGTGAACCGGTCGATGTTACGTCAATTGAAGCCATTAACATTCCGGACTCACCACCGCCACTTAGACGGCCATTCCTATGAGCAATTCGTCTTCATGGTATTGGTCACGTCAATTTAAGCCATCGACCACCGAAGACCCCCATTTATGCCAACGGCGAGTGCCATGTACCTTTAGGTCTCTCTAACCCGAACGACATAAAGCGGGTACGGCTCCATCTAACCCGTGCTCACATCGCAACGGCAATTTAAGCCATATGCGCGGGTCAAACTTTCACCGAGTCCCATTCTATCACAAGTCACATAACCCCGTTATGTTCAAGTTGGCTCTCAGGCCACCAAGTTGGCAAGACCTCGTGTCCGCCCAGTTTTCCGGGTGCACCTTTGGGTTAGTCCCCAAGGCTCCCTGCTGCAATCTACCGCGTAGAAAACCCGAAAAACACCAAATAGCACGGAGTCTTCTCCGGCCTTATGCAATGCAACATCACCGATCCGAACTACATGTCCGGGTAGGCTTCAACCAAAATGCCTATGTCCGTTCTCGCATACGGACGCTAAACAACGGGGACTTTACATATCTACCCGAAGGAACGCCTCCAACTCTTCGCCAACTCGCGAGAGAGGGCTTCCTATGCTAAGAAAGAGAGCTATCATGCTCAAAAGTGAGGATCGTTACCCTTGCGTTCCTCTTCGGCGCCATCGAAAAGTAATCGGATGGAATTGACCGCACTAGCGTTGCCTCCGCGGATCCGGAGTCGGCTTGCGATTCGGAGCTCCGAAGCTCCTCCAATGGCGGATCTAGCTCCTCTTCTTCTTGCCTTAGCTCTTCTTTCTCCAAGGGTTTGGAGAGAGAACAAGTGGAAAAAGTGAGGGTTTTCTAAGTCAAAACCCGGGTATATCCCTTCAGGAACAACCCCCAGCCGTTGGATCTTCAGTCAAAGAAATGAACGGCTTCGATTCGGGACTGAAATGCCCAATCTGGGCCGAACACGGCCTGGCACACGCCCGTGTCCAGGGCCGTGTGCCTCATTCGCCGTCAAAATCGAATCACCTGGAACCTCACACGGGCATCGAACACGCCCGTGTTCGATCTGACACGCCCGTGTTCCATCTGACACGGCCGTGTAGCTGGCCGTGTACCCCATGATTTTCTCCCGTTTTCAACCCGAGCACTGCACGGGTTCTAGGACACGCCCGTGTCCTTGCCCGTGTCACCTTGACACGCCTGGGCTCCAGGCCGTGTACAAGGTCTCGGCACTTCGCGGCTAAGTGTCGACACGGGTCGACACGCCCTGCGACACGCCCGTGTCGCAGGCCGTGTGCCATGTCTCGACACACTGTCGACACCAAAGTGTCGACTTCGCGGGACGAGTGTCGACACGGGTTGACACGCCCTGCGACACGCCCGTGTCGCAGGCCGTGTGCCGTGTCTCGACACAACGTCGAAGCACTGTGTCGACTTCACGGCTAAGTGTCGACACGGGTCGACACGCCCTGCGACACGCCCGTGTCGCAGGCCGTGTGCCCAGTCTCGACACAATGTCGAGACCAAAGTGTCGACTTCACGCCTTAGTGTCGACACAGGCTTGACACGCCCTGGGACACGCCCGTGTCCCAGGCCGTGTGCCTGCAGCCAGAACTCAAACTGGCCCAAATTATTCCCCTCTGCTCCTTTGAGTTTCGGGGCGTTACATGCTTCAGTGGCAAGACTGGAGGCAATCAGGTTATTCCTAGCATATGCCGCTCTTAAGGGCTTCACTGTCTATCAAATGGACGTGAAGTTTGCCTTCCTTAGTGGTGACATAAAGGAAGAGGTGTATGTGGAACAACCTCCAGGTTTCGTTGACTCTAACTTTCCTGATTATGTTTATCTGTTATCTAAAGCTTTATATGGTTTGAAACAAGCTCCTCGAGCTTGGTATGAGACGTTATCTAGCTTTCTTCTTGAGAACAAGTTCACAGGGGGAAAGATAGATAAGACATTATTTCTTAGGGAAATAAAAGGCAAGATTTTACTAGTGCAAATCTATGTCGACGACATTATTTTTGGCTCTACTGACGACAACCTCTGCAAGAAGTTTTCAAAACTTATACAAGGGAAGTTTGAATTGAGCAGTATGGGTGAGCTGAAGTATTTCTTAGGGTTTCAGGTGAAATAGTCTAAAGATGGAATTTTTATCTCCCAGACAAAGTTCACCAAGGAGCTAATTAAGAAATTCGGAATGGAGAACGCAACCTCTATGAGGACTCAAATGGGTTCAGCTATGTCTCTGGACAAGGATGATAAAGGGAAAACTTTTGATGAAACCAAGTACAGAAGCATAATTAGATCCTTGCTCTACCTTACTACCAGTAGACCAGACATAATGTTCTCAACATATGTATATGCTAGATTTCAAGTGAACTCTAAGGAATCTCACTATGCAGCTGCAAAGCAAATTTTGAGATACCTTAAAGGTACACCAAATCTTGGCTTATGGTACCCAAGAAGTAATGACAGCGAACTAATTGGTTTCTCAGATGTAGATTTTGCAGATAGCAAAGATGATAGGAAGAGCACTTCCGGGACTTGCCAATTCCTTGGAAGAAGACTTATTTCCTGGAGTAGTAAGAAGTAGAACTGTGTTGCAATCTCAATGGTTGAATCAGACTATATCTCTGCAGGAAATTGTTGTGCACAGTTGCTATGGATAAAGAATCAGCTGGAAGATTACAGTCTCAAAGTCCAAAACATCCCTTTGTTTTGCGACTCCTCCAGCGCGATTTCAATAGCCAACAACCCAGTCTCTCACAGCCGGACAAAGCACATTGAGTTGTGGTACCACTTCATCCGGGAGCATGTGGAGCATAGGAAAATAGATCTACAATATGTCCCGACTGACAGGCAAATTGCAGACATATTCATGAAGCTGCTGGACGAGACCAAGTTCTCGTTCTTCAAAACAGAACTTGGAATGCCAAACAAAGAAGATTAGAGAAGGTGGACTCATAACATAGCTCAGAGATAAAGGAATACATCAAAAGTTGAACTTTCTCAAAATTCTGACTTAATGACTCGAGTAAGAAGAAAGTCACTCGAGTACTTCTTTAAACTATTCAAGTACACCGCAAGTCACTCGAGTAACACTACTCGAGTACTCCGCAAGTCACTCGAGTAACACTACTCGAGTACTGAGTTCCCACTCGAGAATCATGAAGACATCACTCGAGTACCTTCATTATCTCACTCGAGTATTGCCGGTCCACTCGAGTATCAGGAAGACATTTTCTCAACTTTTATTCAAATTTATTTATTCGCAACCCGAAGCTTATACCGCCACCTTCAAAGGTATGTTAGTTTAATTTCTTCCTTAATCATCGATAATTAGGGTTATATAAATAGAGAAATATGGATTTCTTTTTCTTCACGATTCCAAAACCCTCTCTCTCGAGTAGTCAAAAGCCCTTTCGCTTTCTGCCGACTGTCACAGAGCTCGCGCCATCATCTTCTTCCCCACAGCGATTTTCTCTCAACTCTCTGGATCATGGCACCACCTTCAAAGATTGGGATTGGTTCTGAACTTATCACCGCCGGGATTTCCAAACTCTCCAACGATTTCAGAAACCTTCTAATTCTGCTCGACACCACCGACTTGACATTCATTCTCCAGCAACCGTGCAAAATCCTATTTCCTGAAGTTGAAGAATTCTTTAAGAACATCAAAGTAAGGAGAAATGGTAAGGTCCTCAAGTCTACAGTCAAGGGTATTAAGATAAAACTTGCCAAAACCATTGTCTCCAATCTTCTTCGGCTACCCATAGTTGATGAAGAAGAACACCTATCCCATGAAGATTCGGACAGAGCCTGTATGTTCTATGGACTATCACCAGAAGTTCTTACCATTCGTCAATCAGACCTCAACCCAGAAAGCAAGTTCCTGGTGGACATCATTGGAAAAATTCTCCTGTGCAAGACTAGTTCTATAAGAGACATCTCACTGAATATGTTTAATATAATGACAGCCATCATCTGCAGAAAGAGATTTCAGTTTGGTATGTTAATTCTTGATAAAATCAGGGAGAACATCAAGGCTCCTAGCTATGCCAGGATCATCTCTTTGATGTTGCATGAGATAAATCCTGAAGTTTTTAATTTCTCCAAAGGCACCACTCTACACCACATGAAGAAAGTATCCATCTCTTCCATTCAGAGATGGGAATTAAAGTTGCTGAATCCTGCCCAGTCTGCTAGAGCTCATGATCATCCAACTGTAGAGGACAGAACTCCATCTCCCTCACCACCTCATATTGCCAGCACATCTAGTGCAGCTGCTAAGGGGGAGCCTGATCCTTCTATTCCAAAAGTCAGAATACCTACTCCACCTGCTATTGTTTCTCTCCCTCCAACCACTCCAGAAGAGACTCCCTCAGATGCTCAGGTACAAGACACAATTCTCTCTACAGAAGAAGCCATAAACCAGATGATTGAAGAACTCAGTTCTGAAGAGCCTCTTCCTCCCCTCTAGACAGAATAACCTACTGAACCATCAAAGGAACCAACATCAGTACCTTCACCCTATCCCGTTCCATCTCCCGAATCCCCTGTTCCCAAACCCCCTGCTGCTGAGAAAGAACAAAATGAGACAATATTGATTTCTGATGAGAAAGAACAAAGCCCATAACCAGTTGAAGCTCCTCTAAAGAGCTTGGATTTTCCTATTCCCACCTTCATTGCTGAAGAAGGAGATGCTCTGATTCACACAACCAGAGTTAAGAGCTCAGTTATTATTGAAGAAGTTATTCCATGGACTGTTCCTCCTCCTCCTCCAGCTCCTCAGACTGCAACTCCACCTCCTGCTACAAATGATCTAATAAGTAAGATTGAACAGATGCTGCTAGAACAAAGGAAGTATTTTGATGAATCTCTCAAGGTAGTTCAAGAGAAGGTTTCTGCTCTTGAAAAAGAGACGAGTAGAGGTTTTGCTGAAATTCAGCACAATACTAATGAGCTCAGACAGCTATTCCAGATAGGTGGAAAAGCTTTGGATCACACCATTACCAGCATTGGCAAAGTGATGGAGTAATCTATTACTCTTGCTAATAATCAGATTCAGTTAGAAAAGCTAGCCCAAGAGCACACCTTCAAGATCCGTGACGAAGTGGGTACCTTTAAAGAAGCTGTCATAGATGAACTCTCTATAGAAGTCGGAAAGGGGGAGACATTGGTAAAAGGATATCTAGAAGCTTCAGATGGTGCCAAGCAAACTCTTTGGGAAGCAAAGCTAAAGGGAATTCATGATGATGTGCTGAATCAGATCCACAGTGTAAAATTTCATACTTATGATACGACTGTGTGGATGCATAACCAGATATTCCCTGATTTTCAAGCAGATCCAAACATTATTCCCCATCATTCGAATTCCCTAGCTCCTTTTGCTCCAGCTCCAGTTCCTCAGCCTACTTTCTCTCAAAGACCTGAAGGCTCTAAAGCCCCTCCTCCAGAATATTATACTCAGGTTTGGGAATCAGATCGAGTAGATATATTTCTTCAAGCTCCTGTTGAAATTCATATACCAAAGAAAAGGAAGTATGGTGATGGAGATTCTGCCAGCAGATCTATTCCAATTCCAGAAGTAGAGAAAAGGAAAGCTCCTGAGTTTGCAAAAATTTGGTCCCCTACATCAAAGTCACTTATTCTTGATACTCTCAAGTTAGTCTTGGATTTCAATAGAATATACATGATCATTACAGCTCCCAAGAGTGGGACTTGTATGAGAAATCTATGACCAAGAGAAGACTCTATGATAGAGAACATGGAAGGAACAATCCCGCTGCACCTCCAAAACCTCCCAAGTACTATCCAAAGCCATACAACTATCAAAGGAGGCAACAAGAGAAGAAGGATAAACAACAACAACAACAACATCAAGCTTAAGGTTGAAGAAGATTATAAGTGTGTGGATGGAAATTATGTAGAAATGATTTTTGGACAATTCTAATTATATACATCCTTAATTTTGTTAATCTATTCTTTGCTTATAATCCTTGTGCATGTTACTTTGCTTTCTCTCTTGCATATCTAGCTCTTTATTGTTTATGTTGGAACCCTAGTTCTGATTTGGGTAAGGATCACTATTAGGATGATTAGATTGACCCAATATGTATAGTCAAGGGTCATAGGATTATTTCCAAGTTTGCTTCTTCAGAAAATTCCAGAGAAGTTCAGATTTGAGGTTCAGAAATTCAGCTCAAAGAAATTCTCCGAGCTCAGTTCAACGAACTCTGAGCTCAGTTCAACGAACTATGAGCTCAGCTCAAAGAAAGCTATAAAACTCAGTTCAAAGATTATGCAGTTCAAAATCTCTGAGCTCAGCTCGACAAACTCTAAGCTGAGCTCAACGAACTCCGAGTTGAGATCAACGAAGTCCGAGCCCAGTTTGAAGAAAGCTTTAAAATTCAGTTTGACGATTTCTTTGCAGTATTCAGACAGAATTATTTACAGCTGGCAGAATTAATTAAGGCTTAATTAAAGGAGATTATAGCTATCAGATTTAATGCAATATATTCTTATGAATATAGCCGTTTGGAGGCTGCATTAATTATGGATTAAATCAGGATTTAATGCTAATTGATTCCCAAAGCAATTACCATTCTCGGGAATGTTTTAGCCATTGCAGTCAAAGTAAATTCAAATGTTTGAATTATGTTCAGACAAGATATAAAGATATTTACGCATTACAGGCAGAAGATGAAAAAGCAGTAAGAGAGAAGAAAGAGAAACAACAACAAATCAGTGAATTAGTGAAGAACAACACAGCTCTCATACATATAGAGTTCTTCATCATTTGCTTCAGGCTTCCAAGGGACAACTACTCAAAATCAGTGCAAGAAGCTTCTGAAGAGCAACATCACTTTAAAGGTCTACACCCTGAAGCAAAGCTTCCTTCTTTCCTGAACCATTCAACATCTCAGGGAGAGCTTTGTTATCATCAAATCCACTAGTCTTCTCTAAGTGATTTGAGACGGAGAAGGCAACATCTTTCTTTCATCCCACTGTGTACATGTTTATAACTTCCTTCAAAAGTTAAACTCTTAGTGGCAGGGCACCTGATCAAAAACCTGTGTGTTGGTTTTTGGCACCTGATCAAAAGCTCAAAGGGTTGTGAGATCTCCCTTGAAATAGATCTTGCGGTGGAAGGGCACCTGATCAAAAACCTGTAGTGGATTCCTACCAGGGTGGTAGAATACTGGATGTACCCAGATTTGGGGAACCACTATAATCCTTGTGTCATCTGTGTTGCTTGCTCTCTTTCTTTATTTTTGTGCTTGTGCTCACTCTTTTATATAACATATATATTTAACTAGAGTAAAATAAGATATATCCCTTCACTTTCAATTGGTATCAGAGCAGGTTTTCTTGGTTGTACAGGCTAACACCTGAACCAAAATGATCTGATAGATCTTATATTTCTTAAGAGTTTATCATGGCACAAAATGAAGAGTTTTCAAGTACCAGACCTCCTATATGCAATCTAGATAAGCTTGCACTATGGAAGGCAAGGATTAGGCTTTATATGAACTCCATTGATGAAAATATTTTTAATTCCCTTTTGACAGGTCCTTATCAATCAGTGGAAACAACAAGCATCAATGATGTTCCATCATCTCAATGGACAGATGCCCAGAAAAAGCTAAAGATTGCTGATGCACAAGCAATGAACATTCTTGCACAATCAATGTCTGATGACATTTTTCAGGAAATTGTTGAATGTTCATCAGCAAAAGATATATGGGACTCCCTCACAGCAATGGTTACTGGATCAGATAAAGAAAGAAACTTTGAAGCTGAAACTTGGAGTGACTCTGAAGCTTCATACTATACAAGTGAAGATGAAGAAGAGTCAATAGCAAAAGATTTTTGCCTGATGGCAATAAATGGATCTTGTAGCAACTCTGATGAAGAATCAGAATGTGAATCATAAGAAGATCAGGTAATCTCTACCCTTGATTTTTCATTAGAAGAATTTAAAATTGATTTCAAATTATTGTGTAAAGATTTAATTCAATCTGAGAAGGAAATAAAATTTTTCAGAGAGAAATTAAATGAGGTATCTTCTGAAAATATAAAACTCAAAGAAGATTTAAAGAATGCTCTTGAATAGAAAATTTCTTTAAAATCAATTAAAGGAAAAGAAAAGCTAGAGGACATAGATAAAATTACTCAAGATTTGCAAAATAATAAATCAAATAAATCAAATAAATCTAAAAATCTTCAAAAAATTTTTGTTTAAAATAATTCGTCGAACAAAGCTCGACGAAATCAACACTATTCGTCGAACTCAGATTGACGAACTATGAACAGAAATTTTGATTTTAACTATTCAGGAATCTATGCTCGAGGAAATAAGTACACTTCGTCGAACTGAGATCGACGAAAATTGAATATAGAAAATAACTATTATCATTCTGTGAACAGAGCTCGACGAACTCAATACCATTCGTCGAACTCAGATCGACGAAATTATTTTTCGTCGAACCCAAAATTTCAGAGAAGAAATTTTAACTTATTTCAAAATCATAATCAAAATCAACATTTTATAAATCCTTTTACTGAGTGGATAATCCCTCCTAGGAAATATCATCTACTTGGATACAAGGATCAACCTGAATGCTCTTTCATTTCAAATTATTATTGTGAAAGAAAAATAGGACCCAAGCTAATCTAGATCCAGAACTTCTAAACTCTCTTTGCAGGAAAAGACCTATCTTACCACAAAGGAGCAGTGGTATTTGATAATAATCAAAAGCTATAGTCTCAGTCAATACAGAGGATACATCAGTGGCTGTATAGGGGGAGACTATTTATTTTATAAAGGGGAAATTGGTTAAGATGTTGCAGCAGCAGATTTGTTTTATTTATTTTATTTCTCAAAGCACCATTGTATATCTACTGAAAATTTTTTATGATTCAGGCAGATTATTTTGCTTTGTATTTTATTTGTTTTTGTGTAAATAGTATCCTCACCCAAATAGAGGGAGATTGTTGGAACACTAGTTCTGATTTGAGCAAGAATCACTATTAGAATGATTAGATTGACCCAATATGTATAGTCAAGGGTCATAGGATTATTTCCAGGTTTGCTCCTTCAGAAAAATTCCAGAGAAGTTCAGATTTGAAGTTCAAAAATTCAGCTCAAAGCAATTCTCCGAGCTCAGTTCAACGAACTCTGAGCTCAGTTCAATGAACTCTGAGCTCAGCTCAAAGAAAGCTGTAAAACTCAATTCAAAGATTATGCAGTTCAAAATCTCTGAGCTCAGCTCGACGAACTCTGAGCTGAGCTCAACGAACTCCGAGCTGAGATCAACGAACTCCGAGCCCAGTTTGAAGAAAGCTTTAAAATTCAGTTTGATGATTTCTTTGCAGTATTCAGACAGAATTATTTACAGCTGGCAGAATTAATTAAGGCTTAATTAAAGGAGATTATAACTATCAGATTTAATGTTATATATTCTTATTAATATAGCCGTTTGGAGGCTGCATTAATTATGCATTAAATAAGGATTTAATGCTAGTTGATTCCCAAAGTAATTACCATTCTCGGGAATGTTTTAGCCATTGCAGTCAAAGTAAATTCAAATGTTTGAATTATGTTCGGACAAGAAATAGAGATATTTATGCAGTACAGGCAGAAGATGAAAAAGCAGTAAGAGAGAAGAAAGAGAAACAACAATAAATCAGTGAATTAGTGAAGAACAACACAGCTCTCATACATATAGAGTTCTTCATCATTTGCTTCAGGCTTCCAAGGGACAACTACTCAAAATCAGTCCAAGAAGCTTCTGAAGAGCAACATCACTTTGAAGGCCTACACCCTGAAGCAAAGCTTCCTTCTTTCCTGAATCATTCAACATCTCAGGGGGAGCTTTGACATCATCAAATCCACTAGTATTCTCTAAGTGATTTGAGACAGAGAAGACAACATCTTTCTTTCATGCCACTGTGTACAGGGTTATAACTCCCTTCAAAAGTTAAACTCTTGGTGGTAGGGCACCTGATCAAAAACCTGTGTGTTGGTTTTTGGGCACCTGATCAAAAGCTCAAAGGGTTGTGAGATCTCCCTTGAAATAGATCTTGCGGTGGCAGGGCACCTGATCAAAAACCTATAGTGGATTCCTACCAGGGTGGTAGAAGAGTGGATGTACCCAGATTTGAGGAACCACTATAATCCTTGTGTCATTTGTGTTGCTTGCTCTCTTTCTTTATTTTTGTACTGTGCTCACTCTTTTATATAACATATATATTTAACTAGAGTAAAATGAGATCTATCCCCACACTTTCAGTTTATATAATTCATCTTAGTGTAGAAGGTTCTGACTTCTACAAATAGGGGGAGATTGTTGGGTATTGTATCCACAATAACCTACATTTGGTGAAGTCACCCTTGAACTAAGATGAATTAAGTTGTATTTGATATGTTGTTTTAGTTATGTGTTTGCAGGATTAAATTGCCAAGTATGGACTAATGTCAGTCTACAATGGGTCACCAAACACATGACCATACATTGTAATCCCTCATTGTGTGATCCATGGTGTTGACTCATGTGTAGCCTCTCTATTGGGATACACTTCATTTTTCAAGCACTAGGACTGTTGGAGAAAGATATGTTGCTGATTCCATTGAAGGAAGGAAAATTTTCATTAACTCAATTTTTTTTCTAAGTGTTTCACTCGAGTAGATTTTTAGTACTCGAGTAGAACCCTTAGTTATACTCGTGAAGTCTAGTTTGTATCTCGAGTAAAGGAAATGGCTCTCGAGTGATTTGAATCTAGCTCTCGAGTGGCCAAGTCCATTGCTCGAGTAGAATTCTTCTCTTTCTCGAGTTGACAGATTTTCCCTCTCAGAAATTATTCTAAGTACTTTACTCGAGTAGTCAAGTTAATAACTCGAGTAGGTGAGCCCTTTGTCTCGAATCACAGAAGGAATGTTCTCGTGTTGGATTTACCCTACTCGAGTAGTAAAGTTTATGAACTCGAGTAGTCTGCTTACCTCTCGAGTAGTCCAGTTCCAGTACTTGAGTAATCAGTTTTGAACTCCCAGAATTTTCTCTAAGTCTTTTTCTCAAGTAGTTCATCTCCACCTCTTGAATAATACTTCTAACACTCGAGTAATCTTTTTCCACTCGAGTGATGATGAATTTTGTTCTGGATTTTCTGAAGGATTTCTTCTCGAGTAGTCTGTCATTGTCTTCTCGAGAACCTGAAGTAGTATCAAGTAACTCTTATTTCACTCGAGTAATGCAGATATTTTTTCTAGAAAATTCGCTAAGTCCTAAACTGACGGGATTTTCAAATGACTCGACGTGATTGGTCCACGTGGAAGTCATTAATTCTATGACCATTAGGGAGATCTTATATAAGGTCTTGTCATTTCGACTAACCCTAACATGCGCTGAAAAGAAATACCCTAAGAAATTATGAATCGGTTTCTCTCTTTCCTAAACGGAAGGCGCCGCTGATGCTTATCGTGCAAATCGCCTAGGGCTTTCGATCAAGACGATTCAGATCAGTCGACTTACAGATCAAGATTGTTCTTCAACACTTCATCATCTCTCGGATCGTGTGAGTCAAGAAGTTTCAGATCAGGATCTAGCCGAGTATCTTCTTCAATAATTTTTGATAAAGCTGCAAAGTTCAAGAGGAAGACCTTGGCCGACATCTCCAGATCTGAGAAATATTATTGTTTGTATTTCATATTCTCTGAAAGTGTGAGCTAGATCTGATATACTCTAGAGGGGGGTGAATAGAGTATGGTGCTTAAAAACGTTTTACAACAGTTGTTGTAATCTGAGTGAACAGGGAAGCAAATATTAAATCTAATCACAACAGCTATCTAATTACAATCTACAAAAGAAACTAATCACAGATCCTAACTAATCACAGATCAATCACAGCCAGAAACAAAAATAAAGACAAGCAAGCCAGAAGACACAAGGAGCTATAGTGGTTCCCCTAAACTTGGGTACATCCACTCTTCTACCACCCTAGGTAGGAATCCACTGCAGGATGAGTTGATCAGGTGTCCTGGGCACCAATGAGCTTTTGATAAGGTGCTCAAAAACCAAACCAGATTTTTTGATCAGGTATCTTGCCACCAATGAGCTTTCGACAAGGTGCTCAAAAACCAAGCACAAACTTTTGAAGGGAGTTTGAAAAACCCTTTACAGAGATGGGGATGAGAGAGTTATGGAAGTCTTCTCTTTCTCAAAGCAGCTGAGAAGACTATGTGGATATGATGTTGTCAAAGCTCCCCCTGAGTTCTTGAGATGTTCAGGAAATGAAGCTTTGGTGTAGGGTGATAGGCCTTCAGAGATTGATCTCCAGCAATTGATAATTTCAGCAACAACTGAAATGTTAGGTGTCTGGAGTCTTGAATGATGTTGACCTTGAACACTTGAATCAAAAGAGATCTGAAGATATCAGATGGTTGATCTCCTTTTTGGTTGTGTGTTCTTGTATGAATTCTTTTAGACAGAGAGTGTCTACAGCTCTTTGTTTCTTTCTCTTGAGAACAGTTGGTGTTGAGAAAGATGTTGTTCAGAGAATGTTTTTTCTTGTTCTTCTTGTCTGTGTTGTGAGAGAGATTCAAAAATCTTGTGTTTTATTCCCTGATTCTGAATAGAAAATGATCCTCTGTCAAGAATAGTCGTTGGCCTGTCATTAATTGACTCCTTAATTGCAATTGTCTTCTGGGGGAAAGTCCAAAGAAATATTCATTGATAATCCCTTGAGACTTGGTTCAGAATAAATGAAAACGGCTACAAAATCTTCTGAATTAATTGCTGAATAACTCCTTAACTGTTCTGAATTTGAATCTTGAAAATCCTTTAACTCTTCAGAAAAACGTCGAACTGAGCTCTACTATCGTCGAACTGAGCTCAGCGATTTGGACTTAGACAGCAGCAGAGATCGTCGATCTGAGCTCAACTATCGTCGAACTGAGCTCAGAGATAGAGAATCAATACTGAGTCAAGATCGTCGAACTGAGCTCGAAGATCGTCGAATGGAGTTTGAAGATTTGCTGAAGTTGAGCTCAGCGATCGTCGAATGGAGTGAGACGATCCGTCGAAGTTGAGCTAGACGATCGTCATTCGTCGTACTGAGCTCGACGAAATGACTTAGTCTTCAAACTGAAAATCCTTGGTCTTGAGGGCAGCTTCCAAACTTAACTACTAACCCTTAGACTCAATCCTAATTGACCTTTAGATCTATACAATGAGGTCAAAAACAGGTTTCCTAGAGACATAGTGATCCTGACCCAAATTAGTAATAGAGTGTTCCAACATTCTCAATTTATTATTGTAGGAGATTACTCTCTGAGTGTAGGAGCTTCGTTCTCCAAGTTGTAGGAAGTTTTCATCTTCCGATTGTAGATCCGTGTTGTTGATCGAGTTGTAGGAACTTTGTTCCGAGGCGTAAGATTGGTTTCAATCTGAGATCGTGGAGTAGCCGAGTCTAGTGCTTTGCTAGATCAGTGAGTGTAAAGTGGATGTACCCAAGGTTGGGGAACCACTATAAATCTTTGTGTCCTCTGTGATTGTTTGATTATTTTTTGTGCATAGATCGCTAATTTTTTATTCCGCAAAAAGACGCACAACTCGCATATTCACCCCCTCTAGGTGATTTAGGTAGACAACTGAACTACTTCACTTCTTCAGTCTCCTTATTGACTGTATTTTTAGTATCTTCATATGTCATCTGCAGATCTTGTGCAGTAGCATCATTCAGTCTTTCCTCTTTTTTCAGGTCATGGACCATATCCATCACTGTTTTGCCATCTATTTTACTTTCTAAAGTTGGAAGCACATTGAGGTTTTCTTCTTCAATGTGTTCCTTCTCTAGTATTATCTCCTCCTACATATGTTCCCTAGTTCCAGATGAGGGCCTAGGAGAAATTTCTGGGGCTGGAATGTCTTGGTCATCTGAGCTTGAATTTTCTTGTCCATCAGATTTACTGGAAGAATTTTCTTTCACTACTATAGCCTTCTTCTTTTTCATTTGATTCTTTACCACTTCAGGTGTCTCTTTAGATAGAACTCTATCACATTTGGATAAAATCCCCATATCCATCTTGCGCATATGATTGATTTTTGTTTCAGTCTTTAGGTTCAAACATTTAGGAATAGTCTGTACCAAGTAGAGGCTTATTATTCCCCCAGATTGGGCTTCTTGAGGCATTCTGTAATTTTGTCAAAGACTACTTTGCTCCAGTCAGTCTTGACTTTGAATATTAGTCGAGCCATTAACTGAAAAATGTTGGCTGATATCCTGTCATGTGATCCTGTTTTGCACAGTAGCACCTTCCCTATTATTTCTGACAGGAATTTCCCTTGATTCGTCATACCTTTGTGGAACAGGGTACTTCCCTGCTTGGTGGTTTGAGCCAATCCAGACCATTCTAATTCATCTGTGATTTTGGCTGAGTCTAAGTCTTCTTCTTGGTCAATTCTAGGTATTTGGAATACATTGGCCAGTCTTCTTGTTATGATTTTCACTTTTGTTTCATTCACCTTGGACTTAATCTTTGTTGAATTTGATTCTAGTGATGCATTGGAGAAGTATTCTGACACTTCTCTTTTCCAGATATTTGTTGGTTCAGAAAACAAATACTCCAAGCCAACTTCATTGATCAGGTTTACCACCTCCTTGATTTCGTCATCCGCCGATTGGAATCCATTGCGAACCAGCTCGTATCCCTCAAAGATGTTCTCGTCATTCTTGGGAACCATTGAAATTGAGATAAATTGAGGAAGAAGACGTGTCGACTAAAGGAGTTCTAGGTCTCGACACACAGGGATCAATCTCTCAGGAATTTAGATAGGCGTATACGACACCTTCTTTCTTGACCTTTTTATAGTAGATGCCACAGAATTTGAAAAGGCACGCTGTTGATTCTATTCCAAGTTTTTAGGAAATGACCTAGTGTCGACACCAGTCTTGAGTGTTGACACAAGTTTGTCGAGATGTGTCGACATAATACAAGTTTGTCGATATGTGTCGACATAATACAAATCAAGTCTGTCGAGATGTGTCGACACAAGTCGACACAGGTTTTATGTCTCTCTACACATATACCTTAGGGTCTTGATATTTGTATGTATCGACATATAACTTTTGATAGTGTCAACACACTCTCTAGTGTCTCTACACATTACTTCATATAATGTCGACACATTTTCTTGTGTCTCGACACTGACTAGTCAAAATTTTGTTTTTCTTAAGTGTTGATTCTTGACACTTTTATAGCTTATCTTTGAAACCTAAATGAGTAGACTTAATTATTGATTAATAAGTGTTATACTCAAGTTATCACTGTTTTATTCAAGATTTATCATTGCAAGTTCAAATTTAAAGAAATTAAATTTCTCTTCTTCCAAAGGCTCAGTAAAGATATCAGCAATCTGTCTATTTGTGGCTACAAATTTTAAGCTAATATCTTCATTTTCTGCATGTTCTCTAATAAAATGATATCTAATTTCAATGTGCTTAGTTCTACTATATGACACAGGATTATTTGCAATAGAAATAGCACTAGTAGAATCACAGAATAAAGAAAATTTTTACTTAGTTGTAAATTATGATCTTATAGCTGATGCTTAATCCAGAGCAATTGTGCACAACAACCACCAGCAGAAATGTACTCAGATTCAGTTGTGGATATTGCTACACTTGTCTGCTTTTTGCTACTCCATAATACTAGCCTCCTTCCAAGAATTTGAGATGACCCTGATGTGCTTTTCTTCTCTTCTTTGCATCCTGTATAGTCTACATCTGAATAGCCTGTTAGATCAAAATCACTATTCTTGGGATACCATAGGCCAAGATTAGGTGTGCCCTTTAGATATCTCAATATTCTTTTAACTACTATATAGTGAGATTCTTTAGGGCACGCTTGATACCTAGCACAGACACAAGTGACATATATTATGTCTGATCTACTGGCTGTTAGATAGAGTAGTGAACCAACTATGCCCCTATATAAGGTGATATCAACTGGCTTCTCAGCACCATCCTTGTCTAAAGACATACTTGACCCCATGAGAGTTTTCATTGAAGTGAATGTTTCCATGCCATACTTCTTGATTTTCTCCTTGGTGAACTTAGATTGACTAATGAAAAGTCCATCTAAAGTTTGCTTAACTTGGAGACCCAAGAAAAACTTGAGTTCACCCATGCTGCTCATTTCAAACTTGCTTTGCATTAATTTGGCAAACCTAGTACAAAGTGACTCATCAGTAGAACCAAATATAATGTCATCAACATATATCTCTACTAAGATGGTCTTGCCTTTGACATCCCTTATGAATAGTATTTTGTCTATTTTCCCTCTTGAGAATTTATTCTCTCGAAGAAACTTAGACAGAGTCGCATACCAAGCCATTCGGGCTTGTTTTAAACCATAGAGAGCTCTTAATAACAAATACACATGAGTAGGTTTAATAGAATCAACAAAACCTGAGGGTTGTTCTACATAAACTCTTTCTTTAAGATTACCATTTGAAAAGGCTGACTTCACATCCATTTGATAAACTTTGAATCATGTGTAGGATGCATATGCTAGGAAGAGTCTTATAGCCTCCAATCTAGTCACTGGTGTAAAGTTTTGATTAAAGTCTATCCCCTCTACTTGTCTATATCCTTTTCCAACCAATATAACTTTGTTTCTGACTATAACACCATTCTCATCAAGTTTATTTCTATATATCCATTTGGTTCCAATGATGTTACAGTCATCTGGTCTGGGAACCAGCTTCCATACATTGCATCCTTTGAACTAGTTCAATTCTTCCTACATAACACCTATCCAAAATGGATCCATATTAGCTTATTCAAATTTCTTTGGCTCCGATTGGGACAGGAAACTTGAGTACATCACATTGTTGTGATGTTTGCTTCTTGTGGTCACACACTGTGAAACATCTCCTATAATCAAATCCATTGGATGATCCTTTAGATGTCTGATTGCAATAGGTAATGTGGCTTCTTCTCCTAGACCACCTGCATCATGCTGAGCTTCTTCTCCATATTGTTCCTGTGCAAGCACTTCCTCAATTATATTGACTCCATCTTACATATTCTGACTTGCTGGAGCTATATCATTTATAGTCAGCACCTTTAACTTCAAGTCCTCACCCGTTGTGCTTTGTGCGAATAGAAAAAGAGAATCTGAAAATTGGAATAACTAAAATCTTTATAATCCAAAAAAGGTGTGTATTACATGGTATAGTCTCTCTTTTATAGAAGGGAGGAGATGGGAGAGATTACAATTAAATAATGTGGGACTAAAAATTATATGTACAAGCGGTTTAACCTAAATACAAGCCGACCAATCCGCGTTGTTTGACGAATGGGCAAACCGCCCGACAACCACCAGAGGGAGAGAATAAGCCGCCACTAGATAATTCCAAGTCGCCCGGTCTCCAAGTCGCCAAGGACAGATCGGCAGACCGCCAGGGCACCAACAGCAACAGTCCTGCTACCAAACCGCTGGAGAGAAACCGACAGACTGCCCGGACTGTAATCCGTCGAGTCAGACCGCCAGACTGCCCGGTCTCTATTCTGCAACAGTCCCCCTCAAGCCGGAGCATATATGTCGATCATGGCCAGCTTGTCGCAAATGTGATGAAAAGAGGCGGATACCGGCTTGGTGAAAACATCAGCCAACTCTTTGTTTGAGGTGACAAACGGAGTATAAATTTGTTCCTTCAGAATCTCTTCCCGAATAAAATGGCAGTCAACTTCAATGTGCTTAGTTCTCTCATGGAAGACCGGATTTTTAGAGATGTATATAACAGTCTTATTGTCACAAAATATAGGTAGAGGATGGTTGTAGACCTCTCCTAAGTCAAGCATGAGAGCCCGTAACCACTTCAAATCACACGTGGTCGATGTCATACTTCGATATTCTGCATCTGCACTAGACCTGGAGATGACGAATTGTTTCTTGCTTTTCCATCTCACAAGGTGCCCCCCCTACACACAAAGGTGCAAAAGCCTGATGTTGACTTGCGGTCTCCTTTGTCATCGACATAGCTTGAATTGAAGTACGCTTCAACCCTCAAATGTCCATTCTTTTGAAATAGAAGTCCTTTCCAAAGAGTTGATTTAGCATATTCCAATATCCTCAGGGAAGACTGTAGATTGGACTCCATAGGATCTTACATGAATTGGCTAACCTTGCCTACAACATAGACAATATCGTGTCTGGTCACCGTGAGATATATAAGTTTACCAACCAGACGTCTGTACCTCGTAACATCATAAAGAAGAGGAGAGTCATCCGTCCATGTTTTATCTTCTCCAGTCGACATGGGACATCGGGCATGTTTAACCCCAGTCAGCCCTGCCTCTTTTAATAAGTCAAGAGCGTACTTCCGTTGGGTGAGGACAAGTGAATTGGGTTTCCAAGAAATTTCTAATCCTAGAAAGTATTTTGGAGAGCCCATATCCTTTGTAACTAGGTGTTGCCGAAGATGCTTCTTTGTCAAGGTTATCCCAGCTTGGTCATCTCCAGTGAGAAGAATATCATCCACATATACCGCAAGAACCACTAGACCCGGAGAAGTTTTACGAGTAAATAAGGAGTGATCGGCAGAACTTCTCGTAAAACCTACGGCTGCCACAATCCCGTTAATCTTGTCAAACCAAGCCCGAGGACTTTGCTTTAGGCCATAAATAGCCTTTTGAGCCGACAAACCTGTGTCTCCCCCTGAGCAACATACCCTGGAGGTTGCTCTATGTAAACATCTTCCTGAAGATCCCCATAAGAAAGGCATTCTTGACATCCAGCTGTGAAATGGGCCAATCACTGTTGACAGCCACAGAGAGAAGGACCCTGATAGTGAAGAGGAAGGAGAAGACGATGGAGACGGTGGAGGAGGAAATACCTCAGTAGGAGTGGATGGGCTGGAGGGAAGAGGAGGAGAACTGGAAGCCACAGGTAGAGGAGAGGAGTCATCAGATAAATACAGAGCATTCTCGAAGAAGGTAACGTCTGCGGAGACGAAGTGCTTACGAAGAATGGGGTGATAGAGTAGCCCAGAAAGACACATTTGGTGGAGCGAGGGGAGAGTTTGTCGCGGGTGGCAGAGGGAGCGTGCACAAAGGCTGTGCACCCAAAGATACGTAGAGGGAGTGGAAAGGGATCCTTGCCCAGATAGAGAATGGAGAAAGGTGTTTGACCACGGAGAATGGTGGAGGGAATTCGATTGATGAGATAGCAAGAAATGAGAACAGCATAGCCCCAGTAGGAGCGAGGGTCATGCATTTGCGTTAGCAGAGTGCGAGCGACATCAAGGAGGTGACGGTTTTTGCGTTCTGCCACTCCATTTTGCTGTGAGGTATAAACGCAACTTATTTGATGAATATTCCCATGTTGCATACAGAAAGAGGAAAAAGCTTAACTAACATACTCTTTTGCATTATCAGAGCGTAAGATTTTAATGGAAACATCAAACTGATTTTTAATTAAATGAAAAAAAGATGTCCATATATCAAATAGTTCAGAACGTTCACGTAAGAGATACACGCAAGTACATCGAGAGAAGTCATCAATGAAAGTAACAAAAAAAGAACTACCCCGACCAACGGTGAGGGTAGGAGAAGGACCCCAGATGTCAGAGTGAACAAGATCAAACGGACGGGTAGAACCACGATCTTGCTTCGACGAGAAGGAGGAACAGTGATTCTTGCCAAGCTGATAGGCGTCGCAGTTGAGAGGAGAATTGTGCGGAGGGAGGTGGGGCAGATGCTGAAGAAGAAGTCGTGGAGGAGGATGCCCAAGGCGGAGACGCCATTGTAGAAGATCTATAGAGGAGGAAGAGAAGGCCGACAGAGAGGAAATGTTGTCAAGGAAGTAGCTGCCGCCACTCTCAGTCCCAGTAGCAATCATTCGTTGGAAGCTCGGATCCTAAAAAGAACAAGAAGTTGGAGTAAATGTGACGGAGTATTGAAGTTACTTGCACAAAGAAGTAACCGACAATAAATTACATGGAAACTTGGGCACATAGAGAGTGTCGGCCAGGCTGTAACGCCCCTGGTTTTTTTCTGTGATTATTTAATTCTCGTTTGGCGTTACGTTGACGCGTTTTCGGCTGAGCCATTTGTTAGAGCGTGATCTTAGCTCTTTAGGTTCCTTGTGTGGTTATTGGTAGCCTATTAGGCAAGATTCCCTAGCAAGCCCAGTCTGGTTTTGTGACTCGGTGAGGCCTCTCGGGGAATGCTTGTGCTTTGGCTTCGGGTGGTGATAACCCGAGTTTTGTTCGTCGAAAGTTGATTTTGACTTCGCTGTTGCGTTCGTAGCTTGGGTATTTAGCTACGGTCCAGATTTCGTCGAATTCCGAGGATGTTCAAGTTTTGCGTCGTTTTGTATTTTTATTTATAATAATGTGATATTATATCTCATATATAGATATTTTTTTAGAAAGTAGCAGTTATGGTGAAAAGGTGGCTGGCAGCTTTTGGGTTGGCTAAGAATAGAAAGTATTTGGGACTTAGCCGCTGACTATAAATAGTCTTAAATCAGAATAAAGACGATTCATTGTCTTTTCGGAATTAGCATAACCGTCGTCCCTGTACAAGAGAGGAAAACCGGCGGGCTGCCCTTGCCTTCCACCGCCGAATTCTGGAGCTCTAGCGGTCGGATTTTCGTTCCGAGGGTAGAGCTGGACTGCTCTCCCCTAGATCTTCATTTCGACGGTAAGCTTTCTCCATTTCATGTCTTTCTATGGTGTTGTAGATTTTTGTTTGACCCCTCTCTCTCTCTCCGAAAATGTCCAGTCTTGCTCGGTTAGGTGTTTGCTGCCAGATCCGTGGGGAAGCAGAAAAGTCGGTCGAGACCTTCCGGAAATCAAGGCAATTGGTGCTCCTGCCCTTGCCAAGTAACTTATTTTAGTTCCTTTTATACCTTGCCGCTCATAGATCATCCCGTTGCTTGGATATTAATGTTCAGTGTCTATTAATCTTAGTCACGTAAATGCTTAAGCCTATTTGATCACTCTCTGTACAAGTTTACTCAAGAATCAGCCTTGTTGTTAAATTTTTTTCTTCTTTCTTGGACTTCCTATTGTTAATTTGACTTGCTCTCAGGCTGGGAATAGAGAGATTAGAGTGGAGATGTTTTTTTCCTTTTTTGCATAGTAACTATAGCCGGATTGTTGTGTTGTGGCCTTAATATTGGTTTTGTACAAAGTAATCTATCTTGGTTAGGCACGAATTGGGGGAAATTAGGCTTGCCTGTGTAATGGCTGTATCAAAACCCCCCTCTTTTCCTTAGTCTAGTTGATTAGAGCATTTCTGGGCTAAATGAAGTGGTCTGGAGAGATGAGGAGGGTACAGGAATTAGGTTGTAGCGTTTCTGGCTGGGGGCGTTGATTAGTTCAGGTTTGAGTTTCTCTGATTTTGCCTAAGTGTAAAATCGTTGAGTGAGGGAAGCTCACTCAATGCCGGGCTTAGTTTTTATGCTAAGTATAAAAGCGTTGATAGCGTTGAGTGCACTCAATGCTGCCAGGTTGGCGACGTTCGTCGTTCTCAGCTCGATGTTTTTCGTCGAACGGAGATCGACGATCTCCGGTTGCCTGAGATCGACGAAGATCGTCGATCTGAGTTCGACGAAAATCATCGAGCTAAGGTCAGTGTTTTCCTGTGATCTAAGTTCGATGAAAATCGTTGAACTGAGATCGACATTTTCCTGTGATCTGAGTTCGACGAAAATTGTCGAACTGAGATTGGCGTTTTCCTATGATCTGAGTTCGACGAAAATCGTCGAACTGAGATCGGCGTTTTCCTGTGATCTGAGTTCGGCAAAAATTGTCGAGCTGAGGTCGACGTTTTCCTATGATCTGAGTTCGACGAAAATCGTCGAACTGAGATCGAAGTTTTCCTGTGATCTGAGTTCGACAAAAATCGTCAAACTGAGATAGGAGTTTTCCTGTAAGATGAGATCGATGTTTATTTTGCCTTAACCGAAATTTTTTTTCATTTTCTTTTCTTCCCGAGTGATTACCTCCTAGGTGGGGATGTCTTGTCGGCCATTCGTTTCTTCCTTTATTTTTGAGGGCCGAATCGTGGGTTATGGCAGGTAGTGGTATTTTGATGCTCTAAAGGAGTGGGATGTTTTGTGTGCGAGCTGTGGCCGCCACCTTTTAGTCCCAGGTACGGGCTGGGTATAGCCGTGGCCGCCACCTTTTAATCCCAGGTACGGCCTGGGTATGTGGTGGCCTTGTGCTGACGCAGTGAATTTTAGTTGGAACTATTTGTTTGGGGGACTGTTTTTGGTCACCAACTCAGGTCCAGGTTGTTTTACTACTACCATTATTCACAATCTAGGATTTTTAGATGCTTTTTCCCTTGTAGATTGCAACATTTCTTTTTTTTGGGGGCACATGTTTGCCTTGTAGACTCTGCAGGTTTTCTGACAGGGTTGTTGCTGTTTTCTCGCACTTGGTGCAAGTGCGTCTTGTCTTGGACAGTGTTTGTCTGTTACTATCTTACTTTCTTCTCTTGCGTATCCTTTTATATAACACTTCCATGCAGCTTACTTGTTTTACTTGTTGAGGTATTCTTTCCTTCTCTGAATGCCTCAGGTTCTGGATAGTAGCCGAGTAGGCGGCTAGTTTTGTTGTGCTGTTGCTGGTGATCTCTTGTACTGTAGAGATCAGTATCTTGGTCTTGTGAGGTAGTTTTCTGTTTTTTCTTACAAATATACATGCTCGCCAGTGGGTTCGTGTCAGGTTGTTGACGCCCGCTGGTGGTTTTTACTTATGATACTAGATATGCTTCTTTTACTGCTACCTTTCTGGAGACAGTCTATTTGCTCTTGGGAAGATTTATGCTAGATTGCTAGTTACTTTTAAACCTAAAAATACTATTATAAGTATATCTCATGATCAGCATGTTTATAAAACTCATACACTACTTTCCAAACAACGTAAAAAGATCATTTTCTTACTTATAATATAAAATAAATCTAGAGTCTTGCATAGTATAAGTTGACCTCGGGGGACACTTATGCACTCTCATAGGATGTCAAATATAAATAAAGTATTTTTCGTTGAGTATAAGTATAGCTTTTAAACTGTGGACTAGATGATCCACTGAGCCGAGGGATACGGCCTTTAAAATATAACTGGTTTTCTAATCATTAAACTTATGAATTTTCAAAGTCTAGTTAGATGGTGTTCGCCTGAGCGTCGACAGTTATCCCCTGTTCGACGTGGCATCACGATGCGTGTTTTCTCATACTCTGATACTTCTTAAATTCGGAGAAAATGTGGGCTGTGACAGTTGGTATCAGAGGGAGGTTGCTTGACAATTTGTCGGGCAACCTTTCCTTGTAGGTATTAGATGTTTAGCATCATATCATACACACATCGATATGTCATCAGCAAGTCTTGGCTGAAGCATGAACACTATATTCATAGCATAACATGAAGTATACTGGGCATATTATGTAGTATGGGATGCATAATATGTGTCTGTATATGGATCCACTATAGGGGCAACATGTGAGGGTTATGTAGTATGGGATGCATAACCTCACCACATGAATGCGACTAGCACGTTTCTTTTTCATTGCATGAGAATGTTATGTAGAATGGGATGGATAACATTTTCATATGTACGCCACTCATAACATGCATTAGGTCCTTTTTAGAATGCATAGCACAATCATGCATAACATAACATTGCACAAGCACAACGTGCCAAGCTAAAGATTTGCAGGATGACATATGTACACACATGGTTTTAAATCAGAAAAAGAATATAAATTCATGCATTCCCGATCTAGGCACAATAGTTAGTTGATGGTGGTAAACCATCCTAGGTTAAGCATAACATCACTTTTGTAAAAATAAAATAAAATCCCAGAGCAAGTATAGCAGTTAAAAGTTCATGTTTATGTATGTATTGTCTGTACTGGTAGTTTGTTCTAACTGTTGTACTAGGTTTCGACCTCAGTTTTTATGGTTTTAGGATGATGAGACGTCCTTCGACTAGGTCGACTCCCCTGTCTGAGGGTGAATCTTCAGGAGCGCAGAGTGATGCGGTGATCGAGAGCCTGCGACAGAGTAACAATTCCTTAATCAGGCAGTTGGTGGAGATGCAGGCCCAGATCCCATCTCTGGTGGAAGTTGTGGCAGGACAGACTCAGGGAGTGCAAGACCCTGCAGGGGGTTAGCTGCTCCTCCCCCTCCTGCTCCCCTGAGACCTCCAGTGGTGGTGCCAGCAGAGATGGCCTTTATCTCACAGTTTCAGAGACTTAGCCCTTCTACATATGATGGGAAGGCAGATTTCATGGTCATAGATGATTGGTTGATCTCCATGGAGGAGATGTTCACGTACTCCAGTATTGCAGATGATCAGAGAGTGATGATAACCGCCTATCAGCTTAAGGGTTTGGCTAAGAGTTGGTGGCTTAGAGAAAAGGAGAGTTTGGTAGCTGGTTGCTCTTGGGGATTATTCAAGGAGATGCTGTTGAGGAAGTTCTTGCCTTCGGTCGAGCGTGACCGACTAATGAACGACTTCCTCCATCTGAAGCAGAGGCAACTCACGGTCAGTGAGTACGAGATATAGTTCAGCAAGTTGAGCCGGTTTTCCCCTGGGTTGGTGAGTATTGAAGTTGATTGAGTCAAGCGGTTCCTTGGTGGCTTGAGGAGCGAGGTTCAGTAGTTGGCCAGTGCATATGGATCAGAGACTTATGCAGGGGTAGTGGAGGTCGCGCTGAAAGTGGAGGCAATTGAGACCGCAAAGAACAGAGGCTAGCAAACGAGGAAGGACAAGAGGAAGTCTGCTGAAGAGAAGAACCCACAGGTACCCGGTGCTGCTTCGGGAAAGAAGAGCAAGGTAGTGTGTAGCTTCTGTGGCCAGTCAGGCTACCCTGTTGAGAGGTGTTTCAATAAGGCGGGAGCTCAGAAGAAGGAGCAAGTTCATGCAATTCAAGGTGCTCCTAGGAAGGATGTTTCCTATTCTGTTTGCAAGCGACCCGGGCATGATGCTGCCCAGTGCTGGTCCAAGGATAAAGTCTGCTATCAGTGTGGTCAGAAGGGTCATATCAAGACAAGGTGTCCTCAGGTCCAGCCTGTTCTTCAAGTAGTTCCACTTCAGGAATTACCTCCACCTCAGCGTGTGGACAAGGGCAAAGGAAAGCTGAACATAATCTCTTCTGAGGAGGCTCAAACTTCGACTCAGGTCATCTCAGGTTAGTTGTTTTCCTAGCCTAAAAGTTTTATTTACTAGAATGGTTATAGTTTTGTTTTGGTAGTTCCTTAGTTGCTTATATACTCCTATATGGAAATTTAAGGTGAAGAACCGCTGGGCGCGTGTTCTGTTCGACTCCGGCGCTACCCACTCGTTTGTGGCTCGAGCCTTTGTGGAGCGATATCGGTTGATTCTAGATCAAGTTCGTGATACCTTCCGCGTCAAGTTCCCTTCTGGTGAATTTGTGTTATCAGATGTTGGCATTCTGGATTGCCCTATTTTGTTGGGGGACTTTATTGCGAATTTAGACTTGAAGATGATTGATCTAGAGGACTTTGATGTTATTCTGGGCATGGAATGGTTGTCTAAGTATGATGCGGTTATTCAGTGCAAAGGGAAGCGCTTGGACTACATCAAGGACAACGGTCAGCCTGGAAGTGTGTATGCTGATCCTTGCCATGATTTTCCTGTCATTTCTGCGGTATGTGCTAAGAAGCTGTTTCATTCTGATAGTTTTGCTTGTTTAGTCTCGGCGGTTGGGACTGCTGTTATTGTACCGCGCTTGGAGGAGATTCCTGTTGTACGTGGTTTCTCTGATGTTTTTCCTGATGACCTTCCTGGTCTTCCTCCCGATCAGGATGTTGAGTTTGTGATTGATTTGGAACCGGGTATGCGTCCGATTGCTAAGGCGCCATACCGGATGACCCCTCGTGAGTTGGAGAAGTTGCGAGTCCAGTTAGATGAGTTGTTGGCAAAAGGCTTTATCAGGCAAAGTTCGTCGCCTTGGGGTGCTCCTGTTCTATTTGTGAAGAAGAAGGATGGGTCGATGAGGCTGTGCGTCGATTATAGGGAGCTGAACAAAGTCATCGTTAAGAACAGGTACCCTCTGTCGAGGATCGATGACTTATTTGATCAGTTGCGTGGTAGCACGGTGTTTTCCAAGATCAATCTTCGTTCTGGCTATCATCAGCTCAGGATCCGTGAGGCAGATATTCCACGGACTGTGTTTAGATCGAGGCATGGACACTTCGAGTTTCTAGTGATGTCGTTAGGTTTGACCAACGCACCATCAGGTTTTATGGATATGATGAACCAGGTGTTCAAGGATTTTCTAGACAAGTTCATTGTGGTATTCATCGATGATGTGTTAATCTACTCTCGCAGTGCTGAGGAGCATGAGCAGCATCTGCGCTTGGTTCTATCGGAGTTGAGGGACCACAAGTTATTCGCCAAGCTGAGCAAGTGCGAATTTTGGTTGCCTCAGGTCTCGTTTCTGGGCCACGGGGTGAATAAGGATAGGATCTCGGTCGACCCGAAAAAGATCGCAGCAGTGATGGATTGGAGCAGGCCGGGCACGCCCAAGGAAATTAGAAGCTTCCTAGGGTTGGTCGGCTACTATAGGAGGTTCGTGGATGGTTTCTCTACCCTGGCTTCACCTTTGACCAGGTTGACTCAGAAGAACACGGCCTTTTTTTGAAGCGAGAAGTGCGAAGAAGCCTTCCTGGAGCTAAAGAACAGATTGTGCAATGCTCCCGTTTTGATCCTACCTACTGAGGGTGCAGAGTATGATGTGTATGTGGATGCTTCGCATGTTGGTCTGGGTTGCATGTTGATGCAGGTTGGAAAAGTGATTGCGTATGGGTCAAGGCAATTAAAGTCTCATGAGAGAAATTACCCTATGCATGACCTTGAGTTTGCAGCGGTGATTTATGCGCTAAAGCTGTGGAGGCATCTACTTTATGGTGTTCAGTGCAAGATCTTCACAGATCATAAAAGTCTAAAGTACGTGTTCACACAGAAGGAGTTGAATCTGCGCCAGCGGCGGTGGCTAGAGTATGTGGCCGATTATGATGTGGAGATACAGTATCATCCGGGCAAGGACAATGTGGTGGCCGACGCCCTGAGCCGGAAGACGGGGAAGATCTTTAATCTCTTTGCCGATCGTTTAGTGGAAGAGTTCCTCCTGATGGATATCTCCGTGGGGTGCTGTGACTTGTAGAGCAGTTTGGTAGTGGCAGAGCCATCTTGGATTTCTCTTACCAGGTTGCACCAGAAGGATGATCCGGATCTATTGCATTTATATCTCAGGACTAAAAAAAAGAGTTACCGGATTTCTCCATCGACAATGCGGGTACTTTAAAGTACCATGGTAGGTTTTGCATCCCGGCTGTTATGGACATCCAGGTTATGATATGCAGAGAGGCTCATGGATCCAGTGTTGCCTACCATCCAGGATCTACAAAGATATATCATGAATTGAAACAGATTGCCTGGTGGTATGGGATGAAGGGTGATATTGCCTGATTTGTTGCTGAGTGCCACACTTGCAAGCGTGTGAAGGCCGATCATGGAAGGCCTGGTGGCAAGTTGACTCCGTTGGAGATCCCGACTTGGAAGTGGGAGAGTATTTCTATGGACTTCATTACGGGCTTACCTGAGATCTCCAAGGGGATTTGATTCTTTTTGGGTTATAGTGGACAGACTGACAAAGTGTGCTCACTTCGTGCCGTACAAGATTGACTATCCGATGGAAAAGATAGCAGAGCTGTATCTGAATGAAGTCATCTGTTTGCATGGTGTTCCTGTTAGCATCATTTCGGATCGAGACTCCCGTTTTACATCTCGCTTCTGGAGGAGTCTGCAAGAGGGTTTGGGTACAGATTTGAGGTATTCTACAGCTTACCACCCGCAGACCAATGGTCAGACTGAGCGAGTGAACCAGATAGTTGAGGATATGATCAGGTGCTACATCTTGGACCACGGTGGAGCGTGGGATGAGCGTTTGCGGCTTATGGAGTTTGCATACAATAATAGTTACCAAGAGAACTTGCAAATGGCTCCATTTGATGCTTTGTACGGGAGGCGCTGCAGAACTCCCTTGTTTTGGACCGAGGTCGGTGAGAGGCCTGTGTTAGGTCCAGATGCGCTCGAGGAAATGGAAGTCGCAGTGAAGCTTATTCGAGAAAAGTTTCATATAGCTCCGGAGAGATATGAGAAGAACGCTAACCGGCGTAGGTCTAAATTGGAGTTTTTTGTAGGGGACCTTGTGTTTCTTAAGGTTTCCGCGATGGTTGATGTTAAGAGGTTCGGTAAGAATCGAAAATTGGACCCGAGGTATGTGGGCCCGTTTAAGATTGTTGAACGGATTGGCGTGTCAGCATATAGGCTGGATTTGCCAGCAAACCTTCCTAGTGTTCATAATGTATTCTATGTAAGCCAACTACGGAAGTGTGTGCAAAGAAGTGGGCAAGTCTTAGATGTTGTGCCCCAGTTGGAGCCGAATCTTTCATATGCTGAGGTGCCGGTCCGCATTCTGGATACGCAAGATTGGGTGCTGCGTACAAAGTCTATCCCGATGGTGAAAGTCATATGGAAGAATCGGGATTTGGAAAGCACGACATGAGAGCTAGAGTCGGCTATGAGGGAGGCTCACCCTCACTTGTTTCCCTGATTTGATCGGTATGTTTCCTTCCTTGTAACTCCTGTTTGTTACTTTCCTTCTATAAGTAGAAGTAGTGTATGCAAAGTTTCGGGACGAAACTTTCTTGTAGGGGGAGTGACTGTAACGCCCCCGATGTTTTTTTTCTGCGATTATTTAATTCTCGTTTGGCGTTACGTTGACGCGTTTCCGGCTGAGCCGTTTGTTAGAGCGTGGTCTTAGCTCTTTAGGTTCCTTGTGTGGTTGTTGGTAGCCTATTAGGAAAGATTCCCTAGCAAGCCCGGTCTGATTTTGTGACTCGGTGAGGCCTCTTGGGGAATGCTTGTGTTTTGGCTTCGGGTGGTGATAACCCGAGTTTTGTTCGTCGAAAGTTGATTTCGACTTCGACATTGCGTTCGTAGCGTGAGTATTTAGCTACGGTCCAGATTTCATCGAATTCCGAGGATGTTCGGGTTTCGCGTCATTTTGTATTTTTATTTATAATAATGTGATATTATATCTCATATATAGATATTTGTTTTTAGAAAGTAGCAGTTATGGTGAAAAGGTGGCTGACAGCTTTTGGGTTGGCTAAGAATAGAAAGTATTTGGGACTTAGCCACTGACTATAAATAGTCTTAAATCAGAATAAAGACGATTTATTGTCTTTTCGGAATTAGAATAACCTCCATCCCTGTACAAGAGAGGAAAACCGGCGGGCTGCCCTTGCCTTCCACCGCCGAATTCGGGAGTTCTAGCGGTCGGATTTTCGTTCCGAGGGTAGAGCTGGACTGCTCTCCCCTAGATCTTCATTTCGACGGCAAGCTTTCTCCATTTCGTATCTTTCTATGGTGTTGTAGATTTTCGTTTGACCCCTCTCTCTCTCCGAAAATGTCCAGTCTTGCTCGGTTAGGTGTTTGCCGCCAGATCCGTGGGGAAGCAGAAAAGTCGGTCGAGACCTTTCGGAAATCAAGGCAAGTGGTGCTCCTGCACTTGCCAAGTAACTTGTTTTAGTTCCTTTTATACCTTGCCGCTCATAGATCACCCTGTTGCTTGGATATTAATGTTCAGTGTCTATTAGTCTTAGTCACGTAAATGCTTAAGCCTATTTGATCACTCTCTGTACAAGTTTATTCAAGAATTGGCCTTGTTGTTAAATTTTTTATCTTCTTTCTTGGACTTCCTGCTGTTAATTTGACTTGCTCTCGGGCTCGGAATAGAGAGATGAGAGTGGTGATGTTTTTCCTTTTCTACACAGTAACTATAGCCGGATAGTTGTGTTGTGGCCTTAATATTGGTTTTATACAAAGTAATCTGTCTTGGTTAGGCACGAATTGGGGGAAATTAGGCTTGCCTGTGTAATGGCTATATCAGAACCCCCCTCTTTTCCTTAGTCTAGTTGATTAGAGCATTTCTGGGCTAAATGAAGTGGTCTGGAGAGAGGGTACAAGAATTAGGTTGTAGCGTTTCTCTCTGGGGGCGTTGATTAGTTCAGGTTTGAGTTTCTCTGATTTTGCCTAAGTGTAAAATCGTTGAGTGAGGGAAGCTCACTCAACGTCGGGCTTGGTTTTTATGCTAAGTATAAAAGCATTGACAGCGTTGAGTGCACTCAACGCTACCAGGTCGGCGACGTTTGTCGTTTTCAGCTCAACGTTGTTCGTCGAACGGAGATCGACGATCTCCGGTTGCTTGAGATCGACGAAGATCGTCGATCTGAGTTCGACAAAAATCGTCAAGTTGAGGTCAACATTTTCCTGTGATCTGAGTTCGACGAAAATCGTCGAACTGAGATCGACGTTTTCCTGTGATCTGAGTTCGACGAAAATCGTCGAACTGAGATCATCGTTTTCCTGTGATCTGAGTTCGACGAAAATCGTCGAACTGAGATCGGCGTTTTCTTGTGATCTGAGTTCGACGAAAATCGTCGAACTGAGGTCGAAGTTTTCCTATGATCTGAGTTCGACGAAAATCGTCGAACTGAGATCGACGTTTTCCTATGATCTGAGTTCGACGAAAATCGTCGAACTGAGATTGGCGTTTTCCTGTAAGCTGAGATCGACGTTTATTTTTCCTTAACCGAATTTTTTTTTCATTTTCTTTTCTTCCCGAGTGATTACCTCCTAGGTGGGGATGTCTTGTCGGCCATTCATTTCTTCCTTTATTTTTGAGGACCGAATCGTGGGTTATGGCAGGTAGTGGTATTTTGACGCTCTAAAGGAGTGGGATGTTTTGTGTGCGAGCCGTGGCCGCCACCTTTTAGTCCCAGATACGGGCTGGGTATAGCCATGGTCGCCACCTTTTAATCCCAGGTACGGGCTGGGTATGTGGTGGCCTTGTGCTGACGCAGTGAATTTTAGTTGAAACTGTTTGTTTGGGGGACTGTTTTTTGGTCACCAACTCAGGTCCATGTTGTTTTACTACTGCCATTATTCACAATCTAGGATTGTTAGATGTTTCTTCCCTTGTAGATTGCAACATTTCTTTTTTTTGGGGCACATGTTTGCCTTGTGGACTCTGCGGGTTTTATGATAGGGTTGTTGCTGTTTTCTCGCACTTGGTGCAAGTGCGTCTTGTCTTGGACAGTGTTTGTCTGTTACTATCTTACTTTCTTCTCTTGCGTATCCTTTTATATAACACTTCCATGCAGCTTACTTGTTTTACTTGCTGAGGTATTCTTTCCTTCTCTGAATACCTCAGGTTTTGGATAGTAGCCGAGTAGGCGGCTAGTTTTGCCGTGTTGTTGGTGGTGATCTCTTGTCTTGTAGAGATCAGTGTCTTGGTCTTGTGAGGTAGTTTTCTGTTTTTCTTACAGACATACATGCTCGTCAGTGGGTTCGTGTCAGGTTGTTGATGCCCGCTGGTGGTTTTTACTTATGATACTAGATATGTTTCTTTTACGGCTACCTTTCTGGAGACAGTCTATTTGCTCTTGGGAAGATTTATGCTAGGTTGCTCGTTACTTTTAAACCTAAAAACACTATTATAAGTATATCTCATGATCAACATGTTTATAAAACTCATACACTACTTTCCATGCAACGTAAAAAGATCATTTTCTTACTTGTAATATAAAATAAATCTAGAGTCTTGCATAGTATAAGTTGACATCGGGGGACACTTATGCACTCTCATATGATGTCAAATATAAATAAAGTATTTTCGGCTGCGTATAAGTATAGTTTTTAAACTGTGGACTAGATGATCCACTGAGCCGAGGGATACGGCCTTTAAAATATAACTGTTTTTCTAATCATTAAACTTATGAATTTTCATAGTCTAGTAAGATGGTGTTCGCCTGAGCGTCGATAGTTATCCCCTATTTGAAGTGGCATCACGACGCGTGTCTTCTCATACTCTGATACTTCTTAAATTCAGAGAAAATACGGGCTGTGACACAGGCGAAGAGATGGAGTGACATGAACCACTCCTGTCCCATGAACCGGGGAGGAAGAGCCGTCTGCAACAAGGACCTGGGGAAACCGATCATGTGTTTCAAGGAGAGAAAAGCATTGAGGATTGCATGTCATGTGATTAGTTGCACCAGAGTCGATGAGTCATTTACCTTGAGTAACCACGTGAGCACTACCTGAGGAAGTGGCCACCAAAGAGGACGGCTTGAAATAGGAGGTGGAAGAGTCACCAGAAGGGCGAATATGTGGATGCTTCATCCAGCAGTGATCCACAAGATGCCCGGTGCGGCCACAGTGAGAGCAGAGGAAGCGCGAAGAACTACGGCCACCGTAATGGTGGTTGCGACTACCAGAGCCACTCTGTTGAGTCTGGTGAGCATATTGGTCTGGAGGAGGAGAGGACAGAAGCGGACGCTGAAGGAGAGATATAACTACGACAATGCGTGCAACAGTGGTATCCAAGTTGGGAGAGTCTGCTTCGCCCAAGATTTGTTGGTAGATCATGTCGTAGGACTCAGGGAGCCGTAGGAGGTAGCACACAACAAGAAGTTCTTGGAAGTGCTTGTGCTGTTCGGCTAAATCCACAGAGAAGGGGCGATGTTGAAGAATCTCATCCCCAAGAGCCTGGACTTGTTGATAAGCAGCAGCAGGAGACATGGAAGGACGGGCAAAGAGGTCTGCATACAAAGTATAGATGTGGGACGTCTGAGCCCCTTTCGAGTACAGAATAGTAAGATGAAGCCATGCCTTTTGACCGTCTCATCATGACGGATGACAGGAAAACAATCATCGAAAAGACAGTTAGCGAGCCAAGTGCCCACGAGCGCATCACTAGCATCCCAATCGTCAAACTCAGCGAAAGTGGGAGGAGGAGGGTCATCGTTGAGGTGGTGGCGTTTGCGTTGTGAGCGAAGAAGGAAGGTGAAGGAGACACTCCAATCCGGGTAGTTGGAACCGACAAGCTTGGAGACTATGCCAAGATTCCCGGAAGGAATGGGAGGAGGAGGCGGAGTTGTCACAGGAGTAGCATTGGTGGTAGAAGAGCCGGAAAGAGCCATGGAAGAGAAGCCACCCGGGTAGAGAGAAGAGAGAAAGGCCGCACGGGTAGAAAGAAGTCGACATAGAAAGACAAGGCAGAGAAAAGGCCGCGCGGGTAGAGAGAAGGCCGCTGCGGACACAGGGAAAGGGTTGGTAGTGGATAGGACAAGAAATCGCAGCGGACAAGAGAAGAACCCGCGGCGGACACAGGGAAAGAATTCGTGTGGGAAGATAGCAGGCCGCGCGAACAGGAGACCAAGAAGCCGCGTAAACAGGCCGCAAAGAGAGAGCGAGAAGAAGGTCGTGCCAACAAAGGGCAGCAACAAAGGAGGGAATGGAGGAGAGACCGCACGAACAAACGATAAGAAGGAGATAAAGCTGCATGGATAGGAGAAGGCACCTAATCAAGCGGACAAGATCGCGTCCTTTGATACCATGTGCGAACAGAAAAAGAGAATCCAGAAATTGGAATAATTGAAATCTTTATAATCTTAAAAAGATGTGTATTACATGGTATAACCTCCCTTTTATAGAATGGAGGAGATGGAAGAGATTACAATTAAATAATGTGGGACTAAAAAATTACATGTACAAGCGGTTTAACCTAAATACAAGCCGACCAAGCCGCGCGGTTTGACGAATGGGCAAACCGCCCGGCAACCACCAGAGGGAGAGAACAAGCCGCCACTAGAGAACGCCAGGTCGCCCGGTCTACAAGTCTCCAGGGACAGATCGACAGACCGCCAGGGCACCAACAACAACAGTCCTGCTACAAAATTGCTGGAGAGAAACTGACAGACCGCCCAGACTGCAATCCGCCAGAGTCAGACCACCAGACCGTCTGGTCTCTATTCTGTAACATGCTTGATGAACCTGGCTTATCATTGTAAAACATATAACTTTCATCAAATACAACATGAACAGACTCTTCCATAACTTGATCCCTCAAGTTATGGACCCTATAGGCCTTACTGTGGTCATTATAACCAACAAATATACCAACATAAGACTTCTCGGCAAACTTGGATATGTATGTTTTCCCATTATTTAATACATAACATCTACATCCAAAGATTCTAAAATAGGCCAAGTTTGGTTTTCTACCCTTCATAAGTTCATAGGGAGTTTATTCAATCTTTTGTTGATTGAAGCTCTATTAAGAACATGACAAGCTGTGTTCATTGCTTCAGCCCAGAAGTATTCTAGAAGTGAAGAATCACTCAGCATGGTTCTTCTAGTTTCAATGAGAGTCTTATTCTTCCTCTCAGCAATCTCATTCTACTGGGGTGTTCTTGGTGAGGAAAACTCTTGCTGAATCCCAAATTCTTCACAAAACTTTGTCATATAATCACATTGAAACTCAGTTCCATGATCACTTCTAATTTTGACCACAAAGCTATTTAATTCATTCTGAATTTGTTTGACAAAAGTTTTGAAGACATCAAGAGTTTCAGACTTTTTTCCTTAAAAAGAAAACCCAAGTGAATCTAGAATAGTCATCAACTATTACAAATGTGTAAATTCTCCTTCCTAAACTATGAACTGGCATAGGACCAAACAAGTCCATGTGCAAGAGGTATAAACACCTTACTGAATCTTTACATTCGATACTTTTGAATGTTGTTTTAGTTTGCTTGCCTTTTGGGTATGCTGAACACATGCTCTCCTTTGAGCATTTAATGTCAGGGCCATTCCTAACAAACTCTCTACTGAAAAGTTTGTTTATGACCTTATAGTTCAAATGATCTAGCCTCTTGTCATTTGACACAGTGTGAGGCTTTCTCATTTACAACTAAACATAAGGGTGAGTCTTACTTTAAACAAAGAAAATTCAAACAATACACATTCCCACATCTAGTGTCTGTCAAGATGACCTCTTGGTCACTTGACTTCTTAATTAGGCACTCATCTTTGTGGAAAGAAATATCATAGCCAAGATCTTAAAGTTGAATTATGCTTATATGGTTGTGTTGCAACTCTTCCACATAAGCTACTTTAGTGAGAGTGACTAAGCCATTTATGATCTTACCATAACCTTTTGTTATTCCTTTATTAGCTCCACCAAAGATCACCTTTGGTCCATTCTCCATGGGGATAAATTCCCTTAAATTTCCTCTTGTTCCAGTTATGTTCCTGGAACACCCACTATCCAAGTACCAGATTGGTCTATCTCTGGTTCTTGGACATTCCTGCAAAATAAGAATTTATTTTTCCATAGGAACCCAAGTTGTTTTGGGTCCTAGGTTCTTGTTAGTTGTGTCTCTATTAAAACCGCAGTGAGCTTCTTAACAGGATATATTTTCTGAATATGAGACACTGAGTAATTGAACTAACAGTTCATGACAAAGTGTCCTACCTTTCCACAACACCAACATTCATATCTATTGTACCTCCTCTTTGGAGGAACAGAAGGAACTTTATGCTGACATCCATTAGTACATGAATCAGCACACTTGACGTTATAATTTGAATGGGAGCAAACAAGTTGTTTTGTCTCTCAATTACAACTATCCTCCTTGGAACAGGCACATTAGGAATAACTTTCCTATTCACATATGAACTTGGTCCAACTTGTCCGGACTTCTGGATTTCTTTTCCTTTAGTCTGAATTACAGGTTGTGGAATGACTGGACCCTTTTGTCATGTTAGCTTTTTGCCTCTTTTCTTCTTGGGTTTAACTTACTCAAGACAACATCCAGGTGTTGCTGAGAAGGTATCTATAATAGGCAATGCAGTTTTAGGTTTAGAAAATTATTGAACTAAATTTTTCTCATTCAGGAGTTTGAGTTCCAGCTCCTGAAATATTGTATCCTTTTGCTTCAGCATTAAGATTTGATCATCAATGACCTTAGTCAGTATTGCCAACTTAGAACTTTGAATACCAATTTTCTGAGTATCCATCCTATGATGATACTCAAAACCTTTTAGTGATGCTATCTCTTCAGCTTGTTCTTTGACAAGCTTCTTGCTATTTACTAGGGCTTCCAACAGCTTTCCAAATTTGACTGTTTGTTATTATAGTTCAGTCATAGAGTCAGTCTTATGTGAATCATCCTTTGAGTCACATGAGTCTAGCTCATCCTCAGTCTCATAAATAGAAGTTTTAGAACATGATGAATTATCATAGATTACCTGAGTATCCTGACAGTCAAGAGCTTCTATGTCTGGGTCATCAGATAGTATCATTAAATTAATCTCAATTTCTTCTTCAGAATCACCATAGTGTGATGAAGTTGTGGAGCTTTTCCCTTTATAAATAGTCTTTCTTATAAACTCCTCTTCATAGGAGTACAGTCCAGCAAGCTCTTCTTCTGACTCAGTTGAGTCAGTATCACTATCAGATAAGGTCTTGTATTTCTTTGCCATTAGAACTTTCTCTGATTTCTTGTTCTTATAGAACTTCTTTTCTTTTGACTTTTTGTCTTCCTTCCTTTTTACTGGACAGTCAGCTATGACAAGCCCAGGCTTGTTACAACAAAAGCAAATAATGTCAGTCTTAGATTGTTTGTTCTGATGAGAATCATACCTGACCACAAATTTATCTCTGTGATTGTCTTTGCTTTTACTGGAGCTTGATCTAGAAGGTTACTTTTTATTCCACTGCTTCCTTCTCCTTAGCATTTTCTTGAATCGCCTGGTAAACAATGCTAATTCATCATCTGATAATTCTTCTGATGAAGAACAGGCTCCAACGCTATCTGTATCTTCATCCCTTCTAGGTGATGATGAGATTTCTCTTCTAGCTTTCTTAAATGTATCTGCTTTGAAGGCCACAGATTTTTTCTGAGTTGAACTTCTGGCAGATTCTGCTTCAGCTTTTCTAGAGTTTAGCTGAAGCTCATGTGACATGAGTTTCCCATACAAGTCTTGGGGTAACATATTTCTTAGATTCCTCATTTCTCTTACAGCACAAATCTTGATGTCTCATTCTTTATTTAGGGACCTCAAAAACTTGTCATTCAACTCATAATATAAGAAAATTCTGTCATAGTTTCTTAAGTCATTAACAATTCTAAAGAACTTTTCATAGTATTGTTTTATAGAATCAGTCTTTCCTTGTATGAAGGCTTCTACTGCTGGTTGAGGAGAGATTTTTTATCATCTCTTACTTCTTATGTTCCTTCCAAGTATACTATGAGTGTATCCCACATCTCCTTGGATGTATTACAGTGCACAAAATTCTGAAAGGTTGAATTGTCTATTGCACTGACTATTATATTATGTGCCCTGTTATCCATGGTGGCAAGTACCACCTCATTCTTTGTCATTTCTGAAAGTTTTTTGGGGGTTTGAACATTTGCATCTAGGACTGATGTCTTCATTGGTACATATGGTCCTTCTTGTACAGTGACAAAGATTCTTGGATCTGAGGCTTCCATGAAAAATCTTACTATTTGTTTCCATATAACAAAGTTATCCTTAGTACAAATAGGCAGTTTCATATAACTGAGTTCTATGTGTGAATTAGAAGCCATGTAATGACCCGGCCCACGACACGCTCGTCAACCCTAAGCGACGTTACAGGGCTGCAGCCCGTGACACCCAAACCCATCTCCGGCCTGTTTCTCAGCACGGTGTGTTTTTTGAGCATGCTAGGTTTTGAACCCAACACCTCCTTAACAAGGCACCTTCAACAACCCTCATCACCAACTGAGTTGCACTTTTTATGTAATGACCCGGCCCACGGCACGCTCGCCGACCCCAAGCGACGTTACAGGGATGTAGCCCGTGCCACCCAAACCCATCTCTGGCCTGTTTCTCAGCACGATGGGTTTTTGAGCATGCCAGGTTTCAAACCCAGCACCTCCTTAACAAGGCACCTGCAGCTCAGTCGGTGATGAGGGCTGTTGAAGGTGCCTTGTTAAGGAGGTGCTGGGTTCAAAACCTGGCATGCTCAAAAACCTATCGTGCTGAGAAACAGGCCGGAGATGGGTTTGGGTGGCACGGGCTGCAGCCCTGTAACGTCGCTTGGGGTCGGCGAGCGTGTCGTGGGTCGGGTTGTTACATGCCATAGATCTGAAATTTCTCTAATACCCATTGGATCTTTTTCAGCCTGTTAGGTATTTCTTGAATAATCTGGCTCTGATACCACTTGAAAGATAATCTTATGGGTAGATAATCACCAAGAGGGGGTGAATATGTGACTTTTTCAAGGTACTTTAGCAAATCTTTATCACTTAAAATATTCAATAGTAAGAGAATTCAGAACACAACACAAGTAAAATTAATCCACAGCACACACAGAATTTATAGTGGTTCCCCTTTCTTGGGTACATACACTTTCCCCTTCTTCCTCACTAGCAATGTGCTAGATAAGGTTATAGCTCCTCCTCTTTAACTCAGATCCAAAGATCTTACAGGCTCAGTTTCTGTTAAGAAACCTATACTCAGAGCAACAGGTCCTACCTCAGAGATTCTCTCAATCTCCTACCTCAGGTCTCTCAAGAACCCTACCTCAGTCTTTATAAAATAGGCCTACAACTCAGTGATTTACCCAAAACGACTTACCTCAAGTCCCTCAAAAACTCTACCTCAACCTTTATGAAATAGACCTACAACTCAGAGATAAGATCTCATACCCACTCAAATCTGAAGGAGATCTTACAAAATATAGAAGTAAGAATGAAAAATTACTTCACATAAAATAGAAAATCTGTAATCTGTTATATCTGTTAGCACAGATTCTTCAATTCAGCAGCAACGAATCTCTTCTTGATAAATTGGCTGGCTAAAAAGTTGCTTTTTTGGATCTATTATCTTCTTGATGTTGATCAGCTTGATAACCTTGAAGAAATTATAGATCAGATCCATCTTGATCTTCAGATCGATTTATACAAAGGATCTGGAGATTTTCTTGAATACCTTCGTCTCCATCCTCCTCCTCGGGATTGGAATATGAATGAGAATTTTTTGTTTGCTCGATTGATTCTCTCTCTCTTGTTGGTGTAGACTACCCCTTTATTTATAGCCTTCATGGATGGTGATGAATTGTAAATATACATATTTTTATGTACATTACTTAAGTCGTTTTCATTTATTTTTGTCATTTTTACTTGTTTTTATTCAATAAAATGCTCCTATTTTTGTAAATATTTACTAACTTGTTTTATTTTATTTTTCAGAAAAAAAATAAAAATCTGCAAATAATTTTCAAGTTACGGCCGTGACTTATTGGTCACGCCAGTGATCAGGCCGTGATTCGTCAAACCCATGGAATCAGCGAATTTTAAAGAGAAATTTCCGGTAGACGATTTCCGATCGACGATTTTAGCTCGACAAATTCCGATCGACGATTTCAGCTCGACTTTCTGTTCGACGATCGTCGACACCTCCGCGACACGCCCAACGTCACGCCCGTGACCTAGGGCGTGACTCATCTTCCCGCTTGACGAAATTCTGCTCGACGATTTCCGCTCGACAAACTCGCGCTCGACGATTCTCCAGCAGCTCGACGATTTTTCAACTCTACACTTTCCGCTCGACGTTTGTCGAGTGTCGACACCAACCGACACGCCCAGAGTCACGCCGTGACCTGTGGCATGACTTCTCCACCTGGATGACAAGACCCGCGCGACGACTTTTGACGCACCGCGCCCAGATCCACCTCCTCGACACGCCCAGAGTCACGCCCGTGACCTGGGGCGTGACCAACGCGAGACCGACACGTGTCCAGCCCGAAGTCCACTTTCACGTCAAATCGACGGCCGCATTTTGTACAGTGCTGACACGCCCCCCCTACACGCCCGTGTCAGGGGGCGTGTACTTATGATTTTTTTTTCTCTATAAATACCAGCTTGCTGTAAGAGTTTTTGTTCCACTTTTTGGTTCCATTTTGTATAGAGTTATGCTGCTCGGATGAAGTCCAAATGCTATGTAAGGGATTTTCTCCCCCTCTCCTTAGTTTTTATTTTCGTTCCTCTGTAACCCGTGTTTTTACTTAAAAAAATGTTTTTTCCTCTTTATATGGTTTGGGAATGAATCTAAGTAACACACCTTATACAATCTTATTTGTTTTTGTTTTTAATTTTGTTTTTTCGTTCTTTTCTAAGGGTTTGTGTGTGTATGAGTTTAACTTAGTTTTATTGCTTTCATAATCTTCATAATTTTCATAGTTTAGCTTTTCCGTTCATATCATGTCCATCTTTATGAGTTTATAAAAACGTTTTAAAAATGGTTTTTTATCTTTTTTGCTAGTTTTGTTCGTTTTTATCCGTAAAATGTTTTACTCTTTTTAACTTTATTATCACTTTTCTAGCATTTTTATAAAATCATAAGAATGAAAATTTAATTGTTTTAATTTTTCATGCACTTTGATTTTCATTTAAAACTTTTGTCCGTTTAATTTTTCCGACTTCTTTTTATGCATTTCTACCGCATTCTAGCGGTAGAAATGTTTTCGTTTTAATTTTTCGAGCACTTTCATTATTGCATTTATTTGCAAACTTTTCCGCTCGTTTAATTTTTCTTTTCACTTTTTATGCATTTCTACCGCATTCTAGCGGTAGAAATGCAGTTGTTTTAATTTTTAGGTAGCTTAGTTTTTTCATTTCTGTACGTGTGTGCATTTATTTTCGCCTACTCGTTAAGAGTTAAATGGCGCATTGTTTTTATTTCATTCAGTAGAGTGTGAGTTTTTAATTTCCTGTTGTGTGCGTGAGTTTTTACTTTATGTCGAGTGCGTGTGTTTTACTTTTGGTTGAGTGAGTGCATTTATTTTCTCCTACTCGTTTGAGTAAGATCTGCATTTATTTTTCCCTCCTCATTTGAGTAGGATTTGTGTGTGTGTGTTTTCAATTATGTCGTGTGTTATCGTGAGTTTTACTTTCTGTAGAGTGCGTGCGTGTGAGCATTTATTTAGTCCTACTCGTTTGAGTAGGACCCGCTTTCATTTCTCCCCGAAAAATATATAACTTTTCGTAGAGTGAGTGCATTTATTTTCTCCTACTCGTTTGAGTAGGACCTGCATTTATTTTTCCCTCCTCATTTGAGTAGGATTTGTGTGCGTGTGTTTTCAATTATGTCGTGTGTGTGCGTGAGTTTTACTTTCTGTAGAGTGCGTGCATGTGAGCATTTATTTAGTCCTACTCATTTGAGTAGGACCCGCTTTCATTTCTCCCGCCCATGCATTTGCATTGGGACTCGCATTTTATTGCTTTCATTTCAGTCCTACTCGTTTGAGTAGGACTAACTTTCCTTTACTGCTTTCATTTACTACTTTCACTTTCATGCTTTCTTTATTGCTTTCCTCACAAGCCGTCCCCATTCCGATGAGTGACTAATCGTTCTTAGCCCTCAGTATCGAAGAGCATTGGGACAAATAAAATAGCTTTAAATAATTAAAGCTCCTTATTTTCTAATTAATTAAAATTACTTAAGGTTTGCCTAGGGTCTACAACGCGTAGAACCACATAATCGATGTGTGGTCTCTATTTCCGTAGTCCATACGCTAGCTAGCCGAGAGGCCGTGCGTATGGACCGATCACCCCTTGGTAAAAAGAGTTCCGCACTAACCCTCGAGAGAGGAGGCACGCCAACTCTACCGGATTGGTTTCCCCACCCAATAGCGGGGTTCTTAGCATAATGCGCGCGTTAAGAGGAATCCTTCGTCGTACTAACGTTCAGTCGAATAGTCTTAGAGTTCAGGTGAGCGATAGCCCTATAGCTAGGTGAGCTCATTCTAGTGGAACCTCCACGGCCAAGTCTCCGCCTTAATTAATTTGAAATTTAGGATCTCTTTTTATTAAAAGTTTATTTTAGTTCAAATTCTATTCGATGCGTTCGCGCTAAGCTCATCATCGGCTCCATCTTTATTGCTTTCATTTTCTGTTTTTCTGTCTTATTTTTTGCTTTTTTATATATATATATATATATATATATATATATATATATATATATATATATATATCCCGACAAGATAATTATCGGTAAAATAATAGTCCCCTCCAGGGAAGACTAGAAATAATCGAACCGACCCCGAGAATAATACGACCTCGATATTCCACCTAGAATATCCTGTACTACTCACGATAGATGCACTTACCTCCTTTCGTTAAAACTCGATCACATCTTTTTATATCCAAATAAATAAATACGCGCGCCCCATTTTCTAAATAAAAAACCACTTCCGCTTTACTTAAATAAAACCGCCCGGGCCGCCGCGTTCGCGAAATATTTTTGGAGTTTTAACACGCATCAGATGGATAGTTACTGAATGATGACATTAGCACCTGACATCATACATCAAATTCTCCTTCAGATTGTTTTTGTTAATATATCTTATTCATGTAGCTGATGTGGCAGTACATACTTGTCTTGACACTTCTGTGTTGACTCTGCACATTTTCTGAAACATAAGTATCGAGATGTACAAAGTGTGTCGACACTTGTGTTGAGTCATCTTAGCAGTCTCGACACAATTCTACCTTGAAGAAATTTTTTCAACTGAAACTTGAGAGTGTCGAGTCTGTTGACTTGTCTCGACACAAGCATTGTCTGTGCCGACATCTTTTGTTCTGCCTTGTGTCGAGATAGTTGAGCTGTCTCGACACACCTGTCCGCCTGATGTCGGAAAGACTATCTTTAATTCTTCATTGTGTCGAGACAGTTGATTGGTCTCGACAAAATTTTACTTAGTAAAATTTCCTGTCTTCTTTGTGTCGAGACAGTTGTATTGTCTCGACACAACTGCTTTAACCTTTACAGTGTCAAGTATGCTGACTTAGTTTTTAAGGTGTCGAGATAACTGACTTGTCTCGACATAGCTTTCTTGAATCTTATATGTGTCGAGTAAACTGACTTGTCTCGACACAGCTTCTTTAAAGGTGTCGACAAAGTTGAAGTGTGTCGACACTTTTGTACTTAGTCAATTTTTTACACTGTAAGTTGCTGAATGTAGACTGTGCTGACTTGTCTCAACACAGTTACTGCAAAGTTGTCGACACAGTTAAGGTGTGTCGACACTTTTGAACTTTGACAATTTTTCTTCAAAATCAAGTTAGCTTCTTGTGTCCACCTATTCAATCAATATGTAATCATGCAAACATAAACTAAAATATACATCAAATACAAATATGTGTATATCATTGAGTTGAAAGGGCTTATTCAAATCAAGTACATTGTGACCTGTGCAAACAGAAAAAAGAAAGTCTAGAAAATGAATAAACAGAAACTTTTGTATTCCAAAAAAGTTATCAATAACATAGTATAGCCTCCCTTTTATAGAATAGAGGAGATGAGAGAGATTACAAATAAATAATGTGGGACTAAAAAATAACATGTACAAGCGGTTTAACAAAAATACAATTCGCCAAGCCGTGCGGTTTGATGAGTGGGCAAACCGCCCGGCAACCACAAGAGAAAGACACCAAGCCTCCACACTAGACCGCCAGGTCGCCCGGTCTCCAAGTCATCAGTGACAGATTGACAAACTGCCAGAGCACCAACAACAACAGGACTGCCACCAAACCGCAGGAGAGAAACCGACAGACCGCCCGGACTGCAACCCGCTAGAGACAGACCGCTAGACTGCCCGGTCTCTAATCTGCAACACTCCCCCTCAAGCTGGAGCATATATATCGATCATGCGCAGCTTGTCGCAAATGTGATGAAAGGAGGCGGATACTGGCTTGGTGAAAATATCGGCCAACTCTTTATCGGAGGTGACGAACGGAGTACAAATTTGTTCCTTCAGAATCTCCTCTCGAATGAAATGGCAGTCAACTTCTATGTGCTTGGTTCTCTTATGGAAGACCGGATTTTTAGAGATGTATATGCCGGCTTTGTTGTCACAAAATATAGGTAGAGGATAGTCATAGACCTCTCCTAAGTCAATCATGAGAGCTCGTAACCACTTCAGCTCACACATGGTCGATGCCATACTTCAGTATTCTGCTTCTGCACTGGACCTGGAGACTACCTACTGTTTCTTACTTTTCCAGCTCACAAGGTCCCCCCCCCCCACAAAGGTACAAAAACCTGAAGTAGACTTGCGGTCTCCTTTGACATCAGCATTGCTTGAATCGGAGTATGCTTCAACCCTTAAATGGTCATTCTTCTGAAAGAGGAGTCCTATCATGGGAGCTGATTTAATATACTTCAATATCTTCAGGGCCGACTATAAATGGCACTCCCTGGGAGCTTGCATGAACTGGCTAACCTTGCCAATAGCATAGGCAATGTCAGGTCTGGTCACTGTGAGATATTTGAGTTTACCAACCAGACGTCTGTACCTCGTAACATCAGAAAGAAGAGGAGAGTCATCTGTCCATGTTTTATCTTCTCCAGTCGTCATGGGACATCAGGCAGGTTTAGCCCCAGTCAACCCTACCTCTTGTAACAAGTCAAGAGCATACTTCCATTGGGAGAGGACAAGAGAAGCAGGCTTCCGAGAAATTTATATCCCCAAAAAGTATTTTGGAGAGCCCATATCCTTAGTAACCAGGTGTTGTCGAAGATGCTTCATTGTCAAGATTATCCCAGCCTGGTCATCTCGAGTAAGAAGAATATCATCCACATATACTGCAAGCACCACTAGACTCAGAGAAGTTTTATATATAAATAGGGAGTGATCAGTAGAACTCCTCGTAAAACCAACAGCCGCCACAATCCCGCTAAACTTGTCAAACCAAGCGTGAGGACTTTGTTTTAGGCCATAAATAGCCTTCTTGAGTCGGCAAACCTGTATCTCCCCCTGAGCAACATACCCTAGAGGTTGCTCCATGTAGACATCTTCCTGAAGATCCCCATAAAGAATGGCATTCTTCACATCCAGTTGTGAAATGGGTCAATCTCTGTTGACAGCCACAAAGATAAGGACCCGAATAGTGCTGAGACGAGTAACTGGAGAGAAGGTGTCAAAGTAATCAACGCCATAAGACTGGGTAAAGACCTTGGAAACAAGTCGAGCCTTATAACGATCCACACTGCCATCGGGGAGGAATTTCACCACAAAAACCCAGTGACAACCAACAACATCTGTGCCAACAGGAGGAGGAACCAGGGTCCAGGTACCCCGTTCAATGAGAGTAGCAATCTCTTCATCCATGGTAGCATTCTAATGCGGAATGTCAAGGGCCTCCTGATAGGAATGGTGGGTGGAAGTGGAAGAGATAGCCAGTGCAAAGTCCCTACAAGCAGGCGTCAGATGATCATAGGAAACAACTCCAGCAAGCGGATGTTGGGTACAAGCCCGAACCCCTTTGCGAAGGGCAATGGGGAGGTCCAGGTCAGTAGGAGCCTCAGTATCAGGAGCATCCATGGTGGATGCAGCTGGCCCGAGAGGAGAGAGCGACAGCGGCGAGGAGGAAGGAGATTGCGGAGTTGGAGAGGGTGGAGATGGAGGAGGAGGAAAGGCCTCAGTAGAAGGGGATGGGCTAGAGGGAAGAGGAGGAGGAAGATTGGATTCCACAGGAAGAGAAGAGGAGTCGTTAGAGAAATATGAAGCATTCTCAAAGAAGGTAACGTCCGCGGAGACAAACTGTTTGCGAAGGATGGGGTAAAAATAACAGTAGCTTTTCTGAGTGATAGAGTAGCCCAAAAAGACACATTTGGTGGAGCGAGGGGAGAGTTTGTCATGGGTGGCGGAGGGAGCATGCACAAAGGTCATGCAGCCGAAGATACGAAGAGGAAGAGGAAAGGGATCCTTTCCTGGATAGAGAATGGAGAAAGGCGATTTACATCGGAGAATAGTGGTGGGAATGCGATTAATGAGGTAACAAGAAATGAGAACAGCATAGCCCTAGTAGGAGCGGGGGACATGCATTTGCGTAAGTAAGGTACGAGCAACATCAAGGAGGTGACTGTTTTTGCGTTCTGCTACCCTATTTTGTTGGGAGGTGTAAACGCAACTTGTTTGATGAATAATTCCATGTTGCATACAAAAGGATAAAAAAGCTTGACTAACGTATTCTTTGTCATTATCAGAGCGTAATACTTTAATAGAAACATCAAACTGATTTTTGATTAAATGATAGAAAGATTGTCATACATCAAATAGTTCAGAGCGTTCTCGTAAGAGATACACCCAAGTACATCGTGAGAAATCATCAATGAAGGTTACAAAATAAGAGCTACCCCGACCAACGGTGAGGGTAGGAGCAGGGCCCCAGATATCGGAGTGAACAAGATCAAACGGACGGGTAGAACCACGACCTTGCTTTGGCGGGAAGGAGGAACGGTGATGCTTGCCAAGCTGATAGGCATCGTAGTTGAGAGGAGAACTGTCCGGAGGGAGGTGAGGTAGCAGCTGATGAAGAAGCCGTGGAGGAGGATGCCCAAGGCGGAGATGCTATTGTAGGATATCTGTAGAAGAGGAGGAGGAGACGAAGAGAGCAGAAACATTGTCGAGGAAGTAGAGGCCGCCGCTCTCAGTCCCAGTAGCAATTGTCCGTTGGGAGCTCGGATCCTGAAAAGAGCAAGAAGTTGGAGTAAATGTGACGGAGCATTGAAGCTGTTTGCACAAAGAGGTAACTGACAACAAATTGTAGGGAAACTTGGGCACATAGAGAGTGTCGGCTAAGTGAAGAGATGGAGTGACATGAACAACTCTCGTCCCATAAACCGGGGAGGGAGAGCCATCTGCAACAAGGATCGGAGGCAACCGATCATGTGTTTCGGGGAGAGAAAAGCATTGTGGATTGCCTGTCATGTGATTAGTGGCACCAGAGTCGATGAGTCATTTACCTTGAGTAACCACGTGAGCACTACCTGATGAAGTGACCACCAAAGCAGATGTCTTGGAAAAGGAGGTGGAAGCGTCACCAGAAGGGCGAAGATGTGGATGTTTTAGCCAGCATCGATCCACAAGATGCCCGGTGCGGCCATAGTGAGAGTAGAGGAAGCAAGAAGAACTCTGAATACCAGAATGATGGTTGCGACTTCCAAAGCCGCTCCGTTGAGTCTGGTGAGCATATATTTCTGGAGGAGGAGAAGACAGAAGCGGACGCAGAACAAGAGATGTAACCGCGGCAATGCGTGCGGCCGTTGTATCCAAGTTGGGAGAGTCCGCTTCACCTAAGATTTGTTGGCGGATCATGCTGTAGGAATCAGGAAGGCGGAGGAGGTAGCACACAACAAGCAGTTCTTGAAAGTGCTTGTGCTATTCGGCAAGATCCGCAGAGAAGGGGCGATGTTGAAGGATCTCAGCCCCAAGAGCTTGAACTTGTTGATAAGCGGTAGCAGGAGACATAGACGGACAGGCAAAGAGGTCCGCATACAAGGTATAAATGCAAGACTTCTGAGCCCCCTTTGAGTATAGAGCAGCAAGATGAAGTTATGCCTTCTTGACCGTCTCATCATGACGGATAATAGGAAGACATTCATCGAAAATACTATTAGCGAGCCAAGTGCGGACAAGCACATCGTTAGCATCCCAGTCGTCAAATTCAACAGAATTGAAGTGGTGCCAGGAGGATCATCGGTAAGGTGGTGGCGTTTGCGTTGTGAGCGGAGGAGGAAGGTGAAGGAGATGTTCCAATCCTGTTAGTTGGAACCAACGAGCTTGGAGACAGTGCCAAGATTCCTGGAAGGAATGGAAGGAGGGGGTGGAGTTGTCACAGGAGTAGCGTTGGTGGTAGAAGAGCTGGAAGGGCCATGGAAGAAGCCGCGCGGGTAGAGAGAAGAGAAAGGCCGCACGGGAAGAAAGAGGCTGGAGCGGATAAAAGGCCGCACGGAGAAAGAAAACCGCAGCGGACAGAAGATGAATCCGCAATAGAGAGAAGGAAGAAGTCGCGCGAGAAGAGAGTAGGCCGCGCGAGCAGAAGACTGAGAAGCCGCAAAAACAGTCCACGGAGAAGAAGAAGGTCGCGCAAACAAAGAGCAGTGACAAAGGAGGAGAGGCTGCACAAACAAGAGACAAGAAGGAGAGCAAGTCGCGTGGGCAGAGGAAGGAACTGAATCAGGCGGACAAGATCGCGGGCTCTGATACCATGTGTGAACAGAAAAAAGGAAGTCCGGAAAATGGACAAATAGAAACTTTTGTATTCCAAAAAAGTATCAATAATATGGTATAGCCTCCCTTTTATAGAATGGAGGAGATGAGAGAGATTACAAATAAACAATGTGGGACTAAAAAATAACATGTACAAGCGGTTTAACAAAAATACAAGATGCCAAGTCGTGCGGTTTGATGAATGGGAAAACTGCCTGGCAACCACAAGAGAAAGACACCAAGTCTCCACACTAGACCGCCAGGTCGCCCGGTCTCCAAGTCGCCAGTGACAGATTGACAAATCGCCAGAGAACCAATAGCAATAGGACAGCAACCAAACCGCAGGAGAGAAACCGACAGACCGCCCGGACTACAACCCGCCAGAGATGGACCGCCCGGTCTCTAATTTGCAACATGACCAATGTACCCAACAAATCCGTGTGCATATGGATCAATCGAGGACGATCAACATGAATGGAAAGAACTGGAGTATCTGGAAGCCGAGGATGTAGGATCTCTTGTTTTGCAAGGATCTCTACACTCCATTATTGGGGAGTCCTGGTATAATGTTGGATGACGTGATTTGGATGACGATGGACATGAAGACAGTTGGGTTTATTTGTCAGTGGCTAGATGATTCTGTTTTCCATCATATATCTACCAAGACATCCGCCCAGTCTTTGTGGAAAAAGCTGGAAGCATTGTATGAAAGGAAGACAGTAGATAACAAGGCTTTCTTGATCAGGAAGCTTATGAATCTTAAGTATCGAGAAGGTTATCAGATGACAGAGCATCTCAACCTTGCCCAGAGCATCATCAATCAGTTGGATCGTATGACGATCACCCTGGGTGACGAGCTTCAGACCTTGATGGTCCTCAGTTCTTTACCAGAGGGTTGGGATACCCTTGTGGGGTAACACCCCAAATCCCAAATTTGGGTTCAGGCTGGGCAACACGGCCTGGGACACGGGCGTGTCACAGGCCGTGTCATGCTCGGTTGAGCAACCTGTCGAGTGCTCGACGAAAATGCACTCGACGAGTTCTCAAAAGGGAACACGCCCTGTGACACGGGCGTGTCCGAGGGCGTGTCCTCCTCTGGTCGACGAACTCCACTCGCGTATAGCTCGATGAATTCTTGAGAGGGCATACGGCCTGTGAAACGGGTGTGTCACATGGCCGTGTCCTCTTCTGTATACTCGAGTGGGTCTCGAGGGGTGGTCTCGCGTAGGTCTCGAGTGTCTCGAGTAAGGCACATAGCCTAGGACACGGGGTTGTTAGAGGTCGTGTCCTGCCCAATTACTTGAGTGGTTCTCTCGAGTAGGTCTCGAGTGTGTCTCGAGTAGGGCATATGCCCTAAGACACGGGCGTGTCGGCCTGTGATACGGGCGTGTCACATGGTCGTGTCCTGTTCTGGATAAGTCGGTTCGTGCGGCGCTTAAGGTACACGACATGTCACCGGCTGTGTCAGACCCGAAATAGCCATTTCAGAGAATTTTGTAGTCGTTCATTTCCTTCCTCTGGGATCTGATGGCCCAGGTTTCTCCTTGCTGCTTTAAGGCCGAAATTGAGAACAAAAGTCTCATTTTACTTTTAGCCATTCTCTTTCTAAAAGAGCTAGAAAGAAGGGAGAGCAAGGAGGAGGAGGAGAAGGGATCCGGACTCCGGTGGAGCTTGAGAGTTCCGAATTAAGGTCCTAGGCTAGATTTGTGAAGGCAAGCACGTTGTGGTGCTTTCCAACCGGCTAGATTTTCCATGGCTCTAAAGCGGTTGTCAAGGGTAATGATCTTCCTTATTGGACATGTGAAGTCCTTCATTTTGGCATGTGCATGGATTTCCCCCGCCAGAGGGTGGATTGTGAAGGGATTTCCTTGGGTTGATTCTTGAAATCCCCAATAGTCTTGCATATAGATACGGAAATATGTAGTACGGAATAGACATACTGTGTGAATCCCATCTGGACAGGTTGGTCTGGATTGGTGATGTTTCATTTGCACATCAGAGAAGACTCCGTGGATAAACATGTAGTTTGTGGAGTCGATGAGTTAGACCTATGAAGGGCAGTAGCGGGAAGTACTGGAGTGGTAGTCCAGGAAAATACCCTTGTGATGCTTGTACTGTGTATGATGGCAAGACCAGTTTTCTAGCGCTGCAGGATGCTGCAGACTTTGGGCGGAGTTGGGTGCAAAAAGTGAGTTCTGCAGAACCCGCTAAGCGTTCGTGAAGTACGCTAGCATGAACTCCCCTTGTTGATTGTGAAGCCAGTCCCTTGGCAGACATTGTGGTTATTGTGAAGCCAGTCCTTGGTGGACAGTATGGCTATTGTGAGCTTGATGAGCTCTTGAAAATGCCTCGTGCCGAACAAGAAAGGTGAAACCAACCTGTGTCTTATATTTGGCCTTGAGTACGTTGGTATTCGGTGATGGCAACGCGACTTGAGCAATGGGGGGTGTTGATCCGTGCCTGTGTTATGTCTGTCCGACTTGAAGACCTAAAAGTGCGGTCAGTTGGAGTGCATAATGAGAGTCTTAGGCCTGCGCGCCGGAAAGACTAAATGCTCAATTTTACCGTAGGGTTTTGGACCTGGAACGATGGTGGGACCCTGGTTCGCCGGTACAATAAGAATGTGCCCTGAGTGCACGGATCGTTGGGCCGCGTGGCTGATGGTTGTGATGAATTATTTGTGCGTGAGAGCATAATGTGTGATATCTCTATCTGCCTATGAATTGCTATGCCTGCAGGAAAGGAATACCACTGCCCTGGGAAAGGGGTAGGGTCGTTATAAATTGGTCAGCTGAATGCTGACCGTTGTCTTATTTTGCCACTGCTTCTTGGGCTGTCCTTATGTAGGTGCTGGAGATCCGAGCGGGACATATAAAGGCTGAAGTCCCTGCTGCTGCTGCTACTGCTAGCCCTTGAAGGCTATGCAAAGAATACTGTGTTTTGTTCATGTGTGGCCGGCCTGCGCGCCGATGTTTGAAATCCACACTATTGTAAAGAGTAACTGTAAGGCCATAAGGCCCAACGATGTTGTATTAGTGTGCATTCCTTCGAGAGTTGTTTTATACATGTGGCTGTTTATACACACTTATGGACATTCATGGTTGGAGTTCAATATTACTGTTAAAATCTTTCGCTAGCATGCACTGAGTTACGGTGCGATTATGAATTGGTATTAACCTGTAACCTCCCCGCCTGTTTTATGGCATATGGTGTGGGGCCCGGCCGGACCTTCTATTATATGCTATATGAACGGATGGAGGCGTTACATTTTGGTATCAGCCTGTCTCGATCTTTAACTTTCGAATTCGTGGTCGAATTCTTTTTTGGGGTGGTAAGCACGTGTAAGTGCGAACCACGTTAACACTAATGAACTCTTGAATGTCCACGTAGGAATGCAAATACACTTGTTTGAGGAACCTGTGTGTTCCTATATTGTTATTATTGCTTGTGTGAGGTCTCTAATGTGTGTCTTGTTTACCTATAAGTGACTCGTAGTGGTGCTGGGCAGTCGGAGCCCCAGCATTCTGATGAGAGTACGGCACTAGCTGAGGTGCCTACACCTCCCCCTTCTGCGAAAACTATCTGCTTAGTTGCTGAGGAACTGTTTGTAATGTTTCAAGCATAGCCTAGTAGGCTAGCGCAGCCGGCAGTGGTGTTAGAACGGGTTGCGGCGAGGCCAGAACCTATTACGGCTATGGATCCTCGAGCAGCTGAATGACAGCTGAAGTAGTTTATGAGCTTCAATCCCCCTACGTTTACGAGTGTGGGATCCCCTACGCAGGCGGAGGATTGGTTGTCGCGCGTCAAGCGTATATTGAGGAAGATTAGAAGGTCACCTTGGCCACCTTCTTATTGGAAGGAGAGGCTCGATTATGGTGGGACGAGATTGAGTTACACCACTTAGTGGGCAGGCAGTTAACACAAGTCTCGATCGAGGAGTTCTCGCGACTATTCCTGGCAAAGCACCTACCAGCGGCACAACGCATTGCCATGAAAAATGAGCTCTAACAGCTAACGCAAGGAGAAAGTAGTGTTGAGACTTACCTGCATGAGTTCACAAGATTGGGATGTTATGCGGGCTCCATCTTTGCCGATGAGCAACGAAAAACCAATAAGTTCTGCGAAGGATTGTGGGATGAGTTGCGATTCCTGCTCTCTAGTTCCGTGAACCAAGGGTTTCAGGCGTTGGTTGATATTGTGTGTGCGCTGGAGAAAGATTTGAAGCGGGTGCAAGGAAAAAGGGCCTTGGCTGTGACAAAGCCAGAGTTTAAAGCGCCCTGACCTAGAAAATCGTATTATCAAAAGAAATGGGGCAAGATATCCAAGCCTTCTAGGCAAGCTCCTTCAACAGTTCTGTCGGGGGCCACTTCGAGGACAGATACTCGTACCTGCTTTACGTGTGGCAAAGTGGGGCATATAGCCCGTGATTGTCGGACTGGTCCATTAAAGGGTGAAAAGAAGACGGGAGCGTCTTATGCGGAGAAGGGAAAGGCAGTGGTGGAGTCCTATGTATCCCAGGCGCAGGCCCGAGTCTATAACCTTGGCCAATAGGAGGCCATAAAGCAAAGTGACGTCGTCACAGGTATGAGTTAAGTTATTGATTGCTTTTCTTATTGCATATTTTGTTTGTGTCTTGCGTGTGATGTGGTTGCCATAGGCTTTGTTATGATTTAGAATACGCTAGCGAGAGCACTATTTGATACGGGTGCTTCGCATTCATTTCTCTCTAAGGACTTTATAGCTCGAATTGGAATACCTAGTCACGTGACGACAGAGAGCGTAAAGGTGTTATTACCGAATGGTTGTTTGATGCTTGCAGATAGGGTTTGCGATGTGGCGGTTCAAATGGGAAGTCGGGATTTTTGTTTGAATGCATCTGTGCTACCGATATCGGAATTTGATGTGATCTTTGGTATGGACTGGCTCGCGGAGCAGCATGCCTTAATTGATTGTAAGTCAAAAGAGATCACACTGGGCCAAAATACCTAGCTTGAGACTAAGTTCGCTGGTATGCGAGGAGTGAGCGGGACCTTGATGTCTGCACTCCAAGTCGTCAATGCTGTTCGGAAGGGCGCGGAGTTATTCTTCATGCTGATTCAGGCTGTTGAACCAAAGGCCAATATGAGTGATGTTCTAATTGTATCGGAGTTTGTGGATGTGTTTCCTAAGGATCTTCCTGGGCTACCACCCTAGCGGGAGATTGACTTCACGATTGAGTTGGTGCCAGATGCGAAATCTGTGGCGCGCTCGCCATATCGCGTCGCGCCAAAGGAAATGACTGAATTGAAAGTTTAATTGCAAGAGTTGCTGGAGCAGGGATATATACGCTCAAGTATGTCACCTTAGAGCACACCTATTCTGTTTGTGAAAAAGAAGGACGGTGGTTTGCGGTTATGTATTGACTACCGTGAATTGAATAAGCTGACAGAGAAGAACAAGTATTTGATTCCACGGATAGATGAATTGTTCGATCAGCTAGTGGGATCAATCGTATATTCCAAATTGGATTTGAAATCTGGATATTACCAATTGAGGATTCGGGAAGGTGACATTCCCAAGACCGCATTTGGAACACACTACGATCATTATGAGTTCACTGTAATGTCATTTGGACTATGTAATGCGCCATCAGTATTCATGGATCTAATGCACCGAACATTCCGAGAGTACTTGGACCTGTTCGTGATTGTATTCATTGATGATATTTTGGTGTACTCTCAATCGAAAGCTGATCATGCAAACCACTTGCGGTTGGTGTTGCATACCTTGCGAAGGAATAAGCTCTACGCCAAGTTCTCAAAGTGTGAGTTTTGGCTGTCGTCGGTGGCTTTTCTTGGCCATGTGGTAAGTGGAGAGGGCATAATATAACGCCCCGAAACTCAAAAGAGCGACAGGAGGCGTTTTGAGCCAAGTTTGGAATTTGGCAGGGGTCACACGGCCTGGGACATGGGCGTGTCATAGGTCGTGTCCTTGGCGAGTTGTGGCATGTTTAACACAGTCTGCTGTGTCGACATGGGGCCTGCTGTGTCGACACGGGGCCTGCTGTGTCGACACGGGGCCTGCTGTGTCGACATGGGCCTGCTGTGTCGACACGGGGCCTGCTGTGTCGACACGGGGCCTGCTGTGTCGACACGGGGCCTGCTGTGTCGACACGGGGCCTGCTGTGTCGACACGGGGCCTGCTGTGTCGGCACAGGGCCTGCGGTGTAGACACAGGGTGTGCTGTGTCGACACAGAGTGTTGACACAGGGGTCTTGACAGGGTCTTGACTAAATGTCCCGACACAGTTTGAGTTTGTCGCGGACGTGTCCTGCTACGGTTTGTGAACCGTGTGGTGTTCGACCCAGTTTTTCCATGTCAGACCTGGATCGTAGCCGTACATTTCTTTATGATTGGGATCCGAAGGCTAGAGGTTATTCCTATTGGGATATACCCAAGTGTAGGGTTTCAAAACCCTCATCTTTTGTTCGCTGGTTCTCTGTCTAAGTTCTATAGAGAGGGGAGAGCAACGAGGAAGAAAAGGTCTAGATCCGGTCACCGGCGGAGCTTCGGAGCTCCAAATCGCGAACCGACTTCGGATCTACGGAGGCAAGGAGAGGGCGGTGCTTTTCATCTGCATACTTCTCCATGGCGCCAAGTAAGAACGCTAGGGTAACGATTCTCTACTTGAGCATGTGAAGCTCTACTTCTTTTGCATAGGGAAGCCCGCTCTCGCGAGTTTGCGGTGAGTTTGAGGCGTTCCTTCGGGTAGACATGAATAGTCCCTGTTGTGTACATGTAGAGTCTGTAATCGAGAACGGATATAGGCATGATGTGTGAAACCTACCAGGTCAAGTTGGTCTGGATTGGTGATGTTGCATTGCATAAATGGCCGGAGAAGACTCCGTGCAAATGTTTGTTTTTCGGGTTTACTACGTGGTAGATTGCAACAGGGAGGCTTGGGTATTAACCCCAAGGTGCACCTGAAAAACTGGGCAGATGCGTGATTCTGCCAACTTGGTGGCCTGGGAGCCAACTTGAACATAACCGGGTTATGTGAAGTGTGTAACGGAAACGGGACTCGGGAGAAGTTTGACTCGCGCATATGACTTAAATTGTCATTGCGATGTGAGCACGGGTTAGACGGAACCGTACCCGCTCTATGTCGTTCGGTGTGATTCATTGGCATAGATGAGGGTCTTCGACGGTCTATGGCTTAAATTGACGTGACCGATGCCGGGAAGACAAAATGCTCATAATTTGGCCGTCAAAGTGGCGGTGGTGAGACCGGGGTGTCTATGGATTAAATTGACGTGACATTGACCGATTCACCGAGAATGTGCCCTGAGTGCACGGGGCGTGTGGTTGTGCGTGCCAACGCCTGTGATGCAATGTATATTTATACTGCTTGGTTATGCTAATAAAGTGAAGGGAAGGAGCATCGCCGCCCCAATTTGGGGGCGGGATCATTATAATTTGGTCAACATTGCTGACCGTTGCTTTGGTTTGCCACCGCTGTGGTGGATTGTGCTTGTAGGTGCATCGGAGCCGAGCAGTAAATAGCGGGCTAAAGCCCAAGTTGTTGAGCCGGCCCTTGAAGGCCTAATTTTGAGTGTTTTTTTTATTCATGTATGGCCGGCCTGCATGCCGAGGATTGAAAAACATGTAATTTGAGGAAAACAATTGTAAGGCCATGAGGCCAGTACTTGTGTATTTGTACTTCATTCCTTTTGGCTTATTAGTGGACATTCATGCTAGTGTTGGGTTCTTTATTAATGCAACTTTTAATTGCTTCCGCTAGAATGACTCTGTGTAGGATGTTGGATTGGTTGGATGGTTTCCATTGAGTAACCACCCGGTCTGTATGTGGTATATGGCGTCGGGCCCCGGCCGGACCTACTGCTATATGCTATGTGACGGATAGGGGGTGTTACGAATTTGGTATCAGACTACTAGTTTCGGTCGGGTTTAAAATGAATTCGTGGTCGAATTCTTTTTAAGGAGTGGTGAGCACATGTGTGTGCGTCATCGTTATAACAGCAAAAGAACCCATGAATGTCCACTTAGGAATGAAAAATACACGTGTTTGAGGAACCTGCGCATTCCTATAATTGCGTTTTGCAATTTTGTTTGGTCGCTTAACAGTATTTTGTACCACTATAGGTGACCAGAAGCGGTGCTGGGCCGTCGGAACGCCGAGTTTTTGAGGCTAGTAGTGCACCAAACGATGCTCCTGCAACACCTCCATCGGCTGAGACCATACGATTGGTGGCCGAAGCAGTGTTTGTCATGATCAATGTGCAACCTGCAAGGCAAATGCAGCAGCCCGCTCCTGCGATGGAGCAGGTACCTCTTTCAAAGGTTGAGCCGAGAAGAGTGGAGCAGGTAGTAGTAGAACCATTGGTGCCGAGGAGTGTAACCGAGAGACAGCTCAAACATGTCATGAGCTTTAATCCTCCGGTATTCTCGGGGTTGGGAACCCCATCTCAAGCTGAAGACTGGCTCTCCCGTGTGAAGAGAGTCTTGACAGCGACGGAGACGGAGGAGTGGCAGATGACCACTATAGCTACATTCCTGTTGGATGGAGACGCTAGGCTGTGGTGGGAGGGTTTGGAGCTGCATCTATTGAGAGGAAGGCAACTTACAGACGTCTCGATGGAGGAGTTCTCGAGACTATTTTTGGCTAGGTACCTCCCTTCGACTCAGGGAATAGCTTTGGAGAATGAGTTCCAGAGGTTGGTACAAGGAGAGAGTAGCATGGATGAGTATCTCCACGAATTCACTCGGTTAGGTCGGTATGCTAGCTCCACCATCGCTGATGAGGAGCGCAAGACAAACCGATTCTACGAAGGTCTGAGAGATGACTTGAGGCTACTACTCTTGGGGTCGATGACGTAGGGCTTCTTGACCCTAGTGAACACGGCCCGGCCCTTGGAGAAGGACATGAATAATGTTCAAGCGAAGAAAAGCTTGGGTGATAAGAAGTCTGAGTTCAAGGTGTCGGCTAACTCAAAGTCTGGGTACCATAAGTTCTTTAAGAAGGCTAGGACTTCGGGTCCAGCTCCTTTTTCTGGTGCTTCTGGGGCGACTACGGGTCGGACCCCGGGTGCATGTTTCACTTGTGGAAAGCCGGGGCACTTTGCCCGTGACTGCTGGAGCGGACGTCCCAAGTCCTAAAGGAAGCCGGGAGCAACTTATGAAGAGAAGGGTAAGGCGGCGGAGTCAACCGCGTCCCATTATGCTCCGGCTCAACCAAGGGTTTATAATCTTGGCCAACAGGAGGCCATCAAACAAGCAGATGTGGTGACATGTACGGTTTAATTTGTAGCAAGTTAAATTTCTTTAAATACTTGTTATGTGTATGTTACCTTACCACTGCTGTTTAGGATTTGTTTTGATTTGTGAGTTTCCGGCGAGAGCACTCTTTGATACGGGAGCTTCACACTCCTTCTTGTCTGAAGGATTCATATCGCGCATCGGAGTACCTTCTTCGATGGAGAAGGACAAGTTGGGTGTGTTGTTACCGAATGGGTGTTCGATGTGCGCAGATAAAACCTGCGGTGTTAAGATTCACATTGGGAATCAAGAGTTCGATCTACAAGCGTCGTTACTACCGCTGGTTGAGTTCGACGTTATATTTGGCATGGACTGGCTCTCGGAGCAGCAAGCCTATATTGATTGTTGTCGCAAGGAAGTCAAGTTGGAAGCAAGTCGTGAGACGACTTTTACGGGCTTGAAAGGGTCGAGCAAGACGTTGATGTTTGCTCTTCAGGTGGTGAAGGCGGTTCGTGCTAGTGCAGAGCTGTTCTTTACACTAGTGGAGGTTGCAAAGCCGAAGCCTACGTTGGATAGTATTTCAGTGGTAGCTGAGTACCCTGATGTGTTCCCCGCCGATCTTCCTGGAGCCCCACCTCAACGGGAGATAGATTTCACGATTGAGCTAGTGCTAGGTGCGAAGCTTGTGTCACGATCTCCGTTTCGGCTAGTGCCTAAGGAAATGGCAGAGCTGAAGGTGCAACTTCAAGAGTTGTTGGAGCAAGGGTTTGTGCGTCCAAGTTCATCCCCTTGGAGCGCACCGATCCTCTTTGTAAAGAAGAAGGACGGGAGCTTGAGACTTTGTATTGATTATCTAGAGTTAAACAAGCGAATGGAAAAGAACAAGTACACTATCCCAAGGATCGATGATCTTTTTGATCAGTTGGTCGGGTCGACGGTGTACTCTAAGTTGGATCCCAAGTCTGGTTACTATCAGCTGAAGATAAGGGAGAGTGATATCCCTAAGACAACGTTCAGTACAAGATACGGGCATTACGAATTTACGGTCATGCCGTTTGGGCTCACTAATGCGTCGTCGGTGTTCATGGATTTGATGAACAGGACCTTCAGGGAGTACTTGGACCATTTTGTGATTGTCTTCATCGACGATATTTTGGTGTACTCGCAGAGTGAGGAAGATCACTTCAGGCATCTTCATTTGGTTTTGGAGATGTTAAGGAGGAATCAATTGTACGCCAAGTTCTCGAAATGCGGGTTTTGGTTGTACTCAGTGGCGTTCCTCGGTCATATAGTGAGTGGAGAGGGTATTGCAGTGGATCCGGCGAAGATTATTGCGATGCGAGAGTGGCCTGAGCTTTCTATGGTAGAGGAGGTCCGGAGCTTTCTGGGGCTTGTCAGCTATTATAGGAGCTTCATGGAGAACTTCTCGCGGATAGCGTTACCTCTCACTACTTTGATGAGTAAAGATTAGAAGTTCGTTTGGACGCCGGAGTGCGCGCGAGCTTTTGAGGAGTTGAAGTGTCGGTTGACTACGGCGCCAGTTCTTAGTTCGCCGTGTGGGACCGAAGGTTTTGAGATTTATAGCGATGCTTCGGGCAATGGTTTGGGTTGTATGTTGTTACAGCATGGAAGCGTTATAGCATATGGCTCGAGACAGCTGAAGGTGCACGAGAGGAACTATCCGGTCCATGATTTGGAGTTAGCGGCCGTGATTTTTGTCTTGAAGCTGTGGAGACATTATTTATACGGTGTGAAGATTGATATCTACACCGATCACAAGAGCCTGAAATATTTACTGGATCAGAAAGATCTGAACATGCGACAGCGTAGATGGATGGAGTTCCTGGGAGACTATACGTTTAAGATCCACTACGTGCCTGGTAAAGGCAATGCAGTTGCGGACGCATTGAGTCGCCGGGCCCATCTCAAGCCAATTGGTCGTCGGTCCATGACGAGCGGTTGGTTCGGGAATTAGAGGCGTTAGAGATCTCTTGCGTAGACAAGCAATCAAGTGCTGAAGCATTATTGAATTGGACTGAAGTCCAATATGACCTGGCAGATCGGATTCGGCAGGCTTTGGATATGGATGTCCACATGAAGCAACTCATGATAGAGGCTCTGGATGGGTCAAATTCCCAATTCGTTGTGGAGGACGGATTACTTTGGAAAGACAGACGTCTGTGCATCCCAAACGTGGGCAATTTACGGGTGGAATTGTTGTACGAGGCGCATCATACCAAGTATTCAATTCACCCGGGGAGCACGAAGATGTACCGCGATGTTAAGAAATTGTTCTGATGGCCAGGACTGAAAAAGGATGTGGCGCTCTACGTGGCGAAGTGTCAAACTTGCACCTTGGTGAAAGCAGAGTGCCAAAAGCCAGGAGGATTCTTGAAATCCTTGCCTATTCTAGAGTGGAAGTTCGACGACACTACTATGGACTTTGTGCACGGGTTGCCAAGGTCGCAAAAGGGAAATGACGCCATTTGGGTGGTCGTAGATCCTCTAACGATGGTGTCGCATTTTATTCCGCATAGGAATGATGATCCGGTTGAGAAATTGGCAAAGCTGTATGTGGATAATATTGTGCGGCTTCATGGTGTACCCCGCAGCATCGTGAGTGACCGAGATGGGTGGTTCACGTCCAATGATTGGAGGCTGGTGCAGCAAATGTTGGGGACAAAGCTGAGTTTTAGCACAGTCTTTCATCCTCAAATGGATGGGCAGACCGAGAGGGTCAATAGGACAATCGAATACATGCTTCGCATGTGTGTCCTGGACTTTGGAAAGCAATGGGAAGATTACCTATACTTGGTGGAATTCGCTTACAACAATAGCTACCAGGCAAGCATTCAAATGGCGCCCTTCGAGGCCCTTTATGGTAGAAAATGTCGCACGCCTTTGTCTTGGTTGGAAACGGGTGAGTCAAAGTTGTATAAGCGACTAGAGGTGGATGATGCTACTTATTTGGTGAGAACCATTCGGGAGAGGTTGTTAATCGCTCAGGACCTCCAGGCTAAGTACTATAATGTCAAGCACAGGAACGTGGAGTTCGTTGTTGGCGATTGGGTGTACTTGAAGATCAAGTCGTTCAAGGGTGTCTCGCGGGTGCGGCGCTTGAAGAAGCTAAGCCTGAGGTACCTTGGACCGTTTGAGGCTCTGGAGCGGATTGGTGAGGCAGCGTATCGGTTGAAGCTGTCAGTGGAGCTTAGTGGTCTACATGATGTATTCCATATATCGGTGCTACGGAAGGCAGTGTTAGAGCCTACGCAAGTGATCGCGGTCGATCAAGTGTCGGTCGATAGTGGGTTGACGACGAAGGTCAAGCCCATACATATTGGGGACTCGGAAGTAAAGTGGCTACGCAATAAAGAGATCAGGATAGTTAAGGTCTGTTGGGACAATTGCGGTCGGGAGGAGCTCTCTTGGGAGCGAGAGCAGACTATGCTTGAGAAGTACCCGGAGTTGTTTTGCTCAGGTACCGTTTAAGTCTTATGCTTATCTTTCCTTTATGTAATTTCGTGGACGAAATTCTTTTAAGAGGGGGAGAGTTGTAACGCCATGAAACTCAAAAGAGCGACAGGAGGCGTTTTGAGCCAAGTTTGGAATTTGGCAGGGGTCACACGGCCTGGGACACGGGCGTGTCATAGGTCGTGTACTTGGCGAGTTGTGGCGTGTTTGACCAGTATGTTGTGTCGACACAGGGCCTGCTGTGTCGACACAGTGCCTGCTGTGTCGACACAGGGCCTGCTGTGTCGACACAGGTCCTGCTGTGTCGACACAGGGCCTGCTGTGTCGACACAGGGTGCGCTGTGTCGACACAGGGTGTCGACACAGAGTGTCGACACAGGGGTCTTGACAGGGTCTTGACAAAATGTCCCGACACAGTTTGAGTTTGTCGCGGACGTGTCCTGCTCCGGTTTGTGAACCGTGCAGTGTTCGGCTCAGTTTTTCCATGTCAAACCTGGATCGTAGCTGTATATTTCTTTATGATTGGGATCCGACGGCTGGAGGTTATTCCTATTGGGATATACCCGAGTGTAGGGTTTCAAAACCCTCATCTTCTATTCGTTGGTTCTCTGTCTAAGTTCTAGAGAGAGGAGAGCAACGAGGAAGAAGAAGTCTAGATCCGGTCACCGGCGGAGCTTCGGAGCTCCAAATCGCGAGCCGACTTCGGATCTACGGAGGCAAGGAGAGGGCGGTGCTTTTCATCTGCATACTTCTCCATGGCGTCAAGGAAGAACGTTAGGGTAACGATTCTCTACTTGAGCATGTGAAGCTCTACTTCTTTTGCATAGGGAAGCCCGCTCTCGCGAGTTTGCGGTGAGTTTGAGGCGTTCCTTCGGGTAGACATGAATAGTCCCCGTTGTGTACATGTAGAGTCCGTAATCGAGAATGGATATAGGCATGATGTGTGAAGCCTACCCGGTCAAGTTGGTCTGGATCGGTGATGTTGCATTGCATAAACGGCCGGAGAAGACTCCGTGCGAATGTTTGTTTTTAGGGTTTTCTACGTGGTAGATTGCAACAGGGAGGCTTGGGGATTAACCCCAAGGTGCACCCAGAAAACTGGGCAGATACGTGATTCTGCCAACTTGGTGGCCTGGGAGCCAACTTGAACATAACCGGGTTATGTGAAGTGTGTAACGGAAACGGGACTCGGGAGAACTTTGACTCGCGCATATGGCTTAAATTGTAATTGTGATGTGAGCACGGGCTAGACGGAACCGTACCCGCTCTATGTCGTTCGGTGTGAGTCATTGGCATAGATGAGGGTCTTCGACGGTCTATGGCTTAAATTGACGTGACCCATGTCGGGAAGACAAAATGCTCATAGTTTGGCCGTCAAAGTGGCGGTGGTGAGACCGGGGTGTCTATGGCTTAAATTGACGTGATATTGACCGGTTCACCGAGAATGTGCCCTGAGTGCACGGGGCGTGTGGCTGTGCGTGCCAACGCCTGTGATATATTTATACTGCTTGGTTATGCTAATAAAGTGCAGGGAAGGAGCATCGCCGCCCCAATTTGGGGGCGGGATCGTTATAATTTGGTCAGCATTGCTGACCGTTGCTTTGGTTTGCCACCGCTGTGGTGCATTGTGCTTGCAGGTGCTTCGGAGCCGAGCGGTAAATAGCGGGCTAAAGCCCAAGTTGCTGAGCCAGGCCTTGAAGGCCTAATTTTGAGTGTTTAATTTTATTTATGTATGGCCGGCCTGCGTGCCGAGGTTTGAAAAACATGTAATTTGAGGAAAACAATTGTAAGGCCATATGGCCAGTACTTGTGTATTTGTACTTCATTCCTTTTGGCTTATTAGTGGACATTCATGCTAGTGTTGGGTTCTTTATTATTACAACTTTTAATTGCTTCCGCTAGAATGACTCTGTTAAGGACGTTGGATTGGTTGGATGGTTTCCATTGAGTAACCACCCGGTCTGTCTGTGGTATATGGCGTCGGGCCCCGGCCGGACCTACTGCTATATGCTATGTGACGGATAGGGGGTGTTACACATAATAGTGGATCCGTCAAAGATAAAATCCATACGGGAGTGGCCGGTGTTGTCTTCAGTGGCCGAAGTCAGGAGTTTCCTTGGACTGGCAGGCTACTACAGACGCTTTGTAGAAAACTTCTCGCGGATCGCTTTGCCTCTGACCATACTAACGAGGAAGGATTAGAAGGATCTGAATATGCGACAACGAAGGTGGATGGAGTTACTTGGGGACTACACCTTTGAGATTCATTATACTCCCGGGAAGGGAAATGTGGTCGCTGATGCCTTGAGTCGTAGGACTCCGTCAAGGGCAAGTTGGTTGCAGATGCATGATGAGCGTCTGATCCAGGAGTTGGAAGCATTAGAGATTTCTTGTTTTGACAAGAATTCCACAGCCGATGCATGTTTAAACTGGACGGAGGTACAATATGACCTTGCAGACAGGATTCGACGAACAACGTAGCTGGATGAAAGTCTCCAACGCTATGCAAAGGAGGGGCTAGATGGCCAATTCTCCTGGGATGATGGCCTTTTGAGGGAAGAGGTCCATTTGTGCGTCCCGAGTATGGGTAAGTTGCGAGAAGAATTGATGTATGAAGCGCATCATACAAAATACTCGATTCACCCTGGGAGCACAAAAATGTTCAAGGACATGAAAAATTGTTCTGGTGTCCAGGCCTAAAGAAAACATAGCTCATTATGTGGCTAAATGTCAAACTTGTGCTTTGGTGAAAGCGGATGCTAGAAGCCTGGAGGTTTCTTGAAGTCGTTACCGATTCCGAAATGGAAGTTTGATGATATTTCAATGGATTTCGTGCATGGGTTGTCGAGATCTCAACGCGGGAATGATTCAATCTGGGTGATTGTAGACCGGTTGACGAAAGTGGCTCACTTGCTTCCGAACAAGCGGGACGATTCAGTGGAAAGTTTGGCAAAGCTTTATGTGGAGCAGATTGTACGACTGCACGGTGTTCCTCTTAGCATCGTGAGTGATCGTGATGGGTGATTCACATCGAACGATTGGAGGCTAATCCATCAATTGTTGGGAACAAAGTTGACATTCAGTACGACCTTTCATCCCCAAACGGATGGCCAGACTGAAAGGAGCAACAAAACATGGAGGATATGCTCTGAATGTGCGCCCTGGATTTTGGTAAGAGATGAGAAGATCATCTCTATATGGTGGAGTTTGCCTACAATAATAGTTACCAAGCGAGCATCGGTATGACACCGTTTGAAGCTTTGTATGGTCGTAAGTGTCGTACACCGTTAGCTTAGGAAGAAGCAGGTGAATCGAAACTCTATAAGCGTAAAGAAGTCGATGAAGCTAACTCGACGATATGCTCTATTCGGGAGAGGCTACTGATATCCCAGGATCGACAAGCAAAGTACTACAACGCCAATCACCGGAATGTGGAGTTTGCGGTGGGCGATTGGGTATATTTAAATATCAAACACTTCAAAGGCGTGTACCGGATTTGGCGTCTGAAAAAGCTCAGTTTGATATATCTTGGTCTGTTTAAAGTGGTGGAGCGAGTTGAGGAAGCTGACTATCGGCTAGCTCTTTCGGCAGAATTGAGTGGATTGCATGATGTGTTTCACATATCTGTGCTTCAGAAAGCCGTCAAAGATCCAGCTCAAGTGATCAAGAACAATCATGTGTCGGTTGAGTATGGGCTAACGACGAAGGTTAGGCCCATTTGAATCGAGTATAGAGCCTATAAATAGTTGCGGAAGAAGACAATTGGGATGGTCAAAGTCTGGTGGGACAACTATGGTCGTGAGGAGCTAACATGGTAGCGAGAGCAGACCATACGAGCTGAATTTCCCGAGCTGTTTGGGTAAAATGTTGTACAGTGCACCCCTTGTTGTAACAGACATTGTGGAGTTATAACATCTTGTTTTTGTTTCCTTACTGTGTACAAATTTCGGGACGAAATTTCTTATAAGGAGGGGAGGATTGTAACACCCCAAATCCCAAATTTAGGTTCAGGCTGGGCAACACGGCCTGGGACACGGGCGTGTCACGGGCCGTGTCCTGCTCGGTTGAGCAGCCTATCAAGTGCTCGACGAAAATACACTCGACGAGTTCTCGAGAGGGAACATGCCCTGTGACACGGGCGTGTCCGAGGGCATATCCTCCTCTGGTCGACGAACTCCACTCGCGTATGCACTCGACGAATTCTCCAGATGGCACATGACCTGTGATACGGGCGTGTCACATGGTCGTGTCCTCTTCTGTATACTCGAGTGGGTCTCGAGGGGTGGTCTCGCATAGGTCTCGAGTGTCTCGAGTAAGGGACACGGCCTAGGACACGGGCGTGTCAGAGGCCGTGTCCTGCCCAATTACTCGAGTGGTTCTCTCGAGTAGGTCTCGAGTGTGTCTCGAGTAGGGCACATGCCCTAAGACACAGGCGTGTTAGCCTGTGATACGGGCATGTTACATGGCTGTGTTCTGTTTTGGATAAGTCGGTTCGTGCACCGCTTAAGGTACACGGCCCGTGACACGGGCGTGTCACGTCACGGGCGTGTCACAGGCTATGTCAGACCCGAAATATCCATTTCATAGAATTTTGTAGCCGTTCATTTCATTCCTCTGGGATCTGATGGCCCAGGTTTCTCCTTGCTGCTTTAAGGCCAAAATTGAGAAGATAAGTCTCATTTTACTTTTGGTCATTCTCTTTCTAAAAGATCTAGAAAGAAGGGAGAGCAAGGAGGAGGAGTAGAAGGGATCCGGCCGCCAGTGGAGCTTGAGAGTTCCGAACTAAGGTCCGAGGCCAGATTTGTGTAGGCAAGCCCGCTGCGGTGCTTTCCAACTGGCTAGATTTTCCATGGCTCCGAAGACGTCTTCAAGGGTAACGATCTTCCTTCTTGGACATGTGAAGTCCTTCGTTTTGGCATGTGCATGGATTTCCCCCACTAGAGGGTGGATTGTGGAGGGATTTCCTTGGGTTGATTCTTGAAATCCCCAATAGTCTTGCATATAGATCCGGAAATGTGTAGTACAGAATAGGCATGCTATGTGAATCCCATCTGGACAGGTTGGTCTGGATTGGTGATGTTTCATTTGCACACCGGAGAAGACTCTGTGGATAAACGTGTAGTTTGTGGAGTCGATGGGTTAGACCTGTGAAGGGCAGTAGCAGGAAGTACTGGAGTGGTAGTCTAGGAAAATATCCTTGTGATGCTTGTGCTGTGTAAGATGGCAAGACCAGTTTTCTGGTGCTGCAGGATGCTGCAGAGTTTGGGTGGAGTTGGGTGCAGAAAGTGAGTTCTGCAGAACCCGCTAAGCGATCGTGAAGGATGCTAGCATGAACTCCCCTTGTTGATTGTAAAGCCAGTCCCTTGGCGGACATTGTGGCTATTGTGAAGCCAGTCCTTGGTAGATAGTATGGTTATTGTGAGCTTGATGAGCTCTTGAAAAGGCCTCGTGCCGAACAGGAAAGGTGAAACCGACCCGCGCCTTATATTTGGCCTTGAGTACGTTGGTATTCGGTGATGGCAAGGCGACTTGAGCAACGAGGGTGGCTGATCTGTACCTGCGTTATGTCTGTCTGACTTGAAGACCTGAAAATGCGGTCAGTTGGAGCGCATAATGAGAGTATTCAGCCTGCGCACCGGAAGGACTAAATGATCAATTTTACCATTGGGTTTCAGACCTAGAACGATGGTGGTACCCTGGTTCGCCAGTACACCAAGAATATGCCCGGAGTGCACAGATCGTCCGGCCGCGTGGCTGACGGTTGTGATGAATTGTTTGTGCGTGAGAGCACAATGTGTGATATCTCTATCTGCCTATGAATTGATATGCCTGTAGGGAATGAATACCACTGCCCAGGGAAAGGGGTAGGGTCGTTATAAATTGGTCAGTCGAATGCTGACTGTTGCCTTATTTTGCCACCGCTTGGTGGGCTGTCCTTGTGCAGGTGCTGGAGAGCCGAGCGGGATATATAAAGGCTGAAGTCCCTACTGCTGCTGCTGCTATCCCTTGAAGGCTAAGCAAAGAATACTGTGTTTTGTTCATGTGTGGCTGGCCTGCGCGCCGATGTTTGAAATCCACACTATTGTAAAGAGTAATTGTAAGACCATAAGGCCCAACGATGTTGTATTAGTGTGCATTCCTTCAAGAGTTGTTATATACATGTTGCTATTTATACATACTTGTGGACATTCATGGTTGGAGTTTAATATTACTGTTCAAATCTTCCGCTAGCATGCTCTGAGTTATGGTGTGATTATGAATTGGTATTAAAATGTAACCTCCCCGCCTGTTTTATGGCATATGGTGTGGGGCCCCAACCGGACCTTCTATTATATGTTATATGAACGGATGGAAGCGTTACATGTGGTGTCATTGAGCAATTCAGCACCAGATGGTGTTGTGTCAATGGAGATGGTGACGAGCTTTCTATTGAATGAGGTGCTGAGAAGGAAGGATTCTGGAACTCTTACATCAGATGCCCTACTCATGGAGGTTAGAGGTTGGCATCAGGTGAAGAAGGAGGGGAAAACAAGGGGCAACTCCAGAAGCAAGTCCAGGCTCAAGTCCAAGAAGGAGTTCAAATACTACTACTACAAGATGAAGGGACACATCAAGAAGGATTGTTTCAAGTGGAAGCAAGATCAAAAGGGGAAGGGGAAAGAAGGAGAGTCCAGTGGTAACACGGGAGAGGCCTCAATTATGGAGGTGGAGACTCAGTTTTTGCACTGCAGTGAGACTGCATGTCATGAGTGTGTTGACACTGACTGGGTTGTGGATGGTGGTGCTTCTTATCATTGCACACCTTACAGGGATTACTTCTATTCCTATACTGCTGGAGACTAAGGACTATCCGGATGGCAAATGTCGGTGTGTCCAAGATAGTAGGCAATGGAGATGTCCACCTGAAGACTGATCTGGGGTTGGTTATTCTCAAGGGTGTCTGGCACATTCCTAATTTGAGAATGAACCTTATCTCCGTCGGGAGACTTGATGATTGCAGCTATACCAGTATTGAAGGAGGAGGTGCCTGGAGGCTGATGAAGGGGTCCATGGTGGTGTCCCGAGGCAAGAAATGTTGTGATTTGTACCAAGCAAAGGCCAAGATCTGCATTCCTAGTGTGAATGCAGCTGATGACAACTCCATGGAGTTATGACACCACAGACTTGGCCATATGAGTGAGAAGAATCTCAAGCTGCTGGTGAAGAACAAGGTTCTACCAGAGCTATCAGGCAGTATGCCAGACACCTGCGTTCACTGCTTAGCTGGGAAGCAGAGACGGGTGTCATTTGCTGATGCTGAACCAAAGAGGAAGGCAGAGCTGCTAAATCTGATACACACAGATGTGTGTAGTCCAATTAAACCCATGTCTCAAGGGGGAGCAGCCTACTTTGTCACCTTTATTGATGACCACTCTAGGAAGGCATGAGCTTACTTCCTGAAGCACAAGAGTGAGGTTTTGACAAAGTTTGTCGAGTTCAGGGAAATGACTGAGAAGATGACCGGGAAGGTTATAAAGCGAGTTAGATCTAATAATGGGGGAGATTTATTAGACCATTTGATGCCTACTATAGGCACCACGATATTGTTCATGAGAAAACTATTTTGAGGACACCGCAACCGAATGGGCTGGAAGAGAGGATGAACAGAACTATAATGGGGAAGGTCAAGTGTATGATGTCTCAGGCCGCAATTGGGAAGCAATTCGCGGCAGAGGCAGCTAGGACAGCTATCCATCTGATCAATCTGTCCCCCTCAATACCGTTAGATGGAGATGTTCCTGAATGGATGTGGTCTGGTAAGGAGGTGTCTTATGGACATGTACGTGTGTTCGGTTGTCGAGAACATGTTCATATCCCCAAGAAGGAAAGATCGAAGCTCGACGTGAAGTCCCGGGAGTGCATCCTGTTTGGATACCCCTCTGAGGAGTTTGACTATAGACTCTGAGATCCAAATAAAAAGAAGATCATCAAGAGCAAGGATGTGACCTTTGTTGAAGATCAAGTTTATAGTGAGCAGGAGACTGAGAAGCCGCAGAGTCCACCTATTGTGGAAGTCCCTGATGGAGATCTTAGTGTTGGTGGTGCTACTGAGGAGCCATTGTAGAAGAAGTAGTTCAGATGCCAGAGCAGGAGGAGATGCTGGATGAAGGGGGAGATTTGCACGTTGATATTCCACCTGAGGTGGAGGTGCCCCTTAGGAGATCTGAAAGACTGCGGAGAGGCAGTACCAGATATCCACCATAGGATTATATTTGTTGACTGATGGTGGAGAGCCTGAATCCTTGGTGGAGGCTCAAAAGGCTGATGACAGGGAGCAGTGGGCTGAAGCTATAGAAGAGTTGGCTTCTCTCCAGGAGAATGGGACCTATGACTTGGTCCGGCTTCCTAAGGGGAAAAAAGCATTGATGAACAAATGGGTCTTCAAATTGAAGACAGATGAAAATCTTTCTCGGCCCAAGTATAAGGTGAGGTTAGTGGTGAAGGGCTTTAGTCAGAAGCAAGACGTGGATTTTGATGAGATATTCTCACCTGTGGTGAAGATGTCTTCTATCTGCCTGGTTCTAGGGTTTGTTGTTTCTATGAATCTGGAAGTTGAGCAGATGGACGTGAATACGGCTTTTCTGCACGGTGATTTGGAAGAGGAGCTATACATGGAACAACCGGAAGGGTTCGAGGTCAAGGGTAAATAGAATTTGATGTGCCGACTCAAGAAGAGTCTTTATGGGTTGAAACAGACACCCGGACAATGGTATAAGAAGTTTGACTGCTTCATGACCATGTATAAATTCTTGAGGACCATGGCTGACCACTGTGTCTATGTGAAGAGAATGGAGGGGTCCTTCACTATACTGCTACTCTATGTCGACGACATGCTGATTGTCGGGGATGATAAGACCAGCATTGTAGAGCTGAAGATGGAGCTCAGTAGGTCCTTTGAAATGAAGGACCTTGGACCGGCATAGAAGATCCTGGGTATGAAGATTACCAGAGACATGAATACAGGTCTGTTGTGGCTGTCTCAGGCTGAGTATGTTGAAAAGGTATTGAAGAGGTTCATGATGGAGAAGGCAAAGGTTGTTACCACTCAATTTGGTGGACACTTCAAGTTATCCAGCGGTCAGTGCCCTTCATCTGGGAATGATTCTGAGGAGATGAGCGAGATCCCCTATGTCTCTATAGTAGAGAGTTTGATGTACGTTATGGTCTGTATGAGGACAGACATAACTCATGCAGTGGGGTTGGTGAGCCGATATTTGGTAAACCCAGGAAGGGTCCATTGGGACGCTGTGAAGTGGATTCTTCGATATCTCAGAGGTACTACAGATTTGTGTCTGCAATTTGGTGGTGAATCACCTGAACTGGTTGGGTACTCTGATTCTGATATGTCTGGAGATATTGATTCCAGAAGATCCACTTCGGGCTATGCTGTTACTTTTGCAATGGGTGTTGTGTCGTGGCAGTCGCGGTTATAAAAGTGTGTGGCACTATCGACGACTGAGGCAGAATATATAGCTCTGACGGAAGATTCCAAAGAGGTCTTGTGGATGAAGAAGTTCATGCTCGAACTTGGAATCTAGCAAGACGTGTTCACTGTGTTCAGTGATAGTCAGCATGCTATTTTTCTTGCCAAGAACCCTGTCTACCACTCTAAGACGAAGCACATTAATGTCAGGTATCATTAGATATAAGATGCTATCGAGGAGAAGTTATTGAAGGTGGAAAAGGTCCACACGAAAGAAATCCCTTCGGACATGATGACGAATGTTGTGCCAAGGGAGAAGCAAGAGTTGTGTCGACGGCTGATCGACATGGTATCCTCTTGAAGGTTTCAGGAAGGTGGGACTTCTCTTCAAGGTCTGGAGGGGGAGTCTGTTGGTGCCCTGCCCTTAAATTAAAGACCGGAGGCTTGCGAAGAAGGGGGTACTGTTCGACCGTGAACAGTATTTTTAGCGAGTATCGGGATCGATACTCGTCGAATTTACTGTTGATGAACAATAAATTCGGCGGGTATCGGGATTTCGCCGATTCGCCGGTTTTCGTTGTTTCGCCGGTTTTCACCGCCTGCTGTCGCTGATTTCGCCCATTTTATCCCAGCGGTTCAGTGAATCGGGGGTGTATATATATATATATATATATATATATATATATATATATATATATATATATATATATATATATATAGCTCTTACCGTGGGGTAAGGTTAACCCCGATTCTTATGGAGACGATTTACATCCACGTCTGCAGCGGAGGCGAAGGAAGTGTGCGACTGTTCCAGCGGGGGCTTGCGGCGGTTTCGTCGGAGGAGATTAGCTTATTGCTAAGGGCTCTTGCAGAAGGTCTTGACCCCGTTTCCAGTTTTGTTTTTGGAGCGCCGATGGTGGTGTTAGGAGAGGTTTCTCTCGGCTTGTTCTTCGTGTGGAGATCGTGTCTCAATCAGAGAGTTCTTTGTTGAAGAGAGGTTGTTTTTACCTCAACTTGTTGAGAGTTGTTCTTCCTCGGTTTCAGAAGGAGCGTCTTAGCTTGAGTGGGATTTGTTTGTGAATCCGGGAGTGAACTAGGTTGGGCAAACCTAGTATTTTTGTAATCTGTTATTCATTATAGTGGATTGTTCGTGTATCCTGCCCCATGGTTTTTCCCCATATTGCTGGGGGGGGGGGGGGGGGGGGGGGGGTTCCACGTAAATTCTGTGTGTTTTTGATCTGTTCTGTTTATTGCTGATTTTGTTTGTTTAACTCGCATTGTGTTTGGATTCGGGTTTGCACGAAGGGGATGATTTTCCTACAGCGTTTACGATCGCCACCACTGTGCCAAACAGAGCCTAAATTTGATCTTATGTTAAAAGACACGCATGAAGACCGTTGGTGCAACTAAATATTTCTGTAGTAAAAAATTCTATGTTGTCATGTAGTGTTCCCGAGCAAGGATCCATCCTCTAAATGGCATATCATTTAAGGTTTTTTCACATACAAGTTGATTTTGATTATGTTTGGTGCAGGTTTTGCCCATTAGATTTTTTGTCTCACCGAAATTGTGATCCATCGTTGCGTTAGTATGGAGTTAGGAGTGTAGACTCCATATGGTTAATAAGCTTTGCTTTACTTAAATCGTATATCATATTGTTGGTTTTCAGAATGAAACTATAAGAAAAACATGATGTACTTAGGCATTAGTGAGATTGTGACTAAAGATAGGTCACTGTAATGGAGACAAAGGATCCATATATCCGACCCTACTATAGTGGGGTAAAAGCATGAGTGTTGCGTTAGTATGGTGTTCGAAGTGTAGACTCCATATGGTTAATAAGCTTTGCTTTACTTAAATCGTGTATCATATTGTTGGTTTTCAGATTGATTTTGAAAATGGTGGTTTGCGAATTTTTATGTTTTGTGTTGTTTCTAGTTGTCTATGTAAACCATATGATTAAAGCGGGGATTAGTAAACAAATATGTCCAGATTTTGTGTCATTATTTGATTAACTTCATGCGTAAATGATTGTGAAAACAGTTCGAGTTCTCGGCAGCGAAATATTGTATAATATACTAAAATGATGCCAAATACGATTTATATTCACACTCAATAAAGAGATGTGCATGTATTGGTTTCTATGTCATTGTCGTTCATGCATTTTGATGCTGATTAGAAACCTAGCTATGCATTGTGATGTGATGCCCGTAGGTATGTAGTTGTTTAATAGTCGCCAAATAAAGAATGAAATCTTGATGTGAATGTTTTGGCTTCAGAACCATCTACAAATGTGAGGCGGTTTACATTGCCTAATGAGATTTCGTGTTTTTTTAAGATTGAAAGATTCATATTTTTCACTTTTAAAAATGATTTTGTAGTGTTAATTGAACCTAATCCTAATATTATGAATGAATGTATCCGGGATAAAACAAGAGTAACACCAATTATAGAGAATATGCGAGAAACTCGACTAATATGATTTGGACACGTGTAAAGGAGATCATTAGAGGCACTTGTTAGGCGTTGTGAGAGTTTATCACTAGGCATGTTAAATGAAGGAGAGTTAGACTGATAGAGACTTGGAATGAAACTATAAGAACAAATATGATGTACTTAGGCATTAGTGAGATTGTGACTAAAGATAGGGTACCATAATGGAGACACAGGATCCATATGTTAGAACTAATAATCACGTGGGTCAAATATGTTAATTATGCGCATTACTGGGTTGTCATTAATATCGACCCAAATTTAGGCGATCTAATTAATCGGGTCAAATACGTTTCATATTGTATGGACGGTTCAAATAGTGTGGGGATACCGAGCGTCGTTTACTAGACCCATCAAGGAGGGTTGGCCAGACAACCGTCCCTAAATGGGTAAGGTTTGACCCATTTGGGTCAATTTGGACCTATAAGCCATATAAGTCAAATCAACCCCCTCAAAGCCCGATTTCGAGAAACAAAGGCAAAAGGAATCATTCGTTCTGCCTGAAGAGTCTCCACCTGACAGCCGACGACGGGAGGAGCTGGGGCAACAGCAGGTGGAGCTACCCAAGGAGCCACCCATGAATTAAGAGGGCTCCTTTGGATTAAAAGCCACACCAACACCTCCCTTCGACCCCTCAACACATTCCACCCTAGATCAAATTTCATTTACTTAGATTTTTCAAGTTAAGCATTCTTATTTTCATCAATTTTTGATCTCATATTTGGGGGCTTTAAAAGATGCAGATTTGGAAAATTTCAATGAGGACTTGAGGAGAGCTATTTTGCATGTATATATTTTATTTACAAAATAAAGCTGCCCACAAATAAAGAGAAATAAAAAAAAACTACAATAATATGTGACGATATTTTTTTAATTGTAATATAAAAGTATAATAAACGAAAAATACTAAAACGTATAAAATAAATATAATATAGAATTTCATCCATCCGATGCGCATCACATGGACAACAATACGCGCTCTAAAACCATCCGCATTACTGTTTAGTCCCATATCGTCTGGTGCTTAAATTAAAGAGCATTATATCTAGGCTGTTGAAGACAATGCTGACGTCCCTTCGGGGACATCTGATAAAATTGGAACGATACAGAGAAGATTAGCATGGCCCCTGCGCAAGGATGACACGCATAAATCGAGAAATGGTCCAAATTTTTTTGCCATTTTTGGGAATGTTTTTTTTCGATCCGTCTCCTCTTCGCGTGCTTTCGTTCTTCATCGCTGCTTCGTCAGTTTCCGCCACTGAATTCCTACTTTGATCTCAAAATGGTGGGTCTTCTCTCTGCATTGATTTTCTTTTTGTCCTCGATTTTTTTTGCAACATGCATCTTTTAATCTTTCAATTCTGTGGGTATTAGGGTTTTAGTGTTGGTTTTCTCTGGCATTTGTTCAACAATTTAGGGCTGGACTTACGCACTTGTGTTTTACGGATCTGTAGTGCTTTAATTGGGGAAAAATTATGGTGAAATTAGTTTGAAATTCGTAGTTTATTATTAATATTTAAAATTGATTCGGAAGGGCAATCCAATATTTCTGCAATTTTATCAAGTTACCCGCATGGTGATCTCATTATTGTCTGCAACTCATTATGGATCTAATAATAATCGTCAGTTCAAATAAATTTATATGTTTTGATGCTGTGAATCCTTTTTATTTCTCAAGTTCTTTTGAATATACAGATATCTAGAAATGATTCAGATTTTTATTTTAGAACTATGAGATTGAGGGTTTAGGAAAGACATGATGTACTTGGGCATTAGTGAGATTATGACAAAAGATAGGGCGGCACAATGGCGACAAAGGATCCATATAGCCGACCCCACTATAGTGGGATGAAGGCTTGAATGTTATTGTTGTATGAGATTGAGGGTTTGTTTGGGGCAGTGTTTTTGCTTGGGTGAGATTAGACAAAAACACGGCTGTCCCGTCAATAGAATGTATGTTTTGCATGACAACTCTTACGACCACCACAAATTAAATAAAATGTCGTTCATGACAGTACAACCTAACCTAAGGAACTTCATCTACTTTTACATTCGTAACTAGTTTAATTTTCTTGGCAGTGGTCGTGTAACCGTTGTCATGCCAAACATATAATTTATGATGATGACATTTTTGTCCAAACTCATCGGAGCAAAAACGCCGTGCCAAACGAAGTCTTAGCAAGGTCGGGTGTTCACGAACGACGGTTCAGAACCATTGCGTTCATGATGGCCACCGTCATGCCAAATGGAGCCTAAAAAGCCAACCTAAGGTAGCATTTTTCTCTGGCCAGCCTCAGTTTTTGTTTCTGTTAGACACGAGCTGTCCAATTTCACAGAAGGTTGTTTATAATGCAGGAGCATTTTTCTTGGGCATTAGATTGATATATCTTTGTGTTGTTTTGATTGTTTAGAAAGGATTTCTTTTGCCACACACTAAATTTTGTAGTTCTAATTTCTCATGCTTCATGAATTCACTTTCTAGGATTTAATTTTACAATGTTTTGCTGTTGAAGTTGCAAAATTTTAGATTTTACTTGCTTATTTTTAGTGCTTGGATGTATTTTATGAGTTGGGTTATGAGCTTGGCATGTTATATTTTTTTCTAGTTATTTAGGGGGCGGTGGCGGTCATGAACACATTGGTTATGAACCGTCGTTCGTTAACGTCCGACCTCACCAAACGAACTTCATCCATTTTGAATCAAAAAATTGCCAGTTCTAATTGACATGTTGATCCTATAAACCATAAGGAGTAACGTGTAAGACTGGCAGATTGCTAATGCCACAACAACAGAGATAAATATTGTCATAACTTCCATTTGTAGGTATATTTGCTCTTGTTTCACAACCATTAAACGCTCATCGGCATTTTTTAACACAGATGATGATTCTAATCCTGACTAAGGATCCGTTTGACGCGGCATTTTTTTCTCCGCTGAGTTTGGACAAATACACCATCGTCATTAATTTCAGGCAGTCCATTCTTTGTCAAGTCCAAACAAGTATTCATCTTATCAGTGTCCAGCTAGCTCTATTCATGAAGGCGAAGTGCTCTTTCAGGCAGTCCATTCTTTGTCAAGTCCAAACAAGTGTTCATCTTATCAGTGTCCAGCTAGCTCTATTCATGGAGGAAAAGTGCTCACTAACGCCTCTCATTTACTATTTCTTATGAATTGGCAGGGTGGGGAATGCAGAGAAGTCACATTCTTGGTTAGGGAAATGGAAGTTCGAAGCGAGGCATTGAAGAAGTGGAAACTAGTGGTATCTCTGTTAAATTAAGAAACTGTGGATGAAGCCTTAGAAAGACAATGCATTGTGTGAAGAAATGCGTACTTCGGATAGTTTTTGTGCAACCACAAGTGTCAATCAAAGTTATTGATATTGAGGGGCGGGTTATTTTTTGTTGTAAAAATAGATCTGCTATGTTCTTTTAACTTTTGCAATTTCAATTATATTTTGTTGGTGCAGTGAGCATAAACTGCTATGTACAATTCTCGCATCATCATTTTGACCTTTGGTCATTGATGGTTTTGGAAATGAAGTGTCTAGTTCACTACGAGAAATAGTTTTTTCTGGTCTAGCACTTACCTTTTTTGGCTCCATATCTGGGCAAACAGATACTTTCTCAACAAAGGTATGTATTGGTTTCTTTGCTATAGATATACTCGAAGAAGATATTCATATTTATCCGTCCATTTAGGAAATTACTTTCTTTGCAGGTACTCCCTAAACCCTAAACAAAGGGAAAATAATGGATTTTGGCCCTTCACAGATCCGACCACGTGATTTTTCACCCTTTCCAGATTTTCCGCATTAAAAACACATCTTGTCATTGCTGCTTGGTTTCTCATTTGACTGTTTGCGCGCCCAGTCTGACTCGAAGATAAGACGGTCCGATTCTCCGGACTGGAGAAAAACCGGGTGACCCGCAAAAACTTTCTTTGCATTTACTCCAGTATATCTGTATCATGTTCTCCTTTATGTTTGTTAATCAGGTTCTTCATACTCCAATATGATTCCTCAACAGTTTAAGATATCAATTCAAGATTCCTCTGCAAGGGTCCAATTCATAATTTGATTAATAGCCTTGCAACGAGTTTCCGGTCTGCATGGATCAAGCTATTATCTAAGTTTTGAGCCTTCGAAAACAGGTAATTGACACTTTGTATCTCTAATTTCAATGTTGTGACAACACCTTATAACAACCCTAATATCAGGATCATGCAACAAGATTTCAGGTCTAGTATATTCTTTGATCCAAAAAATTTTCATTAAATGAAATTTTATAAGTTTTATTGAACCGTGCTTTATCATTTTTGACAATTTGTATTTTATTTCTTTCCTGAATGTTGCGGTAAAGCTTCGTCTATTTGTTAGTTATAGGTAGTGGAGAATATGTTGTTGTTTCATTATCTTGTTCATGTACTTGAAGTTCATTTCTTACCTCGTCAGACTTCATACAAGAGTAAGTAAAATGTTTTTCTCCATGCATGGTTTTCTTTTTCTTTATATATTGTCTATATGCCTATCATGTTAAGTTGTGTTCATGTCCATTTCAGGAACATTAAATTGGGTTGCTTTAAGGGAATCAATACCCAGCATGCTTCTGGTAATTCTCCCATCTCAAAGCTTAGTACTGTACATATTATTAAAAAAACAGTATCTAATTTAGCTTCTATATTACATTGAAATTGTTTTCCTTATCTTATTGGTGTCTACAGTTTGTGGGATGCATTACTTTGATATATATATATATATATATATTTTTTTTTGAATCTATATTACATTTTATTTTAGTTTGAAATTAGCTCCAGACATAAAAAAAATGAACTATAAATGTTTAAACTTAAAGTTGCAATGTTGCTCTGTCTTTTGCATCCCTGAATTTCAAAGAACATGTGATGCTTCACATAAATTTTTATTCTGGACAGTTTTTATAAAACGTCTAGGCTGTTATTTAAGTCTTATACTGACTAACCATTGTTTCTAGAATTATTTTGTGCGACAAGGTAAATTCATTAAGTTAGAAACATCTCTTTGTCATCTTCTCAACAGAATCTTCTCTTGTGAATTGGCAGGGTGGGGAATGCAGAGAAGTCACATTCTTGGTTAGGGAAATGGAAGTTCGAAGCGAGGCATTGAAGAAGTGGAAACTAGTGGTATCTCTGTTAAATTAAGAAACTGTGGATGAAGCCTTAGAAAGACAATGCATTGTGTGAAGAAATGCGTACTTCGGATAGTTTTTGTGCATCCACAAGTGTCAATCAAAGTTATTGATATTGAGGGGCGGGTTATTTTTTGTTGTAAAAATAGATCTGCTATGTTCTTTTAACTTTTGCAATTTCAATTATATTTTGTTGGTGCAGTGAGCATAAACTGCTATGTACAATTCTCGCATCATCATTTTGACCTTTGGTCATTGATGGTTTTGGAAATGAAGTGTCTAGTTCACTACGAGAAATAGTTTTTTCTGGTCTAGCACTTACCTTTTTTGGCTCCATATCTGGGCAAACAGATACTTTCTCAACGAAGGTATGTATTGGTTTCTTTGCTATAGATATACTCGAAGAAGATATTCATATTTATCCGTCCATTTAGGAAATTACTTTCTTTGCAGGTACTCCCTAAACCCTAAACAAAGGGAAAATAATGGATTTTGGCCCTTCACAGATCCGACCACGTGATTTTTCACCCTTTCCAGATTTTCCGCATTAAAAACACATCTTGTCATTGCTGCTTGGTTTCTCATTTGACTGTTTGCGCGCCCAGTCTGACTCGAAGATAAGACGGTCCGATTCTCCGGACTGGAGAAAAACCGGGTGACCCGCAAAAACTTTCTTTGCATTTACTCCAGTATATCTGTATCATGTTCTCCTTTATGTTTGTTAATCAGGTTCTTCATACTCCAATATGATTCCTCAACAGTTTAAGATATCAATTCAAGATTCCTCTGCAAGGGTCCAATTCATAATTTGATTAATAGCCTTGCAACGAGTTTCCGGTCTGCATGGATCAAGCTATTATCTAAGTTTTGAGCCTTCGAAAACAGGTAATTGACACTTTGTATCTTTAATTTCAATGTTGTGACAACATCTTATAACAACCCTAATATCAGGATCATGCAACAAGATTTCAGGTCTAGTATATTCTTTGATCCAAAAAATTTTCATTAAATGGAATTTTATAAGTTTTATTGAACCGTGCTTTATCATTTTTGACAATTTGTATTTTATTTCTTTCCTGAATGTTGCGGTAAAGCTTCGTCTATTTGTTAGTTATAGGTAGTGGAGAATATGTTGTTGTTTCATTATCTTGTTCATGTACTTGAAGTTCATTTCTTATCTCGTCAGACTTCATACAAGAGTAAGTAAAATGTTTTTCTCCATGCATGGTTTTCTTTTTCTTTATATATTGTCTATATGACTATCATGTTAAGTTGTGTTCATGTCCATTTCAGGAACATTAAATTGGGTTGCTTTAAGGGAATCAATACCCAGCATGCTTCTGGTAATTCTCCCATCTCAAAGCTTAGTACTGTACATATTATTAAAAAAACAGTATCTAATTTAGCTTCTATATTACATTGAAATTGTTTTCCTTATCTTATTGGTGTCTACAGTTTGTGGGATGCATTACTTTGATATATATATATATATATATATTTTTTGAATCTATATTACATTTTATTTTAGTTTGAAATTAGCTCCAGGCATAAAAAAATGAACTATAAATGTTTAAACTTAAAGTTGCAATGTTGCTCTGTCTTTTGCATCCCTGAATTTCAAAGAACATGTGATGCTTCACATAAATTTTTATTCTGGACAGTTTTTATAAAACGTCTAGGCTGTTATTTAAGTCTTATACTGACTAACCATTGTTTCTAGAATTATTTTGTGCGACAAGGTAAATTCATTAAGTTAGAAACCTTACAGTTAAGTGAATGTGTACAATTCTATGCCTTCATGAAGTAGCATATAAACATCTCTTTGTCATCTTCTCAACGGAATCTTCTCTTGTGAATTGGCAGGGTGGGGAATGCAGAGAAGTCACATTCTTGGTTAGGGAAATGGAAGTTCGAAGCGAGGCATTGAAGAAGTGGAAACTAGTGGTATCTCTGTTAAATTAAGAAACTGTGGATGAAGCCTTAGAAAGACAATGCATTGTGTGAAGAAATGCGTACTTCGGATAGTTTTTGTGCATCCACAAGTGTCAATCAAAGTTATTGATATTGAGGGCGGGTTATTTTTTGTTGTAAAAATAGATCTGCTATGTTCTTTTAACTTTTGCAATTTCAATTATATTTTGTTGGTGCAGTGAGCATAAACTGCTATGTACAATTCTCGCATCATCATTTTGACCTTTGGTCATTGATGGTTTTGGAAATGAAGTGTCTAGTTCACTACGAGAAATAGTTTTTTCTGGTCTAGCACTTACCTTTTTTGGCTCCATATCTGGGCAAACAGATACTTTCTCAACAAAGGTATGTATTGGTTTCTTTGCTATAGATATACTCGAAGAAGATATTCATATTTATCCGTCCATTTAGGAAATTACTTTCTTTGCAGGTACTCCCTAAACCCTAAACAAAGGGAAAATAATGGATTTTGGCCCTTCACAGATCCGACCACGTGATTTTTCACCCTTTCCAGATTTTCCGCATTAAAAACACATCTTGTCATTGCTGCTTGGTTTCTCATTTGACTGTTTGCGCGCCCAGTCTGACTCGAAGATAAGACGGTCCGATTCTCCGGACTGGAGAAAAATCGGGTGACCCGCAAAAACTTTCTTTGCATTTACTCCAGTATATCTGTATCATGTTCTCCTTTATGTTTGTTAATCAGGTTCTTCATACTCCAATATGATTCCTCAACAGTTTAAGATATCAATTCAAGATTCCTCTGCAAGGGTCCAATTCATAATTTGATTAATAGCCTTGCAACGAGTTTCCGGTCTGCATGGATCAAGCTATTATCTAAGTTTTGAGCCTTCGAAAACAGGTAATTGACACTTTGTATCTCTAATTTCAATGTTGTGACAACACCTTATAACAACCCTAATATCAGGATCATGCAACAAGATTTCAGGTCTAGTATATTCTTTGATCCAAAAAATTTTCATTAAATGGAATTTTATAAGTTTTATTGAACCGTGCTTTATCATTTTTGACAATTTGTATTTTATTTCTTTCCTGAATGTTGCGGTAAAGCTTCGTCTATTTGTTAGTTATAGGTAGTGGAGAATATGTTGTTGTTTCATTATCTTGTTCATGTACTTGAAGTTCATTTCTTACCTCGTCAGACTTCATACAAGAGTAAGTAAAATGTTTTTCTCCATGCATGGTTTTCTTTTTCTTTATATATTGTCTATATGCCTATCATGTTAAGTTGTGTTCATGTCCATTTCAGGAACATTAAATTGGGTTGCTTTAAGGGAATCAATACCCAGCATGCTTCTGGTAATTCTCCCATCTCAAAGCTTAGTTGATGCGGCACAGGAGTCCACCTGCCCGCCACCTTGGCATCACCACCAAGGGGCCCACCTGGAGTCAGCACCAGACGGCTTTATCAGGCCCGCGGGCCGTACACCCCAACCAGCTCTCCGCCATGGAATCGCCACCATGCGGCAGGTTGTTGAGGTCAGGGCTCGATCCCCAGACCTCCTAGATAAGAGGCCTTCACCAGCGCTCTCATCACCAACTGATCCGCGGCTCAGTTGGTGATGAGAGCGCTGGTGAAGGCCTCTTATCTAGGAGGTCTGGGGATCGAGCCCTGACCTCAACAACCTGCCGCATGGTGGCGATTCCATGGCGGAGAGCTGGTTGGGGTGTACGGCCCGCGGGCCTGATAAAGCCGTCTGGTGCTGACTCCAGGTGGGCCCCTTGGTGGTGATGCCAAGGTGGCGGGCAGGTGGACTCCTGTGCCGCATCATAAAAGCGCGGCTCAGTTGGTGATGAGAGCGCTGGTGAAGGCCTCTTATCTAGGAGGTCTGGGGATCGAGCCCTGACCTCAACAACCTGCCGCATGGTGGCGATTCCATGGCGGAGAGCTGGTTGGGGTGTACGGCCCGCGGGCCTGATAAAGCCGTCTGGTGCTGACTCCAGGTGGGCCCCTTGGTGGTGATGCCAAGGTGGCGGGCAGGTGGACTCCTGTGCCGCATCATTAGTACTGTACATATTATTAAAAAAACAGTATCTAATTTAGCTTCTATATTACATTGAAATTGTTTTCCTTATCTTATTGGTGTCTACAGTTTGTGGGATGCATTACTTTGATATATATATATATATATATATATATATATATATATATATATATTTTTTTTTGAATCTATATTACATTTTATTTTAGTTTGAAATTAGCTCCAGGCATAAAAAAAATGAACTATAAATGTTTAAACTTAAAGTTGCAATGTTGCTCTGTCTTTTGCATCCCTGAATTTCAAAGAACATGTGATGCTTCACATAAATTTTTATTCTGGACAGTTTTTATAAAACGTCTAGGCTGTTATTTAAGTCTTATACTGACTAACCATTGTTTCTATTAACCCTTATTTACTATTACCAGATCATGGAGCTTGACTCAATTCGTAAAGAAGCTGAGAAGCCTGGCTGCACTTCAAGATCAGATAGCTTCAGGTCTCACTCTTCTTTGTTGGAGAAGGGTCCTTTGTTCTTGTTTCTGTCTACTTCTCTTAATTAAATGCTTTAATTATGTAGGGATCCAATTTTAGACACCATTATTGATGAGCTAACATACAATAATGATCAGATTTCCCGATTTCTTAAGGCAAGTCTGTTGTTTGATTGATCTTCAAGATGCCCTTATCAAGATAACGACAGGATATGGAATCTTGCAGTTATGAATCCTCATAGCGGCATGTTTGCGGGACAGCAATACCAAAGACAGCAGAAAGACGCAGCATCAAGCGGGGCTGAACCATCCTGTTCAGCCCTCCTTAATTAAAACAAGAAGGCGGTTAGGAGCTGAACCTGGCGGGTTCAACCCCTATGGGAGGGGCTGGCCGACCCCTCCATGGCCCAAAGGATATAAATACCCCTAGGGTTTCCTGGCGATGAAGAAAGAAGTATTCCCAGGTATTACTAGGGTTGATATCGAGTCGAGTTCGAGCGATTTTGGCTAGGCTCGAAATCGAAATTGATTTCGAGTCGAGTCGGCTCGACTCGAAATGGCTCGATTCCGAGTCGGCTCGAAATCGAATCGAGTCGACTCGAAATTGAGCAATTTTTCTCTTTATTCCTATTTGGCTAAAAATTAAATTGGACAACCTATAAGTTTAGCAAACGAAATACTTAAAGACTTCATTCTTTTTTTGATTTAAATTTTATTATTTTTAATTTAAAAATAAGAATATATCAATAAATACATAATATATTTAATTAATTCGAGTTAATTCGAATCATATTTCGAGCGATTCAGGATTGGCTCGAAATCGACTCGAAATCAGATTCGAGTCAAATTGAACAGACTTACATTGAGTTGAATCAATTTTAATCGATTCCGATTCGACTTAATTTTCGACCGAATTTCTAGCGACTTTCGAGTTTCGAATAATATGCTCAGTCCTAGGTATTACAATGTCTTCCTTCCCTCAAACCCTAGATTTCTCATTTCTCTTCCACATTCTCATTCCTAACATTTGGTATCAGAGGACTCTTTCCTCCAACCTCCCCGCCACATTCCGACAACATTCCCATCTTCAGCCGCTGCACATCCCTCCATCGACGGCCTCGAACGCCGGCTTCCAGTGAGGGCGCTGCATCCTTCAATCAACACGATCGATCGACAACACATCCCCGATCGATTGACGATGTTGCATCCTTCGACTCAACATCCCATGTCACCGACTCACCGCATCCCCGATCGACTGCTCCAGGTGACTGCTTCAATCGACTGCCCGGGCGACTGCTTCGACGACCTTCCGCTAGGCAGTCAGTACCTCTGCTTCCTCGACAGGATAAAGCTTCAGTTTTTTTTCGGGCGGCTGCTTCGACGATCCATCTGCAGCCTTTGATCGATTTTTTCGATCGCCCGCCTCATCAACACTGCATCCTTGATATCGCCTCATCCTTCGAACTGCGTCATCCTTCAATATATTTTTGCTTTCCTTAAAATATAGCTTCTTTGTAATGGAATTTCAAACTCTGGCGACATGGTGCAATTGTGTGGTGGGCTAGAGGACCACATAAATCTTATTGAATTCCATGGACACGAGCGTATGAAGGGTATCTGAGCAGTGCTCCTAATGATATTTTTAGGAAGGAATGTAAAGCAATATGTTGTCAAAACATGCAAGCATCACTACACAAAAATTTGGTTTTAACTACAGTTTTATTAGCCACAGAGCAAAAATCGTGGTGAATATTAGTGTATTAACCATGATTGTAAAGGATGTGGCTAATAAGTTTTAGCTAGGGCTGTAAAAATCATAGCTAATACTTAAGTATTAGCAATGACAAGCCATAATCATGGTAAATACCTCAATATTTACCATGATTTTAGGGTTTGTAGCTAATAATAATCAGTATTTGCTACGGTTTTGACATAAACGCTGCACATTTCCATTCACTCGCGCAACTCACAAAATTCTGGTGCTCATGAAAACCTAGCTCACTGAAATCTCATTGTTACTGTTAGAAAAGCCCATGTAAGGGTCTGTATTTGAGCCCATTTTTTGTTCGTCTTCTCTTCTTTGTCCCACATCTTGTATAGGAGTTCTTCTCATCTTCTTCATCATATATATTTGTATTCTCTCATTGTATTTTGTTACACAAGCAATACATACAAGTTTTGAGGTCTCTCTACATGGTATCAGAGGGAGGTTCCGGTACCTGCGGTTTCCCTATTTTTAACCGCCCACAGACCGCCTCCCTCTCTTGTTCTGCGAACTCTCCTTTCTCTACCCGCTTTCTATCCACGGGTAGTCCTTCGGTTCTCCTCGCCAGTCTCCCTGCTGTCTTGTCTCTTCTAACCGCGCTAGTTCTCCCGCTCTCTCCTGACCTCCTCCCTCCCTCTAGCTCTCTTTTTATAGCTCTCCACCCTCTGCCAGGTGAGCCCCACCTTCTCTCGCTAGTCGCTCGGTCTTCCCGCGCTAGCCGCTACCTGGTCTTGCCGCTCGAGTTCTCCTACTCGCGGCCTATTCTTCTCGCGGCTTCTCCTAGCCTCTTCCCTCTCTTTGCCGCACGAGTTCTCCTACTCGCGGCCTATTCTTCTCACGGCTTCTCCTAGTCGATGCCATCTCTTTGTCGCTCGAGTTCTCCTCTCGCGGCCTCTCCTCACTGGTTCTCCTTGCCGCTCGAGTGCCTTCTCCCTTTGTCTTCCCGCGCGGTCTCTCCTTCACCGCTGCGACCTCTTTCTATTTCTGTTCGAGCCGACCTCTCTTGTCGCTCCTTCTCTGGCCGCTAGTGTGCTCACTGTGACCGTGTGGTTTGTTTTCTCCGCACTCAGGTCGCGGCCTCCCGTTCTCTCTCTTGCTCACCGCTGCTCTTTTTGCTTTGACTACCCACTGCGGCCTCTTGTGTAACCGCGCAGGCTGGTCGTGCAAGAGTGCTTCCCCGCGGCGACCTCTTCAACCCGCGGCGACCTCTACTCGCTGCACCCTTTCCTACTCGTTGCGGCTTCTCTGGTCTCTATGAGCTCCTCCGTTGACTCCACCGACCAGGCGGCTAACCCCATTGCAGACCGACTGGCTCCTCCTCCCGACCTCCGCGATGAGCTGCAGTTCACCACCATTTCCCTGTCTAGAAAGAAGAATTTCATCTCATGGGTGCACTCGGTTCGCCGAGTTATTTAGGCCAAGGGCCTTGTGCTTCGTCTCACTCAAGGACCTCCTTCTCCTCCTACCGACGACTGGCTATGAAACGACAGTCGCGTTCAGACGTGGCCCCTCAATTCCCTGGAGGGTGAACCCTACCAGATGGTCATGTATCATGAGACGGCCAAAGCTATGTGGGACGAGCTCCACTCCTTATACTCGGGCAAGGACAGCCTCCAACACCTCTATGACATTATTACTGATCTTCAGGTTCTCGACGCCGGAGGGACTGCGGACATGACCTCGTTTGTTGCTCGTGCTAAGACTCTTGCGGAGCCCTGGATCCAGCATCAGCCATCTACCATTGATCTTGCTGCTCAGCAAGCTCAAAAGTAGGTCGTCTACATTGCTATGATGATGACTCGTGTCCTGTCACACCTTCAGAGTATTCGGGCTCAGGTTTTGGCTTCGGCCACTACTCCGTCCTTATTTGATGTTTGCTCTATGCTCCTTCGAGTATCACCGCCCCCGGATACTCTTGCACCCTCCTCGCCAGCCCTTCTACAGTAGACCCTCCCCCCTTACTTCCCCCACCGTCTTCTGCTCGTGGTGGACGTTCCAGCTCTCGCGGAAGGGGGCATGGTGGTCGGGGCCGCCCAAAGTTTTCCTACTGCGGCCGGGACGGCCACACTGAGGCAGTTTGCTACAAGAAACATGTCTATCCTCCTCGTCTGACTGCTGCTGTTGCAGCTGACGGCTTTTCTTCCACAAGTGTCGACCTTGAGGCCATTCGCCTCCAGCTACAACAACTCCATGGTCTGCTCAGCCCTCCATCTGCTTCTGTTGCCTCCACCTCCACTGCATGTATTGCTTGTTTTTCCTCCAGTCCGCGCTGGATCTTGGACTCAGGTGCCACTCATCACATCACCTCGCTGCGGCCGCCCAAGTACTCGGATGCTCCTCATCCGAAGTGTATTACCGTGGCTAATGGGGCGATTGTTCCGGTCTCTGGCTGCGCTGACCTCTCCCTCAACCCCTCCATCTCTCTTCACTCGGCTCTTTATGTTCCGAGCTTTCCGTTTAATTTACTTTTTGTTGGTCGTTTTACTAATGATATGGATTGATCTGTCACATTCACCTCTTCTGCTTTTTTGATACATGATCGACAAACGCATATTACCATTGGTAGGGGTCGACTGTAAAACGGGCTCTACCTTCTCGATGCCTCTCCTACCGTCCTATCCTTCGTCTCCTCTATTGATTGGCATCGCCGTCTTGGTCATGCCCCTCTGCCGGTCCTCCAGAAGGCGTTTCCTGATGTATCTATTCATCCATTTCAGTGTGATCCTTGTATTTTCGGAAAGCAGCCGCGTTCTTCCTTTCTCGCACATTGTACTCGAAGCTCGACTCCTTTTGATTTACTGCACTCCGATGTTTGGGGTGCTTTTAAAATTACTAGTATTTCTGGTTATCGCAACTTTATCATCTTTTTTGATGATTACTCTCGCAGGACGTAGCTTTACTTAGTTCGTGATTGCTCCGAGCTTTCTCTCGTGTTTCAGGCTTTTGTGCTAGAAACTCGCACGCAATTCTCCACTACCATAAAAACGTTACGCACTGATAATGCTCGCGTGTACACTAGCCATGAATTTGCAAATCTGTGCGCGGAGTTCGGTATTATTCATCAGACATCCTGTGTCTACACCCCCCAGCAAAATGGTGTTGCCGAACGGAAGAACCGACACCTGCTCGACGTTGCCCGCTCCATCATACTTCACATGCATGTTCCCAAAGTCTACTGGAACTTTGCGGTCTCCACTGCTTGTTTCCTCATCAGCTGTCTTCCTTCCTCTGTTCTCCACCATGCCACTTCGTTCAGCATCCTATTTCCCTCCGCTCCGGCCTTCCCTCTCACACCCAGGGTCTTTGGTTGCACTTGCTTCGTCCACCTTCTAGGTCCATCCACGGACAAGTTGGATCCCCGGGCGGCTAAACACATCTTCGTCGGCTATTCCCGTACTCAGAAGGGCTAGTATGTTATTCTCCGGTTACCCGGAAGGTCTCCGTGTCCGCTGATGTTACCTTTCGGGAGGATCAACCTTTCTTCTCTGCTCCTCTACCATCAACCCCTCTACCACCATCCCTCCCACGCTATCATCCCCGTTACTGCGCCTCTTCCACAGGTTCTTCCTGACCCAGCTCCTGCTCCTTCCAAGCCGCCTGTTATACGTGTCTACACTCGCCGCCCTCCGCGTTCTGTTGCCCCTACGCAGTCAGCCTCGACCTCGGCTTCTTCGTACCCTGCTGATCTGGTGCCCGCCTCTACAGCTCATTCGATGACTAACTTTGTCTCCCTGCATCGCCTCTCTCCCCACCTTCAGATATTTGCTACTTCATTGTCCTCGGTCTCTGTTCCTAACTCTGTGCAGGAGGCTCTCCAACATCCTGGCCGGCGCGCCACCATGGATGAGGAAATGACTGCTCTCTGGGCAAACCATACTTGGACCCTGGTACCACTTCCACCTGGTCAAAAACCGGTTGGGTGCAAATGAGTCTCTGTCATCAAGCATGCTCCTTATGGGACCATTGACATACTCAAAGCTCGTCTGGTGGCTCGCGGCTTCACCCAACAACAAGGTCTCGACTATGACGAAACCTTTTCTCATGTGGCCAAGCTCAACACGGTTGGTGTCCTCATCTCTGTGGCTGTGCATCGCCAGTGGCCCTTACTTCAATTGGATATAAAGAATGCATTTCTGAATTGCGATCTACAGGAAACAGTTTACATGCAGCAAACTCCCGGGTTTGAGACCACGGGGAAGTCTCGGGTTTGTCGTCTTCTGAAGTCACTCTATGGTCTCAAATAATCCCCCCGGGCATGGTTTGACAAGTTTAGTAAGGCCTTACGAGAAATTGGCTTTACTCGGAGCTCGACAGATTTCTCGTTATTCACTCGCCACCATACAACGAGAACGGTTCTCATATTGGTTTGCGTTGACGACACCATCATTACTGGAGATGACTCAAACGGAATACTGACGGTCAAACAATATTTGGGCTCCGTATTTCAAACAAAAGATCTGGAGCACCTTCGGCACTTCTTGGGTCTGGAGGTTGCCAGACGACCAGATGGTCTTGTCCTCTCTCAGCGAAAGTACTGTCTCGATCTCCTTCATGATGCAGGCTACTCTGGCTGTAAGCCTGTGAACACTCCAATGGATTTAAATCACAAGTTATGTGCTCGGGCCTCAGATTCTGATCTTTTGCTTCAAAATCCGGAATACTATCGTCGTCTTGTTGGGAAACTGATCTACCTAACGGTAACAAGACAAGCTATATCCTTTGTTGTTGGTGTCGTCAGTCAGTATATGCATTCTCCTCGAAGCTCTCATCTCCAGGCCATTGAACGAATTCTCTGATACCTTAAAACAGCTCTTGGCCAAGGACTAGTATACAAAACCTCATCTTCAACCCCAACATTGATGACATATTCTGATGCTGATTATGCGGGTTTCCTCGATGATCGACGATCAACTAGCGGTTTTTGCACATATTTTGGAGGGCATCTGATTACCTGGCGGAGCAAGAAACAAGCAGTGGTTGCTCGATCCTCAGCTGAAGCAGAATATCGGACAATGATATCTATGGTTTCTCAACTCACGTGGCTTGAGAGTCTTCTTGCTGATCTTGGGGTAAAGCTTTCTTCACCGGCTCTCCTTCTTTGTGACAGTCAAGCTATCATACATATATTCAAGAACCCGGTCTTTCACGAAAGAACGAAGCATATTGAAGTTTATTGTCGTTTCATTCGGGAGAAAGTTCACATGAAGAAGATTGAACTGAAGCATGTTCCGGGTACTGAACAAGTTGCGGATGTCTTCACGAAGGCTCTACCTAGTACCCTCTTCTATCAGTGCCTATCCAAGCTTGGTGCATACGACTTGTACGCTCCAGCTTGCGGGAGAGTGTTAGAAAAGCACATGTAAGGGCCCGTATTTGAGCCCATTTTTTGTTCTTCTCTTCTTAGTCTCACATCTTGTATAGGATTTCTTCTCACCTTCTCCCTCCTATATATTTGTATTCTCTCATTGTATTTTGTTACACAAGCAATACATACAATTTTTGAGCTCTCTCTACAGTTACGAATGCAAAAACACACCCCCATGAAGACTTCACTCACTCGACGTCTCTCCTCCATTTAACATTAGAGGCCCTCATCCTCGCTTCGATTTCCTCGCCCACCCCTCGCCGGAAACTGATCTTTGCATCCCCTTCTTTTGTTGTACATAACCACTATCACTTAGTTTTTATGAGTTATGACTAACGGTTATTACACCATTTTTGGGAGCACGCCCCGCAGGAGGACCAGCAGCCGCGCCCCGTGCAGGAGGGCAGCCAGACCAGGGAGGCAGGGTCTGACACTACGATACCATCGCTACCTTCTGTAACTAACGTGAGTTTTTGCCAGACCAGGGAGGCAGGGCCTGACACTACGATACCATCACTACCTTCTGTGACTGACGTGAGTTTGAGCGTTTTGATATAGCCTTTGTGTTATTTTAGTACTCTGATTATATTCAAGGTCACAATTAATTCCTATTTTCATTTAGTTATATATTGTGGACACTTTTATGTTTATTGTTGATCATGGCTTCTGGTATTCTTTTATTGATGAGTTGATAATATGATATTGGATATAACCAGCAGGATAGACGTCTTGTAGTACAGGTTAGCCCGTGTGTTGATGTTACAGCAAGACGGCTGTTTTGGGCATATGACTCCCGTCGACCGTGTCTTGTGTTTCGGGAGGGGGGTTTTACAGCATGAGCACTAGGGAGTACTCTCCCACGTTCTTGCGCTCCCCGAAAAGGTGTACATGCACATATGTGCCTACTTTTTGGTTTGCATGCTGCTTGTCTGGTTGAGCCGAGAACCCGCACGGTTGAGGCGAACCGTTTGGGCTAGCTGGTCAAGGCCGCGAGTTATGAACTCCGGCTTGATTACTTGGATCATAAGGGAACCCTATCAAAACATTCTCCACAAACAAACATAAAAGATGTAACCTCATAGTCTTCTGAAGAAAAATTTGACATAGATTGAAGTGGCAATGAGGTTGCTGCTTTTAAGCTCTGTTTGGTTCTTCTTTTCGCTCCAATGATATTTTTGATTCATCTTTCCCAGAAATATAGGTGTTTAGGTGACCCTATTTTGAAGCTCCAATGAAATGAGAAAAGGACAAAAACTCTATTTTAAATCCAAACTCCATTTTGAAGCTCCATATGACCAAAACGCTATTTTGAAGTTCCAATGTGTTAAACTGCATGATCGTGTGAATTATCACACGTGTGACTTAGGCTACGTTTGGCGTGACTTATTGCAGCTTATTTGCTCCGGTGAGGTTGGACAAAAACGTCATTACCATGGAATGTATGTTTGGTATCACAAATGATACAAAAAAGAAACTAGTTTGAAGCATAAGATTCTGAAATGGCAATGACATTTTTGTCCAACGTCACCGGCGCAAATAAGTCGCAATAAGCCGCGTCAAACACGGCCTTAAAGAACACACGATCGTTCATGCCCAGAACCACACAACCAACTATAGAGTTTCGGTTTGGCGTGATTTACTCATGCACGGTTGTGCGTCTGAATTGCACGATCGTGGGAACGGGCTCATGAACTCGTTTTGATTATGAAATCGAACCTTTCATTGAGGGGTTTTAAGATCTAACTGTTGGGATCATTTACTGAGCTTATTAGGCTGGGTTTGGTGAGTTTTCAAGCTCATCTTCACTTATACACTCTCTCACTTTGGTTTGAGAAAGAGGAGAGAAAGGAGCATGAAGAAGAAGGAAGATATCTCCATTGGAGGTGCACCAGAGCTCTAAACTTTGAGCCGAGCCCAGATTCGTGAAGAACAGCCCGATGTGGTCGACTTTATCCATCTCATTCTTCGTTTCATGGTGCTGAAGTAGGTTTTACGGGTAATGATCCTTCTTTCCTGTCTTAGGATGATGCTAATTAGTAGAGGGTATGACTTCCTTTGATTTACTAGAATTCGTTTGACACGGTGGTGGCGGTCATGGAAATTGTGGTTATTAACCGTATTTCATGAACGTCCGACCTCACCTAAGGAACTTCATCCACTTTTACGTTCAAAACTAGTTTTACTTTCTTGGTAGTGGTCGTGTAATCGTTGTCATGCCAAACATGTAATCTATGATGGTAGTGTTTTTGTGCAAACTTACTAGAGCAAAAATGTCGCCCCAAATGAAGCCTTAGGGAGGTCGTTCGTTCATGAATCATAACCACCGCATTCATGACTGCCACCGCTATGCCAAACTATTCAATTTCGCAGAAGACGGTTTATAATGAAAGGAGTATACCAAGGATGAATGCTGGAGCATTTTGCTTGGGCATTAGATTGATATATGTTTTGTGTTGGTTTGATTGTTTAGAAAGGATTTATTTTACCACGCACTAAATTTTGCAGTTCTAATTTCTCATGCTTCAAGAAATCACTTTCTAGGATTTAATTTTACTGTGTTTTGCTATTGAAGTTGCAGAATTTTAGATTTTACATACCCATTTTTAGTGCCTGGATATATTTTATTAGTGGGGTTATGAGCTTGGCATGTTCTTTTTTTAGTTATTTTGGCTCCGTTTGGGATGGCGGTGGGTGGCGTTCATGAACTCGGTGGTTATGAACCGTCGTTTGTGAACGTTCGAGCTCACTTAAGAAACTTTGTCCGCATTTGCGTTCAAAACTAGTTTTATTTTTGTGGTAGTGGTCATGTAACCGTTGTCATGGCAAACTAGTAATCTATGACGGTGGCATTTTTGTTCAAACTCACTAGAGCAAAAATGTCACTCCAAACGAAGCCTTATTCAGGATTAGAATAATCATTTGTGTTAAAAAAGTTGATGATTGCTTGATAGCAGTAAAACATGAGCTTATTATATACCTACAAATGGAAGTTGTGACAATATTTATTTCTGTTGTCGCTGCATTAGCAATCTGCAAGTCTAACACCTTATTCATTACTGTTTATAGGATCAACTTGTCAGGCAAGTCATTCTTTGTCAATTGGATGCATAATTTTCAATTGGATTGTTAATTTCAGGCAAGTCATTCTTTGTCAAGTCCAAACAAGGGCTCATCTTACCAAGTGTCTAGCTAGCTCTATTCATGGAGAAGTGCTGGCTAACACCTCTCAATTATTATTTCTTATGATTGTCTTCTTTTTTAGAGAGAGAATGTATTAGATCATACTTTTTTAAAATAAACAATCTAAAGTTTGTTATGATTTCAATATATTTTAGGGTTTTCTTAAAATCTAGCTTTTTTCTAATGGGATTTGAAACCAGGACGACGCTGTGGAATTGTGTGGTGAGCTAGTGAAGGACCACAGAAACCATATTGAATTCCTTGGACACCCTTTGTGTCGCTATTGTTATATGAGCTACATATATAAGGACCACGGACCAGGATTAATTGTGTAAATAATCAACTTGCGGCTTGACCTAACAAGGAAAAGGTAACACGGTATCAGAGGCACCGGGTTGCACCTCCATCCCTACCTGACTGTCTTACTGTTGTTGTCGCTGAGGAGACCCGTCTTCACTCTTTGGAGGGCATGCGCCCTGCCTCCTCGCCACACTCAGTTGTCACTTCTCCTCAACACTGCTTCTCAGTTTTTGATACAATGGTCTTACCTCTTCCTTCTGGTGTTGGTGCACCTGCTCCGTATCGCCCTTCCTCAGCGTCTTTACCCAGCACTTTATCAGGCACACCACCGGGCTTTGGGCCATCACATTGCCGTGTTACGCGTTGTCACTACTGTCACAATTTGGGACACGTTCGTTCAGAGTGGCGCAAGTTACAGCTTGCTCAAAGCCAGCATGGGGCACCTCATCGAGCTGCTCCTATCCTGCCACTTCCTCCTGACAGTTCTACCTTTGTTCCTGATCAGATCATATAGCTCGTTCAACAGCTCTCTCAGAGTTGTCACATCGTCCTCGACATCTGTTGCCAGCCATGACTCTGTTTCTCAGACCGACCCAGCGGCTGCATCTGCCTCTGCAGGTATCACTAAGGCTTCCTGGTTACTTGATTCTGGTGCATCTTTTCATATGACATTTGATGCAGCTCCCTTACATTCTTGTCTGTCTGTTTCTTCTTACCTGCATGTCATTACTGTTGATGGCACCACCTTGCTCGTGTTAAAATTCAACAAACCGCAGACGCCCCCTTGGATACCCTGCTGAAAACTCAACAAACCGAAGGAGAATACGCCCACTTATATGTTGAAAGTTTTCCCGGATCGTGGAGTTAGCAGGGGTTATCTCAACAAAGCAGTAACAACCAGCAACACATGCAGCACAAGCTTCTTTATTGATCAAGAGCGCACTTCTTTACAAGGCGAGACATACATGGCGAGACATGCTTCACCAAAACCCAACACCGGGAGAGCAGAGACAGTTACAAAGACGAACAAAAAACAAGCCGCGCGGACTCAATCAACAAGCCGCTGACCTACTGCTGTGGAGTCCGCTCAGTCCGCCAGGTCGCCAGACCGCAACCCAAGCCGCGCGGACTCACCCTTACTCCAATGCTTAGCTCTTCACCGCCGGTCTGCACGCCGCCAGACCGCACAAGCTGCGTCACCGAATGGAACAGTTCGCCTGAAGCAGGCGACTTCCTGAACTCCGAACCAAGTCGCCAAAGAGAAGACCGCCTGGTCGCTATCCGCGACCTGCTGTTTACCGCCTGTTGCTTAACCGCAGAGTCCGCACTGTCCCTGACCGCAATCAGAGCCAAGTCCTGGCTTTCCAGCGCTATCCGCACAACCTGCACAGCACAACCGGGTCAACTCTCTATCCGCGCGGACACAAAGTCCAGGCCGCAGCAACTTACGCGAGCTCAAAAACTGTTCACTTACTTCGGTCCAGGTTCCCTCTGTTCTTTTTTTTTTCTGATGTGACATGAGTCCTATTTATAGGCACGACGATGAGTATGGTCACCGCCCTTCCCGATAGGATAACCGCCACAACCCGCAGCAAGAACATAGTGTGTCCGCCAGACCGCGGACACACAATCCAGTCCGCCGCTCCTGTGCAGATAGCCAGTCCGCCCCAGCTTCTCCAAGGCCGGACTCCAATATCCAGTCCGCCTTGCCGCCAGAGACCAAGCCAGGACCACCACAGCCGGACTCCACAACAGCCGTGTCCGCCATTCTGCGGACAAGGCATCAGCCCGCAAAACCCGAGCCCGCAGCCTCGCCATCAAGACGCCTGCCGGACTCAGCGGACACCCGGCTTCCGTCCGCATATCCCAAGTCCATTACCTCAACTCCAAGGCACCTCCGGACTTAGCGGACACGCCAATCCAGTCCGCTAACAGCAGACCCCAGTCCGCGTATACAGCGAACTCCAGTCCGCTTCCCTGAGTCCATAACCTCATCACAAGGCTCAACCAGACTCAGCGGACTCTGGCTCCAGTCCGCACGCTCCTGCACAAGCAATTCTCCAGTCCGCATATCCCCAAGCTAGCACACAAGGCAACAGCACTTCTACTAAGCTTGGCGGACTGAGAAATCAGCCCGCGCTCCACTGCGCGATCTTCCCCGGACTGAGTCATCCTGGACTTGGTTCAATTCCCACCAAGTCCAGTCCGCTGGCCACAAGGGCCAGTCCGTACTTACAGGCGGACACTGGATCTAGCCCGCCATACCGGGCGACCTCCAGTTCCTGTCCGCGCTGACCGGCGGTCTCCACGGCTTCCACTTGCCGCTTCACTAGAGCAAGACCAAGGCATCTGCCAAACCGGTCTGCCGAGCTCCAGTTCTTCAGTCCGCTTCAAGCCGGACTCCGCGGATAATATTCCTATCCGCCCGGTTACTTCCTGGGAGTAAACCGCCTGCTGAGCATACACTGGCCTGTCAGACCGCCGCTGCTGTCCGCGTAGTCCGCGCGAACAGACCGCCCAGGCCGCCACAGAGCAAACCGCCTGCAACATCCCTGCCGACCTAGCAGTCCGCCAACCCAGTCCGCGTAGTCCGCGCGGATAGGTTTCCCAAGCCTTCCATTCACCCACTTTCACTTCACAGAATTCAACACTCCCCCTTGAAGTGAGAAGTGGTGAATAACTCCAGCAGCTCCCGTAACCTTGCACCTGGTCCTTCCGATAGCATCTACGAAGAGATGTCCAAGACATAGTCCTCGCCCCGCATATCATGGACCATGAGGGAGCCCTCCAGCATCTCCCAAAAGGAGCCATGCTTCCCTCTGCCTTCTTCAGCTTCAACCTCCACTCATGCATCATAGGAGTATCACCAACTTCCTTGGACCCAGAAGCCCAAGCCTTGTTGCCTCTGAGAGAAGTCACCTCATCAGACTTGGTGTCAACCACCTCCTTGATTCTAGTGGGGTCATCACAGCCAGAAGTCCCTTGCTCGACCTGAGGGCTAACAAGGAAACACGGGACCAAGTCCGCCGTGTTTCGTTCACTATATCGAGCTGGTGGCTTACTGATCCTCTTCGATCTCCGAAGAACCTGATCATGGCTAACCACCTCCGCTGCTTTTGAACCAGCTCCGTTCCCGGGCAAACCCGGAACAATGCTTCCTTTGCTCCCTGAACAAGACGCCTCCTTACTGGAACCAAAAGCATTTGGAGCAACGCTCCCCCTGCTACCTGAACCAGAAGACTCCCCTCTTGAACAAGAACTGCCTGGAACATCGCTCCCCTTGCTTCCTGAACCGGAAGCCTCCGCCTTCGAGCCAGAAGGTCCTGGAGCATCGCTCCCCCTTCTTCCCGACTCTGACGCCTTTGCCCCGGAGCTAGAACAACCTGGAGCACCTGGTGACTCAGGCAACTCCACTTCCTTAGCAGCAGCCTCCTTCAGCCCACCATCTGACCTGCTTAACTCTAGCTCCACATAAGAGCTACCCCAATACGGCGTCAACTCATCAAAAACAATGTCTCTCGACACTATGAGTTTCTTCGTCGCAGGATCCATACACCTCCATCTTCTTCTCTGCTCATCATACCCAACAAAGACTAGCTTTGTCTTGAGAGCACCCGGAGAGTGTAAATAGCAGGTAGATCCAAACACCCGAAGGTGCTTCACTGAGGGCTTCACTCCGAACATTAGCTCATAAGGAGTCTTCATTATGATTGGACTAAGAGGCATCCGGTTGATGACATGAGTAGCACAGGCTATTCCCTCCGCCCAAAGAGCCTTCGGAACGCCTTTACTCCGAAGCCAACACTTGCAGGTCTCCGTTAACCAACGGATCATCCGAGCTGCAACACTACCCTGTTGTGAAGTATGTCCACAAGAAAGCTCCATCCGGATCCCTTGCTTCATGCAAAAGCGTGAGAACTCGGTTGAGTCAACCTCACCACCGAAACCTGTCCTCAACACCTTGATCCTCCGGCCAAGCTGGCCTTCGACAAGCTTCTTGAACTCCACAAACAAGCGTACCATGTTGGACTTCGTCTTCATAAAGTATACCCAAGTATACCCAGAATAGTCATCAACCAATATCAGCATGAACCTGCTGCCTCCAAGACTGGCCGTGACGGTCGGTCCCACCAGAGCACAATGGACAACCGCCAATGGTGCTTTACTCCTGGATTGTGCTTTGTCGACCATGAAGCGATAGGCTCCACTTTCCTGACATCCCGCACACCCCCGACCATCGCCATAGGATGACAATCTAGGCAAGCCTCTTACGAGTCTTCTTTCCGCCATTGCTTTCAGCTTGTCCATCCCTACATGCCCCAGTCTTTCATGCCAGATAGCTGCACTATCATTGACATCCAGCCGATCAGATCCAGAACTAGTTGAAGTCCCAACTACGTTCTTCTCCTTCCTCCCTACCTGAGCAACGTTCGCCGAGAGCAAGGTAACCTTGCACTCCTTCCGAAGATGACCTTGCTGCTTGCATTTATAGCACCGTGGTCCTTCCTTCCTCTTCCTATCACGCCTAGGAGAAACACTCCTTTCTTCCTGATATGAAGTAGAGGGACCATCATCCGCAGCAACCTTCACACTTCTTCCTGAACAACCCATCAAGGGAAGTCCAAACCTCCGCAGCTGACCGACATCCACTGATGTGGTCCAAGAGATCCGATGAGATCACCTGCTTGAGAATAGACTCCGCTTTCGCATTTGCCTCCTTCCAAGCTCTCATCGCCTCAGCATTGCCAGCAGTATCCTCTTGTCTTCCTGCTCCGCATACAACCTCCCAAAGGTCCTCGCCAAGAAGAAAGCTCTTCATACAGGACTTCCACCGTTCACAGTTCGCCTCTGTAAGAAGATCAATACCAAGACAACTTGCATCCTCCACTGCCATGGTTCTACCACTGGTTTCCTCTTCAGAAGAGCAACTACTTCCATTGAGCACTGCTTGACCACTCCAACAACCTGGCTCTGATACCATGTTAAAATTCAACAAACCGCAGACGCCCCCTTGGATACCCTGCTGAAAACTCAACAAACCGAAGGAGAATACGCCCACTTATATGTTGAAAGTTTTCCCGGATCGTGGAGTTAGCAGGGGTTATCTCAACAAAGCAGTAACAACCAGCAACACATGCAGCACAAGCTTCTTTATTGATCAAGAGCGCACTTCTTTATAAGGCGAGACATACATGGCGAGACATGCTTCACCAAAACCCAACACCGGGAGAGCAGAGACAGTTACAAAGACAAGAACAAAAAACAAGCCGCCGCGGACTCAATCAACAAGCCGCCGACCTACTGCTGTGGAGTCCGCTCAGTCCGCCAGGTCGCCAGACCGCAACCCAAGCCGCGCGGACTCACCCTTACTCCAATGCTTAGCTCTTCACCGCCGGTCTGCACGCCGCCAGACCGCACAAGCTGCGTCACCGAATGGAACAGTTCGCCTGAAGCAGGCGACTTCCTGAACTCCGAACCAAGTCGCCAAAGAGAAGACCGCCTGGTCGCTATCCGCGACCTGCTGTTTACCGCCTGTTGCTTAACCGCAGAGTCCGCACTGTCCCTGACCGCAATCAGAGCCAAGTCCTGGCTTTCCAGCGCTATCCGCACAACCTGCACAGCACAACCGGGTCAACTCTCTATCCGCGCGGACACAAAGTCCAGCCGCAGCAACTTACGCGAGCTCAAAAACTGTTCACTTACTTCGGTCCAGGTTCCCTCTGTTCTTTTTTTTTTCTGATGTGACATGAGTCCTATTTATAGGCACGACGATGAGTATGGTCACCGCCCTTCCCGATAGGATAACTGCCACAACCCGCAGCAAGAACATAGTGTGTCCGCCAGACCGCGGACACACAATCCAGTCCGCCGCTCCTGTGCAGATAGCCAGTCCGCCCCAGCTTCTCCAAGGCCGGACTCCAATATCCAGTCCGCCTTGCCGCCAGAGACCAAGCCAGGACCACCACAGCCAGACTCCACAACAGCCGTGTCCGCCATTCTGCGGACAAGGCATCAGCCCGCAAAACCCGAGCCCGCAGCCTCGCCATCAAGACGCCTGCCGGACTCAGCGGACACCCGGCTTCCGTCCGCATATCCCAAGTCCATTACCTCAACTCCAAGGCACCTCCGGACTTAGCGGACACGCCAATCCAGTCCGCTAACAGCAGACCCCAGTCCGCGTATACAGCGAACTCCAGTCCGCTTCCCTGAGTCCATAACCTCATCACAAGGCTCAACCGGACTCAGCGGACTCTGGCTCCAGTCCGCACGCTCCTGCACAAGCAATTCTCCAGTCCGCATATCCCCAAGCTAGCACACAAGGCAACAGCACTTCTACTAAGCTTGGCGGACTGAGAAATCAGCCCGCGCTCCACTGCGCGATCTTCCCCGGACTGAGCCATCCTGGACTTGGTTCAATTCCCACCAAGTCCAGTCCGCTGGCCACAAGGGCCAGTCCGCACTTACAGGCGGACACTGGATCTAGCCCGCCATACCGGGCGACCTCCAGTTCCTGTCCGCGCTGACCGGCGGTCTCCACGGCTTCCACTTGCCGCTTCACTAGAGCAAGACCAAGGCATCTGCCAAACCGGTCTGCCGAGCTCCAGTTCTTCAGTCCGCTTCAAGCCGGACTCCACGGATAATATTCCTATCCGCCCGGTTACTTCCTGGGAGTAAACCGCCTGCTGAGCATACACTGGCCTGTCAGACCGCCGCTGCTGTCCGCGTAGTCCGCGCGAACAGACCGCCCAGGCCGCCACAGAGCAAACCGCCTGCAACATCCCTGCCGACCTAGCAGTCCGCCAACCCAGTCCGCGTAGTCCGCGCGGATAGGTTTCCCAAGCCTTCCATTCACCCACTTTCACTTCACAGAATTCAACAGTTGTTAGTTGTGGTACCCTGCATACCGCTCATTTTCACATTTCTGATGTTGTCTATGTTCCTAAACTTTTCATGAAACTCGTATCAGTTAGTTAGATTGCTTCTCAAGGTTTTCTTGTTATTTTTTATGCCTTTTTGTGTAATGTGCAGGATCGTCACACAGGACACTCATTGGAACTGGTCGTAGTCGTAGTGGGGTTTATGTGCTCGACCATCTCCAGCTTCCCTCATCCACTTTTCTACCAGTTTCCTCTATTGCAGCTCCCATTTGTCTTTCGTCGGTCAGCTTTCCACAGTGGCATCATCGTCTCGGCCATCTCAGTGGAGCTCGACTATCCTATCTTGTTCGTCAGAGTCTCTTAGATCGTGTATTTGTTGATCGCTCGCACTCATGTACGGGTTGTAAGCTTGGCAAACAACTACAACTCTCATATCGATCCAGCGAGTCTTGATCATCTTTTCCTTTTGCTTTAATTCACTCTGATTTATGGGGTCCTGCCCCTTTATTTCTAAAGGTGGTCATCGTTATTATGTTATCTTTGTTGATGATTTCTTTCGTTATACATGAATTTATATAATGCGTACTCTTACTGATTTCTTTCGTATTTATGTTGAGTTTGTATCCATGGTGCATACTCAGTTCCCCAAGTCTATCCGAACGTTTCGCTCTGATTCAGGGGGGAATACCTATCACATGTCTTTCATGATTTTTTGGCCTCTCATGGTACTCTACCTCATCTCTCCAGTCCTCGTGCTCATTCTCAGAATGGCACTACGGAAAAGAAGCATCGTCATATCATTGAGACAGTTCATACTCTTCTTAATGCCTCTCATGTGCCTCCACACTTCTGGGATGAGGCCATATCCACTGCAGTCTTTCTTATCAATCTCCAGCCATCTACTTTCCTCCGGGGTAGCAGTCCTAGTGAGCGTTTGTTTGGTTGTCCTCCTCTTTATGATCACCTACGTGTGTTTGGTTGTTTATGCTATGTTCTTCTTCCTGCTCGTGAGCGTACCAAATTATCTGCTCAGTCCACCACTTGTGTTTTCCTCGGTTATAGTCTTTAGCACAAGGGTTATAAGGTGTTATGACCATGTTGCTTGTCGTGTTCGTATCTCTCAAGACGTTATCATTGTTGAGGACCATCCCATTTTTGTTTGATTCTTACCTTTTTCTCCTTCTTCCTCAACTCACACCTCTACTACAGTTGACGATGTTTTTTTCACTCAATTCCACTGTCTGTGTCACATTCCTCTGAGTTATCTCACACCCAGTCTCTACCAGGGTCACCGTCTTTTGTCTGTCTTCCTGAGTCATCTTCACAGTCTCCTGACCTCCCTGTCCAGGTTCGTTCTCCTGTTCCTCCTGAGCCATCTCCACAGTCTCCTGATCCTTGTATCCAGGTTCATGAACCATCTTTTCCTCAGCACTATGCTCAACATTATGTTCGACGGTCTTGTCCTACAAATGCACCATTTGCCCCCTCTGCTCCCGGTCTCTTCCAGAGAGCTACCTGTGGATGATCCTCCAACAGGACGCTACCCCACTCATGATCGGCACCCACCAGATCGGCTCAACCTTGCTACTCAGCTGCCTGACCTATCATCCCTTACAGCGACTACTTGTGGTGTTCCAGAGCCTAGTACCTACAAGGAGGCTGCCTCGATTCCTGAGTGGCAGGCCGCCATGTCTGACGAGCTGGGTGCTTTGGAGCGCACCTTTACTTGGGATCTAGTTTCTTTACCTACTGGTACAACCCCCATTACCTGCAAGTGGGTCTTCAAAGTGAAGACTCGCTCGGATGGCACAATGGAGAGATACAAGGCCCGATTGGTGGCACGTGGTTTTCAGCAGGAGCACGGTCGGGACTATGATGAGACCTTCGCTCATGTGACTCACATGACTACTATCATGACCCTCTTTGCCATCGCAGTCGTCCGTCGGTGATCTTTGTTTCAGTTGGATGTGAAGAATGATTTCCTTCACGGTGACTTGCAGCAGGAGGTGTACATGCTTCCACCCCCAGGCCTCTCTACCGCTCATGGTTTTGTCTATCGTCTTCGTCGTCCACTTTATGGTCTCAAACAAGCTCCTCGAGCCTGGTTTGAGCGCTTTAGTTCAGCAATTCTTGCAGCTGGCTTTCAGCCCAGCCACTATGATCATGCTATATGTGGATGACATGATTATTACTGGTGATGATGCCTCCCATATTGAGTTTGTCCAGCATCACCTTCAACAGTAGTTACAGATGACTGATCTTGGCATACTGCGTTAATTCTTGGGCATTGATTTCTCCTCCACTCCTACTGGCTACCAGTTATCTCAGCAACATTACACCTTAGACTTATTGGCCCGTGCTGCTCTGTCTGACACTCACACTACTGCTACTCCTATAGAACTTCACCTTTAACTGTGTCCGGATGAGGGTTCTCCTCTTTCTGATCCAACACGGTACCGTCATATGGTTGGGATCTTGGTTTACCTCACTATTACTAGACCTGGCATTGCTTTTGTTGTTCATGTGCTGGGCCAGTTTGTGAGTGCTCCCACAACTGTTCACTTTGCTCACTTGATGTGTGTCCTCCGATATCTTCGTGATACTATGACTCATGGTCTAGTCTACTCTCGCGGCAGTTCTCTCCAATTACAGGCATATTCTGATGCTACATGGGCCGGTGATCCTATTGATCGTCGTTCTGTCACCGGTTATTGTCTCTTCTTGGGATCCTCACTCATTGCTTGGAAATCCAAGAAGTAGACCGACGTCTCTCGTTCTAACACAGAAGTACGGCTACATGTCATGGCCACTACACTTGAGAATATTGTCTAGCTTCGTTGGTTGTTTGTTGATCTTGGCGCTGATCCTTCTAGTCCTACCACTCTCTACTGTGACAACATCAGAGCCATCCAGATTACTCTGAATCCAACCAAACACTCGCTCTCCAAGCACATTGGTGTTGATGCTTTCTTTCTTCGTGATCAGCATATTCAGGGTACTCTTGTTCCTCGATATGTTCCCACCGATCTTCAGGTTGCCGATTTGCTCACTAAGCCTCAGACTCGTGCTCAACAGGAGTTTTTTCTCTCCAAATTCTCGGTGTATGATCCCCCGTGAATTTGAGGGGGGGGGGGGGGGGGGGGGGGGTCTGTGTGTGTGTGTGTGGGGGGGGGGGGGGGGGGGTGTTACAGGTATAGTATGAACCAAGTAGTTTATCACTTGTCATTCAATGGTACGCTCTTTTGGATTGGTGTACATCCCATTCAATAAACATCTTTTGATGAGCCTGTTCGTGTCCACCAGTGAGACCATGTTGGTCCGGTGAATCAACTACAATTTGCTTGCCCTTAATCTTGAACTACAGTGACTAAAACAAGTTTTTTGAGCAAATGAATCTAGAATGGATTCCGATTAGCGACGCGTCACTCATAAGATTAATACGAACTCAATGACATCTGTTTCGTTGTATTTTGGTACATATTTAGGACGTTAGCTGAAAGTGTGTCATGAGTAAAGAGTTGGCAATCATAGGAAGATTACTTTAAGAATGATCAATATTGAGTCCATATCTTTTTGTATTGGTTGCAAAGATGCCTGCCAAAGATTTTACGGATGAGGCGGCTTGGTGGATTGTTCTCATAGATATTACATGAAAATTTGTGCAGAGGTGTCTCAGGGATCTAATGTGATCGTAAAATACCATTGAACCTGAAAGGCAATTTTTATCGTACTGCAATTAGACCAGCAATGCTTTATAGTTCCAAGTGTTAGGCAATGAATTGTATACATCAACAAAAAATGGGAAGTTACAGAGATGAGAATTCTTTGGTGGATGTGTGTACAGATGAGACTAGACAAAATTAGAAATGAATGTATATGGGATAATACAGGAGTGATACCAATTGCAAAGAAGATACGAGAAGCTCAAGTAAGATGGTTTGGACACGTACAAAAGAGATCATTATAGACAACTGTTAGGCGTTGTGAGAGTTTAGTCACTAGACATGTTAAATGGGGGAGGTGTAGATCAATAATGACTTGGAATGAAACTATACCAAAATACATGATGTACTTGGGCATTAGTGGGATTATAACTAAAGATAGGGCGCCACAATGGCGGCAAAAGATTCATATAGCCGACTCATTATAGTGGAATACAGGCTTAAGTGTTGTTGTTCTTGATTGAACCTAATCCTAATATTTATTACTGTAGATAGCCTTTGAATTTTTCATGCATTGTTGGAAGTGAATACTTTTACTTTTGTATGCAGCTTGGGGTCGATTTTGCTATGATAAAACTTCACAGGAGGGAGACAAATAATCTTATGGCAATACATAATTTTGCATGGCTTTTCTTATTAGCCTCAAAATACTTTTTATCTTACAATATACTTCCAAAATTTTCAGTTTTTTTTTTTGTATTTACTACTTTTATAGTACAATAACTGCAAGGTTTGTTGTATTATTTTAAAGTGCATCTTCTTAGGCTCTATTTGGCATGACTTTTTTGTTGTGGTGAGTTTGGATAAAAACATCATTATCATAGAATGCATGTTTGGCAAGACAATAATTATGACCGCCATCAAGGAAAGAAAACTACTAGGTTCGTACTATAACGACACAAGTAAAATTTTTTGGTACGTATACGTACCTATTACTGTTTTGTGCGCGATCAAATCCTGCCGTATAATCTGTGATTTCAACGACTCGGATCTTTCGTTAAAAAAATCGATCGTATTTTTTCTAATACGGTCGTATTGAAAAGTGCTCAAACATTATTGATTTTACAATCTTATGGCCGGATTTTCTCCCACATGTACATATACGTACTAAAAAATTTCTCAACGACACAAAGGGTGTCCATAGTATTCAATTTTGCCTCATGAAAGTTTTTCAATCCAGTTTCTAAGTTCCTTAAAATTGAGTGCGAAGTTCACAAAAAAAAAACAGTTGGTCTTTTTTAAAAGAAAGGTGAGTTGTTTTTATTCAAAATTTTTTAAACAACTTTGGTTATATTTTAGAGGGTTGTAGAGGCTCCTAATGAAGTGGCTTTGAATACCAAAATTGTAGCCAATATATAGGGCTACAACTTTGGTGTTTAATGTCTTCTTATCATAGGTCATTAGAAAGCCCATAAATTAGTGTGAAGTTTTATAAATGTTTGTCAAAACAGATTTTAATTTTATTGCCCACTTCTGTCAAATTTGTAAAGATCTTAGAGTCTTCAAAATAAATCTTTCCCTTCATCCCTAGTGTTTAAGGCTCTGTATATTTTTTTTCCTCTGAAAATAGCAGGACAATATAGAATGCAGCTTAGGTTTATCAAATAGAAGAAGAACACGCAGATCTAAGGCTTCGTTTGGTTTTGGTATTTCGTCACCTCCGTTTGGAGCAAACGCCGTCGGACGGCGGGTAAACAAATGGCCGCCGGCGGCGTTTGCTCCGTTTGCACCCGCAACAAGGAAGAAACGGTCCCGATCCGCTCTGTTTCGACCCCCACCTCTCCCCCTCCAATTTCAAAGTGACGTTTCGACCCACCGGATGCACCGGCCATTGCCGTACCAAATATACCCTAAAAGGTGAACTAATGATCCAGATTTAGGCTCCGTTCGACACGGTGGCAGCAATGTGGAACATGAGGGTTAAATTGTCATTTGTTAATGCCCGCCTAAGGAATCTCATCCACTTGTATGTTCAAACGGATGATGTTTGTTAGATGATCCTTAATGTATGACGATTTAACTCATACGCTTACAACAACCACCACCGTGCCAAACGGAGCAATAATCATACGCGGTTATTCTTCCAAAGAAGGCGTACCAAGAAAAGGCCTCTTCAAACATTGTAGGAATTAATCAATGGCCAGGATTATCCTGCATGGAATCTAAAGGTGGTTATAAGCCATTGTCAGCCTAGCCCTTTCGGGTCCACTCCACTGCCACCGGTGGCCTATTACCGTCGACCAACACTAGGCCGACTCATCGGAGGAATGAGCGTCAGCCGACGGTGGTTGTTTGGTGACCTATCGCCGCCAGTAGTGGTTAAAAACCTGCAATTCGAAATCAAATTTAAATAACCTCATGCTAAATCCTCCTTGTCTTCTCTGGTGAGAGAAGCTCATCATGCACCTTTGGGGAGCCCCTAGTGGCAGGGGCGGTCCTAATAAAGGGCGAGGATGGGCAGCCGCCCACACTGAGAAAAACAAATCGCGGAAGTATTCTTTGCGAGCAGGAATGGCGCCAAATTTCTGGGCCTTATTTTTTAAAAAAATAATGGAATAGACAGCGGTTATTATAATAACCGCTATTTAAAGTCCACTATAGACATTTTATTAGTGTTCGGGTCATGATATTTAAAGTACGCTATAAACTGTTAAAGATGGAGCTTGACTGCATTGGATATATTGGACACTCGACACGATTTCGCCGGTCGAGCTCGGCGCTGAGCTCGCTAAGGGGTTGCAGGGGGGCAGCGCGCCCCCTGCTCGGGGGTTAGGGGGCGAAGAATAGACAGTGGTTATTATATAAGCCGTTGTCTATACTCGAATAGACATCGGTTTATATATAAATCGCTGTCTATTCTTCAGGGTAGAGTAGACAGCGGTTTATATATAAACCGCTGTCTATACTCGAAATAGACAGCAGTTTATATATAAGCTGTTGTTTATTCTACCCTAAACCCTAGAATAGACAGCGGTTTATATATAAACCGTTGTCTATTCTATGATTCAGAGTATATATAAACCGTCATCTTCTTTTTTTAGCGACGATAATCTCCTTCTCCAACAGGTGCCTCGACTGGTGACTCGACCGACATCTCCCTTCTGACCTTATTCTTCGACAGTCCGACGGCCGTGAGCCGACATGCTTCAAACATGTATCACATTATCACTCTTTTATTCCTTATTTCGGCCATCAAAACTTGATCTTAAATCTTTATACTATTTGGTGTTCATGGATCACTCTATTATTTATTATTTTCTTTTCAATTTTGAACAATTTGGGGTTCACCGTTCACGGATCTTAAATCTTTATACTATTTTGTCAAAAACATATGCAAACTTGATTTTGGCCCTTATCCATTTTACTATTATAGTTTTTTCTTATTGTCGGCTGATCTTTGAAGAGTGACAATTGAGGAATGACTAATCTTTAAAATTTATTTTAGGTCCTCATGGAAAAAAATTAAGAGAAAAGCAAGTTTCGAATCAGTTGTTTCTTCCAGTAGAGTTGTCTGTCCACGATTAAAACTCAATGTAGACGAGCTTCCTGCAGACCCGGGAGTACGAAAGAATATTTAAGATTATGATCCAAATGATAGAGAGAAAGTTCGAATGTGGTATCTACATAAAAAAGCTTTCCAACTAAAAAATCATAATTTCTCAATTAGACTTATTGTAAACGATCTATGTAGATTTATTCGTTATTGGTTTGAGGAATACAGTTACTGGTTGGAGTATAACATAGTAAAAGATGCTGCATTTTGCTTATACTGTTATCTATTCAAGCCCAAGCATGGTGACCAAGGAGGATGAGATGCTTTTGTTATTGGTGTTTCACAAATTGGAAACATAAAGATAGGTAGGATGTTCGTGTTGGAAATCATAGTAGTATTCATAACAAATGCTTGAGGGCTTGACTTGACTTCATGAACCAAAAACAACACATTGAAGTTGCTTTATGCACTCAATCTGAACAAGCTCAAAATGATTATCGCACCCGCCTCGAAGCTTCATTGGATTGTATTAGATTTCTTTTAAAATAAGGATTAGCATTTCGTGGTCATGATGAATCTGAAGAATCAGACAATCGAGGAAATTTTCTAGAACTTCTTCAATTTCTTGCAGATCATAATGAAAATATCAATAAAGATGTACCACGGAATGCTCCCGAATATCTTAAATTAGTAGCACCAAGTATCCAAAGAGATATTGTCCAAGCTACAGCAACAGAGACTACAAATTTCATCTTTAAAGAGATTGTACAAGATGTGTTGTTTTCTATTTTAGTTGATGAAACTCGTGATTCCTCTGTTAAAGAACAAATGGCTATAGCTCTATGTTATGTTGACAAGAATGGAATGATAATTGAGCGCTTTTTGGGCATTATTCATGTTGAAAATACGAGTGTTTCTCACTTAAGCTAGTGATTGAGCATTTTTTGCTAAAAAGGGTTGAGTCTATCAAGCTTACGGGGACAAGGATACAATGAAGCTAGTAATATGCAAGGTGAATTCAATGGTCTAAAATCATTGATTATGGAAGAAAATCAATCCGCATATTATGTCCATTGCTTTTCTCATCAACTTCAGTTGACACTTATTGCGGTCGCAAAGAAACACAAAAAGATTTGTTCTTTTTTATCATGGTCACAATTATAACAAACATTATTGGGTCATCTTGCAAGCGCAGAGACATTCTCCGGGAGAAGCAATTTATAATGGTTGTTGAAGAAATATCTAGTGGTAAAGTTGCAACGGGGAGAGGTTCGAATCAAGAAAAAACTTTGAAAAGAGCAAGAGACACAAGATGGAACTCGCATTATAAAACTCTTCTGAGTTTAATTTGCTTATTCTCATAAGTTATTGATGTGCTTGAGATTATTGAAGAAGATGACATATTTTCAGAGCAAAACACTGAAGGGAGTGAATTATTGAATGTTATGCAGTGTTTTGAATTTATATTCCAACTCCACTTAATGAGAACTATCTTAGGGATCACTACTGATTTATCACAAGTATTACAAAGGAGCGATCAAGACCTTATAAATATCATGACTCTTGTCAAAATTTTCAAGCTACGGTTAGAAACATTGAGAGACAATAGATGAGATGCTTTACTTCATGAGGTAACTCTTTTTTACAACAAACATGAAATTATTGTTCCAAATATGAAAGATAAATTTGTTGCACGTGGAAGATCAAGACGTAAATCTAAAGATACTTCAAATCTTCATCTTTATCGTGTAGAATTATTTTATGCGGTCATAAATCTACAACTTGTCGAGTTAAATAATCGATTTGACGAAGTGAATACTGAATTGCTTTTATGTATGACAAGTTTGGATCCAAGTAATGGATTTTTTGCATTTGATAAGCACAAACTGATTTGATTTGCTAGGCATTATCCCATGGACTTTTCTCTAGTTGAATTAATGGAGCTCGATAATCTGCTTGAAAATTATATTTTGGATCTTCGCTCAAACGATGACTTTGCAGAGGTGATTGTTCTTGGAGGATTAGCTATGCGACTAGTTGAATTGAAGAAGGATGTTCTTTATCTATTGATGTTTTTGCTTGTGAAGCTCGCACTATTATTGCATGTTGCAACTGTAACTGTAGAAAGAGCTTTTTCGGCAATGAAGATTATCAAGTCATCATTACGTAATCAAATGGGGGATGAATGCATGTTTAGTGACATATATTGTAAAAGATGTATTTTCTACTATTAACAATGAGGTGATAATGAAATTCTTTCAAAACATGAAAGCTCGTAGAGGAATTTTATAAGCAAGGTTATTCTGCATAATGCAAGCCGCACTTCTTTTGTGTATGATGTTTTAGTCTTGTTTTGTTGCACTTCTTGTCTATTGGTGTATTTTCTTTCATTTTTGTCTTATATGTTCTTACTGTGAAGTACCGAAGTACATTTTCTTATTGATATGTGTATTAGTTGTAGATATATTTAGTAAGTTATGTTTAATTATTCTCTACATTGCAAAATTTTTTCTTCAAGTTTTTAGGTCCGCCCACACAAGAAAAAATTCCTGCATCTGCCACTGCCTAGTGGTACTCCCCACCCTTTACGATGCAACAAGCCATTGGGATCAGTGGTTGCCAATCAAAATTGTAGGGGTGGTCCGAGAGCTTTATCTCGTCTGGATTGCTTGTCTGGGGATTGAAGCGCCTCACTAGAGGTCAAGAATTATAATTACTGGAGGTTATGGGGAGTTATTGAGCTCGTTGGAATAGGGTGAACGCAATTGGATCTTCGATTGGAGCTCATGAGTCTCGATTTGTACTGAAACCTTCTTGGTCATCGTCGGTGATCGCTGGAGGGGATGAGGATGCTCCTCGAGTTTCGTTCGGTTTGGCTTACTCAACCTTCGGCCATCTCCTCCTCCGAGCACTAATGGCTCATTTGGCGTGATTGGTTGGGCGGTACGGATTTCATCAGCGTCGCATGCAGAATCGCGACCGCGGTTCCCGCAGAGTGGATGAAATCAGCTCTTATTTGTTGCAGGATGGAGACCGGACGGTCTGTTGCTGTTCGGAGACCGGGCGGGCTGGCGGTTTCTCCTAGCCGGTCTGTGTGCTGGGCTGTTGCAGTTTGGTGTCCCAGCGGTCAGGCAGCTTCTCTCAAACGACTTGGAGACCGGGCGGTCTAGCGGTCTCCTGTGGCGACTTGTTCTCTCATCCTAGTTGTGGTCGGGCGGTTAGCCGGTTTGTCTAACCGCACGGCTTGTCCGGTTTGTCTTTTTGTAAAGCCGCATATATTTGTAAATTTTTAGTCTCACATTGCTTATTTGTAATCTCTCTCATCTACTCCATTCTATAAAAGGGAGGCTATACCATTGTAATTAATACCTTTTTCAGATAATAAAGTTTATGTTAAACCACTTCCGGTTTGTTTTTGTTCCACTTCCCGTTTGTTTTTGTTCGTTTTTAACATGGTATCAGAGGGAACGATCTTTTCCTCCTGATTCATCTTCTTATTCTGTTCGCGCAGGTTACCTTCTAGCCGCTCGACTTCTTTCCCTCAGCTTGGTTCTACGGCTTGGTCGTGGCTTTTCCTACTCTGACAGTTGCCCTGTTCGCGCGGCTTGTTTCTTATATCCGTGCCCTGTCTTCGCGGCTTGCCTTCCTCCTCTGACCGCTGCCCTATTCGTGCGGCCTGTTTTTCCTTGCCTCTCTTCTCTCGCTGCTCCTCTTTGTTGCCGCGACCTGTCATTAAGTCGCCGCGACTTGTTTCCTTCTATCCGCTCCTGCTTCCTAGCCGCGCGGTCAGATTCTGTTCGCCCGGCTTGCGACTTGTTGTAGTCGTCGCTTCCTGTTCTCTTGTCGTCTCTCTTCAATGGATTCCACCTCTAAGCTGTCCGCCTTGGTGGTCACCTCTTCTGGTAGTGCCCACGTTGTTACTCGTGGACGATGGTTGATTGACTCTGGTGCTACAAATCATATGACAGGCAATCCTCAGTTTTTCGCTTCTCTCGAAACGCATGATCGGTTGCCCCCGGTCCAAGTTGTTGATGGCTCTCCCTCCCCGGTCAATGGGGCGGGCATGGTTCAAGTCACTCCTTCTCTTTGCCTGACAGATACCCTCTATATGCCCAAGTTTCCTTGCAATTTATTATCGGTTACTTCTTTATGTAAACAACTACAGTACTCTGTCACATTCACTCTTACTTCTTGTTCTTTTTAGGATCCCAACTCCCAACAGACGATTGCTACTGGGACTGAGAGCGGCGGCCTCTACTTCCTCGACAACGTCTCTGCTCTATCCGCCTTCTCCTCCTCCTCTACAGATCTTCTCCAATGGCATCTTCGCCTTGGTCATGCTCCTCCCCGGCTCCTTCGCCAACTTCTGCCCCATCTCCCTCCGCATCATCCTCCTCTTAATTGTGATGCATGTCAACTTGGCAAGCATCACCGCTCCTCCTTTCCTCCAAAGCAAGATCGTGGTTCTACCCGTCTGTTTGATCTTGTTCACTCTGACATCTGGGGTCCTGCTCCTTCCCTTATCATTGGTCGGGGTAGTTCCTATTTTGTTACTTTCATTGATGACTTTTCTCACTGTACTTGGGTATATTTCTTACGCGACCGCTCTGAACGTTTTGATGTATGTACATCCTTTTATCATTCCATTCAAACTCAGTTTGATGTTTCCATTAAAATCTTACGCTCGGATAATGCAAAAGAATATCTCAGTCAAGCGTTTTCCTCTTTCTGCACGCAACATGAGATTATTCATCAAACCAGTTGCGTTTACACCTCCCAACAAAATGGAGTAGCGGAACGCAAAAACCGTCACCTCCTTGATGTCGCTCGCACTCTGCTCACGCACATGCATGTCCCTCGCTCCTACTGGGGCTATGCTGTTCTCATCGCTTGCTATCTCATCAATCGCATTCCCTTCACCGTTCTCCGTGGTCAAACTCTTTTCTCCATTCTCTATCCGGGCAAAGAACCCTTTCCACTTCCTCTACGTATCTTTGGCTGCACAGCCTTTGTGCATGCTCTCTCTGCCACCCGCGACAAACTCTCCCCGCGGTCCACTAAATGTGTTTTTCTGGGGTACTCTCCCACTCAGAAAGGCTATTGTTGCTTTGACCCCGTTACCCGCAAGCAATTTGTCTCTGCGGATGTCACCTTATTTGAAAATGCTTCTTACTTCTTGTTGAGAACCAAGGTCCAGCGGGATTGGGTGTGTGTGGGACCGCATATTTGGGCTTCCCCATCGCGTTCCAGGTCTGGGTGTTGACCCTGGTAGGCCCCCGTGTGGCGGAATATCTCTGCCATCCTGTGGATGGATTAGTCCCACATTGCCTGCAGTGGGTGGTCCTTGGTGTTTATGTACCCCCGTCCGCCCTTACCATCACCTCGGGGTTTTGGGAAGATGTGTGGTGACGAGTGGTTTCCACATGGTATCAAAGCCATCCCGCTGCGTGGGTGTGTTCAGAACCAAGGTCCAGCGGGATTGGGTGTGTGTGGGACCGCATATTTGGGCTTCCCCATCGCGTTCCAGGTCTGGGTGTTGACCCCGGTGGGCCCCCGTGTGGCGGAATATCCCCGTCATCCCATGGATGGATTAGTCCCACATTGCCTGCAGCGGGTGGTCCTTGGTGTTTATGTACCCCCGTCCCCCCTTACCATCACCTCGGGGTTTTGGGAAGATGTGTGATGACGGGTGGTTTCCACACTTCTCTTCCTCTTCCTCCTCTACTCCTGCTGATCCTACCTCTCACCACAACTCCCCCATTCTCTCTGCTCCTCCTACTGTTCCGCCACCTCCACCATCTCCACCATCTCCACCATCTTCTCTCTCTCCACCCTCTACCGCCTCTTCTCCACCATCTCTCTCCTCTTCGCCGCTGTCGCACTCTCCTCCCGGGCCAGCTCTCTCCGCCACGGATGCTCCGATTGTTGAGAAACAGCCGACCTAGATCTACCCATAGCTCTTCGTAAAGGGGTGCGGACGTGTACCCAGCACCCGCTGGTTGCTGTTGTTTCATATGATCGTCTGACTCCTTCTCGCAGGGCATTTGCATTGGCTATCTCTGACACCGCCGCTCCCCGCGCCTACCAGGAGGCTCTCACTATTCCTCATTGGAAGACTGCTATGGATGAGGAAATTGCTACCCTCACTGAACGGGGGACCTGGACCCTGGTTCCCCCACCTTTGGGCACGGATGTTGTTGGCTGCCATTGGGTCTTTGTTGTGAAATTCTATCCCGATGGTAGCGTGGATTGCTATAAGGCCCGCCTGGTGGCCAAAGGTTTCACTCAGACATATGGTGTTGATTACTTCGATACTTTCTCTCCCGTTGCTCGTCTCAGCACCATTCAGGTTCTTCTCTCTGTCGCTGTCAACAGGGATTGACCCATTTCGCTACTGGATGTTAAGAATGCTTTCCTCTACGGTGATCTGCAGGAAGATGTTTACATGGAGCAACCTCCTGGGTATGTTGCTCAGGGGGAGACACGAGTATGCCGGCTAAAGAAGGCTATCTATGGCCTCAAGCAGAGTCCTCGTGCCTGGTTTGACAAGTTTAGTGGCTGTTAAAAGTAGCGAACATGCAGTACCAAACGGATAGAGTTTTGAATAATTGAAACTTTATTATCCAAAAAAAGATATCTATTACAAAGGTATGTCCTCCCTTATATAGAATGGAGGAGAGAAGAGAGAATACAAATAAGAGATGTGAGACTAAAAATTTACAGGACTAAGCGGACTATACAGAACAAACCGCAGAAGCCGCGCGGTTAGACAGACGGGCTAACCGCACTGCTACCACCAGAGAGGAAGAGAGATTGCCACTGTAGACCGATAGACCGCCCGGTCTCCAAGCCGGCTGAGACAAACCGCCAGACCGCGCGGTCTTCAACCCGTCAAGACAGACCGCCAGACCGCCCGGTCACCAACTTCAACACTCCCCCTCAAGCTGGAGCGTATATATCGATCATGCCCAGCTTGTCATAAACATGAAGAAATGAGGCGGAAACTGGCTTGGTGAAGATGTCAGCGAGCTCTTTATCAGAAGTGACAAAGGGAGTGCAAATTTGTTCCTTTAAGATCTCTTCACGAATGAAATGACAGTCGACCTCAATGTGCTTTGTCCTTTCATGGAATACCGGATTTTTAGAGATGTATATGGCGGCCTTGTTATCACAGAACATAGGTAGAGGATGGTTGTAGACCTCTCCTAAATCTAGCATGAGAGCCCGCAGCCATTTTAACTCACAAGTGGTCGATGTCATACTGCGATACTCAGCTTCTGCACTGGACCTGGAGACAACAGACGGCTTCTTGCTCTTCCAGCTCACCAGATTTCCCCCAACAAAGGTGCAAAAACCTGAGGTTGACTTGCGATCCCCTTTGTCATCAGCATAACTTGCATTTGAGTATGCTTCAATCCTCAGATGACCATTCCTCTGAAAAAGTAATCATTTCCCAGGCGCTGCTTTGATATACTCCAAGATTCGCAAGACAGACTGTAGATGACACTCCCTAGGTGCTTACATGAATTGACTCACCTTGCCCACAGCATAGGAAATATCAGGCCTGGTCATTGTGAGATATATGAGCTTACCAACCAGACGCCTGTACCGCGAACTATCTGAAAGAGGAGGCGAATCATCTGTCCAGGTTTTGTCTTCTCCAGTTGTCATGGGGCATCGGGCAGGTTTTGCTCCAGTCAATCCTGCCTCTTTTAAAAGATCAAGGGCATACTTACGCTGAGAGAGAACTAAAGAGTCGGGCTTCCGAGAAATTTCGATCCCCAGAAAGTACTTTGGAGAGCCCATATCTTTTGTGATCAGATGTTGACGAAGATGACGCTTTGTCAGGGCTACCCCTTCCTGGTCATCGCCAGTGAGAAGAATATCATCGACGTACACAACAAGAACAACCAGCCCAGCAGGAGTTTTGCGAATAAAGAGAGAGTGATCGGCAGAGCTTCGCACAAAACCAACGGCCGCCACGATCCCGCTGAACTTGTCAAACCAAGCTCGAGGGCTCTGCTTGAGGCCATAGATTGCCTTCTTCAGCCGACATACTCGTGTCTCCCCCTGAGCAACATACCCAGGAGGTTGCTCCATGTAAACGGCCTCATGAAGATCACCATAAAGGAAGGCATTCTTGACATCCAGCTGGGAAATCAGTCAATCCTTATTTAGCGCCACAGAGAGAAGGACCCGGATAGTACTGAGACGAGCCACGGGGGAGAAGGTGTCAAAGTAATCAACCCCATAGGTCTGAGTGAAGCCCTTAGCAACAAGGCGAGCCTTATAACGATCCACAGTGCCGTCGGGGACAAATTTGACCATAAAGACCCAGCGACAGCCAACAACATCAGTACCGAAGGGAGGAGGAACAAGAGTCCAGGTACCCCGCTCAGTTAGGGTCGCCATTTCCTCATCCATGGTCATCTTCCAATGAGGAATAGCAAGGGCCTCCTGGTAGGAGCGGAGTGTGGCAGTGGCAGAGATAGCCAATACAAATGCCCTGCGAGAAGGGGTAAGACGAGCATAGGAAACAACAGCAACAAGGGGGTGTAGGGTACACGTCTGCACCCCTTTGCGAAGAGCTATAGGAAGATCCAGGTCAGCCGGGCCCGCGGCATCCGGAGCATCCGTGGTAGAGAAAGCTGGCCCGGGAGTAGAGAGCGACGGCAGCGGAGATGAGAGAGAGGGTGGTGGAGAAGGGAGAGAGAGAGGTGGAGGGAGAGGGGGGGAGGGAGATGGTGGAGGGGTGGAGATTGTAGTAGGAGGCGAGGGAACGAAGGGAACGGCAGGAGAATCAGAAGCTGGGAGAGGAGGAGAGGAGTCATCCGAGAAGTAGGAGGTATTCTCGAAGAAGGTGACGTCAACAGAGACGAACTGCTTACGAAGGACGGGATCAAAGCAACAATAGCCTTTCTGAGTGGTGGAGTATCCCAGAAAGACACATTTGGTGGAGCGAGGGGAGAGCTTATCACGGGTGGCAGAAGGGGTATGCACAAAGGCAGTGCATCCAAAGATTTGGAGAGGGAGAGGAAATGGCTCCTGGCCTGGATACAGAATGGGGAACGGGGTTTTGCCGTGGAGAACCGTGGAGGGAATGCGATTGATAAGGTAGCAGGCAAAGAGAACAGCATAGCCCCAATAGGAGCGAGGAACATGCATCTGGGTCATCAAGGTGCGAGCGACATCGAGGAGGTGACGGTTTTTGCGTTCGGCCACACCATTTTGTTGTGAAGTATAGACACAACTAGTTTGATGAATAATCCTATTTTGCATGCAGAATGTAGAAAAGTTGTAACTGATATATTCTTTGGCATTATCAGATCGAAAAACTTTGATAGAAACACCAAACTGAGTTTTGATCATGTGATAGAAGGACGTCCATACAGAGAATAATTCGGAGCGATCTTTTAATAGATACACCCACGTACAGCGAGAGAAATCATCAATGAACGTGACAAAATAGGAACTACCCCGACCAATGGTAAGAGTAGGAGAAGGACCCCAAATATCGGAGTGGATAAGATCAAACGGACGGGTAGAGCCACGAACGTGCTTTGGAGGGAAGGAGGAGCGGTGATGCTTGCCAAGCTGACAGGCCTCACAATTGAGCGGAGGACTTTGTGGAGGAAGGTGGGGCAGAAGTTGACGGAGAAGACGGGGAGGAGCATGACCAAGGCGGAGATGCCATTTGAGAATATCTGTGGAGGTGGAGGAGAAGGTGGAAAAAACAGAAATGTTGTCCAGGAAGTATAGGCCGTCACTCTCAGTCCCAGTAGCAATCGTCCGTTGGGAGTCCGGATCCTGAAAAGAGCAAGAAGCAGAAGTAAATGTGACAGAACACTGTAATTGCTTGCATAGAGAGGTAACATATAATAAGTTGCACGGGAACTGGGGCACGTATAGAGTATCCGCCAAGTGAAGAGACGGAGTGACATGAACTATCCCCGTCCCATGGACTGATGATGAAGAGCCGTCAGCGAGAATAACCGGGGGCAACCGATCATGTGTTTCTAGGAGAGAGAAACACTGGAGATTGCCGGTCATATGATTTGTAGCACCAGTGTCAATCAGCCATTTTCCCTGAGTAACAACGTGGGCACGACCAGAAGACGTGACAACCGAGGCGAATGGCTTGGAGGAGGATATGAAAGCCATGAAGGGAGGAATAAGAAACTGCAGCGGTCTCGGTGACAGCACACCAGCGGTAAGAAGGGACACGACCAAGGTGCAGAGCAAGGCAAAAGGGGAAGAAGAGGGAAGCACAAGCCACGCGACTGAACAGGAGGTCTCGGCGACTAACAAGAAGGAGCGGCTAAAGGAAGAAAGGCAGAGAGGCCGCTCAAACAAGGAAGAATCTGCGCGAACAGAGAGAAAACCGCGAGAAGAGGAAAAGAGAGCAACCGGCGTGAAACCGCAGCGGTTTAAAGGGAAGAAGTCGCGCGAACACTAGCGGCCAGGAAGCAGCCCAAGGCACAGCGGGGAAGAGGTCGCGCGGACTGAAAAGTCCGAGCGAACAGAAGAGAAGAGGAAGCAAGAAACAGCAGCGACAACAACAAGTCGCAAGCCGGGCGAACAGAATCAGGCCGCGCAGCTAGGGGAAAAACAGGCGGCTAGAAGGAAACAGGTCGCTGCGACAACTAAACAGGTCGCGACGACGAAGAGCAGCAAGAGAAGAGAAGCAACAAGCCGCGCGAACAGAGTAGCGGGCGGAAGAGAGGACAAGCCGCGAAGACAGGTCGCAAGAAGTAGAAACAAGCGGCGAGAAGCAGAGAGCGCACACAATCAGGAGGAAAAGACCGTGTGCTCTGATACCATGTTAAAAGTAGCGAACATGCAGTACCAAACGGATAGAGTTTTGAATAATTGAAACTTTATTATCCAAAAAAAGATATCTATTACAAAGGTATGCCCTCCCTTATATAGAATGGAGGAGAGAAGAGAGAATACAAATAAGAGATGTGGGACTAAAAATTTACAGGACTAAGCGGACTATACAGAACAAACCGCACAAGCTGCGCGGTTAGACAGACGCGCTAACCGCACGGCTACCACTAGAGAGGAAGAGAGATTGCCAGTGTAGACCCTAGACCGCCCGGTCTCCATGCCGGCTGAGACAAACCGCCAGACCGCGCGGTCTTCAACCCGTCAAGACAGACCGCCAGACCGCCCGGTCACCAACTTCAACAGTGGTATTGTTGCGGCCATTGGATTTACGAGAAGCTCAGCAGACCACTCCTTGTTTGTTCAGAAAACTGCCTCTGGTCTGGTTGTTCTTGCGGTTTATGTTGATGACATTCTTCTTACTGGCGATGATCAGGATGGGGTATTGATGACAAAGAAACACCTTCGTCAACACCTGGTCACAAAGGATATGAGGTCCCCAAAATACTTTCTGGGGATTGAAATCTCTAGGAAGCCCAACTCCAAGGTCCTTTTTCCAACGGAAGTATGCTCTTGATCTTTTAAAGGAGGCAGGATTAACTGGTGTTAAACCTGCCCGTTGTCCTATGGCTGCTGGAGAAGACAAAACTTGGACAGATGACTCGCCTCTTCTATCTGATCTTACAAGGTACCGACGTCTGGTGGGCAAGCTCATTTATCTCACGGTAACCAGGCCCGACATCGCTTATGTTGTTGGCAAGGTGAGCCAGTTCATGCAAGCTCCTAGGGAGTGTCATCTACAATCTGCCCTGAGGATATTAGAGTATATTAAAGCAGCACCAGGGAAAGGACTCCTCTTTCAGAAGAATGGTCACCTAAGGGTTGAAGCGTACTCTGATTCAAGTTATGCTGATGACAAAGGGGACCGCAAATCGACATCAGGTTTCTGCACGTTTGTTGGAGGAAATCTTGTGAGTTGGAAGAGCAAGAAACAGTCTGTGCTCTCCAGGTCTAGTGCAGAGGCGGAATATCGCAGTATGTCATCGACTACATGTGAGTTGAAGTGGTTGCGGGCTCTCATGCTTGACTTAGGAGAGGTTTACAACTATCCTCTTCCTATGTTCTGTGACAACATGGCCGCGATATACATTTCCAAAAATCCGGTCTTCCATGAGAGAACAAAACACATAGAAGTCGACTGTCATTTTATTCGGGAAGAGATATTGAAGAAGCAGATTTGCACTCTGTTTGTTACTTCCGACAACAAGTTGACAGACGTCTTCACGAAGCCGGTGTCCGCTTCCTTTTTCCACATCTGTGACAAGCTGAGCATGATTGATATCTATGCTCCAGCTTGAGGGGGAGTGTTGCAGGATGGAGACCGGGCGGTCTGTTGCTGTTCGGAGACCGGGCGGGCTGGCGGTTTCTCCTAGCCGGTCTGTGTGCTGGGCTGTTGCAGTTTGGTGTCCCAGCGGTCAGGCAGCTTGTCTCAGACGACTTGGAGACCGGGCGGTCTAGCGGTCTCCTGTGGCGACTTGTTCTCTCATCCTGGTTGTGGTCGGGCGGTTAGCCGGTTTGTCTAACCGCACGGATTGTCCGGTTTGTCTTTTTGTAAAGCCGCATATACTTGTAAATTTTTAGTCCCACATTGCTTATTTGTAATCTCTCTCATCTCCTCCATTTTATAAAAGGGAGGCTATATCATTGTAATTAATACCTTTTTCAGATAATAAAGTTTCTGTTAAACCACTTCCGGTTTGTTTTTGTTCCACTTCCGGTTTGTTTTTGTTTGTTTCTAACATTATTTATGCAATTTGCGCGATGGGCGGATCCTAACCGCCAAGCCGTGATCTGCCAAACGAGCAAAACCCACATCTGGGCGGTGTCGCCCACGCGACCGGAACGGATCTGCCCCGCCAAACGGGGCCTAGGTTACTGTCAAGGTGGTAGGTCAATTCTTGAAGGTGGAATTTGAGCTTGCACTGCTTTCACAAAGGGGAGAGGGGAGAAATAATTTTTTTCCTGCGCTACCGACTCCCAAAGGAAGGAGCGCGTGAAGCGCAGGAGCCATCTGAGGACTCTTTAAAGTTTGTGTTTTGCTTGTTTTTTTGTTATTTTTTATTTTGTTAAAGCACAAGTGTTGCATTTAAAGCTGGATGGTTTGAATCTCACCCACTCCCAAAGGAGGGAACATTACCCGTACAGAAAAATTACTCGGTGGGCAAATGTATTACTTAAGTAAATAAATTTATTTTATTTATTTATGCAAAACCTCAATAATTATTTTGAGAGTTTTTTGGATCAATGAAAGTTTAAGAACTTACAAAAATTAGCATGCTAATTTTTTTATATCTTTAATAAATGGTCGTGCATAATTGACAAGGTCAAGGAAGTGTTGAAGTTTGTTAGTAGATTTGATTGGAGGAAATTTCAGCATCTTTTTGCTTATGTATTTTTGGAGCTTAATCTTCATTTGTCATAATTCGATACCTAATAATTCAATATTTTTTCTAAAAAAATGGATTTTTTTTGTGCTAATAATTAACACTTGTTTCATAAATTCTGAGAGGAATAATAAAAGATGACTAATGTGCTCTACTTTAGTGTGTGAATGTATTAAGATGTCATATATGCATACGCTAGTAAATGTCCGATATTTATTGAAAATATCATTTATTTTTTGTTGAAAAATGTTGGAGGCATTTTTAAGTCCAAATGACATGACTAACCATTCAAAATGGTCAAGTGGACATGTGAATGTTGTCCAAGTAATACTATTGGTATGCACTTAGATTTGTCAAAACCTAGACTTAAGATCAAACTTACTAAAAATATAATGGTTCTGAATGATATTCATTAATTCTGTTTTATCTGGAATATTATAAGCATCATCTATGATATTATCATTTAAACATCGATAATCGATGAACATTCTAGATTTTTTATGGTTGTGTTCACTGTGTTTATTGACGATAAAGGTTGGGCTATGAGGGTTGTTACTACGACTAATGACTTGGAGCTTAAAAAGTTCATCGATATGTATTTTAAAATCAGTTATATTTTCATTGGTGGTTTTAGGACTGATATCGAGTCGAGTTCGAGAGATTTGGGTTCGACTCAAAATCGAAATTTTTGACTCGAACTTGGCTCGAAATCGATTTCGAGTCGAATCGGCTTGACTCGAAATGGCTCGATTCCGAGTCGGCTCGAAATTGAATCGAGCCAGCTCGAAATTGAGCAATTTTTCTCTTTATTTCTAGTTAGCTCAAAATTAAATTCGGCAATCTATAAATTTAACAAATGAAACACTTAACGCATTCTTTTTTATTTAGATTTAAATTTAATTGTTTTTAATTTTAAAATAAGAATATATTAATATATATATAATTGATGGGTTACACCATCATTTTATAGAGGAGACTCCCTCATGATCTCCCCCCCCCCCAAAATGGGAGATGATGGGGTTGACTAGTCAACCCCACCTCCCATGATGAGGAGAACATGGGGGTGGGGCCCACCTCCGTTCCCCACTTAGGAAAACAACCCCCATTGGGAGGTAACCACCGGCCGGCCACCGCCGACACTGGCTGGCCGCCGCCGCCGGCTGGCCGCGGCCAACGGGGTGGTCTCCGCCGGGCGGACAGCAGTCGCCGGACAAGCCGCGGCCCACCGCCGGCTAGGCCACCGTCGTGGCCCCCAGGCGGGCTGCTGCCGGCTAGGCCGCGGCCAGGGCGCCGCAAGCTAGGCCGCTCCCGCCGGCCAGCCCGCAGCCGGCTATGCCGCGGCCGACCAGGCCGCCCCAACCAGCCAGCCCGCCGCCTGCTAGGCCGCGGTCGGCCAGGCCGCTCCCGCCGGCCTGCCCGCCGCTGGTCGGGCCGCGGCCGGATAGGTCGCGCCCGCCGGCCTGGCCGCGGGCGCCGGCCAGGCCGTCGCTGGCCGGGTCGCGTGCTCCGGCTAGGCCACCGCTAGCCGGGCTGCGGGCTCCGACCATGCCGCCACCGGGCTGGCCGCAGGCTCCGGCCAGGCCACCGCCGGCCTGGCTGCGGCCTCCAGCCAGGCCGTCGCCGGCCTGGCCGCAGCCGCCGACCTGGCCGCAGTCCAGGCCGCCCCTTGGCCGGCCGCCGCCGGCGCATGGCCGCACCACCGCCGTCGATGACCTTCCCACCGTCCGATCATGGTGGGCTTTCCTCGCCGTCTGATCTGGTGGGTGACCACCCACTAACCCACTATATTGGTGGTGGGGCCCACCATGATCCTCTCATATAGGCTATAAAAGGAGCCCTAGGGCCTCCTCATTGGTCATCTTTTGGCTCCTGGTCATCTTATTCCTCAGGTCAAAGATTCGCTGGACTCCTCCCTCAGATCATCCTCCAGCCACCTCGAGCCACCGCGAGCCACCATGAGCCACCAGTGCACCACCAGCCGGAAAATGCCTAAGTCCCAACGCGAGCAGAAGGAAGAGGGCGATCCTTGCAAATCGGCGCGCGGCGGACCCGCACTCCAAGCTACAGAGCACCAGTGCCACCACTCGAATTCTAGTACCCAAAGCGCTCCCACGACGCAGCATGTTGCCCGCGGGAAGCTGTAGTCCTCTTCTCTCACCTCAAATTATAACGGGAGCGGCTTGTCTCCCCGATTCTCCAAACACACTATAATCGCAAGCAGCTAGTGGATTTTGACCGGCACAGATCCGGTCATGTGGTTTTCTACCCAGTTGACGGGTTTTCCACGTCATCACATCTTGAGTCGATTTTTCCTTTTCTCTGACTGTGTGCGCACTCGATCGCCCCGTAAGCTAAGGAGGCCCAGTTGAATCCGGTCCGACTGGGGCATCGAGTAAGCCCGCAACAGTTTGGCGTCGTCTGTGTGAACACGATTCCCAGCATCCTTCAAAAGAACTAGACCACCAGCTCAGCCACTTCCTAGTCCTGCTCCAAATGGCAAAAAGATGCGCTCGCACTGCTGAAGGATTCGTCCTCGGAGGACTCACTGAACCGGCACGCACCCACTTGCTAGTGAGCGTGCCGATAGAGGCAGAAGATGTGTACACAGCCGTTAACGTCGTCGAGAGGCGCGTCCACTAGATAGAGGACCAGCAGACCGAAGTGCTTACTCTACTCAGAAGTTTAGCAGTACCAGTCATTCCCCTGCCGCAGCGAAATAAGAACAAGCCCTCGCAAGGCAGGGGGAGCGACGTTAGGATGGGCACCGTGGAGACAACCTTCGTCGTGACCCTCAGGGGACTGGGGGGCAACATCCACTTCAAGAATATACCCCTTTGAGTACTGCCCGCACATGCATGATGCGCGCGGTTCAGAATGATCCGGCATCCCACCAGTCAAGAATTCCTCAGCCTTTCAAGCAGGCTAACTTACCACCCCCAGGAGAACTCTCCGCCTCAACCAGACATTTCCCGCATAAGGAGTACGACATAGAGAAGGAGTTTGTGAAGCAGAAATAGCTCCCCCGCGCCTGTGGCACCATTCCAGGAGATGCGGGATCACCACCTCGCCGGTCCTCATTATGAAGAGAATCCTGGAAGCAAGATGAAACTCAATGCCTCGGCCACGAAGCTGGGACCAAGTAAACATCTGCCTAACTACAGCTCACTTGACTCTTGGATAGAACCAGACCCGGAAGACGACATTGAAATCCACAATTTCAGCGGAACCGGCAACCCGCTGGCACACGTGGAGTATTTCAAAGCTATCATGCACGCTCACAACGCTTCGGATCAATTCATGGTCCAGACATTTCCAACAACATTGGAAGGGGAAGCTCGAGCCTGGGTTTGCTCTCTACAGGAGGAAAGGATAAACAGCTACATTGAACTCGCAGCCCTCTTTATCAAAAGGTTCACCACGATCAAAAAGCCCTCACAGGAAAGTCCAAGTCCGGGTAAGGTCCAGAAAAGGAAGCTAAAGAACGGTGGGTATCTCGAGCACAAGAGAAACTGCGACCAGCAGAAGCTGCGCCAGCTTGCGGCACTCAACGCCCCTCAATACAAGATCTTTGAAGCAATTCGCAACCATCCGGCCTTGTGCAGGCCCAGGCCACTCGCTCCCGGCCGAGGAGATTTGTCAAAATACTGCGAATACCACCAGGGTCCGGGTCACAGCACCAATGGATGTAATCGGCTGAAGAAAGAAATCCAGCGACTAACCAGTCTGGGGGCGGTTGATCAATTCTTATCAAAAAAGAGACTGGCTCCTAGTCAGAGCATGAGACGTATAACCGTCAGAATTGGCGAGTCATCCACCGAATTGAACCAAGTCCTAGTGGACAGGAGATTGTTGTTAATGTGTTGTTTTTATCCACATTACTGCAACTCAAACTGACCACTGGCAACCTCGAGCTAGCGTCTGTCAGTGCACGTGTTTCAGGGGACGTCCCAGTACCATTCATGGGCACCATCACTCTCCCATTCACAATTGAAGAAGCATCTCGGCAAGCATACTATGATGTACAGTTCGTAGTCATCTAAGCTGATTCTGTCTACACCGCAATACTCCAACAATCGCTCGTGGACGTCTTCCAATCCCGTTCCCGCCACCTCCATCATTGAGTCATCTCCCTTTCGGCTCATTTAAGTATTTGCAGTTGTAAAAGCCGCAAGCTCGGGCTTGCGAGAACAATCTTTTTGCTATTTTATTAATACAATAGTTTGGCCAGGCTGGGTCATGCAACCGGATTGACTACTTGCGTCCTTCGTCAAACAAAGCCGCGAGCCCGGCTCGCGCACCCCGTGGGGGCCTGCCCCCCTCACGAAGAAGTCGTGAGCAGCCCTCGTGCAACCAAAGCCACGAACCCGACTCGCGCACCTCGTGGGGGCCTGCCCCCCTCACGAAGAATCCGCGAGCAGCCCTCGTGCAACCTAAGCCACGGGCCCGACTTGCGCACCCCGTGGGGGCCTGCCCCCCTCACGAAGAAGCCTCAAGCAGCCCTCGTGCAACCTAAGCCGCGAGCCCGACTCGAGCACCCCATGGTGGCCTGCCCCCCTCACGAAGAAGTCGTGAGCAACCCTCGCGCAACCTAAGCTATGAGCCTGACTCGTACACCCCGTGGGGGACTGCCCCCCTCACGGAGAAGCCTCGAGTAGCCATCGCGCAACCTAAGCCGTGATCCAGACTCGCGCACCCCGTGGGGGCCTGCCCCCCTCATGAATAAGCCGCGAGCAGCCCTCGTGCAACCTAAGCCACGAGCCCGACTCGCGCGCCTCGTGGGGGCCTGCCCCCCTTACGAAGAAGCCGCGAGCAGCCCTCATGCAACCTAAGTCGCGGGCCCGACTCGCGCACCCCGTGGGGGCCTTCCCCCCTCACGAATAAGCCGCGAGCAGCCCTCGTGCAACCTAATCCATGAGCCCGACTTGCGCACCCCGTGGGGGCCTGCCCCCCCTCACGAAGAAGCCGCGAGCAGCCCTCGCGCAACCTAAGCCGCGAGCCCGACTCGCGCACCCCGTGGGGGCTTGCACCCCTCACGAAGAATCTGCAAGCAGCCCTTGAGCAACCTAAGGCGCATGCCCTACTCGCGCACCCCGTGGGGGCCTGCCCCCTCATAAAGAATCCGCGAGCAGCCCTCGTGCAACCTAAGCCGCGAGCCCGACTCGCGTACCCCGTGGGGGCCTACCCCCCTCACGAAGAAGCTGCGAGCAACCCTCGTGCAACCTAAGCCGCGAGACCGACTCGCGCACCCCGTGGGGGCATGTACCCCTCACGAAGAAGTCGCGAGCAGCCCTCGTGCAACCTAAGCCGCGAGTCAGACTCGCGCACCCCGTGGGGTCCTGTCCCCCTCACGAAGAAGCCGCGAGCAGCCCTCGCGCAAACTTAACTATGAACTAGAGCCGCTCAAACAAAGTCGCGGACTAAAAACGCGCTAACGAAGCCAAACTAATGTCATACAAGACAACTAAGATGACATGAAAAGAATAATGTCAAACAAAACAACTGAAATGATCCAACAAAGGGAAAACAGCGCCTAAGGGCGATAACAACAAATGTCGAACAAAAAAGCAATGCAACCGGCTAAACAAAAAAGTACAAATACGCAGCTGCAAAAACAAAAGGCTACCACTCGTCGTCCGAGCCAGAACGCTTGTCTTCAGAAACGTTCGCAAAGCTGACGCCGGATGTGTCACATCTCAGACTCTTGCTAACTAGGCATAAGGCCTTCGAGACACCGCGCTGAAGCGCCAGCTCACGAACATCGTCCATCTGGGGCTCCACCCCCTTGGAACAAATCTCGTCGCGAACCCCCTCTGCAATCAAACTACGGTCTCACATGTAGTCCAGCGAGTTTAGGTATTCTGTAAGTCCTGCGGCCTTCAGCTCCGACACATGGCTGTCGGAGGACAGCATCTTTACTTGGGTCTTCGCCGCCCGTAACTGAGTGTCGATGTCGATGACCTCCACCCGTGCCGCCTGCAACTGGGTTTCCAAGCCCAAGGTCTCCTCCTTCGAGTGCTTCAACATCTGGGTGGTCCCTCTCCACCAGAGTTTTCTCCACCTCCAAAGCCGCACGTGCGTCCTCTAGCTCGGACTTCAGGACCGACCTAGCCTGGCGAAACCGCGCAATGTCCCGATCATGCTCCTCCTTCAAGGAGGCAAGCAGGTTCGACGTCAACCAGAGCTTCTCCTGAAGGGCAAGGTACCCATCCTTCAAACTCACATAGTGGTCATTCCAGGTCAACGCAATCTTGTCTTGAGTCTCTATCTGCATAAAGAAAAGGGCGGAAGTTAGTACCGAATAATAAAGATGACAAGAAAAATCTCTCCACAACATGTCATGGCACTTACCGCATCACTCATTGCCCTCAAGGAGGAGGACATCTGAGGGATCACCGCCTCCGAAGACACCTGAGGAACTGGGGACGTAAGTATGTGCACCTCTGGGGTCGACTCGGGGCATGCATCAGAAGGGGCCTCCGCCGCCACCATATCAAGGTCAACGGGAGGGACCACCACAAATTTCCTCTTTAGACTCCCTTCCTGAGAAGTCCCAACAGTCTGAGCTGTGTCCGAAGAGATACCACACCACAGCAAACACTTCTCCTCCACATAGACAAAAATATTGAAAAGGCGGTTCGCTAGTTCGCGGGGCTCTGAAAACCCAAGCACCAAAGAGAATTCTTGTTCCTTCCCATTCACTCGGCGGCAGCGATCCAGCAGTGTGTCCCACGCCTCGGGAAGGCCCCATGAATTCCTAACATACCCATACAAAGTGTTCCCATGTCGACAATCTTTTCGAGCCTCAAACTCCAACCAACTCTTATTGATACGGACCTCCACCCGCTCGCCACCATCGGGGCGAACGTTGCACTAATATCGGAACTGGTCCAGGGAAAGTCATCCTCCATGCTCGCGAAAGAATGCAGCTAAGCCCATGATTCGAGCAATTCCAACAGGGACAAACTGTGAAATTGGCACCCCACATAACTTCAAAATCTCGTTCACCTCCTCGCACAGTGGAAGGCGGAAGCCGGACCTCAGAGAAATCTCGCAAATCGTCAGCCAGCCACGAGGAGGATTCCGAACTTGCTCTTCGGCAAGTGGGATCCTGACCTCCAAACTAGCAGGAAGCCCATATTTTTTCCTCAAAATCTCCACACCTTCTTCGGTTAAAGAGAAGCGCAAGCGCATCGGACTAGAAGAGCGTTTCGAGACTTGCACAACGCAAAGGTAAAACAGGTCAGGCTTGCCCAAACTACGCTCAAAACAAACGTGCACCACATACCCAGTCAAAGGAAAAAGCTGCCCGCACAACTGCGTGTACGAGGCTCGGTACGCGTGCGGCCTGGGCGCCGCGGCCTGGGCGCGCGCGCGGCCTGGGCTCGTGCGCGGTGTAACACCCCAAATCCCAAGATTGAGTTAAGGTTGGGCAACACGGCCTGGGACACAGGCGTGTCCCAGGCCGAGTCATGCTATGTTTAGCTGAACAGCCTGTCGAGTGCTCGACGATATGCACTCGACGAGTTCTCGAGAGGGAACACGCCCTGCGATACGGGCATGTCTGAGGGGGTGTGCTCCTCTGGTCCATCTACCTCCACTCGAGTAAATATGCTCGACGATCCTCGAGTGGGGAATACGGCCTGTGACACGGGCGTGTCACATGGCCGTGTCCTTCTCTGGATTTGGCCAAGGCATTGAGGCCTTGTGAACACGGGCAGGACACGGGTGTGTCTTTGGGCACACGGCCTGTGACACGGGCGTGTCACATGGCTGTGTCCTATTCGGGTTGAATTGGTTGTGTGTCGCCTGAGGTACACAGTCGCAAACACGGGCATGTCTGAAGGCGTGTCAGGGCACACGGCCTGTGACACGGCCGTGTCACATGGCCGTGTCCTGCTCTGGGTAAGTCGGTTGTGTGCCTCTTAAGGTACACGACCTGTGACATGGGCATGTCACGGGCCATGTCAGGCCAAAAATAGACCTTTGTGGCAAATTGTGGCTGTTCATTTCCTTCATCTGGGATCTGATGGCCCAGGCTTCTCCCTGATGGTTTAAGGCCGGAATTGAGAAGATGAATCTCATTTACCTTAGGCCACTCTCTTTCTAAAAGAGCTAGAGAGAAGGGAGAGGAAGGAGGAGGAGGAGAAAAGGATCCGGCCACTGGTGGAGCTGTCGAGTTCCGAAGCAAGATTCGAGGCCAGATTTGTGGAGCCAAGGCCGCTGCGGTGCTTTCCAACCGGCTAGATGTCCATGGATCCAAATGGGTCGTCAAGGGTAACGATCTTTCTTCCTTGGATATATAAAGTCCTTGATTTGGCATATGCATATGTTTCCCCCACCAAAAGGTGACTTAGTAAGGGATTCCTTGGGTTGATTCTGGAGATCCCCAAGATGTCTTGCATGTAGATCCGGAAACGTGAAGTACGGAATATGCATACTGTGTGAAACTCATCTGGACAGGTTGGTCTGGATTGGTGATGTTTTATGTTGCACACCGGAGAAGACTTCGTGTATAAATGACTATGCTTGTGATCTCAGTGGGTTATGCCTGTGAAGGATAGTAGCGGAAGTACTGGACTGAAGTCCAGGAAAATACTCAGTGCTTGTGTTGTATGCTATGAACGATAAGGTTAGGGCTAGGGATGGAAAGTGAGTTCTGTCGCTAACGCCAGACAAGAATGAGTGCCACTAGCGATAGCTCCTAGTTAACCTGTGATTGTGAAGCCAGTCCTTCGGGGCAGCATGGCTATTTGTGAGCTTGATGAGCTCTTCTAAAGGCCTCGTCCCGAACGGAAAAGGGGATGCTGACCCGCGTTAGTCTTTGCATTGAACTAACGGTTTGAGCAACGGGCAAAGGCTGAACTGTATCCGGGTTATCTGTCGTGAATTCCTGGGCGTCTTGAACTCAGCAAAAGTCTTAGGTCTGTGCGCTACGATACCATGGGGGGATACAAGCCAATCCCGGGTCGTTATAAGACTAAGTCTTCGGTTGAAAGCCACGGAGTAAAATGCTCAAGTTTGTCGTTGGGCTTCGGGCCTTGAATGGCGGTGGGCAGTTGGTTTATCCGGTACACCAAGAATGTGCCCTGAGTGCACAGAGCGTGGGGTCGCATGGCCAGCGTTTGTGATATGTGCATTGTGTGTGATTGCACATTATGTGATATATCTGCTTGTAAAATACTATGCCTGCAGGGAAGAAATGTCACTACCCCGGGTAAGGGGTAGGATTGTTATAAATTGGTCACCTGAACACTGACCGTTGCTTTGTTTGCCACCATTGTGGTGGACTGTCCCGTGCATGTGCAGGAGAGATGAGTGGGAATAGGGGCTGAAGCCCTTGATGTTGTTGTTGCTTTCGTTGCTGCTATGCTGGCCCTAGAAGGCCAAAGTAGTGTATATGAGATATTATTCATTTGTGGCCGGCATGTGTGCCGATGTATGGAAGTTATATATGCTAAGCTTAACTGTAAGGCCATAAGGCCAAGCTTGTTGTGCACTTGTATAACACTCCTTCATGGTGTGATATATATAAATGTTGGTTTATATATTGTGGACATTCTAATGAGCTGAGTTCAATCAGCGTAAAAGCTTCCGCTAGAATGCGCTGTGTTAGGATGCGCAACTCTGATATTAACCCGTAACTTTGCCGCCTGTTTGTGGCATATGGTGTGGGGCCCCGGCTGGACCTTCTATTATATGTCATGTAACGGATGGAGGTGTTACAATTTTGGTATCAGTTGTCTTGGTCCTTCCTGTGCGAATAGAAAAAGGAAGTCCGAAAAATGGACAAACAGAAATTTTTGTATTCTAAAAAAGGTATCAATTACATGGTATAACCTCCCTTTTATAGAATAGAGGAGATGTGGGAGATTACAAATAAACAATGTGAGACTAAAAAATATCATGTATAAGCGGTTTAAAATAAATACAAGTCTTCAAGCCGTGCAGTTTGATGAATAGGAAAACCGTCCGGCAACCACAAGAGAAAGACACCAAGCCGCCACACTAGACTGCTAGGTCGCCCGGTCTCCAAGTCGCCAGGGACGGAATGACAGATCGCCAGAGCACCAACAGCAACAGGACAGCAGCCAAACCGCATGAGAGAACCCGACAGACCGCCGGGACTGTAACCCGCCAGAGACAGACCGCCAGACTGCCCGGTCTCTAATCTGCAACACTCCCCCTCAAGCTGGAGCATATATATTGATCATGCCCAACTTGTCGCAGATGTGATGAAAAGATGTGGATACTGGCTTGGTGAAGATATCAGCCAACTCTTTATCGGAGGTGACGAACGGAGTACAAATTTGTTCCTTCAGAATCTCTTCTCGAATGAAATGACAGTCAACTTCTATGTACTTGGTTCTCTCATGAAAGACCGGATTTTTAGAGATATATATAGCGGCTTTGTTGTCGCAAAACATAGGTAGAGGATGGCCGTAGACCTCTCCTAAGTCAAGCATAAGAGCCCGTAACCACTTCAGCTCACACGTGGTTGACGCCATACTTCGGTATTCTGCTTCTGCACTGGACCTAGAGACTACCGACTGTTTCTTGCTTTTCCAGCTCACGAGGATCCCCCCCCCCCCCACAAAAGTGCAAAATCCTGAAGTAGACTTGCGGTCTCCTTTGTCATCGGCACAGATTGAATCGGAGTATGCTTCAACCCTTAAATGATCATTCTTCTGAAAGGGAAGTCCTTTCCCGGGAGCTGATTTGATATACTCCAATATCTTCAGGGCCGACTGTAAATGGCACTCCCTAGGAGCATGCATGAATTGGCTAACCTTGCCAGCAGCATAGGCAATGCCAGGTTTGGTCATTGTGAGATATATGAGTTTACCAACCAGACGTCTGTACCTCGTAACATCAAAAATAGGAGGAGAGTCATCTGTCCATGTTTTATCTTCTCCTATCGTCATGGGACATCGGGCAGGTTTAGCCCCAGTTAACCCTGCCTCTTTTAACAAGTCAAGCGCATACTTTTGTTGGGATAGGACAAGAGAAGCGGGCTTCCGAGAAATTTCTATCCTCAGAAAGTATTTGGGAGAGCCCATATCCTTTGTAACCAGGTGTTGCCGAAGATGCTTCTTTGTCAAGATTATCCCAGCTTGATCATCCCCAGTGAGAAGAATATCATCCACATATACTGCAAGCACCACTAGGCCCAGAGATTTTTTACGAGAAAATAGGGAGTTGTCAGCAGAACTCCTCGTAAAACCAACAGCAGCCACAATCCCGCTAAACTTGTCAAACCAAGTGCAAGGACTTTGTTTGAGGCCATAGATAGCCTTGTTGAGCCGGCAAACCTGTGTCTCCCCCTGAGTAACATACCCTGGAGGTTGCTCCATGTAGACATCCTCCGGAAGATCCCCATAAAGAAAGGCATTCTTCACATCCAGTTGTGAAATAGGCCAATCTCGATTGACAGCCACAGAGAGAAGGACTCGAATAGTACTGAGACGAGCAACGGGAGAGAAGGTGTCGAAGTAATCAACGCCATAAGTTTGGGTAAAACCCTTAGCAACAAGTCGAGCCTTGTACTGATCCACATTGCCATCGGGGAGGAATTTCACCACAAAAACCCAGTGACAGCCAACAACATTTGTGCCAACAGGAGGAGGAACCAAGGTCCAGGTACCCTGTTTAGTGAGAGTGGCAATCTCTTCATCCATGGCATCCTTCCAATGCGGAATGGCAAGTGCCTCCTGATAGGAACGGGGGGTGGAAGTGGAAGAGATAGTCAGTGCAAAGTCCCTGCGAGCAGGCGTCAGACGATCATAGGAAACAACTGTAGCAAGCAGATGCTGGGTACAAGCCTGAACCCCTTTGCGAAGAGCAATGGGGAGGTCCAGGTCAGCAGGGGCCTCAGTATCTGGAGCATCCGTGGCGGAGAAAGCTGGCCCGAGAGGAGAGAGCGACGACGGCGAAGAGGGAGATGGCGTAGGTGGAGAGGGAGGAGGAGAGGATGGATATGGTGGATGAGGAAAGACCTCAGTAGACGGGTATGGGCTAGAGGGAAGAAGAGGAGGAAGACTAGATTCCACAGGAATAGGAGAGGAGGCGTTAGAGAAATAGGGAGCATTCTCAAAAAAGGTAACGTCTGCGGAGACGAACTGTTTGCGAAGGATGGGGTCAAAATAACAGTAGCTTTTCTGAGTGGTGGAGTAGCCCAGAAAGATACATTTGGTGGAGCGAGGTAAGAGCTTGTCGCGGGTGGCGGAGGGAGCATGCACAAATGTCGTGCAGCCAAAGATACGTAGAGGAAGAGGAAAGAGATCCTTTCCTGGATAGAGAATGGAGAAGAGTGTTTTACCGCGGAGAATAGTGGAGGGTATACAATTGATGAGATAGCAAGAGATGAGAACATCAAGGCCCCGGTAGGAGCTGGGGACATGCATTTGTGTGAGTATGGTGCAAGCAACATCAGGGAGGTGACAGTTTTTTGCATTCCGCCACCCCATTTTGTTGGGAGGTGTAAACACAACTTGTTTGATGAAGAATTTCATATTGCATACAAAATGAGGAAAAAGCTTGACTTAGGTATTCTTTTGCATTATCACATTGTAATACTTTAATAGACACATCAAACTGAGTTTTGATGAACCTGGCTCTGATACCATGTGCGAACAAAAAAAGGAAGTCCGGAAAATGGACAAACAAAAATTTTTGTATTTCAAAAAAGGTATCAATTACATGGTATAACCTCTCTTTTATAGAATGAAAGAGATGAGAGAGATTACAAATAAATAATGTGGGACTAAAAAATATCATGTACAAGCGGTTTAACATAAATACAAGTCGCCAAGCCGTGCGGTTTGATGAATGGGCAAACCACCCAGCAACCACAAGAGCAAGACACCAAGCCGCCATACTAGACCGCCAGGTCGCCCGGTCTCCAAGTCGCCAGGTACAGAATAACAGATCACCAGAGCACCAACAGCAATAGGGCAGCAACCAAACCGCGGGAGAGAAACCGACAAACCGCCCGGACTGTAACCCGTCAGAGACAGACCGCCAGACCGCTCGGTCTTTAATCTACAACACTTCCCTTTCGAATTCGTTGTCGAATTCTTTTGTGTGTGGCGAGCACGTGCAAGTGCGACCCACTATAACATTAATGAACTCAAGAATGTCCACTAAGGAATGCAACTACACCTGTTTGGGGAACCTGTGCGTTCCTGGTATCTCTGTTGGCAATATGTTTGTTGCTTACTTGTGTGTTTCACGACTATAGGAGACTAGCGTGCATGTGGGGCAGCAGGAACCCCAATATTCGATGGGACTAATGACACCAACTGTGGTACCACCACCTCCTCCTTCAATAGCGACGGTCCGATTGATCGCTGATGTGGTCTTCGCAATGATCAAGGCCCAGCATGAGGGACGGGTCCAACCCTCTATTCCGGTGGTGCGTCCCATGTCGGTCGGTGTACGTGAGAAGACGGAAAGGGGAAGAGCATCAGCTTTGTCGTTCAACATGTGCCTGAACCAAGGAGTGGACACGGTTGAGGAATACTTTCATGCATTTGTTGCGCTCAGACAACATCCAGAGTTTGTGTTTGAAACCGAGGAAACTAAAATCAACAGGTTTTAGGATGGGCTACGTCAGGAACTACGTTTTTTGTTGATGGGTCCGAAGTTAATGGGATTCCAACCATTGGTGGAGTCAGCTAAACTATTGGAGATGGACTTGACAAGAGCCCATAAAATGCCTGCAATCAGGGAATCGAGTTCTTCACAAGTTAGAAAGCCTGCTCACCGCAGGAGGGGGAAACACGAGATTCGTGCTTGTTATACTTGTGGCAAGAAGGGACACCTTGCTCGAGAGTGTTGGGATGGTGACCAGAAGCCAAAGAAGCCATAAAAGTGCTACTCGTGTGGCAAAGAAGGACATAAAGCCTGAGATTGCCGAGTTGGTCGTTAAATGACAATAAACAAGAAGGGAATTTCGAATTTATGTACATAAATAACTATGCTCTTGTATTGTGCATGTTTTGTGTGTGTACAAACATGTCGTTAGTCTTTGAATGGAGGCTTTAAATGTTCCTTGTGTAGTTAGACTGGTACAATACATATACGATTGGAATAAACATGTCTGCACGGTAGTTGTGAACACGAATGGAAAGTTGATGATCGAATACATGGGGTAACGTGGGGCATCTAGCCAGTGACTGTCGGGTTGGTCAGCCAAAGGTTTAAACGATGACCGAAGCGTCAAATGCTGACAAGGGAAAGGGAGTGGTGGAGTCCACTACCGCCCAGGCGCGACCCCGAGTATTTAAACTTGGCCAGCAGAAGGCCATACAACAAAGTGACGTTGTCACCGACATGCGGTGACATATTGACTTGTTGTTTTGGTTCTTTCATATTTGTTTGTAGCTTGTGTAGGATGTGTTTGTATTCGGCTTTATCCTGACTCGAGACTGTCCGGAGAGAGCCCTGTTTGATACTGGTGCTTCTCATTCCTTTATATTTGTGGACCTCGTGTCACGGATCGGTGTACCGATTCGGTGAATGGTAGATAGTGTGAAGGTGTTATTACCAAATGGTTGTTTGATGCTTGCGGATAGGGCTGACGAGGTGGCAATTCAAATTGGAAGTCGGGATTTCTGTTTGAATGTATCTATGCTACCGATATTGTAATTTGATGTGATCTTTAGTATGGACTCGGAGCAGCGTGTCTTTATTGATTCCATGTCAAAAGAGATCACACTGGGCCAAAATACCGAGCTTGAGACTAAGTTCACGGGTATGCGAGGAGTGAGCGTGACCTTGATGTCTGCACTCCAAGTTGTTAATGTTGTTCAGAAGGGCGCGGAGTTATTCTTCACGCTGATTCAGGTTGTTGGCCAAAGGCCAGTGTGAGTGATGTCTCGATGAATCGGAGTTTGCTGATGTGTTTCTTAAGGATCTTCCTGGGCTACTATCCCAGTAGGAGATCGACTTTACTATTGAGTTGGCGCCAGGTGCGAAACCTGTGGCCCGCTCGCCATATCGTGTAGCGCCAAAGGAAATGGCTGAATGGAAATTGCAAGAGTTGTTGGAACAGGGATGTATACGCCCAAGTATATCACCTTGGAGCGTGCTTGTTCTTTTGTAAAAAAGAAGGACGGTAGTCTGCGATTGTGTATTGATTAGCGTGAATTGAATTAGTTGACGAAGAAAAAGAAACATTTGATGCCACGGGTAGATGGGTTGTTGGATCAATTGGCGAGATCGAAAGTGAAGCTGGATTTGAACTCGGGATATGACCAGGTGAGAATTCGGGAAGGTGACATCCCCAAAGCAGCGTTTGGCACACGCTACAGTCATTACGAGTTTGCTGTAATGCCATTTGGGCTATGTAATGCGCCATCAGTGTTTATCCGAACGTTCCGAGAGTACTTGGACCTGGTTGTGATTGTCTTCATTGATGATATCTTGGTGTGCTCTCAATCGAAAGCTGAGCATGCAAACCACTTGCGGTTGGTGTTGCATACCTTGCGGAGGAAGAAGCTCTACGCCAAGTTCTCAACGTATGAGTTTTGGCTCACGTCAGTGATGAGTGGAAAGGGCATTGCGGTGGATCCGTCAAAGATTAAAGCCATCCAGGAGTGGCCAGTGTTGTCTTCGGTGGCCAAAGTTAGGCGTTTTCTTGGACTAGCAGGCGACTACAGACGTTTTGTAGACAATTTCTCACAGATTGCTTTGCCTCTTACCATATTAACGAGGAAAGATCAAAAGTTTGTTTGGACGCCAGAGTGCGCACGAGCTTTTGAAGAACTAAAGAGTCGTTTGACCACGACGTCCATTTTGACGTCGCCATGTGGAACAAACGGTTGCGTTCTTCGTCAAGTTGGGAAGGTGATTGCTTATGGCTCACGCCAGGTGAAAGTGCATGAGCAAAGTTATCCCATCCACAACTTGGAGTTGGCGGCGGTGATCTTTGCGCTTAAATTGTGGCGACATTATTTATATGGCGTGAAGGTGGATATATTCACGGACCATAAGAGCCTAAAGTACTTATTGGAGCAAAAAGATCTTAATACGCGACAACAAATGTGGATGAAGTTCTTTGGGGACTACACCTTTGAGATTCATTATACTCTCGGGAAGGGAAGCGTGGTCGTAGATGCCTTGAATCATAAAACTCCGTCAAGGGCAAACTGGTTGCAGATGCATGATGAGCGTCTGATCCAGGAGTTGGAAGCGTTAGAGATTTCTTGTGTTGACAAGGATTCCACAGCCGATGCATGCTTACACTGGACGGAGGTGCAATATGGCCTTGTGGACAGAATTCGACGAGCAACAGAGCTAGATGGAAGTTTCTAACGCTATGCAAAGACTGGGCTTGATGGCCAATTCTCCTGGGATGACGCCTTTTGCGGAAAGAGGGTCATTTGTGCATCCAGCCTAGGAGCACAAAGATGTTCAAGGATATGAAAAAGTTATACTGGTGGTCAGTACTAAAGAAAGACATAGCTCATTATGTGGCTAAATATCAAACTTGTGCTTTGGTGAAAGCGGAATGCCAGAAGCCCGGAGGTTTCTTGAAGTCGTTACCGATTCTGGAATGGAAGTTGATGATATTTCAAAAGATTTCGCGCACGGGTTGCCGAGATCTCAACACGGGAATGATTCCTTCTGGGTGATGGTAGACCGGTTGACGAAAAGGGCTCACTTCCTTCCGAACAAGCGAGACGATTCAGTGAAAAATTTGGCAAAGTGCTATGCGGAGCAGATCATACGACTGCACGATGTTCCTCGGAGCATCGTGAGTGATCGTGATGGGCGATTCACATCTAACAAGTGGAGACGAATCCATCAATTGTTGGGAACGAAGTGACGTTCAGTACGGCCTTTCATCCTCAAACGGATGGCCAGACTGAAAGGACCAACATAACAATGGAGGTTGTGCTTCGAATGTGCGCCCTAGATTTTGGTAAGAGATGGGAAGATCATCTCTATATGGTGGAGTTTTCCTACAATAATAGCTACCAAACGAGCATCGGTATGACACCATTTGAAGCTCACGATGGTCGTAAATGTCGTACACCGTTAGCTTGTGCAGAAGCAGGCGACTCCAAACTATATAAGAGTAAAGAAGTCCATGAAGCTAACTCGACGATACGCGCTAACCGAGAAAGGCTACTGATATCCCAGTATCAACAAGAAAAATCCTACAATGCCAAGCACTGGAACGTGGAGTTCTCGGTGGGCGATTGGGTATATTTGAAGATCACACCCTTCAAAGGCGTGTCAAGGATTCGGCGTCTAAAATGTTAAGTCCGAGATATCTTGGTCTGTTGGAAGTGGCGGAACGAGTTGGGAAAGCTGCCTATCAGCTAGCTCTTTCGGCAGAATTGAGTGGATTGCATGATGTGTTTCACATCTCTATGCTTCGGAAAGCCATCAAAGATCCAGCGCAAGTGATCGAGAACGATCGTGTGCCGGTGGAGTATGGGCTAACGACGAAGGTTATGCCCATTCGGCTCGAGGATAGAGCCGATAAACAGTTGTGGAACAAGAAAATCGGGGTGGTCAAAGTCCGGTGGGACAACTGTGGCCCTGAGGAGCTAACATGGGAGCGAGAGCAGACCATGCGAGCTGAATTTCCCGAGATGTATGCTTAAACCTGTTATTCCTGAGCTGTTTATTGTTTAAAGGTATAACATTGTGACTGCTGATTTCCTTACTGTGCGCAAATTTCGAGACAAAATTTCTTGTAAGGAGGGGAGGGTTGTAAGACCCCAAATCCCAAGATTGGGTTAAGGTTGGGCAACACGGCCTAGGACACGGGCATGTCGCACGCTGTGTCCTGCTCTGTTTCACTGGACAGCCTGTCAAGTGCTCGACGAAATGCACTCGACAAGTTCTCGAGAGGGAACACGCCCTGCGACACGGGCGTGTCCGAGGGCGCGTCCGAGGGAGTGTCCTCCTCAGGTCCGTCGACCTCCACTCGAGTAAATTTGCTCGACAATCTTTGATTAGGGAACACGGCCTGTGATACGGGCATGTCACATGGGACACGAGCGTGTTACATGGTCGTGTCCTTCTCTGGATTTGGCCAAGGCATTGAGGCCTTGTGAACATGGGCAGGACACGAGTGTGTCTTTGGACACACGGCCTGTGACACGGGTGTGTCACATAGTCGTGTCCTATTCGGGTTGAATTGGTTATGTGCCGCCTGAGGTACACGGCTGCAGACACGGGCGTGTTTGAAGGCATGTCAGGGCACACGGCTTATGACACGGGCGTGTCACATGGCCGTGTCCTGCTCTGGGTAAGTCGGTTGTGTGCCGCTTAAGGTACACGGCCTATGACACGGGCGTGTCACAGGTCGTGTCAGCCCAAAAATAGACCTTTGTGGCAAATTGTGGCCGTTCATTTCCTTCATATGGGATCTGATGGCCCAGACTTCTCCCTGCTGTTTTAAGGCCGGAATTGAGAAGATGAATCTCATTTACCTTAGGCCACTCTCTTTCTAAAAGAGCTAGAGAGAAGGGAGAAGAAGGAGGAGAAGGAGAAAAGGATCCGGCCACCGGTGGAGCTGCCGAGTTCCGAAGCAAGATCCGAGGCCAGATTTGTGGAGGCAAGGCCGTTGCAGTGCTTTCCAACCAGCTAGATGTCCATGGATCCAAAGGGGTCGTCAAGGGTAACGATCTTTCTTTCTTGGACATGTGAAGTCCTTGATTTGGCATATGCATATGTTTTCCCCCACCAAACGGTGACTTAGTAAGGGATTCCTTTGGTTGATTCTGGAGATCCCCAAGATGTCTTGCATGTAGATCCGGAAACGTGAAGTACAGAATAGGCATACTGTGTGAAGCCCATCTGGACAGGTTGGTCTGGATTGGTAATGTTTTATGTCACACACCGGAGAAGACTCCGTGTATAAATGATTATGCTTGTGATCTCAGTGGGTTATGCCTGTGAAGGATAGTAGGAGAAAGTACTAGACCGAAGTCCAGGAAAATACTCACTCAGTGCTTGTTCTGTATGCTATGAACGATAAGGTTAGGGCTAAGGATGGAAAGTGAGTTCTGTCGCTAATGCCGGGCAAGAATGAGTGCCACTGGTGATAGTTCCTAGTTAACATGTGATTGTGAAGCCAGTCCTTCGGGGACAACATGACTATTTGTGAGCTTGATGAGCTCTTCTAAAGGTCTCGTGCATAACGGAAAAGGGATGTCGACCGCGTTAGTCTTTGCATTGAACTAACGGTTTGAGCAATGGGCAAAGGCTGAACTGTATCCGGGTTATCTGCCGTGAGTTCCTGGGCACCTAGAACTCGGCAGAAGTCTTAGGCATGCGCGCTACGATAACATGGGGGGCTACGGGCCAATCCCGGGTCGTTATAAGACTAAGTCTCCGGCTGAAAGCCACGGAGAAAAATGCTCAAGTTTGTCGTTGGGCTTCGAGCCTTGAATGGCGATGGGCGACTGGTTTATCCGGTACACCAAGAATGTGCCCTGAGTGTACGAAGCGTCGGGCCGCATGGCCGGCGTTTGTGATATGTGGATTGTGCGTGATTGCACATTATGTGATATATCTGCTTCTAAAATGCTATGCCTGCAGGGAAGAAATGTCACTGCCCCGGGTAAGGGGTAGGATTGTTATAAATTGGTCAGCTGAACGTTGACTGTTGCTTTGTTTGTCACCGTTGTAGTGGACTGTCCTGTGTAGATGCAGGAGAGACGAGCGGGAATAGGGGCTGAAGCCCTTGATGTTGTTGTCGCTGCCGCTGCTGCTATGCTGGCCCTAGAAGGCCAAAGAAGTGTATATGAGATATTATTCATGTGTGGCCGGTCTGCGTGCCGATGTATGAAAGCGATATATGCTAAGCTTAACTGTAAGGCCATAAGGCCAAGCTTGTTGTGTACTTGTATAACATTCCTTCGTGGTGTGATATATATAAATGTTGGTTTATATATTGTGGATATTTTAATGAGCTGAGTTCAATTAACGTAAAAGCTTCCGCTAGAATGCGCTGTGTTAGGATGCACAACTCTGATATTAACTCATAACTTCGCCGCCTGTTTGTGGCATATGGTGTGGGGCACCGACCGGACCTTCTATTATATGTCATGTAACGGATGGAGGTGTTACACGCAGCCTGGGCGCGCGCGGCCTTGGTGAGCGCGGCCTTGGCGCGCGCTGCCTGGGCGCGCACGGCCTTGGCGAGCGCGGCCAGGGCGCGCGAGGTATCCCGCGTGCGCGGCATAAGCGCGTGCGGCCTGCCGCGGCCGTACGCGGCATGTCGCGCACACGGTCAGCCCCGCGCGCGGCCTATCGCGGCCGTGCGCGGCCTGCCACGCGCCGCCACCCGCGCGCGCGGCTTGGGCGCCCGGCCTACCGGCCAGGTCCCCCGGGACGCCCCTCAGGCCGCGCATGGCTAAGTTCGGCTTTTTTTGCCGGTTGACCCCCCTGAGGCGAGATCGCTCCGAGTGCCTTAGAGGCACTGCCCTTCACCATCTCCACCTGCTCGTCGGAAGTTTTCATGATGGTAGGAAAGGGGGCAGCAGGAAATCCTTGTTCCCTCGCTCGTGGCACTCTCAGGCAAGAAGAATTTGGGGGGCAATTGATGGGTTACACCATCATTTTATAGGGGAGACTGCTCCATGATCTCCCCCCAAAATGGGAGATCATGGGGTTGACTAGTCAACCCCACCTCCCGTGATGAGGAGAACATGGTGGGTGGGGCCCACTTCCTTTCCCCACTTAGGAAAACAACCCCCATTGGGAGGTAACCACCGGCCGGCCGCCGCCGCCGCTGGTTGGCCGCCGCCAACGGGGTGGTCGCTGTCGGGCGGACAGCAGCCGCCAGACAAGCCGTGGCCCGCCGCCGGCTAGGCCACCGCCGCGGCCCCCAAGCGGGCTGCTACCGGCTAGGCCGCGGCCAGGGCGCGGCCAGCCAGACCGCGGCCGGCCAGGCCGCTCCCGCCGGCCAGCCCGTCGCTGGTCGGGCCGCGGCCGGCCAGGCCGCGCCCGCCGTCTTGGCCGCGGGCGTAGGCTAGGCCGCCGCTGGCCGGGCCGCGGGCTCCGGCCAGGCCTCCGCGCAGGCCTAGCCCGCAACAATAATATTTTTTTGCTAATGTATTTTTGGAGCTTAATCTTCTTTTGTCATAATTCGTTACCTAATAATTCATTATTTTTTTCTAAAAAATGGACTTTCTTTGTGCTAATAATTAACCCTTGCTTCATACATTCCGAGAGGACTAATAAAAAATGGCTAATGTGCTCTACTTTAGTGTGTGAATGTATCAAAATGTCATCTATGCATACACAAGTAAATGTCCGATATTTATTGAAAATATCATTTATTTTTTGTTGAAAAATGTTGGAGACATTTTTAAGTAATATGGCCAAGTGGACATGTGAATGTTGTCCAAGTAATATTATTGGTATGCACTTAGATTTGTCAAAACATAGACTTAAGATCAAACTTACTAAAAATATAGTGGTTCTGAATGATATTCATTAATTATGTTTTATCTAGAATATTATAAGCATCATCTATGATATTAACATTTAAACATCGATAATCGATGAACATTATATTCTAGATTTTTCATGGTTGTGTTCACTGTGTTTATTAACGATAAAGGTTGGGCTATGAGGGTTGTTGCTACGACTAATGACTTGGAGTTTTAAAAGTTCATCGATATGCATTTTAAAATCAATTATATTTTCATGGTGGTTGTAGGACTGATATCGAGTCGAGTTCGAGAGATTTGAGTTCGACTCAAAATCGAAATTTTTGACTCGAACTTGTCTCGAAATCGATTTCGAGTCGAATCGGCTTGACTTGAAATGACTCGATTCCGAGCCGGCTCGAAATTGAATCGAGCCTGCTCGAAATTGAGCAAATTTTCTCTTTATTTTTAGTTGTCTCAAAATTAAATTCGGCAATCTATAAATTAAACAAATGAAACACTTAAAACCTTCTTTTTTTTATTTAGATTTAAATTTTATTGTTTTTAATTTAAAAATAAGAATATATTAATAAATATATAGTATTTTTTAATTAATTCAAGTTGATTCGAATCATATTTCGAGCGATTCAGGGCTAGTTCGAAATCGACTCAAAATCATATTTGAGTCAAATTTAATCGACACAAATTGTGTCGAATCAATTTTAATCATTTCTGATTCAACTCAATATTCGAGCGATTTTCGAGCAACTTTCGAGTTTCGAATAATATGTTCAGCCTTATGTGGCTTCAATCATTTTAGAGATGATACAGAAATTCGAATTTTTAAGATGGAATTGGCAGATTAATTTATTTTGTTCCCAATAATGTTGTGAGTTATCACCGAATATTTCATCTTGTTCTAATGTGCTAATAAACTAATCGATTTCAAGGTTACCGGTCTCTATAAGTGTATACAATTTGGTCGGAAGAATAGAGTGGCTATGGATACTAGGTGGGGCATTTTTAGCAAGGTAGTTATCCAACTCATCAATCTCAGCTGGGTGTTCAGACGAAAGTGGTTTACAGTCACCGAGAATAAAAAAATGGCAAGGACCAGATGTAGGGGTCTCACCACACTTTCGAGCGGGTTCTAGTGTGAACGGGAAGACATGTTGGGATAGTAAATGTATACTATGAGAAGTAATGAGTAAATCATAGTACTAATTAATAAGAAGATTAATTTTCACCGGTCAAGCCGGTTATGACCGCATGAATCAGGACTTAATTAAGGTCTGGTTCATGCGGTCATAACCGCTTAACCGGTGAAAATAAGTCCCCCAAACAGGACCTCGGGCTAATAATACAATCAATATTGTTAAGCTTGAGATCTTGTAATGTGATTCGGACAAGGAGGGAATGATCATTTGTCCTGACAGCAGTGTCACATTTATATGCAATTTTATAAGTGGTGTCTACTTGTGTATCATGGGAAAAGAGTTGACCGTCCATTTATTGAGTTTTAAAACTTTAGTGGGAGGGATAGCTTGTATATATGAAGGTGGGACTAGTTTGGTATCAAGTATGGTATTACTACAACTTGTGTCAACCAGGCGCACGACTTCTTAGTGCCAATTGTGAATTTTAAAGCGCAGATGGATCATAAGGCTATAAATCTGAGGACCATGTCGTATTTCCTTAGGGAGAGCTTTGGTAGGGATACTTTTGCTACACAGAAGTTTGGTAAGGTGGATCACATTGCTGCTCAGCCAGCTAGAGAAGTAGGTGATGCGTGTGTCATAATTTGAGGAGCATTTCTCGGGCTAAATAGTTGTCTTACAAAACGGCTAGTCGTGCTTGGGTAAGAGCTAATTGGTTACGAAGTTCATGAATGAACTTTTTGTGGCTAGGTAGGGCTTTATTGTAGATTTTAAAGCTTGAGTAATATAAAATTGATTACGAGGATGGTCTAGTTGTAGATATGCATACATCATATGCATTACTAAGCAAAGTTTATTGAGCATGGACATAATTATATAAGGTGTAAAATAGATCAAAAAGGTTTGTAATAACTTTTTGGATGGTTGAAATTTGATTTTTTAAGTCGATAAATTGAATTTCAATATCGAGTATTTGAAGTTCAATAATATAATAGCGGTGTTGTACATGGAGATTGATTGGATTTGTAAGAATAGCCAAATGTTTTTCTTGTAAACAAAATTTACTAACTTCGATTAAACATGTTGTACTTTGGTATCTTAATTGTAGAGTATGGTAGCCAAAGCTCTAGGTATAAGGTTTATCATTACTATCACTATTAGGACATCAGGTGTGATCACATAAGGCCATGTTTAAATTTAGTTAAGATATTGATCCACAATGTCTAGTTTTGCTAAGTTATCCTCATAAGATTCTATGCACTTCGGACTAGATGATAGTAGTTTTTTAGACAATTCATTGTCTTCAGTATCGAATCAGGGAGAGCGATCATCCTAATCATTAATATAAACTATGTTATAAACACTCACTAAGTCACTAGTAGTTTCATTTATGTGAATTAAATCTTCATTTGTACAGACTATTAATGTGGCTTGCTTTTTGCGGATATTATGTCTTCGATTTCACTCTTTGGCTAAATGGTCAGTTGAGACGCAGGTAAAACAAGTTAAGGTTTTATGATCATAATGAGACCATTGAGCTCACTGATGTGTCAAGAGTACACACAAGATCTCCTTTATACTTAAAGATCTTTTTTGAACCCCTCGAAGATCTCATTCGTACTTAAAGATACCCTTTGGTTCCTTGAAGGCCACTGAAGATCTAACTTAGTTTTCAACGTCAAGCTCCCATTGCCGAGATGCTTGACATCGCGATTCGCAACAACGCCTCTGCGCTCAAGGCGTACTCACAATGCCTTTGCGCTCATGGCACGCTCAACGCCTTTGCACTCACAGCGCGCTCACAACGCCTCAGCGCTAACGCCTCGCTCAACGGCTCCGCGGTCATGTCGCGATCACAACGCCTCTGTGCTCACGACGCGCACACAACGCCTCTACACTCACAGCGCACCCACAACGCCTATGCGCACACAAGGCACTCACAACGCCTATGCGCTCACGGCGCGCTCACAATGCATGCATGCTTACGGCGCGCTAACAATGCCTCCCCACTCACGACGCACTCACAATGCCTCTACGCTCACAGCGCGCTCACAATGTCTCCACGCTCATTGCGTACTCACAATGCCTATGCGCTCACGACGCGCTTACACTGCCTTTGCGCTCACGGCGCTCTCACAATGCCTCCACGCTCACGACCCATTCGCGCTCACGGGAAGCTCACAGCATTGCCGCACACACGAGCATGCAAAACTCCATCTGAGCACACGCAACAATTTATCTTCTTCGCTTCTCGTGTCCAAAAAGAGTGCAAGACTTACCGCGTTCGTCGATGTCACCGCCGCCACCAGTCTTACCCAAACTGTCTAAATTGCTCGAGCGACAAAACTGTCATATCTGCAAAAATGTCAATCCCTGTGGTCCAAATCAAGAAATCTTATTTGCCCGTCTCATAGTTATGGTGGTTATAACAACGCAATTACCAAGCCGCCCCTCTCAAAAGCTATAAGAGGAGCCAGAGCCCTTATTTGAAGACACCTTGCCTTTGGCACTAGAGAGAGTTCCTTCGAAAATTCTTCAGAGCTCTCCTTTAGTATTTGAAGATTCACTCGAAGATGTCCTTCGGCCCTCGAAGATCTTCTTCCCCTTCAAAGATCAACTTCGAAGGCGACTCGAAGATCTTATTTCATCCTTTGAAGATCTCCTTCCCTTTTGAAGATTTCCTTCGAAGGCGACTTGAAGATCTCAATTTTGCATTCTACCAAACCTTCATTGTAACGAGGGGTGGTTTGTCACCCTCAAGAATTCTATTATTTATAATACTCTAAGAAATAGTGCAATTTTGTCAGGACCAATCCGGCCCCATGATATTTCACACTTTCCGGATTTTCCACGTAGAAAGTCTTTTTGCATGTTACGTATCTCTGCTTTGACTGTTTACGTCCTTGACTCACTCTTGAATTAAGACAGTTCATTCTGACTGGCCTACGGGAGTGTCGAGCAACCCACGTAAAAAGTCTTGTAACATCTGCTTTAATTTTTTTTGGGCGCACTTTATGATATTCTGCTTCGCATAAGTTGTATAACGTGAGACCGCACCGGACCCATAAAATACGACGGTTGCAATTTGGAGTGTCACACACTTAGGCTCCGTTTGGGAGGACTTATTTTCACCGGTCAAGCTGTCACGACCGCATGAACCTGACCTTAATTAAGGTTTGGTTCATGCGATCGTGACCGCTTGACCGGTGAAAATAAGTCCTCAAACACTTAATTTGATGCTCATGCACCTATAATTAATTGTTTGGCTTTAATTCAAACACTTGATCATATTTGGCAGCGCGGGTGGATAAGGAGACGCTCCCTTCAACTTTCGAGCCCTTCTAAATGAGCTTTCTAGCCATATTTATAAACTAAGGAGAAACCACAAATATTCATAATTCTACAGCCATACAAACTCTAAAATACATTAAAATAAAATTCAGACAAATATAAAAAAAATAACAAAAAATCATGAATCCTCAATCCCAAACAAACCTATAATAACATGATCTCTCTCATTCAACATCCATTCTTATGCCAATTGTTTGACATAAAAACTCAATCCACATTAGTGAAGCAGCCAAGACAAAATTAGTATGTAATTTATATTATAAATTCCTCCCATAATAACATGATCTCTCTCATCTTTCAAGCAATATAAATTACAGGTTGCACCGCTCTATCTTTTGAAATTACAAATAACTCCTCATGCATGCACAAAAACACCCCCTGAAGAGGTATTTGTAATTCAAATGATAGAGGGGGTGCAACCTGTAAATATACTAACTCCCAAGAAAAATTTGGGAAATTATTAGGTGATTGTTATTAGCAACGCAATTTTGACTAGTCGCACTGCACTTTCTCTTATTTGTTTTAGAAATACATCTTGTACATGCATTTTTAGGAAAAATGATCAACATGAAAGTTGTAGATCTCGACGAGATCTACAACTTTTGTGTTGAACACTTTTCCTGAAAAATGCATGTACAAGGCGTATTTTTAAAAGACGCCAAACTTGGCCGTATTTCCAAAGTACATGCATTTTTAGGAAAAATATTACAACACGTTGAACAAGACGTATTTTCAAAATGCGCGGAAAATTAGAAGAAGTACAGTGTGACTAACCAAAACTACGGTGCTAATAACAATCACCTAAAAATTATTAATAGTATACATATAATATCTCACATTGATTACCTCTTCCAGGAGCAAAAATCTGCTTCATGAAACCACCACCAGCAATATTCCCAGTGGCTTCATGTCTTCTTATGCTACTACTGTGTATTTCACGGCAAAACCGGCGCCCCAGGCAACACGAAATTTACAAAGGACCCATTCCCTTCCTCGACCGCTGACCATTTCTTGAGTTGTTCGACCCCCAGCGAATAGCCTCCGCAACGGCGCGCTCGCGGTCCATGGCGGACTCCTCGTCGAGTATTCCATGGGACTCAAAAGCCTTGTCGTCGTGTGGTGGCGGGTGGGGCTTGTGGTGGTTGGGGTCTTCGTCGAGGATGCCGCACGGTGATTCCTGGAGGTAGCTGAGAGCGACTACCACGTCCGCCATCACTGGCCGGACGGAAGGTTCCTCCTGGAGGCACATGGAGGCAACAGCCACCGCCTGGTTCAGGCCTTTTGGAGGGAAGTTATCTCCCAGAAGTGGATCCACTAGCTCTTGATATCTCTTCTGGTCAGTTAATATGGGCTGTGCCTGTACGTGTTTTGAGAGCAAGGCGGAAGGGGAATGCTATTAGCTTTGCTGATGTTTAGTGATATCATTTTTGGCATTTTTCATCCCTCGAATATGGCTTTTTGGCACTTTGCACCCAGAATCTTTGAAATTGGCATTTTGCACTCTCAATTATTCATTTCGGGCACTTTGCACCCTCGGGTTGAAATTTCAAAACTATTTAGGTCCGGGCAGCACCAAAAATACTCATTCAAGGGTATTTAGGTCTAGGGAGCACCCCAAATTCCGGGTGCAAAGTACCTAAAAGAGTATTTTGGTGTTGCCAACCTAAATACCCTTGAAATTTCAGCATGGGGGTGCAAAGTGTCAGAAAACATGATTGGGGGTGAAGTGCAAATTTTAAAGATTTGGGGTGCAAATACCAATAACTCATATTTTGAGAGTGCAGAATGCCAAATAGCCTTATTATTATTATTGTTATTGTTATTATTATTATTATTATTACTTTTAACTAAAATAAAATAAATAACAACACCACCGAAGCCTTTATCCCACTATAGTGGGGTCGGCTATATGGATCCTTTTTCGCCATTGTGTCCTATCCTTTGCCATAATCTCACTAATGCCTAAGTACATAATGTCCTTCCTTACAGTTCCATTCCAAGTCTTTATTGGTCTACCCCTCCCTCGTTTAACATGCCTAATGACTAGACTCTCATAACGCCTAACAAGTGCCTCTAATGATCTCCGTTGTACGTGTCCAAACCATCTTAGTCGAGCTTCTCGCATCTTCTCTGCAATTGGTGCTTCTCGCATTTTTAAAATAAAATAAAATAAATAAATATAAAAAAATTAAAATGTTGTTTTCAAGTGGGAGAAGAATGTGTCAGCTGAAGGTGTCTATTGAGGTACTTTCACAGTAAACAGTATTCATGATAGATTCTTCATTAAATCACTTCATCATTTATTCTACAAATTCATGGTAGATTCCGGCTCCACTGTATCTTCCGCGGCCGTCATCTCCACCTCTGGTTATTCACCGGCATCCCTACTTGTGCTAATTAAGAGGTTCGTCCCATAACATAGCATCCATGCACAAAAATACCGGCGTTAGTTGGACTATAATTTTCAGAGGAGTCTTTTGTGCATGGATATTATGATATGTAAACTTATCGGGTAGGTTTTTGTAATTTCAAAAGAGGGGTCAACCTATAATTTAGCAAATGGATCCGGATCCTCTCCATTTCGTCTGAAATAGAGGGGATTCATTTCATCATTTAGTGGACAAGATAAGTTCAGAAGATATTTTGTGGACAAGATTTTTTTGATTAAAAAAAATATAAAAGGATCTGAAATGGTAAATCCGTCGGATCAAAAAACATTTCATCATGACCGCGAAATGAATACCCCCCATTCGTCAGAAATGGTTCGTCAAAAATGGAAAGGATCCTGATATTACTTGGAGGGAAAGTTCTCATATATATATATATATATATACGAGTGCCCGACACGGGGCTCCGCCCCTACGGCCAGGCGCGACAGTACCCGGCCGGCGACGGCGGGCTTCGCCCGCCCCGGCTCGATGCTCTCGGGCGGCCTTCGGCCGCATCCAGGAAATGGATGGGGGCGAAACCCGACAGGCGACGGCGGGTTTCGCCCGCCCCATTAAGGCGAGTTTCGCCCGCAACATATACATATGAGTACTCAAAATGACCGTAAAAAAATATACATAAATATTACAATTTTTATTTTGTAAAACAATATACGTTTTGACATAAAAATATTAATTTTGACTTTAATAAAGTTGATTGATTTAATGTCATCACCTCAAAAATTTCACTGATATGCATAATGACAACATTCCTTGAATAGACCGCTGACATGCCTAATGATAACCTATCATAGTAGGTGTAGGAGTTCTACTAAAACTTTTTGAATTTAAATGATTTTTCATCATTACTTCTAATTTTTTGATTGTGCAATTACTTGAATGGATATTGTATTTTAATTTCTTTGAAATAGATTATAATATATGTCAAGTCATTAAAATATAAAAATGAGGACATAATTGATATTTTTGAATGTTTCACCAAAGACAATTTTTCCCTTATAACAGTGAAAGATATATATATTAACCATACGTACCCATGCAACAAGATTCTGCTCATTAGCTGGCCTCATTGTATCAATGACTCTTCTCCCAGTGATGAGCTCCAGCAGCACCACTCCAAAACTGTACACATCCGACTTCACCGTGAGCTGGCCGGACCGGGCATACTCCGGCGCACAATATCCGTATGTGCCCATCACTCTCGACGACACAGTCTCGTTCTCGTCGAGGGAGCCGAGTTTGGCGAAGCCGAAATCGGAGAGCTTCGGGTTGTAATTCTCATCGAGCAGGATGTTCGAGGATTTGAGGTCGCGGTAGATCACGGGAGGATTGACTTTCTCGTGCAAATACTCGAGTCCTTTCGCCGTGCCGGACGATATCTTCATTCTCGTGTACCAACTGAGAGGAGTTTGGCCGGGCGATATCTCTGCAATCAAAGTTCAGCCATTAATAGTTGAATCACACAGTTTTGCTGCTTGGAAAATTAGCTGAATGTGTTTAGGTTATGGAGGGCATATATTCACCAAGGAGGTGGTCCTCCAAAGAACCAAGAGCCATGTATTCATAAACCAGAAGCCTTTGATCTCCATCTGCACAGTAGCCACCGAGGTTGACAAGGTGCTCATGGTGGAGGAGACTGAGCATGAGGACCTCCACAAGGAATTCTCTGTTGCCTTGCAGGCCATTCCTATCCAGCTGCTTCACGGCAACAATCTGAAGCAAGACAAAAAAAAGACGAACTTTTCATGAATCATGATCTTTGGCTTGTGTCCATGGGAAGGGACAGATGTTCATGACCAAGAAATTGGGGTTTTAATGACAAGCAAAGATAGGCAGCTATATGTGTGGTACAGACCAAGGCTTCATTTGGGGGGACTTATTTTCATCGGTCAAGCGGTTACGACCGCATGAAGCGGATCTTAATTATGATCCGGTACATGCGGTTAAGTCCCCCAAACGGAGCCCAAATCTTATATCTAGTGGAGTTGATATGCTATTCTGGAGCTGCAACACAACTAATTTTTTAAAATTTCAGAAGAAACTACTCAACTAGAGATAAAATAAATAGCAAGATTAGGACTCAAATAATCTCAACACAGATCATCAATATAATGTCTGGGGGTCTGTTTGTTTGGGCAGTGGGAATGGAGCTTTGATGGGAATGGAGCGGTGGAAATGGAGGGAGAGGGATGTCGTTGGCGTACGTTAAAGGTCAAAAAATGGGGGTTTTGAGTGATGGAAATGAAGAATGGAGGTTTACCAAACAGCTATTTTGAGCGTTGACGTTTCTCTCCCAACGTAAATGGAGGAAAACGCCCAAACAAACGGAGCCTAAGTTATCAGTAAATGTTTGGCGGGATAGATTTGAGGTGATGTGAATAGGTGGAATGCGGGGGTGCGACGCAACAGCCCTTTGGGTGTCATGCAGTCGGGACTCGGGAGTAACACGGGGCGTGCCAATGGGAAATCGACGGATTTCTAGTGGATCCGGACCGCATGCGGCGGAACACGGTCACAGTGGCCGCGAGAAACCTGCAGGCAGCAAACTACTGGGGCAGTCCAACGCTTGCCAATAAGGAGGGGCAGTGTCCTCACCAACCCAAAGTACAGGCCCTAGATTATAAATATATAGCTCATCCACCATTCTTAATGAAATAATACATTGTTAAATGATACAACATTGATAAATGGACCAAACACAACCCTATACAAAATGGATGTGTTATAGGTAGCAAACCTACTGGACAGATATCCCCATCTTCAAAATTAATACTGAAACAAACAACCCTTCTAATATTCAAATAGTTGGAACATTAACAATGGTGATAAATCTACATACCTGGCCCATGTTTCCGAGACGGCCCTTATAAACTCGTCCAAATCCTCCTTCACCAATAAGACATTCTGGGCTGAAGTTCTTCGTTGCGGTGGCGAGCTCACGGAACGTGAATGTCTGTGCAGCGATGTTTTGATTGCCACTCTCTCTTTTTGTTGTCTCTGTTTTGGCTCCAGTCATAAGTTTGTCGGTTTCTGCACTAAAAAAAATTGACATTATAGCCTTAAGAAGCGAGAGATTTAGGCCAAGATTATAGTATCTAAGCAATTCAACTTAACATTTTGAATAGTTGGCATAAGGCAACATAGTGATGATGAAGATGATTGGCACATCATTTTACATCTGTTTCTAAGCAAATGTTTCTATCCATGTGTTACGCCCCTGGACGCATCCCGACTATTTGGGCGTCAATACACACGAAGACGGAAGGAAACCGAAGGCGACAACGGGGTTGAACCAACCGGTTCAGCACCCTCTCACTCTAATTGAAGACCAGCGATATGGGGGACGAACCAGACCGGTTCAGCCACCATATGGATGGGGGGGGGTGCGGCCGGCCCCTCTCAACCCCAGGTATAAATACCCCTGGGTGGCTCTCTTGGTGGACAAGCAAGATTATCTCAAGGTATTTCCTCTCCTCTTCTACTCAACCCGAGTTCTCGAGTTCTTCCCCCTTAGATGTCCCTCTCCCCTTCTTCTTCCTATCATTTGGTATCAGGGGCTCTTTTCTCCACCATGGTGACTACTCGAACGTAAGACGAAATCGGCCGCTTGGAAACCCTAGAAGAAAATCTGATGGGATTGACGGATTCGGTGGCCGCCATCGAGGAAAACGTGAAAACATCCACGCAAAGGCTAGAAGAACGGATCGACACACGAATGGAGGAGATCATGTCGTTATTGGCACAAAATCTGAAGGGTAAGGCCGTGTCGGAAGAGGACCCAGGAGGATCTTCCGCCCCACGGGCCGATCCACACCGGATCGGCGCAAACGGAGGGAAGGCGGGATCGTCCAGGGAGCGGGATCGAGGTGCAGGGCTCGCAGCAGGGGCCGGGTCTACCCAGGGCGGCGGAATTGGCACGGGCGTGGTCGGCGCAAGCGGGATCGGCTTCGGCGGGGTCGGCGCAGGCGTGATCGGCTCTGGCGGGTTCGGTGCAGCCGGTTTCAGCGCAGGCAGGGGCGGCTCGGGCGGTTTTGGCGCTAGAGGCGGCGGGTGGCCGATTCCCCCATATGGAGGGGGGAGGGCCTGCTGCCTCACCCGACAAGAGGAGGCATGCAGTGGGGTGGTGCTCCAGCGGCGGGGCCGTTTCGTGAAGGGTTCCCGGGCATGCCTTTTGAACCCGGGGAACCAAGAAGGCCGGCGGAGTATGGACAAGGAGGCGGGGTGGCGTGGACAGGCCGGTCCCCGGTCGTACATGCCATCAAAGTTGACGCGGATGAATTTTCCTAAGTTCAATGGCGGTGACGTCCTGGAGTGGCTGCAAAAGGCGAAACTGTTTTTCAGTTATCAGGAAATTCTTGAGGGGCAGTGGGTGCAGTTAGCATCATTTCACTTGGAGGATGATGCTTTCTGGTGGGTTCAGTGGTTCCTGAGGGGCAAGGACTACGTGCCCTGGACTGACTTTGTGGATGGATTCACCGCTCGTTTTGGGCCACTAGAGAACAAAGACTTTGAGGCGCTCTTACAGAAGCTGTGCCAGAAGGGTACAGTGATGGAGTACCGAACAGAGTTCGAGAAATTGGCTAACCGAGTACAGTGGGAGGAGAAGACATTACTCAATTGTTTTGTGTTGGGACTCAAGGATTATTTGCGGGATGAGATCCAGTCGTACATGCCCCGCAGCTTGAACCATGCGACCAGTTTAGCTCGGATACAAGAGGAACGATACAACAGGCAACGCTCCCGCAGCACAGCACGTACAACGACCACTACGTCGGTGGCGAGAAGGGACTCTCAGTGTCCAAGCAAGTCGGTTGTCACTCGGCTGACGTGGTCGGAACTTCAGGCGCGGAAGGAAAAAAAGGTTGTGCTATAACTGTGATGAGAAGTTCGCTCCTGGGCACAAATGCCAAAAGGTCCAGGTGTTCATGATATATGAGGATGTCGAGGAGGAGGTGGGCATGGCCCCCGAGCCGGACTTGATAGAGGAGTCGGCAGTAACTGAGTTTGGAGTCTCGATACAGGCTATGGAGGGATGCAACGCCACCCTCACTATGCGCATGACGGGCAAGGTCCGACGGGAACAGGTGACGATTCTGATAGATAGTGGGAGTACCCACAACTTCATCCATCCCAAGGTGGCGCGCCGAGTGGGACCCGTGATCGATCGAGGTGCTTTCTTCCAGTTATGGTAGCTGATGGGAGCAAGCTACAGTGTGAGGGGGTGATGAAGCAAGTGGAGCTTAACATACAAGGCTACACTGGTCATACAGATGTTTATCTCCTTCCGATCCGAGGTTCAGATATGGTGATTGGGGTACATTGGCTGCAACAACTATGGCGAGTCACCTTTGATTGGGACCACATGACTGTAGTTCTTACAGCATGGGAAGCAGTTTTGTATGAAGGGCCTAAAATCGTCTCCAGTGAAGGAGATCTTTGTCAGGAGCTTACAGCGTATTGGGGAAGAAGGCAACATGATGACAGTGCTTTTGGGGGTGAAGTCGGCCGACACTGGGTCATCTGAGGTACCGGTCCAGATGCAGTCTCTCCTAGAAAAGTATGCTGACATATTCTAGGAGCCCCGCACTCTCCCACCACCGCGCTTTCGGGATCATCAGATCGTACTCAAAGCGGGGGCGGGGCCTACCAACATCCAGCCATATCGATATCCGCACATGCAGAAGGCTGAGATCGAGCGCAGTGTTCGTTAGATGCTAGATGCGGGGATCATCTGCCCCAGTACGAGCTCATTTTCTGCCCCGATCATCTTGGTCAAGAAGAAGGATGGTTCGTGGCGATTCTGCGTAGATTACCGCGCGCTGAACAGTATCACTGTAAAGGACAAATTTCCTATTCCCTTGATCGAAGAACTATTGGACGAACTGCACGGCGCACAGTGGTTCACCAAGCTGGACTTGCGGTCCGGTTACTATCAAATCCTCATGCGGGATAGCGACATTCACAAAACAGCTTTCCGGACACACAACAGCCACTATGAGTTCCTGGTGATGGCCAACAGGCTGACCGGTGGGCCGTCCACCTTTTAAGTCAACATGAACGAGATTTTTCGTCCGCTTCTTCGTCGCTTTGTGCTGATCTTCTTCGATGTCATTCTCATATACAGTCCCAGTTGGGAGGAGCACTTAGCTCATGTTGAAGAAGTCTTCTCCATCCTCCGCCAGAACCAGCTCTACGCTAAACGGTCCAAGTGCTCCTTCGGTCAGGAAGAGGTGGAATACTTGGGACATTTAGTCTCGGCTCAGGGCGTCAAGGCCGACCCCCAGCAGATTGAGAGTATGTTGTCCTGGCCACGACCCCAGACTGTGCGGGCACTACGGGGCTTCTTAGGCCTTACCAGGTACTACCGTCGCTTTGTGAAGGACTACGGCAAGATCGCCCGGCCTCTTACCCAATTGCTGCAGAAGGACGCCTTCCTCTGGCAGAATGAGGCGGAGGAGGCCTTCCAAGCACTCAAGAAGGCCATGACGACTACGTCGGTCTTGGCGCTTCCCGACTTCACGAAGGAGTTTATAGTGGAGACTGATGCGTCGGGAATGGGGCTCGGTGTTGTATTGATGCAGGAAGGGCGGCCCATAGCCTTCTACAGCAAGGCATTGGCTGCGCGGACGCTGGGGTTGTCCACATACGAAAAGGAAATGTTGGCAGTCATTTATGTGGTGGCCCTGTGGCGGCCATATTTGTTGGGAAGACATTTCAAGATCCCGACGGACCATCAGAGCTTAAAACATTTATTGGAACAGTGGGTCTCTTCTCCTCTCCAACAGAAGTGGGTGACCAAACTTCTAGGGTATGATTACAAGATCGTCTACAGGCACAGGAAGGACAATCGAGTTGTTGATGCTTTGTCCCGCTTACCTGAGGGCGCCCTCCCTCAGATTACTACACCACTGCTTGACTCCATTGACGAGATATAGGACGAGGTACAGCGTGATCCCGAGTTGCAACCTATTGTGGAGGCTCTTCGACAGGCACGTGAGACAACTCCAGGCTACCATCTTCAGAATGACAGGTTGTTCTATCAAGGCCGCGTGGTCATTCCTGCGAAGTCTGCCCGGAGGGCAGTTATGATGCATGAGTTCCACTCCTCTCCGATGGGTGGTCATGTCGGTGTTCTTCGCACTCTCCAGCGGGCACAGGCTAATGTTTTCTGGAAGGGGATGCGCCGTGACAACCAGTTGTTTGTTCAGCAATGTGAGACTTGCCAGCGTCAGAAGTATGAAACCACGTCCCCAGTCGGCTTACTCACACCTTTGGAGATTCCTCACCATATTTGGGATACGGTGTCCATGGACTTCATTGAGGGGCTCCCAGGTCTCAGGGCAAGTCAGTCATTATGGTTGGTGGTCGATAAGTTGTCCAGCATTTCAGAGCGCTGAGTCATCCTTACATCGGTGAATCTGTCGCCACTCTTTTTGCCCGCGAGATTGTCCGGCTTCACGGCATACCACAGGCGATCATCTCGGACCGTGATCCGACGTTCGTCGGCAAATTTTGGAAGGAGCTCTTTCGCTTACAAGGGACCTCTTTACGTTTCAGCACAACTCACCATCCGCAGACAGACGGGCAGACAGAGGTACTCAATCGAGGCGTGGAAACATATCTACGTTGCTATGCTATGGACGAGCCGCGCACGTGGACGTGTTGGTTGCATTGGGCCGAGTACTGCTACAACACGTCCTACCGCTCTGCCAGCAAGATGACTCTGTTCAAGGTCGTGTTCGATCCTCCTCCTACCTTGAGCACTTATGAGGCCGGTAGTACGGTGTTGCCCGTCGTTGACCGTGCCATTTGTGATCGTGATCGCACACTCGCCGCTTTACGCGAGAATCTCCGGATAGCACAGGACCGCATGAAGGTGCAGACTGACAAGCATCGGAAGGAATGGGAGTTCCAGGTGGGGGATGAGGTCTTTCTCAAGCTCTGCCCCTACAAGCAGTTGTTTGTGGCCCAGCGGTCAAACCAGAAGTTGGCACCTTGTTATTATGGTCCATTCCGGATTGTCCGGCGAGTGGACCTTGTTGCTTACACGTTGGCGTTGCCCGAAGGATCGAGGATACATCTGACCTTTCATGTCTCCTTGTTGAAGCAGAAGATCGGCGACTTTGTTCGACCCAGTCCTCTCCTACCAGAGGCCACAAGCACGGGCGAGCTGCGTCTGATACCTGAGGAGATTCTGATGATCAAGTGGAAGCACCGCGGCGCTGAGTACCGTCCACAGCTATTGGTCAAGTGGAAGAATATGACCGCGGCGCACAACACATGGGTGGATTTGCAGGAGTTCCGGGAGCTTTACCCTGATTACCACCTTGGGGACAAGCTGGTTCTTGATGGGGAAGGGAATGTTACGCCCCCAGACGCATCCCGACTATTTGGGCATCAATACACGCGAAGGCGGAAGGAAACCGAAGGCGACAACGGGACTGAACCAACCAGTTCAGCCCCCTCTCACTCTAATTGAAGACCGACGATATGGGGGCCGAACCAGACCGGTTCAGCCCCCATATGGGGACGGGCCGACCGGCCCCTCTCAACCCCGGGTATAAATACCCCGGGGTGGCTCTTTTGGTGGACAAGCAAGATTATCTCAAGGTATTTCCTCTTCTCTTCTACTCAACCCTAGTTCTCTAGTTCTTCCCCCTTAGATCTCCCTCTCCCCTTCTTCCTATCACCATGAATAATTATTTTGCTTCAAAATTGGTGTGTATTTAATTTCAAGTTGAAATTAATTTTGAAGCTCTTGGACATTAACAAGTTTGTGCAAGGCCAATGCTCGGGATGCTGAATGAAGGAAACATGGTTATGTGCACATAAATCAAAATGGATTCTTGGGTCTGCCCTCTCTGATGTCTTAGGGCTTTGATTTGAGGGCATGATTCCGCAACAAACGTGACGGTATAGGGGGTCACTATTTCAGTGGAATCTATGAGAAGCCACTTTGTGCATTTATTGTCAAAGGTTAAGTCTTTCTCCTCTGATTTGAGCAACCCAGATGAAAGATCCAATCATTCTCATAACCAATATCTTCAGATGTCAATATGCCATTGCTTGAAGTGCTAACTCCTCTTATACAACAAAGAATGCTTCTGTATTCCAATCAACTTCAATTTTCTCCTTTCTATTAGAAATGACAAAGTTGCTTTTGATGGGCTTTGTCTTTGACCAACAAATTAACTTTGTCATATGAACCTCCCACAATTGTAGCACTTCACTACGAACATTTTCCTAATTTTGTGATTCCCTGAAGACCCTGAATGAGATCTCCCCTCTCCTTATAATAATTTTTCATCAAGCCATTATTTCTTTGGATACATAAAAAGTGAGTTGCTTGAAGTTCCCTCTACATTTGTAGGCATAGTGAGCTTCAACCCCACAAAACTCAAGGTAATAGTTGCATCCTATGCCTACAACTATTAATTTGTTAATATTATTATTAATTAATATTATAATAAAATAGAGTATAATTACTATTAATTGATATTGATTTAATTAATATTAGTTGCACTTTCTCATTATGTGTGTCTTTAATTGATATTGATTTAATTAATATTAGTTGCCTTTCTCATCTATCTATAAGGGGGAGGGAGTTATGACCACCCGACCTAGATCTCGTGATAAGGCCGACTGAGGAGGAGTTCCCCGGTGGAGGAGGCAAGTCCTTCGGCGGTGCTATGGTGGAAGAAGCCGAAACCAGTGAGAGGGGTGAAGAAGAGAAGGAGAGGAGAAGGGATGAGAGATTGAGAGAGAGGAAGAGAAGTAGAGATGGCGAGAAGGGAGGAGGAGCGGGCGCTGCGTCGCACGAGGCGGAGTCGCGAAGAGGCGGCTGCTAAGGTTTTCGGGTGAGAGGTTAGAGAGAGAGAGGGAGGGAGGGAGTTAGAGAGAGAGGGAAAATTAGGAAATAACTTGCTTGATGCTCCATTCACTCCAACCGGGCCCTATAGGTCCACAAGCCCAAACCAAAAATAAAATAGTTTGCATAGTTGCGCCCCTCACCTGGGAATACTACAAGTGAGACAAAAATATAATAAAGGTGCGAAATAAAAAGACATCAAACATAAAATAAATTCATTCGGTCCTGGCCGGTGGGCGGCGCTGGTAAGTGTGTCCCCAATATGGATCTGGTACGTCGAGTGTCGTAACATCACTGCCTCGTCGGAAGACAGCTTGTCCTCAAGCTGTGGAGGAACTTCGACTAGAGGATCCGGTGGCGGAGGTCCTACGAACAATTTGAGCTAGGAGATGTGAAAGACATCATGGATCTGGGCCTCAGGAGGCAGGCCGAGGCGATAGGCAATGCCCCCAATGCGTTCGGTGACGGGAAAAGAGCCAGAAACTTGGGCCCCAACTTGTTGGAGGTGGCCCGCGTAGTGGATACTTGACGGAAAGGACGGTGTCGCACCCATACCCAATCGCCCACGGCGAGAGTGAGTTCCTAATGCCCCCGGTTGTATGCAATCTCCATCAGTTGTTGGGTTTACAGCAGGCGGTTCCGGGCCGCATGCAAACAACTGTCGCGGTCTTCCAATTCGCGGTCAATGGCCTCCAAACAAGCCGAGTTGCCGGTGTAGGACAAGAGGCGGGGAGGTTCCCGGCCATAGATGAGTTGAAACGGTGTGGTCTGCAGTTCAGTGTGGTAGGCCGTGTTGTAACAATATTTGATCCAAGAAAGCCAACGTGGCCAATCCCGGGGTCGATCTCGTGTAACACACCTCAGGTACATCTCCAAAGTGTGATTGATCACCTCTGTTTGGCTGTTGGACTGGGGTGGTATGTTGATGAGAAGCCCAGTTTGGTACTGCTAATGGAGAAAAGCTCCTTCGAAAAGTGACTAGTGAAGACCTTATCCCGATCCGGGACAAGAGTTTCCTACATGTCATGCAGGAAACAAAAAATTCCTGGAAGAAAACCCGTGCGACGTGCTCCGCCACGAGCAGCCACGCTAAAGCGATGAAATGGTCTCCCTTCGAGAACCTGTCCACCACCACCATCAATATGAATTTGCCTCGTACTAAAGGTAGCCCTTCAACAAAATTCATGGAGAGGTCTGCCCAAATCTGTGTAGGGACAGGTATGGGCTGAAGCAACCCAGCAGGAGGAGATGATCGGCCTTGTTTTATTGACATACGACACATTTGACAATGAAATCATGGACGTGTCGGCGCATGCCCTTCCAATAGAATTTTGTGCTGAGGCGCTGGAGCGTGCAGTGAACGACTTCGTGACTGCGAGAGTGGACATCTTCCAAAATGGTAGATATGAGAGGTGATGTCTGGTCCACGTACAACCGATCGCGGTAAACGATCAACCCCTGACGGGTTGTCCACTGCGGATCCGTGAGGCCGTGTTCCGCCCGGTGAAGGAACACGGACAAACTGGGAGAAGCGTGGATCTCCTGATGAAGCAAGGATAGAAGATCCACATTCAAAAAGAAATGGAAAGGATGGGGGAATCTAGTGGAGTGTTCCAGCGAGATAGTGCATCGGCGGCGCGGTTGAGCTCCCCGGCCTTGTGTTCCACCTGAAAATCGAAGTCGGGTAGTTTGCTCACCCACCATTGTTGTGGCACGGTAGTAAGGCGTTGCTCTAGCAGGTACTTAAGGTTGTAGTGAATCTGTCTGTATGATGAAGGAACGACCCCATAAGTAAGGCCGCCAATGTTGGATTGCCTTTGTGAGGCCAATGAGCTCTTGCTCGTACACGGGCAACTTCCGGCGATGGATGGCCGTCTGGTGGCTGAAATAGGCGATGGGATGGCCCTCCTGCTGTAGCACTGCGACATAGCCGAGGCCGAACGCGTCGCACTCGACGAAGAATGGTAAAGCGAAGTCCTGCAGACGGAGAACCGGGGCAGACAGCAGTGCCGTCTGGAGAGAGTGGAACACCTGTGTCGACGTGTCTGTCCACACAAAGGCGTTCTTCCGGAGCAATCTGATCAAGGGGGCTGCAATGCTGTCGTAGTTGCGGATGAATCGACGATAATAGCCCGTGAGGCCGAGAAAGCCATGGAGGTCGGTGAGGCTTTGCGGCAGGGGACACGATGCCACGCCCTGGAGCTTGGTCGGGTCGACCGATACCCCCGAACTATCGACCACATGACCCAAGTAAGTAATTGAACGATGCCCAAACGAACACTTTGAAGCCTTAAGGACCAAATGGGGTGTACACACCAAGCTGAGGACGGCCTGGAGATGGTGTAGATGCTCCTCCCAAATTTTGCTATACACAAGAATATTGTTAAAAAAACTAAAACCGACTTGCAGAGGAAGGGTTGGAATACCTCATTCATCAAAGCTTGAAATGTCGAAGGCGCGTTCGTTAGGCCAAACGACATAACAAAGAATTCGAAGTGATTGTGGTGCGTCCGGAATGCGGTTTTTTTCACATCCGCATCCGCCATCCGGACCGGATGGTACCCGGAAAACAAATCGATCTTAGAGAAGAAGCACGCCCCGTGTAACTCGTCGAGGAGTTCCTCCACTGCCGGAATTGGGAACTTGTCCTTGACTGTAATGGCGTTGAGAGCTTGATAGTCCACGCACATGCACCACGAGTTATCCTTGTTCACCAACAATACTGGGGAAGAGAAAGGAGAGATGTTGCGCCGAATGAGACCCTGCTGGAGAAGGAGATCGCATTGTCGCTCAATCTCATCCTTCTGGAGGAAGGGGTATCAGTATGGTCGGCACCACCACCGGGGCCGCCCCTAGAAGGAGGCAAATGCGATGGTCCTGTTGACGTCGCAACGAAAGGCGCAAGCGTGGGCTGAATATCTCTGGGAAAAGAGTGTAGAAGGTGAGCAAGATCCGCAGGATGGTCAGCCGACTGTCGGGTCGGAGCGGCCAGCAGCTCGGTGTGAACGAGAAAGGAGGAGGGAAACCATCCTGGGGCCTGCCCTTGCCACTGTATCAAGCGAGAGCCCGCGTGCCATGAGATGGTCAGACGATTAAAGTCCCACGCAAGGGTCCCTAAAGTGTGCAGCCAACGAACACCCAGCACGATGTCAAAACCCTGAAGTTCCACGACAAAGAAATCGTTATGTGAATAATAACCGTCTACGCCGAAAGTTACACGCCGACATACTCTTGGACACGACATCTGCTGGTCGTTTGCCACTGCCACCTTGACGTGACTACACGGAACATGCGGGAGGTGAAGTTGGAGGTCTCTGTCCTGACGGATGAAACGTTGTTGGTATCCATGAGAGCTAAGAGGGGTGTGCCTGCCACCGTGCCACGTCCACAAAGAGCTGAATGGTGCATCCCTCCTGCGGCCCAGCTAAGGCATGTAGAGAAAGACGTGGTGTGCCAAAATCGTCACCCATCGTCCTCATCTTCGGGTGGGTCGTCAACTTCCAACCAAAACAGGCGCTTGCACCGATGACTGGGTGTGTACAGTTCATCCCAACTAAAGCAGAGGCCCTTCTCGTGGCGGGCCGCCATCTCCGGTCGGGACAAACTGCGGCGGTAAGTGGGTCGTGGGGGTTGTTCCCCATCCGGCGGTGTGGAAGTGGAGAAACTCGGTAGTGGTCGAGGGCTGAAAAACTTCACAGCGGCCCAAGAGTGATCGATCCAAGGAGAGTCGGCGCTCATAGGCGTGGGCAAGGCTCATAGCCGTCAAGAGACCCGGTGGCTTCTGAAATTCAACGTCCCAACGGAGTCGGTCGGGTAACCCGACGGTGAAGAGGGAAACATGTTGTGACGGTAACATGGACTGGCACGGGAGAGTAACAACTGAAACTGCTCCAGATAGGTCTCGATGGGGCCGGTTTGCTTGAGAGCAATAAGATCGCCAAGAGGTTTGCACGACATTGTCGGTCCGAAGCGGAGACAACAAGTTGCCCGGAATTTCTCCCAAGAGGTGTTGGGTTGCTCCCACGGAAGCTAAGTGACCCAGAATTGCGTCGGTCCAAGGAGGTGGAACGAGGCGATGCTGACGCGTTCCTCGTCCGGAGTGTGCTGATTGGTGAAGAACTTACAGCGCGTAAGCCATGGAAGGGGATCTTCGCGGCCTTCATAGATCGGAAAATCCATACGGACGGAACAGAGGGCCGGAGAAGAAATCGCCACAAGGAGGCGCCGATTCGACCCTGCTCGCGGTCGGGGAGGCAGCCGATTGTGGTGGCGGCGGTGAAGTACCTTGAAGGAATCCTAAGCGCGCATTGAGGGCATCCATCTTGTCATTTTGGGTGGCGAACATCGATTGGAAAAACTCTATGAGTTGGGTGAGAGAGGGGCCACCGTCGGCCATGGGAGAAAGCGACAATGTTGATGACGGAAGCAACCCAGCGTTGACACGTGGGGGCGGAGGCAGTGCGGACGGGTGGCGGAATCCTGTGAGGGCGGCTCGGTAGGTGCTGGGAAAGGTAGTGACGGCATTTGGCTCTGATACCAAGTTGTTATGACCTCCCAACCTAAATCTCGTGATAGGGCCGACTGAGGAAGAGTTCCCCGGTGGAGGAAGCGAGTCCTTCGACGGTGCTATGGTGTAAGATGTTGAAACCAGTGAGAGGGGTGAAGAAGAGGAGAGGAGAGATTGAGAGAGAGGAAGAGAAGTAGAGAAGGCGAGATGGGGGAGGAGCGAGCGTTGCGTCGCGCGGGGCGAAGTCGCAGAGAGGCGGCTGCTAGGGTTTTTGGGCGAGAGGCTAGAGGTTAGAGAGAGAAAGTGGGAGTTAGAGAGAGAGAAAGTTAGGAAATAACTTGCTTTATGCTCCATTCGCTCCAACCGGACCCTATAGGACCACAAGCCCAAACCAAAAATAAAATAGTTTGCATAGTTGTGCCCCTCACCTGGGCATACTACAAGTGAGACCAAAATATAATAAAGCTGCGAAATAAAAAGACATCAAACATAAAATAAATTCATTCGGTCCTGGCCGGTGGGCGGCGCTAGTAAGTGCGTCCCCAATATGGATCAGGTATATCAAGTGTCGTAACAGAGGGGTATGTGGGTTGTTCTTATCTTGGATGTATTAGTCCCTTTGGACTCTCATTTATGAGAGAAGGTTCTTGGAGGACCAATCCTCCTTGAACTTGGCCAGAGCTTGCTCCAGATTGTATCTCGTGTTCTTTTCAGTTAATGCAATTGTTCATGTGTCGTTCTCTTGTCTCGCCGCGACCATCAAACTTTCAACTTCGTAACAATGGTCCGATCAGTCGGATTCTTCTCGCTGCCCTTGCAGCTGCCAAGAACGGGCACCGTACTCGCCCTTGACCTCATCCACAACATCACGATAATGAGTGACCGCATGGCCAAGCACCTTGTCAACGTCATGTGCAAAATAGAGGAATCTGCAGACGCATGCCGCCAAAGCTGGCCCTCGCCGAGGAACCGCAGGAGGATGTCGCTAGCCTATAAGCTCGTATTTGCACCCAACAACGACTACCCTAACAATCACTAATGCTACTGCCTCTACCAACGTACATTCCGTTCTGGAAGAAACTCTCTCCACGCACATCGACATATGAGCTGGCCCTCGACCACTATTGACCTTTTCGTTCCATGTCAACACCTCAGTCACCACCAATCATCATGTGCTCCTCCTGCACCAAACAGGTGATAGACGCAGAGCCACGCGTCGTTCGACAAAACGTGCAACCCTCCCATTACCACACAAGAATCGCTCTCCCACGCTCGTTGTAGTTGCCAGTTCACAGGTCCATTCTTATCGTCGTCCGGGTTCCACTCTTCCTAACGCTCTCATCAGCGCTCCCGCAGACCCGTGTTATTATTTTCCTGTTCGACATTCTTTTTCATCCCTCCCCGACCTTCTAAATAACAGGTCGACATGCTTTCAACCTATTCCAACACCTCGTGCACCCCACCCGATAGGTGTTTCTTTTTCCCATACGGCAGGAAGCCCCCTCCTATGCTAGTGGTCAAAACCTATTTTCTTCTACCCTTTTTTTCGCAACCTTTTCATAATTTGTCCAACTTTAACTGTCTAGTTTCCTTTTTTCCTCTTTAAACTTTTTTTATTACTTATTGGAAAACATAATCCATGTAATTACTTATTTTTCTCTCCTCCTGGATCTCCTATCCACAACCCCACGTCGCCCCATATTTTGCACCCTCCAATTCCCCAAAATTCAGCACCTTGATTTCTCATGCTTTTCCACAACCACTAATATATAAATGCAATCTCTTACTTCCTCACTCAATTGCCATCATGGCCTCTCATCCAGATCATGCATATCGCCGCCATTTTTAAAGATCCACATAAATATTGGAGGCTCGACCTTGAGGACAAAGTCGATTTTCAAGGCGATAGTATGGTATGCACTTATGCACACACATTCGCCCAAACAAACCCCCCTCATTGAGACCACCCACGCCTGTATATGGAAGCCGCCTTGATACATTCATGGCGGAATAGATTATTATTAATTAATTAGTATTAATTAATAATAATATAGTTAGTATTAATTAATTATTACTAATAAATTGGTTATTACTATTTGATTATATGTAAACCGAAATTGACATGAATTCTAAGTATCAAAATGTCCTCAAAAAAAAAAAATTCTTACATGCATACAATCAGTAACAAAAATCTGAACCCAAACATGCCAAATTAATCTGGAATTCATAACAAAATCATTATCCATCAAACCAATTGAATACAATTTGGTATCACAATGTTCAAAAAGAATGATTCGTTTCTAAAGCATTCTCAATTGCATCCAATTGATATTCCCTAATATGAAGCTAGAGTGAAGGTTACAATTATCCAGTTTAATTCCTTCCAAGAAATCAATAACCTTCAAAATCAATATTCTTACTTGGTTTTATATTCTAATAACTGCAAATTCAGCATAAATTATTCATCAATGATTGCCAAAGGGTTAGAGATGAGGGGGAGACAGAAGCAGCTCACCGTGCTTGGAAACATATTCACCCTCTAGATTCAAAAATTGAGAAAGCGGCGTCCCTACCGGCGCCGGTGCCGGAGGTGGCGCTCTCCTCTTCTTCGAGGGCTTTCTCCCATCCGATGAGAAACAATAAAAGCAGCTCATCTTAAGAAGTTAACGAAGGAAGAGGTGTTTCAGAACTCCATTGTCGTCACGAAGGGAAGAGATTCTGTGGCACAGCTTCAAACTAAATAGAAACGAAAGAAACTCAGAAATCTCCAATGGAAGACGGAAACTGATGGAGCACAAACCAGAGGGTCGGAATTTGTTGGGGGTTAAAAAAGGAAAGAAAAGCAAGCGAATCTTAAGGCGCGGGGAAGGAAAGGAGAAGGGAGTCATTGGACCGTCTTGATTACTGGTAACTTGTCTGAATAAGTGAGAAGGATTTTAGGGCATTTTGAGAGGAGGAGCTAAATTTGTGGGAAGGCTGTATAAACTCGAAAGAACTTCAATGGAGAAGATGGGCCGCTAGGTTTTCGGTTAGGGACGATGTCGAGGAGGGCCGGTCAATTGTTCCTTCGGAACACGTTTGGCCGTTTTGAAGGATCATCCATGTAGATTGTATTGCAAACTTCAAATGATAAAAGGCTTTATTTAGGGCCTGTTTGGGAGGGCTTTCTAGCTCCTTTGCATTTTTTAGAAAACGCTACCGCAACTAATAAACCGTTTGGAATGTCTACCGGTGGGAAAAGCTACGACCAAAAACTCCTTTTTCTCCTCTATTTGAAAAGTCACGAGTCTCCTACTTTTCAACTTTTCGAAAAGTATTTTCTCATCCAGATACACAGTCGATGCTACGACAACATTTTAATTCTGTGGATCCAGTTCGACAACACTGCAAAAACACTAGCCTTTCTCTAGACAAATATTTTGTTCGGGCGCGATTTTTTCGCCTGGGGTGATTTTTTCGCACGGGAACGAATTTTTCGCCCGGGCGCGTATTTTTCGCCCCGACGAGCATTTTTCGCTCGTGCACGGAATTTTTCGTCCGGGCGCGAGATTTTTCGCTCGGGCGCGGAAATTTTCGCCCGGGGCCGGAATTTTTTGCCCGGGCACGAATTTTTCGCCCGGGTGCGCTTTTTTCGCCCGGGCACGCTTTTTCGTCCGAGCACGCTTATTTCGCCCGAGCGCGGAATTTTTCTCCCGGGCGCGGAATTTTTCTCCCGGGCGCGGAATTTTTTGCCCGGGCGCGCTTTATTCGCCCGCCGCGGATTTTTCGCCCGGGAGCGAACTTTTCGCCCGGGCGCAAATTTTTTACCGGGGGGCGAATTTTCCGCCCACGTGCGGAATTTTCCACCCGCGGGCAAATTTTTTCACCTGAGCGCGAATATTTTCGCCCGAAGCAAAATTTTCGGCCGAGCGCGAAATTTTTGGTCGGGCGCGAATTTTTTCGCCTGGGCGCGAATTTTTCGCCCAGGCGCTGTTTTTTGCCTGATAGTGCATTTTTCGCCTGCGAGCAATTTTTTCCCCCGCGATTTTTTTGCCCGAGAGCGATTTTTTCGCCCGGGCGCAGTTTTTTCGCCCGAGCACAGTTTTTGTGCTCGATCGCAATTTTTTCACACGTGCGCGGTGTTTTCGCCCCGACGCGAAATTTTGGCCCGGGCGCGATTTTTTCGCCCGAGCGCGAAATTTTTGTCTGGGCGCAAAATATTCGCCTGATCCCGAATAATTCGCCCGGGCGCGAATATTTCGCCCGGGCTCGAATATTTCGCCCGGGCGCGAATATTTCGCCCGGGCGCGAATATTTCGCCCGGGCGCGAATATTTCGCCCGGGCGCGAATATTTCGCCCGGGCGCGAATATTTCCCCCGCGCGCGAATATTTCCCCCGCGCGCGAATATTTCCCCCGCGCGCGCATTTTTTGCCCGTGAGCGTTTTTTTTGTCCGGATGCATTTTTTTCGCGCCCCGACGGAAAATTCAGGCCAGGGCAAAAAGTTCGCGCTAGATCGAATAATTCACGCCTGGGCATAAAATGTGCGTCCGAGCGAAATATTCGGTCCCGGACGGAAAATTCTCGTATGTCCTGAAAATTCACGCTCGAGCGGAAAATTTGCGCAATTTTAATAAAAAAGTCACTGCAACAGAAATTTGTCAAACATTTTATAAAATGCTACTTTCTGAAAATATCTGCAAAAGAAATTCACTCAAACGGATCTCCTTTTGCAATATACATTTTCCAAAAGCTCATTTTCTCTCCTTCCTTTTGTTACCACTCCTTTTACTTTCCGAAAAGCTCTCCCAAACAGAGCCTTAATAACGTGTTTTCGCCGAGCGTTTAGAGCAAACGCCGCCGGACGGTTGGTAATTGGTCTCCGGCGGCATTTGCTACGACTGGACCCGCTGCACCCTGAGATACGGAGGGAAAATCCTTGTTTTGATCTCGAGCTCAGGGCCTCCGATTCGAAAGCTGCGGATCGTCTCGCCGCCGCCGAATCAAATGAAGCCAAACTGAGTAAGGCTCTGTTTGGCACGGTGGCGGCGGTCGTAAATGCATAGGTTAAACCGATATTCATTGAGAATCACCTAAAAAACATCAACCTTTTGAACATAAAAGTGGATGAAATTTCTTAGGTGGGCGTTAACGAATGACAATTTAACCACTCATGTTAATGACCGCCACCACTGTGTCATATAACCTAAAACTTCGTTTGGCATGGTGCCAGTGGAGAGACCGGCCTGGACGCTCGAGGAGGACGGCCTTGGCCGGTTGCCGGCAGAAGGCCAGGTGGCTAAGGAGCCGCTCGATCCAGACGGCTGGAGGGTCAGGCGGCCAAGGGGTTGCACGATCTGGGCGACCAAGTGGCGGCCCAATTTGGGCGACCAAGGGGACGCACGATCTTGGTGTTCAAGAGGCTGCCCGATCCAGGCGGCCGGAGGGCAGGGCGACCAAGGGGTCGCTCCGCTATGGTGGCCAAGAGGCCGCTTCGCTATGGGGGCCAAGAGGTCGCCCGATCCACGCGGCCAGAGGGCATGGCTATCATGGGGCAGCCCGACCTAGGCAGCAATGTGGTTGTCCGACTAGGGAGGTCAGGGAGCCAGTGGGGTTGCATGCGGGAATATGCGGGCGGGGCCGCGTGCAGGCAGGGCCACGGATAGGTGCACGCGACTAGTGATCGCACATAGAGGTGTGCGGCCTAGGTGTAAGACCCCTCCCAAAACTAGGGAGTTTCTCTGGTCTTATGCCCAGAATCGCCGCCTTACGGTGACACCAACTACCGAGTTAGTCACCACCGCACGACGTCGATCATGCCAGCTAAAAAGATCATGCACAAGTAGGCCAAAGAAAAGCACCGAGCGATAGCATATTTCATAACTCAATATATATAATGAAGTAAAAGAGCAATAGTCCACAACGAGTACATAGTGAAAAAGAGTAAAAAGGGCTTATGTCATGTACATGCCCAAATGAAAAGAGCTCACTCTCTCATCTCTCAACAACTATAAGCGGAAGCTACAAAAACCTAACATCAATCTGTCGTCTAGTAGTAACGGTAGCTCGCAACAACTACTCTTCATGTCTTGCCTCCTCGTGTCATTTTGTCCTCGCCTCATCCCTGCGACTCATAGGCATCGAGCGGGAGGACGAAAGTGGAGGACAACAAAGACAGTATCAAAAGTATAACAGGTGACATGAAACTATAGTAGCAGGAGTATAAATGTATAAAGAGGAATACTATATAGGCAGTACAAAAAGTAGAAGCGGTGCAGTAATATACAGAAAAGTAAAGTAAAGAGCTACAACAGAGCGTACTTTAACTTATATGAATGCACATACAAACTTATAAGTTAAGGTTGTCAAAGTAACTCATCACATAAAAAAGCTCATAATATTTTATATAATTAGGGACTGCAGTTATAATCGAAACTAAACTAATTAATGTATGACATGATATGTGATGCAATGCAATAATTTGAGATGCAACTCACTCACTGGACTTTGTTCGCGCAGACCTTTTAAACATATCCCACTTTTTGGAGGTTTCTTGTCTCCCAGGTACCAACCGTCGTGGCTCGTGGTGGCAGTGGAGTGGGTATCTCCACTCCTACACGGGCATGCACACTACCAGGACTAGACCTTACGTACGCCTAAACGCTAAGAACACAACAGCGAAGCTCTTGCATACTCTTACTGGAAACTACCAGTCTTTACGGTCGGGTGTGCGTTTAGGGAATAGTCCTCCAAATCTCAATACGAACAATATATTAGTCTCTCCGAAAACCTACACTCCTCACTAGAGTCAACGTATTTTCTGTTGGTGTTACCATTGTGATCTAGAAGTGATCAAGCATGTGGCCTCACTGCCAACTCAGTATGAGCCTATTAGGGTCGCACATAAGATTGTGAAGAAATTGGGAGAAAGAATCTATATGGTATAGCTCATATGATGAGTTGAAAAGTACTTAAATATTCTAAGGCAAAAGCATCGAGTGTGTCGAGACTACTCAACGTCTTCATCAAGTTAAGAGTTGACTCGTCGAATGGTGGCGTTGAGTGAGTTGATTGTATTCAACGATTCGTCTAGTCAAGGAGTTGATTTGTCAAGTATTAGCGTTGAGTCCGTTGAGTCCATTCAACGATTCATCGAGTCAAAGTGTTGACTTGATGGATCTGAGTCTTAGGCATTGAGTGCTTTGAGTTCACTCAATGCCATTCGACGAATTTGGTCTTAGCCGTTGAGTGCTTTGAGTTCACTCAACATCATTCGATGAATCTGGCCTTACTCGTTGAGTGCACTCAATGCCATGGAGCAGAAAGCGTTGACAGCGTTGAGTCTAATCAACGCCTTCGTCGATGTCAAGTGTTGATTTGATTGAAGGTAGGCGTTGAGTTCGTCGTGTATCCTATGGATACTCGACGATTCGTCGAGTATATGATGATACTCGATGATTCGTCGTGTATATTGTAGATACTCAACGATTTGTCGAGACAAGGGTTGCCTGGCCGAATTTCTGGATTCTAAGTTCTTAGGTGTGCAGATAGAGGCAGAGATGTTCTATTTATCTATTGGAGTATAAAAAAATGTTTTATAGTTTTTAGGCTAGACGCGATATTCTGTCTAAGTACACGGGCAGTTACTATGCGAAAGACTGAAACTCTAGAAAGCTGACGGAAGCGTTCCGCCGATCCCGTCGCTGTCGCTGATCCCGATCCCGGCGAGTGTCGATGCCTCCTCTCCTCTAACAAATCTAGCAATCTGTGGAGACGCGGAGTGTCCTATCCCGACCTAGCGCTTGTGTGACAAGGTGTTGTGTGTTATCCCGATCGTGTGGTCTATTTGTAGAGGTGCAAATATAATTTTTGCGCTCAGGACTCAAGCCGCTAGTGTCCGGCTGAAATTTTCTGGAGCATCTTGGTTGAGTATAGACTCAATCCCACAAAGTTAATTTTAATTACAGCAGGTTTTACTTCTTGATTCATGAATATTATTAGATCCGAACTTTTTGGGTTTTCTTATTCTATATTTTCGCTGCGCGCACAACTGTTGTGTCGTCTTATAAAATCCTACAGTGGTATCAGTGGGAGGTTGTCAGCAATATTTCATGTTTCAGAAGCTGTTAAATCCATCGCGTGTAGATTTGGATATTTTAGAAGTGTTCTAAAATGCCTAAATCTATTCTTGGAATCCCACCAAGAACGCATGTGATTTCTTTGTTGCTACTCCTTAACAGTAACCGTCACTTTTGCTGGTTTGTGAAACCAAGTATGTGATAGATTTTGGAATCTCACACAAAAAGTGACGGGCTTGTCTACCATGTCAGTGGAGTTTGTGTTGCTCATGTCTAGTGCATGTAAATCTGAACATTTAGAAGTATTCTAGATATTCAGATTTAGCCCAGCTCATCAAGTGTTGATGATGATTTTCTTATGCACATCCGGGATGCATTTAGATTATGATTGTTGTTTTTTTTGTTTTGTTTGATGTGCACACTGGTTAATCGTTAACCATGATTAAAGAGTTAATCAAGTATCTAAAATCCCTTAAACAATATTAAGTATTCGGATGTCTTCCGATGGATGACACTCTTACTATCTCGATCGATGAAGTGTTGGCTTACCAAAGCAAGATGCATCAATCTATCTTGGTAAGAGTGCGAGCGGATAATTGTGATATCTCACTGTCGACGTCGGGTCATACTTAACTAGGTGACCTCAAAGGTTGAGTGCCCAAAGGTATGAGGTTGGCATGCACCATATGATGGATGCGAATAAAGAGTTATTCACCAGCCATACAAGAATTGCATTGTGATGCAATTGGCTTGCGTTGCCTACCTAAATAGCTACATTGTGAGAGAAAAGTCAAACTTGACTTATAGTGTTAGTGAAATATGAATCTTGTCCAGTAAGAGGGTTACTCGTATAAACTTTCGAATTGATATCGAGGGTTATCAGTTTGATAAAAATAGTGAAAATTATTTTGATAAAAGTCCTTATCGAAAGAATAAATTATATTTTTGGAAATGCGGTACTAATTTACTTTGTTTGATTATTGTAGAATTTCCATGGCAAGCGGTTCACATTCCACCATATCCCTCTGAGCGATCCTTAAGAAGGAAAAGCTGAGCGGGACGAATTATTTGGACTGGTATAGGAGCTTGAGAATTATTCTTAGGCAAGAGCGCAAGCTCTATATTTTGGAAGAGGTAACCCCCTGATGAGTCTGTCGGGAATGCATCCTGTGCTGATAAAGATGTTTATAAGAAGTATCTTGCCGACTCCTTGGACGTCGAATGTCTCATGCTAGCGACCATGAATTCTGAGCTCCAAAAGCAACATGAGAACATGGGTTGCACGGATATTGACGAGCATATCAAAAAAATTATTTCAAGGACAAGCTCAACAAGAGAGATTCGATGTCACTAAGACGTTGTTCCGGTGCAAGATGGGAGCTCGGGACCTAGTAGAGACTCACGTACTCAAGATGATTGGGTATATCAAGAACCTTGAAAGATTAGTGTTCCCTTTAGGCCAAGAGTTGGTCACAGACCTGATCCTGCAAACATTACTGGACAATTATGAGCAGTTTGTCTTGAACTATAACATGAATGAAATAGACAAGACACTGCCCGAGCTCCTAGGCATGTTGCGAAATACCGAGATCAACATGAAGAAGGCCAAGCCTGCTAGCCCTACACTGATGGTGCATAAAGGCAATGACAATGCTAAGGGCTTCAAGAAGACGAAGGTAGGACCTAAGTTTGCTTTGGATCCCAAGTCTTCTGCAATGAAAAAGAAAGGTTCAGGGAAAGAGGGGAAGTGCCACCATTATGGCAAGGCTGGTCATTGGAGAAGGAACTGTTCTTCATACATTGAGGGTCTGCAAAAGATGAAGGGAGGTATGACTTCCGCTTTAGGTATTTATGTTATAGAGATAAACCTTTCTGCTCCTTCATCCTAGGTATTGGATACCAGATGTGGTTCTCACATTTGTATAAATGTACAGTAACTGGAAGGAGAAGAATGCTGAGTAAAGGAAAGATGGACATATGTGTGGGCAATAGAGCAAGAGTTGTTGATGTCATCGTGGGTGTTTACCGTCTTGCTTTGCCCAGTGGGCTTGTAATAGAACTAGATAATTGTTATTTTGTTCCTTCCATAACTCGATACATTATATCTATTTCATGTTTGGACATGGTGGATTTTTCTTTTATTATTAAGAACAATTGTTGTTCAATATTTAAGAATGATGTTTGTTATGGTGTAGCCCAAATATTTAATGTTTTATATATTTTGAACTTACACCATCAGATCTATAACATAAAAAATACTAAAAGACTAAAACGGATGACTCGAACCCTACGTATCTTTGGCATTGTCGTTTGGGTCATATAAATGAGAAATGTATATCCAAGCTCCATATAGATGGACTATTAGACTCATTTGATTATGAATCATTTGAGAGATGCGAATATTGTTTATTAGGCAAGATGACTAAGGTCCTTTTCACTGGAAACAATGAGAGGGATGATGATCTCTTGGGTATAGTACATAGTGATGTATGTGGACTCATGAGTTCTATGGTCAGAGGTAGGTACTTCTACTTTGTTAAATTTACTGATGATTTTAGTAGATACGGATACGCGTATCTTATGAAGAGCAAATTTGAAACTTTTGAAAAGTTCAAAGAGTTTAAGAACGAAGTAGAAAACCAGCTGAGTAAGAAGGTTAAAGCACTATGATCTGATCGAGGTGGCGAATACCTAAGTCATGAGTTTTGTGATCATCTGAAATAGTGTGGTATTGTATCACAGCTCACTCCACTTAGAACACCACAGCATAATGGTGTGTCTGAGCGGAGAAATCGTACATTGTTAGACATAATGCGGTCGATGATGAGTCATGCAGATATGCATGTTTCCTTTTGGGGTTTTGCTCTAGAAACTACTCTTTTTACACAAAATCGTGCTCCAATGAAAGCGGTTCAAAAGACATCATATGAAATATGGATTGGGAAGCGTCATAGTATGTCGTTCATTAAGATTTGGGGTTGTGAAGCATACATGTGACGTTAATTACCTGACAAGTTGGAACCCAAATAGGATAAGTGTTATCTTGTGGGATAACCTAAGGAAACTAAAGGGTACTATTTCTACCTACCGTCTGAGGGCAAAGTGTTTGTCGCGAGTACTGGAGTATATCTTGAAAAAGAGTTCTTAAGTAGAAAGACTGCCAGAGTAGAACTTGAAGAAGTTCAAGAACCATAAAATGTGAATGAGCCGGATTTGGAACCTGAGCCAGGACAACAAGTTATTGTAGTTGGAGAACCTGCTCAGGAAACATAAGTTCCACATAGATTTGGTAGACCAAGATTTGAGCCTGAGAAATATAGATATCGTGCGTCTTAAATAGGTAATGTGTTAGTTATGGATCATAGTGATGAGTCTGCAACCTACCAAGAGCCAATGAGTGGACCAGACTCCCAGAAGTGGCTTGAGGCCATGAAATCTGAGATGGACTCCATGTATGAAAACCAAGTTTGGACCTTGGTGGAACCACCTGAAGGGGTAAGACTCATAGGGTGCAAGTGGGTCTTCAAGAAGAAGACTGACATGGATGAGAATATACAGACATTCAAAGTGTGACTGGTGGGTTAGGGTTTCAAGCAAATTCATGGTATTTACTATGATGAGACTTTTTCCCCTATTGTCATTGTTAAGTCCATCAGAATTCTGCTTGTTATTGTTGTGTATTATGACTACGGGATCCGGAAGATGGATGTCAAAATGGCTTTCCTAAATGGAAACCTCCTTGAGGAAGTGTATATGACACAACCCGAAGGTTTTGTATCTCTAGGTAAAGCCACTAAAATATTCAAGCTGCAGAGATCCATTTATGGATTAAAACAGGTTTCTCGAAGTTGGAATCTTCATTTTGATGAAAAGATCAAAGAGTTTGGTTTTATCAAATATGAGGATGAACAGTGTGTTTACAAATAGATTAGTGGGAGCATAGTTGTCTTTCTGATATTGTATGTATATGACATACTGCTTATCGGGAATGATAAACGGACCCTACAAGTTGTTAAGAATAACCTATGAGACTACTTTTCAATGAAGGACTTGGGTGTAGCGACTTATATACTTGGTATTAAGATCTATAGAGATAGATCAAATAAGTTACCCTCATTTTTAGGGTATTAAGAATAACCTATGAGTCTCTCTAAAGAATAGTGCCCTGAGTCTTGTGAAGATAAGGACCACATGAAGTTGATTCCATATGCTTCGGTAATTGGGCCAATTATGTATGCAATGATATGTAATAGACCTGATGTCTCTTATGCCTTGAGCATGACTAGAAGGTATCAGTCTGATCCCGGTGAAAGTCACTAGATTGTTGTTAAGGAAGTACTTGTGAAGGACTAAGGATACATTCTTGGTATTTGGTAGAGAGGAAGAGCTCGTTGTAAGGGGTTACATGTATGCTAGCTTCCAGACTGATAGAGATGACTCAAAGTCTCAGTCAGGTTTCATATTTTGCCTTAATGGAGGTGTTATTAGCTGGAAAAGTTCCAAGCAGGAGACAGTTGTTGATTCTACAACTCAGGCTGAGTATATCGCCGTTGTAAATGTAGCGAAGGAGACTGTAAGGATTAGGAAATTTATCGGTGAGTTAGATGTAGTTCCTAGCATTATTCGTCCCGTAGGTCTTTGCTGTGACAATAATGATGCAATTGCACTTGCTTCAGAACCTAAATCTCATCAGCATTCCAAGCACATACTTCGACGGTTCCATCTAATTCGAGAGATTGTCGATCGAGAAGATCTGAGCATTAGTAGAGTGCCAACTGAAGAAAGCATTGCGGATTCACTAACAAAGCCTCTAGCGCAGAGAAAGCATGACGGTCATGTTAGATCTATGGGTATATGATACCTTAATGATCAGCCCTAGTGTGAGTCTTGTGGATTGTATGTTTGTTGGTTGTATTATTTCATTTGATGAATAAATTATTGTATGCATTGCATTTTTATATTTTAGTAAGTTCTTTTATTGTATTATTATTTCTATTATGATAGAGTAGTTAACCAAATAAATGCCCTTAGAGTGTTTGCTTCCATAGGTCAAGTAGTGACTTGAATGTGAGAACCTATGATCCCAGAAGCTTCATTTTTAAAGGTCCTTGGTCGTTGTATCATCTTAGAAGCTGATGGCGATGATGATATCTTTAAGAATAGCATGTGCGTTGACTGATAACCCGTCCTCACAGGTCATGATATTGTGATATCAAGTAATCATATGGGTACTTATTATGAACAAGTTATACTGGACAGACCCACCATGAGAATACTTTGTGTATTATTATATAAACGTATCACAAGTATGGCTCAAGTGGCATTGGTGATTGTGGTCCTTTGACCTGAAGTCACAACATTTATCAAGTGAGGAAGAGTGTGCTTTGATGCTATCAAAAGTTCAGTCTTTAGAAAGTTGGATGATAAAGGTGGTTATTGGGTACGTTACGAATCATTTAGATGTTTGTATGTGAGTAGAGATGAGATTTGTCCTCCTTTATGATAGGAGTTGCATCCACGGGCCCCTTGATGGAATGGGACTAAGAAATACATGGTCATGCTTGGTTGAGTCAATATGTGATATTGGGCTCACCAATTTCTGAAAGTCCATTCTAGATCAGGAAACTAGGATTGAACCATTATAAGGGTGACACGGTCTATACCTCTAGTTCTATCAGGATGTAAGGGATGAAGGGATATGACAACACTATAACATTGGTAATAATGGCTTTTGAGTTTAATAAACTCTTACTGTTTGGGGAGCAATGATGTATTGCTAGATGTCGCTCGTTGTTTGTGAAGCCTTTGTTTGATACTTTCAAGATCAAGTGAGAGACTGTTGGTATTACCATTATAATCTGGAAGTGATCAACCATATGGCCTCACAACCAACTCAGTATGAGCCTATCAGGGTCAAACATAATACTGTGGAGAAATTGGGAGAAAGGATCTATATGGTATAACTCATATGATGAGTTGAAAAGGACTTAAATATTCTAAGGCAAAAGCGTCGAGTGTGTCAAGACCACTCAACACCTTCGTCAAGTTAAGAGTTGACTCGTCGAATGGTGTCATTGAGTGAGTTGAGTGTATTCAACGATTCATCAAGTCAAGGAGTTGATTCATAGAGTATTGCATTTAAGCATTGAGTACGTTGAGTCCATTCAACGATTCGTCGAGTCAAAGTGTTAACTTGACGGATTTGAGTCTTAGGCTTTGAGTGCTTTGAGTTCATTTAACGTCATTCGACGAATTTGGCCTTAGGCGTTGAGTGCTTTGAATTCACTCAACGCCATTCGATGAATCTGGCCTTAGGCGTTGAGTGCACTCAACTCTATGATGCAGAAAGCGTTGACAGTGCTGAGTCCATTCAACGCCTTCGTCGATGTCAAGTGTTGATTCAGTTGAAGGTAGGCGTTGAGTTCGTCGTGTATCCTATGGATACTCGACGATTCGTCGAGTATATGATGATACTCGATGATTCGTCTTGTATGTTGTAGATACTCGACGATTCGTCGAGACAAGGGTTGTCTGGCTGAATTTCTGGATTCTAAGTTCTTGGGTTTGTGGATAGCGGCAGAGCTATTCTATTTATCTATTGGAGTATAAATATATGTTTTAGGGTTTCTAGGCTCGACACGATATTCTGTCTAAGCACACGAGCAGTTACTGTGTGAAAGACCGAAACCCTAGAAAGCCGACAGAAGCTTTCCATCGATCACATCGCTGTCATCGATCTCGATCCCGGCGAGTGTCGTCGCCGCCTCTCCTCTAACAGATCTAGCAATCTATGGAGACGCTGAGTGTCCTCTCCGAACCTAGCGCTTGTGTGACAAGTTATTGTGGGTTCTCTCGATTGTGTGGACTATCTGTAGAGGTGCGGATATAATTTCTGCGCTCAGGACTCAAGCCGCTAGTGCCCAGATGAAATTTTCTGGAGCATCTTGGTTGAGCATAGACTCAATCCCACAAAGGTAATTTTGATTACAACATGCTTTACTTCTAGATTCATGAATATTGCCAGATCCGAACTTTTTCGGTTTTCTTATTCTCTATTTCCGCTGCGCGCACAACTGTTGTGTCATCTTGTAAAACCCAACACTTTCGTCGATGTGCCGACTGGACGAGTACGTATCTATGCCCTTAGCCCGTAGGACCAACCAGTCCCCAAGTCTCATACAACACTGAGCCTTCATCTCGCAGGATTAACATGTCCATAATTTATCACTACCCAGAGCTTCCAGCTTGCAGGGCTAACGAGTCCTGAACCACTCTAACCCTTACCTGAGTGAGGTTGATATGTTGTTCTTTTATCCTATTAGACTACTATTGTCTAACTTTTAGTTGTACATAGTGATTTACGGTTAATTTTGGATTTCTCGAGTTCTACCCGGTGAAGGACTCGCAGCGGTACTAGGAGATACGATGGGTTAAAGCCCAAATCTCCCCTCTCAAAATATTTAATAGTATTTGAATGTCTTTATTTCAAGGATAGCTAAATCACCTAGAGGGGGGTGAATAGGTTTCTTTGTTCTTAGTGATTTATCTTTGATTTTCCTTCCTTTAGGTGCTTTATTAGTTGGTTGGATTTTGCTTTCAAGATATGTAACCTGCAACACAACAAACATACAAAGCACACACAAGATTTATAGTGGTTCCCCTAACAAGGGTATATCCATTTTCCCTCTCACCGATCCAACTATCTTGTTAGACTAGGCACTTCTCCAAATCTTTGCTCCAAAGAGCTTACACCTCAGATCCCTCGGGATCTTTCAGTCTCCTCCAAGACTTACAACTCATTCACAAAGGCCTACAACTTAGTGATCAGCAGATCACCTACCTCAGGCCAACAATCCTACACTCAGGCTGGGAGGACAGCCCTACCTCAGATCCACCAGGGATCCTACCTCAGAGAGAATGACTCTCCTACAATCTCAGGCACAAAGGCCCTACCTCAGATCTGCAACCAGATCCTACCTCAAGCATAAGTGCCCTATAGCTCAGTGAAAATGACTCACCTACCTCAGACTTGAAACCAAGTCCTACAGCTCAGATTCTCAATAGAATCCTACCTCAGAGCAAATTTGCTCATATCACTCAGATCTAAAAGGATCCTACAAGATGGAAGTGGGTTGTATGGTTGATCTTGACACAAGAGATGTTTCTCTGTGTCAAGGTTCTGGACAGAGATAAACTTAGCCCCATTATGACTCCAAGAAAATATTTCCTGAGTCTACTTTTTCATGAACTGAGATATACTCAGTCGTAACTTTTTCTTCTCAGCACTAGGAATTTTTCCTACTAGAACTGAGAAGTGACTGAAGCAAAACTTGCTACTACCTGAGTTGAGAGAATCCCAACCCTACTTTCTTCACAGCAATAAGGATGTAGATCTTCAGGATGTTTTGACTTGTGTTGGAAGTAACTAGCAGTAAACTGCTCTGCTTCTTATTCCTTCTCAGGACAGAATCAATAACTTTGTTCTTTCTTCTTCTCAACTTCAGAAGTAGATGTTTAGATGTTGAGCTGGTTGAACTGAGAAGCAACTTGATCTGCAGAAACTTCTTCTCTATTTCTGCTTCTTCCTCAGAAGGAAGACCTTCTGTGTAACACCCCAGTTTTTCAAGAGGCTCAGTCTGCAGATCAGAAAATTTTTGGGTTTCTGGCAGGAGGCACACGGCCTGCGACACGGGCGTGTCGCAGGGCGTGTCTAGGCCGTGTCGACACTCGGCCCAAGTGTCGACACTTTCGCTCGACAGAGTGTCGAGAGTGGAGAACACGGCCTGCGACACGGGCGTGTCACAGGACGTGTCGAGGCCGTGTCGACACTCGGCCCAAGTGTCGACACTTTCGCTCGACAAAGTGTCGAGAGGGTGGCACACGGCCTGCGACACGGGCGTGTCGCAGGGCGTGTCGAGGCCGTGTCGACACTCGGCCCAAGTGTCGACACTTTCGCTCGACAAAGTGTCGAGAGGGTGGCACACGGCCTGCGACACGGGCGTGTCGCAGGGCGTGTCCCGCTTGGTCGACGATCTTCGCTCGACGTTTTTTCGCGGTGTCGACACAAAGCCTGTCGACGGGTGTCGAGACTTGGCACACGGCTTGGGACACGGGCGTGTTCCAGGCCGTGTCACCTCTCGGGTTAGTTTCGGGGCCGTGTAGTTGGAGGCACACGGCTAGCCACACGGTCGTGTCACTGGGGACACGGGCGTGTCAGATGGAACACGGGCGTGTCGGATGCCCGTGTGCGATTCCAGGCGCGTCGATTTGAGACGGCGAATGGGGCACACGGCCCTGGACACGGGCGTGTGCCAGGCCGTGTTCGGCCCAGGTCTTCTGTTTTCCAGGCGAATCGCGGCCATTCTTTTTCTGGTTTTGGGATCTAACGGTTCAGGCCATCTCCTGGGAAGTTAAGTCCGATTCTAGGGTGGGAAACCCTCATTTGTTCTCCAAGTCCTCTCTTTCTAAGTTCTTGAGAAAAACTAGAGCAAGGAGGAAGAAGAAGAAGCCTTGGGCTGTAGGAAGAGTTTCGGTGCTCCAAATCGCGAGCCGAGTCCGGATCCGTGAAGCTTAGACCGCTGTGAAGATTTTCATCCGGCTATTTTGCCATGGCAAGGAAGAGGAGTCGGAAGGTAACGACATCTCTCCTCTCGGTCTTTAGGATGCACGTTTTTAGCATCGTTTTCTTCTAGATTTTTGGGCACCAAACTCTCAAATGAGAGGGGCTTTGGTTTGCCAAGGTTCAAGAGGAACCTCCGGGTTGATTGAGTCCGTCCCCGGCATATCTTGCATTAGAGATCCACTTCGCTAGTGGATTAGGCATGGTGGGTGAAGCCGTAGTCGCGACCGTTAGTCCGACTCGGTGATGTTGCATACGAACTTAGGGATTCGTAGAGATTTCCGTTGCGGCAAGATGTCGTTTGTGTTGTGGTGGTGATTGTCCCGTTGCTTGAAAAGGTACGTGTAGTCGAACCGGACAAGGTTAGCTCCTCGTGGCGGTAGATGGTTTCCTTGAGGGACAAGGTTAGCTCCGTATGAGAATGGAGATGGTTTCCTTGGTGGACAAGGTTAGCTCCGCACGAGTTGGAGATGTTTTCCTTGGTGCGCGGGAATGCTGCGGTACAAAGAGGGATTGCAATGTGTTTAGTCTTGGTTGTGTTGTGCCAAGGCGTGGCTATGTCTCCGTGGTCGGCTGGCTATCCCGTGACGTGTGCGTCATGTGTGGAGAGTGTCCCGGCGAGACTAGTCCCCTTCTGTGAGACTGACGAGAATGCCAAGCTTGGGGCAAGCCCGGGAAAAGAGGCCATGAGCGGGTGGGGTCCAGCAAGGCTTCTTAGAATCGGTCAGTCTGTGGTTGTTGGAATCCTGACATGAGACGTCAGAGCTTGCAGGCAAGCCCGGGGCTAGGCCCACGAGCGGGTGGGGCCTTGGCAAGAATTCCATGTGGCGGCCTGTGCGCCGTGTGAGGGAGTTGTGTCTCCCTCAATGTTTGCGGCTTTATGCCAATTGGGGAAATGTGAGTACCCAAATGATGTGATGTTGTGCTAGATGCATACGCTGTAGGGTACCTTGGGTGAAGCCCGGGTGTTGCATCCATGTTGCATAGTAGGCCCTTTCTTTATATGCTCAACCAGTAGAGAACATGTTTGATGATTGAGACATTCAAGCCTGTTTTAATGCTTTTCTATTTATAGATGTTTATTTGCATATGAAGTGCTGACTTGCAGGTTGGAGGGTTCCCCGGGGTCCGTTAGGGGCGGCCGGGAGGAGATGTGTTGTTACACAGTTTGAGGTCAGCCTTTGCTGACCCACGTTACTAATAATTTTTACAGGGCAAGGATCGCACGCAGGAGCTAGCACGCCGGACAAAAAGGCCTAAGCCCCATGAAGTGTTTTTCCCTCTTTTGTAGCACTACAGTTATGATGATGTTGTTTGAGACTATTTTGTCCGGCTTGCATGCCGAGGTAGACTAGGAGTGCTGAGCACATTCATGTTTGATTGTACTATTTACTTTTGGACTTTTGTGGTAGGCCTTAAGGCCATAGTTGTAACTCTTTTGGTTAGTGGATAACTTCTAGTTGTGCTTGGTTTTCCGCTGTGTTGTGCAAGTGTTTTGAGTTTGAGTAGCTATATCAACTTATAATACTAAAGCTGTGGCGTTCGTATGTTGTGGGGCCCCGGCCGGACCCATAATATACGTCCACTACAGGGGAGGTGTTACAATTTGGTATCAAAGCGAGGTTAGATTCGAGGTCGGTTTGTAGAGAAGTTATCCACATAAGAGTGACGCGGGACCGTGAGTGTCCTTATGTTTTAGTCTTGAGATTGGAGACTAATCCCTTATTTCTTGTTTTCCTGAAGAGTGCAAGCAACGAGGCGGGCACTTCAAGAGCAAGGGATGATCTCTCGGTGAGCAGTGCTACTGCTCCAGGCCTTTTGGGCACGGGTGTAAACCTGACCGACTTCTGTCGTATGCTTGCAGAAGCGATGGTGGCAGCCCAAGCGGCGACTGCAGCCCAGGTAGCAACCCCTGCTACACCGGACACGGCGACGGCCGTGCCAGGCGGAGAAGCCAGGCGAGTGGAGCCTTTGGCAGAAAGGGTGGTGGTAGGACATGGAGACCGACACATGAAGTACTTCCTGAGTTTCCATCCCCCGTCCTTCAAGGGTGTTGGAACGCCAACGGATGCGGAGTATTGGTGGGTTCGTATTCAAGAACTACTAAGGGCGGCAGAGACGCCAGAGGAAAAGAAAGCGGAGTATGCGGCGTTCATGTTGGAAGGAGACGCCAAGTTGTGGTGGGTGAGCCATAGCGGCCGCCTGTTCCCGGGACGCACCCCGTCAGTGGAAGAGTTTGGGGACGCTTTTCTTAAGAGGTATATCCCAGTTTCAACACGATTGGCCATGCAGAGGCAGTTTCTGCATCTAATGCAGCGAGACAAGACAGTGGATGAGTACGTGCAAGAGTTCACCCGATTGGGTCGTTATGCGGGAACGACAATGGCGGATGATGTAGAGAGGGATAACCTCTTCTACCAAGGGTTGAGGGAAAATCTGAGACAACCCCTCATCTCCATGAAGAGGGCGGGATTTAATGAGCTAGTTGAAGCCGCCAGGAGTTTGGAGAATGATCTGGAGCGAACCCAGCGTCGAAAGGGTTTTACCCCCAAGCAAGGGAAGGGAAGCCTTCCCAATCTCATGGAAAGTCTGATGGGAGTAGGTGGAGGAAGAAGCCTCACACTCCCAGATCTGGTGAGAGGAGCAACTGGACGCCTGGGGGTTCCCACTCTAGGGGACCGCCGACGTGCTACAACTGCGGGAAGGTTGGGCACATAGCCCGTGCTTGTCAGCAAGGGGGAGTGGGGCAAGAGTCAAAGCAGGAGCAGTCTGTGCGCTCGGGCCCCAGTGCTGCAGAGAAAGGAAAGATGGCGGAGTCGAGCGCTTCTCGATTCCAACCGGTGCAACCAAGGGCCTACAACCTTGGACAGCAAGAAGCGATCCGCCAGACTGATGTGGTGACAGGTATGAAGAGAATTTAAGTTTAAATTTTGTGCTTCATCCTTTTAGACTTTTGTGTAATGTCTATGTTGTAGGCTTCGTGTTAGTTTCTGGATACCCCGCTAGGGTATTGTTTGATACGGGAGCATCGCACTCCTTTCTTGCGGAGAGCTTCATCCGGAGAATAGGAGTTGAGTCTTTCTCGTCGGGAGCAGAGCTGAGAGTGCACATGCCCAATGGGTCATCTATGACCACCGGGGCTAAAGGGCGCATTTGTTGGGAGCTAGACGGAGTTGTCTTCGCTCTGGAAGCAGCAGTGTTACCATTAGTAGAGTTCGATGTCATTTTGGGCATGGACTGGCTTGCAGAGCAGCGCGCCAGCATTGATTGTTTATCCAAGATAGTGACTCTAAAGAGTAAAGGGCAAGCAGAAGTCAAATTTGAGGGCCTTTATGGAGTGGCATGTTCCCTGATTTCGGCTATGCAGTTGGTGCGGGCGGTTAACCAGGGTGGTGTAGCGCTTGTAGCGTTATTGGAGGTTCGTCTCTCCCAACTGTCTATTGAGGAAGTGCTTGTGGTGGCAGAGTTCAAGGATGTGTTTCCGGATGAACTTCCTGGAGCGCCTCCTCGGCGGGAGATCGACTTCTCGATCGAGTTAGTGTCGGAGGCTAGACCGGTGTCACGTCCTCCATTTAGGATGGCACCAAAGGAGTTGGCGGAACTTAAGGTACAGTTACAGGAACTGTTGGAGCAAGGGTATATTAGACCCAGTTCTTCACCGTGGAGCGCACCGGTGTTGTTTGTAAAGAAGAAAGACGGTAGCATGCGCCTGTGCATAGACTACCGAGAGCTCAATAAGTTGACCGTTAAGAATAAGTATCTGATCCCTCGGATAGACGATTTGTTTGACCAATTGGTGGGGTCAGTGGTATATTCGAAGTTGGACTTGAAGTCGGGATACTATCAACTGCGAATTCGAGATGAGGACATACCCAAAACTGCCTTTGGTACAAGGTATGGACACTTTGAGTTTACAGTGATGCCGTTCGGGTTGATGAACGCACCATCGGTGTTCATGGATCTGATGAATCGAGTATTTCGGGATTACTTGGATTCGTTTGTGGTTGTCTTCATTGATGACATCTTGGTGTACTCCAAGTCGGAAGTGGAGCATGAGACCCACTTGAGAATGGTTTTGCAAGTGTTGAGGGAGAATGCGTTGTATGCAAAATTCTCCAAATGCGAGTTCTGGTTGGAGAAGGTGGCATTTTTGGGCCACGTGATTAGTGGTGATGGGGTGGCAGTGGATCCAGCGAAAGTGGAGGCCATCAGAGATTGGCCGGTGTTGAGGACCGTGGCGGAAGTCCGAAGTTTTCTTGGACTAGCCGGGTATTATAGGAGATTCGTGGAGAATTTCTCGAAGATAGCTCTACCCCTCACCTCTCTCACTCGCAAAGACCATAAATTTGTGTGGACCCAAGAGTGCAGTCAAGCATTGAGGCCCTGAAGGAGAGGCTTATGATGGCTCCGATCCTGAGTTTACCGCAAGGGACCGATGGATTTCAAATTTTCAGTGACGCATCGGGATGCGGTTTGGGTTGCGTTTTGGTGCAACATGGGAAGGTGATAGCTTTTGGGTCTAGACAGCTGAAACCTCATGAGAGGAATTACCCCGTCCATGATTTGGAGTTGGCGGCGGTAATCTTCGCATTGAAAATTTGGCGACACTATGTGTATGGCGCAAGGGTGGAGATCTTCACGGACCATAAAAGCCTGAAGTATCTCTTGGATCAAAAGGACTTGAACATGCGGCAACGCAGATGGGTTGAGTTTCTTGGAGACTACGAAGTGGCGATCCAGTATACGCCGGGTAAAGCCAATGTGGTGGCGGATGCGTTGAGTAGAAAGTACTCGGGGCAAGGAAATTGGATCGAAGCTCATGATGAGCGGTTGGTACGGGAATGGGAGTCCCTTGGATTGGAATGTGTTGCGAGAGGCGAGTCTAGCGTGGCTCGGTTGAACTGGATTGAAGTGCAAAACGACTTGTCCGATCGTATTCGGGAAGCGACTCGATTAGATGTGGAGTTTCAACCTTTTGTGTTGGAGGCTCAAACGGGCGAGAGCAGCACCTGGGAGATGATCGGGGGAATCTTGAGAAAGGATGGAAGGGTTTGTGTACCGCAGTTTGTCAATCTCCGTGAGGAGTTGATGTTTGAGGCTCACTTCTCAAAGTACTCCATTCACCCAGGCAGTACAAAGATGTACTTGGATATGAAGAAATCCTTTTGGTGGCCGGGGTTGAAGCGGGATGTAGCTTTGTATGTGAGTCGTTGCCAAACATGTGCCTTGGTGAAGGCCGAATGTCAGAAACCGGGCGGGTTCCTGAAGCCCCTTCCAATTCCTGAATGGAAATTTGAGGACATCTCCATGGACTTTGTGCATGGGTTGCCTAGATCGCAGCATGGGAATGATGCTATTTGGGTGATCGTGGATCGCCTAACCAAGGTGGCTCACTTCATCCCAAATCGGAAAGAGGACAGCGTGGAGAAGCTGGTGGAGTTGTATGTTCGCAACATTGTGCGACTGCACGGAATTCCTAAGAGCATAGTCAGTGATCGCGATGGACGGTTTACGTCCAAGGACTGGAGATTGGTTCAGAAGAGTTTGGGCACGAAGCTAAAGTTCAGTACGACGTTCCATCCTCAAACTGATGGGCAAACGGAGAGAACGAACCGTACTATAGAGGATATGTTGAGAATGTGCGTTCTTGATTTTGGCAAGAGGTGGGAGGATCACCTCTTCATGGTAGAATTTGCGTACAATAATAGTTTTCAAGCAAGCATAAAGATGGCGCCATACGAAGCTCTGTATGGGAGGCGGTGTCGAACGCCAATGTCTTGGGCAGAGGCGGGAGACACCAAACTTTTGGGAAAGGATGTGGTAGTTGACGCTTGTGAGTTGGTTCGGACCATCCAAGAGCGTATGAAAGTGGCGCAGGACAGGCAAGCAAAATATTTTAATGCTCGTCACCGGAAGTTAGAATTTGCAGTTGGTGATTGGGTTTATCTGAAGGTCAAGCCGTTCAAAGGCGTCTCGCGGATTCGCCGACTCAAGAAGTTGAGTCCAAGGTTTTTGGGGCCTTTTGAAATTGTTGAGCGGGTAGGAGAAGCAGCCTATCGGTTGGCGTTGTCCGCAGATTTGAGTGGATTACATGACGTCTTCCACATCTCCGTGTTGAGGAAAGCCTTGGTGGAGGCTAGCGTGGTGATTGAGCCGGCATCGGTGCCGATTGAGGAAGACTTGAGGACGCGAGTCCTTCCAATCGCTATAGAAGATTCGGAGATTCGGCAGTTGCGGAATAAAGAAGTTAAACTTGTGAAAGTTCGTTGGGACAACTGCGGTCGTGAGGAGTTCTCGTGGGAGCGAGAACAGGCCATGCTAGAAGACTATCCAGAACTATTTTTGTCAGGTACAATTTAAGTTTTGTACCTCTTTTGTTTTGAAATTTCGGGACGAAATTCTGTTAAGTGGGGGAGAGTTGTAACACCCCAGTTTTTCAAGAGGCTCAGTCTGCAGATCAGAAAATTTTTGGGTTTCTGGCAGGAGGCACACGGCCTGCGACACGGGCGTGTCGCAGGGCGTGTCGAGGCCGTATCGACACTCGGCCCAAGTGTCGACACTTTCGCTCGACAAGTGTCGAGAGTGGAGAACACGACCTGCGACACGGGCGTGTCGCAGGGCGTGTCGAGGCCGTGTCGACACTTGGCCCAAGTGTCGACACTTTCGCTCGACAAAGTGTCGAGAGGGTGGCACACGGCCTGCGACACGGGCGTGTCGCAGGGCATGACGAGGCCGTGTCGACACTCGTCCCAAGTGTCGACACTTTTGCTCGACAAGGTGTCGAGACTGGGGCACACGGCCTGTGACACGGGCGTGTCACAGGGCGTGTCCCGCTTGGTCGACGATCTTCGCTCGACGTTTTTCCGCGGTGTCGACACAAAGCCTGTCGACGGGTGTCGAGACTTGGCACACGGCTTGGGACACGGGCGTGTTCCAGGCTGTGTCACCTCTCGGGTTGGTTTCAGGGCCGTGTAGTTGGAGGCACACGGCTAGCCACACGGCCGTGTCACTGGGGACACGGGCGTGTCAGATGGAACACGGGCGTGTCGGATGCCCGTGTGCGATTCCAGGCGCGTCGATTTGAGACGGCGAATGGGGCACACGGCCCTGGACACGGGCGTGTGCCAGGCCGTGTTCGGCCCAGGTCTTCTGTTTTCCAGGCGAATCGCGGCCATTCTTTTTCTGGTTTTGGGATCTAACGGTTCAGGCCATCTCCTGGGAAGTTAAGTCCGATTCTAGGGTAGGAAACCCTCATTTGTTCTCCAAGTCCTCTTTTTCTAAGTTCTTGAGAAAAACTAGAGCAAGGAGGAAGAAGAAGAAGCCTTGGGATGTAGGAAGGGTTTCGGTGCTCCAAATCGCGAGCCGAGTCCGGATCCGTGAAGCTTAGACCGCTGCGAAGATTTCCATCCGGCTATTTTGCCATGACAAGGAAGAGGAGTCGGAAGGTAACGACATCTCTCCTCTCGGTCTTTAGGATGCACGTTTTTAGCATCGTTTTCTTCTAGATTTTTGGGCACCAAACTCTCAAATGAGAGGGGCTTTGGTTTGCCAAGGTTCAAGAGGAACCTCCGGGTTGATTGAGTCCGTCCCCGGCATATCTTGCATTAGAGATCCGCTTCGCTAGTGGATTAGGCATGGTGGGTGAAGCCGTAGTCGCGACCGTTAGTCCGACTCGGTGATGTTGCATACGAACTTAGGGATTCGTAGAGATTTCCGTTGCGGCAAGATGCCGTTTGTGTTGTGGTGGTGATTGTCCCGTTTGCTTGAAAAGGTACGTGTAGTCGAACCCGGACAAGGTTAGCTCCTCGTGGCGGTAGATGGTTTCCTTGAGGGACAAGGTTAGCTCCGTATGAGAATGGAGATGGTTTCCTTGGTGGACAAGGTTAGCTCCGCACGAGTTGGAGATGTTTTCCTTGGTGCGCGGGAACGCTGCGGTATAAAGAGGGATTGCAATGTGTTTAGTCTTGGTTGTGTTGTGCCAAGGCGTGGCTATGTCTCCGTGGTCGGCTGGCTATCCCGTGACGTGTGCGTCATGTGTGGAGAGTGTCCCGGCGAGACTAGTCCCCTTCTGTGAGACTGACGAGAATGCCAAGCTTGGGGCAAGCCCGGGCAAAGAGGCCATGAGCAGGTGGGGTCCAGCAAGGCTTCTTAGAATCGGTCAGTCTGTGGTTGTTGGAATCCTGACATGAGACGTCAGAGCTTGCAGGCAAGCCCGGGGCTAGGCCCACGAGCGGGTGGGGCCTTGGCAAGAATTCCATGTGGCGGCCTGTGCGCCGTGTGAGGGAGTTGTGTCTCCCTCAATGTTTGCGGCTTTATGCCAATTGGGGAAATGTGAGTACCCAAATGATGTGATGTTGTGCTAGATGCATACGCTGTAGGGTACCTTGGGTGAAGCCCGGGTGTTGCATCCATGTTGCATAGTAGGCCCTTTCTTTATATGCTCAACCAGTAGAGAACATGTTTGATGATTGAGACATCCAAGCCTGTTTTAATGCTTTTCTATTTATAGATGTTTATTTGCATATGAAGTGCTGACTTGCAGGTTGGAGGGTTCCCCGGGGTCCGTTAGGGGCGGCCGGGAGGAGATGTGTTGTTACACAGTTTGAGGTCAGCCTTTGCTGACCCACGTTACTAATAATTTTTACAGGGCAAGGATCGCACGCAGGAGCTAGCACGCCGGCCAAAAAGGCCTAAGCCCCATGAAGTGTTTTTCCCTCTTTTGTAGCACTACAGTTATGATGATGTTGTTTGAGACTATTTTGTCCGGCTTGCATGCCGAGGTAGACTAGGAGTGCTGAGCACATTCATGTTTGATTGTACTATTTACTTTTGGACTTTTGTGGTAGGCCTTAAGGCCATAGTTGTAACTCTTTTGGTTAGTGGATAACTTCTAGTTGTGCTTGGTTTTCCGCTGTGTTGTGCAAGTGTTTTGAGTTTGGGTAGCTATATCAACTTATAATACTAAAGCTGTGGCGTTCGTATGTTGTGGGGCCCCGGCCGGACCCATAATATACGTCCACTACAGGGGAGGTGTTACATTCTGAACTTGCTGGTGCAAGTGAAGATGGCACCAGCTAACTTGCTTTCTTTTCTTCAGAGGTTTGCTCTGATCTTGCTGATGTCGATGAAGAAAACACACAGCTAACTTGATTTACCTTTAGACTTCCTGTCTTGAGCTTCTTGTTCTTCAGTCATAACAATAATGGCAGTGAAGAAGAACAACACCAACAGCTGCCTTTTCTATAAAAAGGCTTCTCCTTTTATTGATTGTATCCCAATAGCTCTTTTAGCAGTGGGTCCCACACCATTAATGCCCAGCTACAATCTTGCTTTAACGTTAACTGTCGTACAATAGTTGTGCGTCGACTTTTGTCATGTACTGTAGCCTTCCCGCTATCAGTTTGAATAATATTGACTTGTTTACTTGCTGACATCAGCACCTATGGACTTGGTCAAAAATCAAGCATCAGTAAATTAGGTGTTGAGTGAATGAGCTTCACTCAATGTCAGGATATTAGGCAGAATTTTGTATATCTAGGCGTTGACATCATTGAGTGAGTAAGCCTCACTTAACTCCTTTTGACTTAGCTTATTTTTCAGCCTTTTCTGCATGCTTAGCGTTAAGAGCGTTGAGTGAGCATGTCTCACTCAACGCCTTATCCCTTAGCTATGCTTTTTGTACTTTAGGCATTGAGAGCATTGAGTGAGCACTCCACACTCAACGCTTTCTGCCTTACCCAATTTCCTGCTTCTTCAGCATCTTAAGCGTAGAGAGCATTGAGTGAGCACGCCTCACTCAATGCTTTCTGCTTTAGCTAGAGTTTCCAAATCATGGTGTTAAGAGCTTTGAGTGAGCATGTCTTACTCAACGCTTTCTGTCTTAGTCAGATTTTTCTGCTCCTTGGCGTTGAGTGAGTAAGAACCACTCAACGTCAAACTACTTAACAGATTTTATTCTGTTTATCTGGCGTTGGGTGAGTAAGCTACACTCAACGCATTTTGACTTAGCCAAATTTCTATGTCTGAAAACACAGACTCTAACTGGATGAGATTCAGTCAATGTTAAACCATATGGCGTTGAGTGAGCTTGCCTCACTCAATGCCCGTGGACTTGGTCAATTGACAGCACAGATTTTTTGTGGTTTTGACTTATAAGGCAATACTCAACGAATGTAGAGTATGGCGTTGAGTGAATGATACTCACTCAACACCTATGGACTTAGCCACTTTTCTACTCATTTCATCTTAGACTTTTGCTACATTAGCCTGTCTCACGGCCTTTTGTTGTATGGCGTTGAGTGAGTTGACTTTATTCAACGCTTATGGACTTAGCCACTTTCTCAGCTTGCCACTGCTTTGGATTTGACTAAATAGGCTCCACTCAGCGCTGTAAGTCATCTGGCGTTGAGTGAATGGCTTCACTCAATTCCTGTGGACATGGACAGTTTTCTATCTATCCACACCTTAAGTAATTTGAAAGTGCAGGTTAGATCTGATATACTCTAGAGGGGGGTGAATAGAGTATGGTGCTTGCTAAAAACTTTTTACAACAGTTGTTGTATTCCTAAGTGAACAGGGAAGAAAATGAAATAGAGCAATTAGCTAAACAAAAAAAACAATCACAAACCACAGCCAAAAAACAAAAAGAAAGTAAGCAACCAGAAGACACAAGGAGCTATAGTGGTTCCCCAATCAACCTGGGTACATTCACTCTTCTACCACCCTAGGTAGGAATCCACTGCAGGATGAGTTGATCAGGTGTCCTGGGCACCAATGAGCTTTTGATAAGGTGCTCAAAAATCAAACCAGATTTTTTGATCAGGTGTATTGCCACCACTGAGTTTTCATAAGGTCTCAGAAACCAATCACAAACTTTTGAAGGGAGTTTGAAAAACCCTTTACAACAGAGAGAGAGAGAGAAAGGGATGAGATCATCTTCTTTGTCAACAGTCAGAGAGAAGATAGTGGATGTTGTCAAAGCTCCCCCTGAGATCTTGAGTTGTTCAGGAAGTGAAGCTTTGCAGTAGGGTGATAGGCCTTCAGATGATTTGATCTCCAGCAAAAGATGATTTCAGCAACATCTGAAATGTGAGGTGTCTGGAGTCTTGAATGATGATGGCCTTTGAACACTTGATTCAAGAGAGATCTGAAAATTTCAGTTAATTGATCTCCTTTTGTGATGTGTGTTCTTGTATGAATTTTTGAGACTGAGAATGTCTGCAACTCTCTTTCTTTCTCTTGCGTAATTGTTGTTGTAAGAGTTGTAATTCTTGTTGTTGAAAGAATTGTTGTTGCAGAAGTTGTTGTTGTTGAATAATAATATTTTTTTTATTCCTTTGATCTGAATAGAAATGATCCTCTGTCCAAGATAGCCGTTAGCCTGTCATAAATGACTTCTTTAACTGCATTTGTCTTATGGAGGAAAGTCCAATAAAACATTCCTTGAAAATTCCTTGAAACTTGCTCCAGATTGATTAAAAACGGCTACAGGATCTCTGACATAAATGCTGAGAATAATTCCATAACTGTCTGAATTTGAATCTTGAAAAACGTCTAACTCTTTAGAAAAACGTCGAACTCAGCTCCATTATCGTTGAACTGAGCTCAGAGACTGAACTTAGATAGAAACAGAGATCGTCGATCTGAGCTCACCTATCGTCGAACTGAGCTCAGAGATAGAGACAGAAACTGGAGACAAGAACGTCAATCTAAGCTCGAAGATCGTCGAATGGAGTTCGACGACTTGTTGAAGTTGAGCTCAGAGATCGTCGAATGGAGTTCGACGATTCGTCGAAGTGAGCTCAGCGATCGTCGAATAAAGTTCGACGATTCGTCGTACTGAGCTCGACGAAATGACTTGGTCTCCTGAACTGAAATCTCTGGTCTTGAGGGCAGCTTCCAAACCTAACTATTAACCCTTAGACTCAATTCTAATTGACCTTTAGATCTATACAATGAGCTCAAGACAGGTTTTCTAAAAGACATAGTGATCCTTGCCCAAATCAGTAATAGGGTGTTCCAACATAATTGTTTACCTAACCTAGCCACTTAGGCTACCTGTCCAATCATTGCTGCTAGGACATCCCTGCAATCACTAAGCTTGTGTACAAGTTAGATTACCACATATGTATACATTGTTTGCTAGGCCTTCTTCAAATCCAGGACATTGGGATCAATGGATCCAACAATATTGGTGTTAAGCTTATTTACTCCTTCATCATATTAGACTACTCTTGCTTAACATTTAGTTGTCCTTAGAGATTTATAGTTAATCTTGGACTTTCCAAGGTCTACCCAGTGAGGAGCTCGCAGCGGCTCTAGGAGATATGATGGGCTGAAGCCCAAATCTCTCTTTCTCATGATATTTAATAGTGTTGGTTACGAACTTAAGTCCTATACTAACCCGTGGTGCAAACTCAAAACTCCATATAGTACATGCTCCCAGTATCCATCTTCAAAAGCATTATGACTTAGGAATGATCCAAGGTATTATGATCACCCATTATTACGATGAGATCAAGTTATAGTCATTTATTTAAGGAGTATTAAGCTATTCAAATTTCTCGTCGAACATCAGGTTTATTCTCCAAAAATTCTATAAACTTAAGGGACTGATATAAATGCTAGTTTACAGCTAAGTTCTAATTTTCATGCATGTCCCAAGTTATCTTAATGGTCTAAACTCTTCATCGATATATTTACTAATCGTAGACCATCCTTCGATTGAACTAGTTATGTTCTAAGACTGCCCCTAACCAATACTTTATCCAATGACCTGAAATAATTACCAGTGATATGTCATGACCTAAATAGACTATGGTCAGGAATTCATAATTTTTCATATTAATTTGATAATTATAAAAATTCCAAATCTAAATGTCATATATAACTTTTACCCATGATGTACAAGTTATTTAAGTCCAAATGCCTAAAATAAAATACCACAACATCATATGGTCTAAATAACAGAAATGTCCAAGTTTCATAATTATCCATCAATACTAATTATGAACATTTGATATATAATGACACTTAACAAAACAAGTACTAGAAATATGTATTCAAAAATTCTCTAAAAAATTTTCAGTTGTCACAAATGACATTTTAATAATCTATCTAGAGATTACTAATTTTTACAAGGTGTATTCACTCATAATTTCTATAAAACAACAATATTACTAAAATGTCATTATTCAAATGAAGTACTCAAAAATTATAAGAAAATTCACAAAGCTTCAAAATACTATCAAACTGTTGAAGTCAAAATTTCAGAATTTTTCAGGAAATAAAAATCATAAATTACACAAACGCAATTAAGGGTTATATTTGTAATTTTTTCTAATCGTCATGTGTAGTTATTTACAAAAATTCAAAATAATTTATCAGAGGTGTGAAATGTAATTATATGGCTAGTGAAAGAAATTTAAAATTTTTCTGATTAATTTGCTCATTTTTATTTCTTTAATATAAAAGACTACATAATTAAATTAAATTAAAAGCCCTAGGTGTTGAAACCGAAAATTTGGTCTTTTGTGGAGTTCACCCTTGGGGAAGGGGTGATCGCGCACCTACATCTCTCCTGCAAGCAAAACAACAAAGGAAACAAAGAAGAACTGACCCAAGGGCTCGACGGTCAGATCTTAGAGCGCTTCCCCTCCTTAGCCAAAGGCCGAGCTAAGGTATCCTCAAAAAGCGCTTGAGAATGGAGCAAGGGGGCACAAGAAGCATGCTTTCTAAAGTACCCCTTGGGTCCTATTTATAGATTTCTGAAAATGGCCTGCAAATAGCCAACCTCCGTTGTTCTGAACGGCTATGTGCAGTCCAGGTTGGCTTGCCAACAGCGTAACTCCGTTGTTCTGAAAGGCTATTGGCAGGCCAGCGGGGGCAAAATAGTAAAAATACCTCATAGACCTGGGCGAGCTGAGGAGCTCGACCACCCCTGAATATCATGCTCGCCTGCTGTCTGCCGAGCTCTATAGGGCGAGTACGAGCTGGGCCACAATGCTCGTCCTTCGATCAGCCTCCATTAGTCGAGCTCAGCTCGACGAAACCCGGGCTTAGCTCGGCGAATGCCGAGCTCGGGATCGATGAATGCCGAGCTAGGGATCGACGAATGCCGAGCTCGGGCTTCAGATCTCCCTGCCGAGCTTGCATGGGGCCTGGGTGATCTGAACCGGCCGGTCTGGTTCCTGGCGACCCCACTCGTCGGATACGGGGTTGTACGCAATCCCCGCTCTTTTTGAGCTTGACAAAGCTCGGAAAGAAACATCCAACCCCAAGTGTTCGGCGAGTGAGGGGGGAGCCAGAGAGAATCTTCTGGTAGGGTCCACCTGTGGCTATATATACGCCTGCATACCTGGCTGACTCTTGACATTCCCTTTGCTCTAGCCCTGCCAAGATGTCGATCCCAAAGGATATCCAAGAGCGGCTCGCCCGGGTTCGCCAGACCTCGGCTGCTCGCGTAGCTGCTCTGACTGCGGTTCCACCCGCCATTCCGCAGGGTGGCTCGGCCGGGCCCAACTCCGTCAAGAGGGTGAAGTCGTTTTCTCAAGCGGTCGAGCCTATTTACGATGACCTGAAAACCACCTTGGAGCATGGGACCGGCTCCTCTACTATGCCTGCCCTTGAAAAGGGCAAAAATATTATTGACCTCTGCGACGGCCCGGACAGCCAGCTGGATGGCATGGAGGGCACCACGCAGCGAGACTCCACCCCGCGAGCCAAGACCGTACTTAGCGACCCGCGATTCAGGACTCCGGAGAATCGTCCCCGGGACCCGTCACCCCCCTTTGGGATCTTGGGGGTGGACTCGCAGAAGCCGAACTCGCCGGTCCGCGCCCCTTCTCCTCAGCGACCTGTCGTGACCATGGGGACAGGTGTGGAAACTATCCCTATTTCGGGATTCGACCTCCTCTCACCGGGAACGTGCTTCTCGGGCCGTGGGAAGGACCTGAGATTTATCCCTCCCCGCACCTTATTGGAGATGTCGAGCTCGTCAAGTAAACTTGGCCTTGGATTCTTGTCACGTGGTTTTCTGGGACAACTCCCCTTGCTGATGTTTCTGCCTTCACAGCTCCCCCAGCCAATCCGCGACCGAGGACTCCTCGCGGACTGCCCACTACTCTCCCCTCCCTTCTCCGAGCTTGCTGGACTCTTATCTGGGCCCTAAAGTGGAGAATGACGACCTGACGAGGAGGGGGATCAAGCTCTTCAGGAAGCTCGTGCGCGGACTGCGCGAGGTGCAGGAGGTCATTGAGGCGCTGCAACGCGACTACGTGCGTCTCGCTGACGAGGTGCGAGGCGGCCAGGCTGGCGAGATGGTGTCTTTTTCCCGATTCCTGGACGAGATCGATGAGGGCCTTGTGGCAGCGCAGCGGAACTCGGCGCGGATCCCCGAGTTTCTCCATTCGCGGCAGGCTGGGGGGCGAGGGACACGAGGCCGGGGTAGGTAGAAGGCGGCTCCATTGCCGAGCCGACCGGCACTCGCCTCCTGGTCCCCCTCTGCATATGCACCGTGCTTTGTTATTTTTGTACTTGTTCCTGTAATAACTTCAAACATTCTTAGACTAGTGTCTGGTATTCGAATAAGAATAGTAACTATATAGCTTCGTATTTAACTCGGCCTGGGACGGAACGCGTCAGAAGTTGGCGAGCTGGGGTTGGCGAGCTGGGATGGCGAGCTGGGCCGATTGGACAGCCTGGCCCCAGATTGTTTTTCTATAAATACCCCCCACCGTTCTTCAATACCACCCCCGCCTTGCAACCTCGTACCGCCGCCTTAACTGCTTACTTTTTCTCTCTCTTTCTGCGCCCCTCCTTCGTACTTGCGCTTCACCCCCCCCCCCCTTTGCGAGCATGGGAAAGACCAACCCCGACCCCGACGGTCTCTCCAAGTGTGCCCAGCACTTCAGGGACTACTGTTTCTTTGAGGGAAACACCAGCGAGGCCGAGCTCGCCGAATTCGTCGGAGACCATGTTCCGCCTAGCTTCGAGGTGCGCCGGCCGAGGGAGGGGGAGGCCATCAACTCCTTTTACGATGACGAACTCGCCTTCCCCATCTCGTATTTTGAGGTGGGGTTGCGACTCCCCCTCTGGCCGGAAATCCGCCAGATCTTGAAGTACTACGGCGCGGTGCCCGCGCAGCTGAACTCGAATGCCATCGCCATGATGGTGGCGTTCACGAGCTTCCTCTGTCGGGAGCGGATAGAGTCCAACCTGACCGTGTTCAAGAAATTCTTTTCTTACAAGGCGATGACGGATGGCGTCTGTAACACCCCCATCCGTCGCATGGCATATAACAGAAGGTCCAGCTGGAACCCGACGCCATATACCACAGACAGTCGGAAGGGTTACTAAATGAATAAATCAAACCAACCAATTAATACTACACGACCTAAACACAGAGCATTCTAGCGGAAGATTTTAAAGTTGAAAGAACCCAAAATTAAATCCATCAATATGAATGTCCACATTTACAACTACAAGAATGACCCCAAAAACACTGAAACAGGTACATGGCCTTATGGCCTTACAAATGTTCATAAATATAACATGTCTTACATACATCGGCTCGCAGGCCGGCTATACATGAGAACTGTAAAAACAATTATTCTACGGCCTTCTAGGGCCAGCACAACAACATGGGCTCCAGCCCGCTATTTGGCACTCGGCTCCGCAGCACCTGCAAGCACATACCACCGCACGGTGGCAAATAAAGCAACGGTCAGCTAAAAGCAGACCAAATTATAACGACCCCGCCCCTTACTCGAGACGGCGGTGCTCTTTCCCTGCAAAACATTAGCCCAACAATATATATATATCGCAATAATAATTCGCCACAGGTGTAGGCTCGCACGGCCAAACACCCCGTGCACTCAGGGCACATTCATGGAGAACCCTGACAAATCAGTGCATTCACCACCATCCCTAGGATGGCAACAACATGTGAGTATTTAGCCTTTCTGACCACCGTCTAAGGCTCCGACTATGCCAACGGCCAGTCCCCGTCTTCGGGTCTCTCGCACCGAACCACATAGCCTAGGTCCAATTCCACTTGCCCGTTGCTCACGCCGCATGTCCAATTTAAGGAACTTTTGCGCGGGCCAAGCTTCTCTCGGATCCCAAATTTTCCAAAACAATCTCATAACCCAGTTATGATCAAGGCCGTTCCCAGACCGCCAAGTTAGCAGAACACGTTTCCGCTCAATTTTCCGGGTGCGCCTTGAAGCTAACCTTCAAGGATCCCTGGTGCAATCTACCGCGTGGAAACCCGAAAAATCCAAAGCACGGAGTCTTCTCCGGCAAAACCATATCAAATGCAACATCACCGATCCAGACAAAACACGTCCGGGTAGGCTTCACACACAATGCCTATGCCCGTACTTACGATTCCGGGCTCTACATGCAACACAAGGGGACTATTCCCGTCAACCCCAAGGAACACCACACACTCACCGCATACTCGCGGGAGCGGGATTCCTTATGCAGAAAGAAAGAGATTCAAGCGCTCGAGTTGAGAATCGTTACCCTTGTAGTCCGTTTTGGCGCCATGGAAAAACTACGCGGTTAGAACTCTTCGCAATGACCTTCCCTCCATGGATCCGCTCTCCGATTTCGAAACGGTGCTCCGATGCTCCGCCGGCGGCCGGAAACCTCCTTCTTCTTCCTCTCCTCTCTCACTTTGGAAGGGGAGAACTTTGGAGAGAAAATGAGGAATAACTCCCTATTCCCGGCCTTAACAGAGCAGGATTTAATCTGGGCCATTGGATCCTAATTAAAGAAAATGAACGGCTCGGATCTGCACAAAATTCCCCAGACCTGGGCCGCACACGGCTTGGCACACGGCCGTGTCCAAGGCCGTGTGCCTCGATCCAGGCACGATCGTCGAACTGAGAAATGCACACGGGCCAAGACACGCCCGTGTCTGACCTGACACGCCCGTGTCGGGTTCCTCGACACGCCCGTGTTCGTGGGCGTGTCACGCATAACCGCCACGGCAACGGACACGACCCATCAAGACACGGGTAGGGACACGGGTTGGCACACGCCCGTGTCGGATGACACGCCCGTGTCATCCGGCCGTGTTCCTGGCCGTGTCCTTCTCGGGTTGGAAACGGCCAAAAATCACCGGCCAGACACGGCCTTGGACACGCCCGTGTCCTAGGCCGTGTACCCCTACAGGCACCAAAAACTCTTTTTCCGCGACCGACTCGCACACAAAATTCGGGGCATTACAAATCTCCCCTACTTAAGGAATTTCGTCCCGAAATTATGCAAAGGTACACAGAAGCTAAATGATACCTGAGTGGAATAACTCGGGGTATTCCTCCAACATAGCTTGCTCTCGCTCCCAAGAAATCTCCTCACGTCCGCAATTATCCCAACGGACTTCAACCATTCTGACCTCCTTGTTGCGGAGTCGTTTGACTGTAACATCTTCAATTCGTACTGGTCTGACCCTTGTTGTTAACTCATAATCAACCGGTACCTGATCGTCTGCAATGATCTGCGAAGCCTCTTGCACTGCCTTACGCAACACCGATACGTGGAATACGTCATGCAGCCCACTCAACTCCGTCGACAGCTTTAATCTATACGCCGCCTCGCCAACACGCTCCAGGATTTCAAATGGTCCAAGGTATCTCGGACTCAGCTTCTTCAAGCGTCGAACCCGCGATACACCCTTGAACGGCTTGATCTTCAAATATACCATGTCGCCAACGTTGAATTCCACATTTCTATGTTTGGCATTGTAATACTTTGATTGTCTATCCTGAGCAATCTTCAGCCTTTCCTGAATTGTCCGTATCATTGAAGTGGCATCTTCCACCGCTTGACGTTTATACAACTTTGATTCGCCTGCCTCCAACCAAGACAACGGCGTACGACACTTCCTCCCATACAAAGCTTTGAAAGGCGCCATTCCAATGCTTGCCTGAAAGCTATTGTTGTACGCAAACTCCACCATGTACAGGTGATCCTCCCAATGCTTCCCGAAATCTAGGACGCACATGCGAAGCATGTCCTCCATAGTCCTGTTGACTCTCTCGGTTTGGCCATCCGTCTGCGGGTGAAAGGCTGTGCTGAACTTTAGCTTAGTACCCAACAGACCATGCACCAACCTCCAGTCATTTGACGTGAAGCGTCCATCACGATTACTAACAATACTGCGAGGCACACCATGCAGTCGTACAATATTATCCACGTAGAGTTTGGCTAACCTTTTTACTGGATCTTCCTTTCTCATTGGGATAAAGTGCGACACCTTTGTCAATCTATCTACGACCACCCAAATGGCATCATTTCCTTTCTGCGACTTCGGCAAACCGTGCACAAAATCCATAGATATATCGTCAAACTTCCATTCTGGGATAGGAAGTGATTTCAAGAAACCTCCGGGCTTCTGACATTCCGCCTTCACCAATGCACAAGTACGACACTTGGCCACATAAAGCGCCACATCCTTCTTCAAACCCGGCCACCAGAATAATTTCTTCATGTCTCTATACATCTTCGTGCTTCCCGGGTGGATTGAGTATTTGGTATGATGAGCCTCATACATCAACTCCTCCCGAATATTATCCGCACTAGGAACGCATAGACGACCGTCCTTCCTTAGCAACCCATCTTCAACCACAAACTGGAATTTGACCCATCCAAAGATCCATCTAGGATTTGCTTCATGCGGCTATCCTGAACCAAAGCCCGTCGAACTCTATCCGCTAGGTCACACTGCACCTCTGTCCAAAACAGTTTCGCCTCGGCACTAGACTGCATGTCAACACAAGATATCTCCAATGCCTCCAACTCTTGGACCAATCTCTCATCATGCACTGATAACCAGTTGGCTCGTGCGGGAATCTTACGACTCAACGCATCTGCCACTACATTTCCCTTCCCAGGCACATAGTGTATCTTGAAGGTGTAGTCCCCTAAGAACTCCATCCACCTCCTCTGCCTCATGTTCAGATCCTTTTGATCCAATAGGTACTTCAAACTCTTATGATCGGTGTAAATATCTACCTTCACACCGTACAGATAGTGCCTCCAAAGCTTTAGAGCAAAAATCACGGCCGCTAACTCTAAGTCGTGGACCGGATAATTCCTCTCGTGAACCTTCAATTGTCGTGAACCATAAGCTATCACTCTCCCATGTTGTAGCAGAACACAGCCCAAACCACTGCCTGAAGCATCACTATCAATCTCGAACCCTTCGGTACCACTTGGCGAACATAAAATAGGCGCCGTGGTCAACCGCCTCTTCAATTCTTCAAAAGCCTGTTCGCACTCCGGAGACCACACAAACTTCTGATCCTTTCTTGTCAACGTCGTGAGTGGTAGTGCTATCCGCGAGAAGTTCTCTACGAAGCGCCTGTAGTAGCCAGCAAGTCCCAGAAAACTCCGGACCTCTGCCACCGTAGTCAAAGTAGGCCACTCCCGTATCGCCACTATCTTCGCCGGATCCACAGCTATTCCTTCTCCACTGACAACATGACCAAGGAACGCTATCGAGGATAACCAGAATTCACACTTGGAGAACTTTGCATATAACTGACTTTTCCTCAATGTTTCCAACACCATGTGTAAATGCTTGTAGTGATCCTCCTCGCACCGCGAATATACCAGGATATCATCAATAATTACTATCACGAACTGATCCAAGTATTCTCTGAACGTCCTATTCATCAGATCCATAAACACGGATGAAGCATTCGTCAACCCAAACGGCATAACCGTGAACTCGTAATGCCCAAACCGCGTACTGAATGCTGTCTTTGGAATGTCGCTCTCCCTTATCCTCAACTGATAGTAACCAGACTTCAAATCTAACTTCGAATATACAGTTGACCCAACCAACTGATCAAATAGATCGTCAATCCTCGGGATTGGATATTTGTTCTTCTTCGTAAGTTTGTTCAATTCCCGATAATCGATACAAAGCCGCAAGCTCCCATCTTTCTTCTTAACAAAGAGAACTGGTGCGCTCCAAGGCGACGAACTTGGACGCACATAACCTTGCTCTAGCAACTCCTGCAGTTGCACCTTCAACTCTGCCATTTTTCTTGGGGCTATCCGATAGGGGGAGCATGACACCGGTTTGGCACCCGGTACCAGCTCTATAGTAAAGTCTATCTCCCACTGAGGAGGGGCTCCTGGGAGATCATCTGGAAACACATCAGGATATTCGGACACAACTGGGATGTTGCCCAAACTAGGTTTAGGCGTCGAAGTCTACACTAGAGTGACATACAGTTCTGCCCCAGACCGAACTGCCGGGAACACCTGAAGGGCTGACATCAAAATCTTACCCGACCCCTTCATGCCCGCGAAAGTCACCTCATGACTAGCTCTCAACTGACCCACTAGCAACTTCGATCAACGTATGTCTGCTGCTCCGAGAGCCTGACCATACTAAAGATCACGTTGAACTCTCCTAGCGGTAGAAACAACGCCTGCAAATCAAACTTTTGACTCACAATCCATACCTAAACGCAACAGATTCTATCTGCGCGCATCGAGCACTACTAGTCAACAACACATCCATTAAGACTTTTGCCATCGGAAGATATATTCCGACACGTAATACAATTCCTTTGGGCAAACGGAGACACAAAGCCCCTTTAACGAACGGTGCTCGCGCCGGATAAACGAAATTCAGAACAACGCTTAGCACAAGCGGTTCTAGGTTAACATGCACAAAGACTACAAGTGTCTAAAGCTAAATGCTAGAATTTTAAACCTTACCTGTCACCACGTCTGCTTGCTTTCTGTCCTCTTGCTGACCAAGCTTGTACTCTTCAGACTTCCTTTCGGACTTTGCACGTCCACTCCAACACTCACGTGCAAAATGTCCCACTTTTCCGCAGATATAGCAAGCTCTTGGGACTCGACTTGTAGTTGCTCCCGACGCACCAGAAGAAGGGGCTGAGTTCGAAGTCTTCAGCTTCTTATTCCAACTGCGGACATCGGACTTTGAACTTGCCCTTTGAACTGTGGTTTCTTAGTACCAGAGTCCTCACCTGCTCCTGACATAGCTTCCTTAATCTTCTGAGCACCATCCCAACATTCTCGGGCAAAGTGTCCTTTCTTTCCACAAGTATGACATTGTAAGCAACCTTGCTAGTCGATGATCTAACCTTCTTCTTCAGCATTTTGCAAGATGCACCCCTCATAGGAATTGCAGAGTTCGATACCCTACTCACTGGTATCTGGTGAATTTTTCCCATTTCCACTTCCAAAGATCTGGCCGACTCTACCAAGGCTCGGAATCCCATTAGTTTTGGTCCTAGAAGTGGAATTCGCAGTTCGTCACGTAGACCACTATAGAATCTATCGACTATAGACCTCTCGTTCTCCAACTCAAAGCATGGGTAGCGGCTTATCAAAAGGAATGCCTGCAAAATACTCATCAACTGAGTGCGTACCCTGCACCAAGCACATATTCAACGGCTGACCTGATGGCCTCCTAAATGTCATTTGATTCAACACACCACCCGACATTGAAGTCATCTCGGGGACAAGAGGTTGCACATTGCTTCCTTGCTGTGCACTAGTCATAGCGAGCACCACTTCAACGATCCTTCTTATGGTTTCTAACGAAAGAGGGGTATCAAGCGCGCCACTGGGTGCACTATAATCCTCAGAAACCAGATGTTCTGTCGGCTCTACGCCACTCCCGGTCACCTATAGTCATACAAAACACCCAATCAGTGACCAAACAAAATTGCAAAAAGCAATTATAGGAACGCGCAGGTTCCTCAACCACGAGTATTTTCATTCCTAAGTGGACATTGATGGGTTCTTTTTAATGTTATAACGATGACGCACACATGTGCTCACCACCCTTAAAAGAATTCGCCCACGAATTCATTTAAGCTTGACCGTAACCAGAAGTCTGATACCAAATTGTAACACCCCCATCCGTCGCATGGCATATAACAGAAGGTCCAGCTGGAACCGACGCCATATACCACAGACAGTCGGAAGGGTTACTAAATGAATAAATCAAACCAACCAATTAATACTACACGACCTAAACACAGAGCATTCTAGCGGAAGATTTTAAAGTTGAAAGAACCCAAAATTAAATCCATCAATATGAATGTCCACATTTACAACTACAAGAACGACCCCAAAAACACTGAAACAGGTACATGGCCTTATGGCCTTACAAATGTTCATAAATATAACATGTCTTACATACATCGGCTCGCAGGCCGGCCATACATGAGAACTGTAAAAACAATTATTCTACGGCCTTCTAGGGCAGCACAGCAACATGGGCTCCAGCCCGCTATTTGGCACTCGGCTCCGCAGCACCTGCAAGCACATACCACCGCACGGTGGCAAATAAAGCAACGGTCAGCTAAAAGCCGACCAAATTATAACGACCCCGCCCCTTACTCGGGACGGCGGTGCTCTTTCCCTGCAAAACATTAGCCCAACAATATATATATATCGCAATAATAATTCGCCACAGGTGTAGGCTCGCACGGCCAAACACCCCGTGCACTCAGGGCACATTCATGGTGAACCCTGACAAATCAGTGCATTCACCACCATCCCTAGGATGGCAACAACATGTGAGCATTTAGCCTTTCTGACCACCGTCTAAGGCTCCGACTATGCCAACGGCCAGTCCCCGTCTTCGGGTCTCTCGCACCGAACCACATAGCCTAGGTCCAATTCCACTTGCCCGTTGCTCACGCCGTATGTCCAATTTAAGGAACTTTGCGTGGGCCAAGCTTCTCTCGGATCCCAAATTTTCCAAAACAATCTCATAACCCAGTTATGATCAAGGCCGGTTCCCAGACCGCCAAGTTAGCAGAACACGTTTCCGCTCAATTTTCCGGGTGCGCCTTGAAGCTAACCTTCAAGGATCCCTGCTGCAATCTACCGCGTGGAAACCCGAAAAATCCAAAGCACGGAGTCTTCTCCGGTAAAACCATATCAAATGCAACATCACCGATCCAGACAAAACACGTCCGGGTAGGCTTCACACACAATGCCTATGCCCGTACTTACGATTCCGGGCTCTACATGCAACACAAGGGGGACTATTCCCGTCAACCCCAAGGAACACCACACACTCACCGCATACTCGCGGGAGCGGGATTCCTTATGCAGAAAGAAAGAGATTCAAGCGCTCGAGTTGAGAACCGTTACCCTTGTAGTCCGTTTTGGCGCCATGGAAAAACTACGCGGTTAGAACTCTTCGCAATGACCTTCCCTCCACGGATCCGCTCTCCGATTTCGAAACGGTGCTCCGATGCTCCGCCGGCGGCCGGAAACCTCCTTCTTCTTCCTCTCCTCTCTCACTTTGGAAGGGGAGAACTTTGGAGAGAAAATGAGGGAATAACTCCCTATTCCCGGCCTTAACAGAGCAGGATTTAATCTGGGCCATTGGATCCTAATTAAAGAAAATGAACGGCTCGGATCTGCACAAAATTCCCCAGACCTGGGCCGCACACGGCTTGGCACACGGCCGTGTCCAAGGCTGTGTGCCTCGATCCAGGCACGATCGTCGAACTGAGAAATGCACACGGGCCAAGACACGCCCGTGTCTGACCTGACACGCCCGTGTCAGGTTCCTCGACACGCCCGTATTCGTGGGCGTGTCACGCATAACCGCCATGGCAACGGACACGACCCATCAGGACACGGGTAGGGACACGGGTTGGCACACGCCCGTGTCGGATGACACGCCCGTGTCATCCGGCCGTGTTCCTGGCCGTGTCCTTCTCGGGTTGGAAACGGCCAAAAATCACCAGCCAGACACGGCCTTGGACACGCCCGTGTCCTAGGCCGTGTACCCCTACAGGCACCAAAAACTCTTTTTCCGCGACCGACTCGCACACAAAATTCGGGGCGTTACAACGTCGCCTACTTCGGGGGCTCGCTGATCAAGGTTCGCGAGATCGCGAACAAGCATCACAACTAGATGACCAAGATCGCCTTTAGCAAGGGCGATCTCGAGAACATCCCTTACTCCCCCCAGTAGAAGGGCGAGGAAATCTACCGCCCCCTACCGTGTCCGGCAACGATGCCGACCTCCACAAGTTCTTCCTCCACAAAGACTTCGAGGTCGCCTTCCTGCGAAGGGGCCTCAACTCGCTCCACCCCGTCCTGGCCGGCGAAAGTATTGTCCTCTTCCCTGTTGCTCAGCTCGCCATAACGTCATGGAAATTTTCTAAGTTATTTCATGCAGGAGAGCAGCTAATCCTCGTGAACCCGCCGTTTGCGTACTCGAGGTTGTATGCGGACCCACTTTCTCGCGAGAGGGCGACGACGGCGGCCTGCCGAGACAAGCTGACTTCCTCTAAGCCTTCGTCTGACAAGAAGCGAGTTGAGCCCGCGGGTTCGAGCCCGCCCCATCACCAACAACTACCGAAAAAGATGAGAAGAGCCATGGTGGCTTCTCGAGCGAAACAACATCAACAACATCAACAACCCAAGTACATGAGCTCGCCCGAGACCATCCCAGATGGGTCGCCGGAGAGCCCGCTCAAGGAGAGCACAAGCAAGGGGCAGGGGGTGGCGAGACCTCTGCTCCTCCCGCGGCGACCTCACGCCGAAGGAACACCCCCTCTTTAGCTTTGGGGGGAGGTGGAAGGACACTGCTGGCGAGCCCATGGTCCAGTGGGACGAGCTGTCCCACCGAGTCTCCATCTCCACCCACCACCACTCTTGGGCTGACCACGAGCTCTCCACCGGTCATGCCTACGCACTCGGATTTGGCCTCTATGGCCGTGAAAGATATAGTACCTAAACACCTAGAGGGGGGGGGGTGAATAGGTGACCAAATTCTTTTTAACTTTTTATGGCAGCAATCAGTTTTTAACACAGATTTATATCTACTATTTCACAGCAATCACACAGCATTCACAGCAAACCACAGCACACAGAAGACACACAATTTTATAGTGGTTCCCCAAGGTTTGGGTACATCCACTTTCCCCCTTCGCCTATCTAGCAGTGTACTAGATTCGGCCAAACTCCTCCACTATCTCAGAACCCAAAACTGGTTCCTACACCTCAGGCCAAGGCCCTACAACTCAGCTTCTTCACAAAGCCTACACTCAGCCACAAAGGCTACACTCAGCCACCAAGGCCTACACTCAGCCACCAAGGCCTACACTCAGAGATTTCAATCTCCTACACTCAGGCTCTCAAGCCCTACACTCAGCCTTTATTATTGCAGGCTTACAAGACTCAGATTCAAAGGATCCTACAAGATAAAATGAATACAAAATTGTTAACTCAGCAACCCAGAGACAAGAGAGGGGAGTTGTGAGTTTCTTGATGAGTTCTTGGAAGAACTCAGCTGAAATCAATCTGACTTAGCTTTCTTCAAAGCTTCTTGAAAGTAGAACTCAATAAGATTGACTCCTTCTGCAATTGATCCTTGATCTCTGCTACTTAAGATTCAGAGTGAATCTGAACCCTTCTTCTCAGCCTGGTTCCAACAGCTGATTTCTTGGATGGAGCTCTCTCTCTCCAACTTCTTAGATCTTCACTTGATAGCTAGATCTTCTTTTAATTACTTCAACAACCTTTTGATCAACTTCTTCTGTAGACAGTATAAGCCTATTTATAGGTCTTCTTCATGGTAACCGGCTGGTCCGGTCCATAACTGAATTCTGACAACTCTGACAGGTGCTGTAGACCGGCTGGAATGGCAGCTGTCAAGTCATCCAGTCAGTTCTTGAAAATTCTGTAACTGTCTAGAAGTGTCGAGACTATCTGTCTTTAAGTGTCGACACTTATAGACCAAGTGTCGACACATGTTGTCTAAGTGTCGACACTAGCCTACAAGGTGTCGACACAACTCCTTGTGTTGTAGATTTTATATCTCGACACTACTTCTTCTTCATGTGTCGACACTGAAATTGAGTGTCGACACAAGTACTTGTACTTCAGTATCTTGCTGAATTCTTCTAAGTGTCGACACAACACCTTTGTGTCGACACATATTTATGTGTTGAATCTGTTAAGTGTCGACACTACTTCTTGGTGTCGACACATGTCTTCAGTGTTGATACTTGCTGAGTGTCGACACAGCTCCTTGTGTCAACACATTCTTCTTCTGTCGAGTCTCTGGCTGAGTGTCGACACATCTCTTTAGTGTCGACACTTGTACTTATAATATTTTTGTTGAACTTTGTTGATCTTTACTAAGTGTCGACACAACTCCTTGTGTCGACACTTTCTTCAAGTGTTGAGTCTTCAGTTGAGTGTCGACACATTGCTCTGGGTGTCGACACTTACTTCAAGTGTTGACTCTTCTGCTGAGTGTCGACACATTGTTCTGGGTGTCGACACTTGTACTTAGTCTCTGCAGACTTTTGCTGAGTGTCGACACAACCTCCAAGTGTCGACACTTTCTGATGTAGACACAGTTTTTCTGGGTGTCGACACAACTGCTAAGTGTCGACACAGCTTCACTGGCTTTTCTTCACTGAGTGTCGACATAGCTCCTTATGTCGACACTTTCTGTCTGGTGTCGACTCAGCATCCCTAGTGTCGACACAATGACTCCAAGTGTCGACACTGCTTGCCTGGGTGTCGACACAAGTCTTCTTAAGTGTCGACACTTTCCCTCTGGGTGTCGACACATGGACTTAGAAATTTTTTCTTCTTTCCTGCAAATACTTAACCTGCACATGTAAACTCAAAATACATCAAATATATTTTGATGTATATCATTGAGTTGGGTGAGGCTTCTTCAAATTAGGTACATTTAAACCAATGTACCCAACAATCTCCCCCTATTTGGAGAAGTCATAACCCTTAGTCAATGATATACACCATTCATACTAAAATTACAACATGATGTAAAGCAGGATTATATATAGCAGGGCAATCATAAACATGTAATAATCAAACATGTATACATAGACATCATCACAGAACAAATATGAAATAGATTTAACATATAACACATTGTTCTAATATCTGTCATATTCATTTTTCAAAAAGTTTACAGAATGTTTTACATCAAAAGATTACATAGTAAACTTTAAGAAAATTCTAATTCTATTTCTGTTCAGGCTCCTTGATCACTATTCCTTTTCCAGCTTGTACTTTGGCTTGAATAGGAGCTTCAGTAACTTCAGCATCAGCAGGCTTCTTGCCTTTCAGATCTTTCTTCTTAAGTTCCTCAGCCTTAATCTTTTGCCTCTCAAAATAATGATATGGCTTGGGAAAGTACTTGCTAGGCTCCAGAGCAGTAGCAGGTAGCTTTCTCATCTTGGCCTTTCTTCTGTATTGAACTATAACCTCCTGTCTTGACTCATGCTTTCTCCATTCAGCCTCAGAAAACCATTTATTCCTGTCATGGATGTTATCCTTTGCTGCTTTCCATGCAGTCAAAATAATGTTCCTAGAGGTGGGGCTCCACTGCTCAAAGTCAGGTCTTTGTTCAGCTTGCTCCCTGAACCTCTTCTTTGACAATCTGGTTTCTTCTTCAGCTTGCTCCTTCAAGAGAGCTTCCTGTAAAGCTTCAGAGATAGGCTGAACAACTTTCTCTAGTATAACATTGTCCTTACCCCCAGGTGGGCTATACATGGACTGTATGTCAGCATGGATCATGTCAAAATCTGGTGGAGGATAGATCACTTGAGCTACTTCTGGTTGCTCACCTCCAAGATAGGCATGGTTAATTCCAGATTCTACTACATTATCATCATCACAAAGAGGAGGATAACCAGGAGTGGATCTGATGGAATTAGAAACCCATTTTGCATGGTTAGATCCAGCTTTGACTAAGACCATCTCCCCCTTTATGACTTCTCTTTCTATGTGATCCCTTAAGTCATCTTTTTGAAATCTGATTTGGGCATTGAGATAATTGACTCCATCCCTGTAGAAAGGTCTTAACCTTTGGAGTTTTTCAGAGATCAGCTTCTGAGAGTCTTGAATAGCAGTTGTAATATCAATTAAGCTCTCTTGCAGTGCTTTATCAAAAGCTGTCATAGCAGTAGCATTAGAAGTTGTCAGGCCAGCAGCAATGTTCTTCATTTCTGTGACAATAGCATTGTGAGATTGTGTCAAATTGTCATTCATTCTTATTTGGTTCTCTATAACATACCCCTGCTTCTGTGCTATGTCATCTACTTGAGCATTTATCTTTTCATGATGTGTAGCAAGATAGACTACTGCATTCTCACTCTTGTGGAAGCAGTCAGTCATCTCTTTCTTATTGAGATTCATCTCAAATCTTATGGATTTAATATCCTGGGCCAAATCAAATTGGAGAGATTTGTGCCCCTCATCCACATAAGTTTCTATGGCTTTTCTGTGCTCATTCAGCTTGATTTGCATGACAACCATCAGTGCACTATAATCAACAGTAGGAGCTGGTAGTGATATAGGCTGTGGAGCAACAGTTTGCAAAGCCTTTTTGTAACTCTGGCTCCTTCTTCTAAATACTTGAAACTTTCTTTTCTTAGCCCTTGTTACTTCTTCATCTTCAAAGGCTGAAGTACTTGCTATCTCTACCCTCTCCTTAGGTAGCTCTTCAACAGCTTGGGGTTTTTCAGGTTCTTCCCTTACAGGCTCTTCAGGAATTGGCACTTGCTCCCCCTCAACTGGAGCATTCTCCCCTTCAGCAGCAGCAGTGTCCTTGTCAAAATCTTCTTGATCCAGATTTAGAAATAAATCTTCCATGGTGTATTCTTATGGAGAATGAGCAGGAGAAATTCTGTGCTCATCTTCCACTGGATCAGAAATAACTTGAGCTGTAACAGAAGTGTCTTCCATGACAACTTCTGGAACTTGACTATCAGTCTGTGGTTGCTGATAAACATCAGACAAATCAGTATCTTCTAAAGGAAAATCTAAAGCATTAAGCTCAGTGATTACCTCTAGGATGATGTTGGTTGCTTGTTCACTTTCTAGTGTAGTTGGTTCTTCTACAACTAGAGGCTCCCCCTGGATTTGATCTTGGTGTAAGGGGCTAGCTGGTGGTAGCTCCCCCTGCCTCTCAGCATCTATCTGTTGAGCTGGAGAACTTTACAGCAGTTCCAGTGTCTTCCTCATCAGGTGTGAAGACTACTTACTCTTCACTCCCAGAGCTGCTAGTTGACTCTTGAGCCACTAGGCCAACTTTCTTCTTCTTCTTTTGTAGAGTTACTTTCTCAGAAGTTATCTTCTCAGGGGTTGGCATCTCTTTAGACAACACCCTGTCCCATCTGGAGAATATCCTCATATCCATTTTCCTCATATGATTTATTTTAGTGCCAGCAGTCTGACCTTATTACTTCTGGAATGCTTCCAGCTAGGTATAGACTTAATATTCTGCCCAAGTTGGGCTTCTTCAGGCTTTCCTTGATCTTCTCAAAGATCACTACAGACCAATCTGTCTTCAAAGTAAAGATTATCCTTGTCATAATGTTGAACATATGGGCCGATATCCTATCATGCCCTCCTGGCTTACTTAAGATGACCTTGCCAACAATTTCAGAAAGGAATTTCCCTTGACTATTCATGCCTTTCCTATTGAAAACTGAGCCAATTTTCATCTTAGCATCCAGTCCACACCATGCCAATGCATCTCTGGACCGGGAAGCTGTAACCTCTTCTTCTTCCTTAGTTCTAGGCAGCTGAAGTACTTTTCTCAGACTTTTTGAAGAGACCTTAACCTTCTCACCATGAACCCTGGATTTGATCTTGAATCCAGATTCGTCCACTTCAGCACAATTGAGGAATTCCAGTACTTCCTTCTTCCAGATTTTAGTAGGTTCAGAAACAAGGAATTCCAACCCCGAGTCTGCAACTAGGGTTACTACAGTCTTGATTTCTTGGTCGGCATCATCAAAAGCATTGCGCACCAGCTCGTAGCCTTCGTTGACGTTCTCCTCAAGCTTTGGCGCCATTAGGGTTTGAAGAATTTGACTGGAGAGAAGAGAGGTGTCGACACACAAGTTTTGGTCTCGAAACTTTTGAAAGCGTGTCGACAGACTAAGACAAAACCCTATTTATACCTTTCTAATTTTGAAGATGAAAAGGCGGGCAAGCTAACTTAAATTGTGTCGACACTGGCGATAAGTGTCGACACAGACTTATAATGTCTCGACACATATGTGTCGACACAAGTTTAGTCAACAGATGATATGTGTCGACACTTGTTTATGTGTCGACACCACTTAACTCGACATTTAGTCGAGACTTTACTTAGATAATTCTGAGTAAACACTATGTGTCGACACCACCTTGGTTGTGTCGACACCAACTTGTTATGTGTCGACACTAATATTCTGAAGTGTCGACACTAACTTTCTAGATGTGTCGACACCTTTTCCCTGAAGTGTCGACACCAATTTTCTGTGTCGACACAGATATCTCTGTGTGTCGACACCTTTTTACTTAGCCAATTTCCAATACTATAAACTTACTCTAAGTTTATCATTCCTAGTTCAATCTTAAACCTATTGAACTTAGTTTCTTCTAGGGGCTTAGTATACATATCAGCTAGTTGATTATCTGTTTTAACATATTCTAGTAAAATATCATCTTTCTCTACATGCTCCCTAAGAAAATGATATTTTATCTCTATATGTTTAGTTCTACTATGAGAAACAGGGTTATGTGCAATTGATATGGCACTTGTAGAATCACAAAAGAGTGGAGTTCTACTTACCTGAAATCCATAGTCCTCAAGCTGATGTTGTATCCACAGAAGTTGAGCACAGCAACTTCCTGCAGCCACATACTCTTATTCTGCAGTGGAGATAGCCACACTTGTTTGTTTTTTGCTACTCCATGAAATCAGTCTCCCACCTAGGAATTGACAGGTTCCAGTTGTGCTTTTTCTGTCTTCTTTGCATCCTGCAAAGTCTGCATCTGAATAACCTGTTAGTTCAAAATCCCCATTCCTAGGGTACCAGAGGCCTAGATAAGGAGTGCCCTTTAGATATCTCAATATTCTTTTGACTGCTGTCAAATGAGACTCTTTAGGGCAGGCTTGATACCTTGCACAGACACATGTAGCATACATGATATCTGGTCTACTTGCAGTCAAGTATAATAGGGAGCCAACTATCCCTCTATACAAGGTTTCATCTACAGGTTTCCCTGCATCATCCTTGCTAAGAGACATACTTGACCTCATAGGAGTCTTCATGGTGCTGGATGAATCCATACCATACTTTCTTATGAGTTCTAGGGTGAACTTGGACTGGCATATGGATAAACCACTCTCAGTCTGTCTTACTTGGAGACCCAAGAAGAACTTTAGCTCTCCCATACTACTCATCTCAAATTGACCTTGCATTAGCTTTGCAAACTTTCTGCAAAGGCTACTTTCAGTAGACCCAAATATTATGTCATCTACATATATTTGGACTAGTATAACTTTGCCTCTAGATTCCCTAAGGAATAGAGTCTTGTCTATTTTCCTCCTTGTGAACTTATTCTCAATGAGGAAACTAGACATGGTTTCATACCAAGCCCTAGGGGCTTGCTTTAACCCATATAAAGCTTTCCTAAGTCTATAGACATGATTAGGTAAAGTTGAATCAACAAAACCTGATGGTTGTTCCACATAGACTTCTTCTTTAAGATTACCATTTAGAAATGCTGACTTGACATCCATTTGGTAAACTTTGAATCCTTGAAAGGTTGCATAGGCCAGGAACATTTTTATGGCTTCCAGTCTGGCTACTGGAGCAAAGGTTTGATCAAAATCAATACCTTCTTCCTGCCTATACCCTTTAGCAACCAATCTTGCTTTGTTCTTAATGATGACTCCTTGCTCATCCATCTTATTCCTATAGATCCACTTGGTTCCAATTATATTGTGGTCTTTAGGTTTAGGAACAAGCTCCCAGACCTTGCACCTCTTGAACTGATTGAGTTCTTCTTACATTGCCTCAATCCAAAGTGGGTCTAGAATGGCTTCTTCAAACTTCTTAGGTTCAACTTGGGATAGGAAACTGGAGTAGATTGCTGCATTCAGATTTCTGCTCCTTGTTTGTACCCCTTGTCTTGGATCACCAATGATTTGCTCAGCTGGATGATCTCTAAGATGCCTATTGGCTGGAGTCATCCTGGCTTCAGGTTGAGCTTCTTCAACATCTTCATCATGCTGAACTCCTTGAACTTCATCAGCAATTGGTACATGTAGTTCTCCCCCTGGACAACAGTCATTGTCTTCTACTTGCTGTCTTGCAGTAGGTTCTTCTTCTAGAGTGAGCTTGTCCATCTTCTTTGTTAAGCCTGTGGGGCTGCATACACTACTAGACAACTCATTGTTAATAAGTCTAGTTTCATCAAATACTACATGTACAGTCTCTTCTACAACTTGTGTAGACAAGTTGTAGACTTTATAAGCCTTACTGTTGTTGTTGTATCCAACAAAAATTCCCTCTTGAGACTTGGCAGCAAACTTAGTCAAGTAAGACTTTCTATTATTAAGTATGAAACACTTACAACCAAAGATCCTGAAGTGGGATAGGTTTGGTTTCCTGCCTTTCATAACCTCATAGGGGGTTTTGTTGAGGCTTTTAGTTATGGTAGCCCTATTAATAACATGGCATGCAGTATTAACTGCTTCAGCCCAGAAGTATTCTGGTAGTGATGTATCACTTAATAGGGTCCTACCAGCCTCAATCAAGGTTCTATTCTTCCTCTCAGCAATGCCATTTTGCTGAGGTGTCCTTGGTGAAGAAAACTCTTAAAATATCCCAAATTCTTCACATAGTTGTGTCATGCTATCAGACTGAAACTTAGTACCATGGTCACTTCTTATTTTGACCACTGTACTATTTAGTTCATTCTGAATCTGTTTGACAAAGCTATAGAATACATTGGGTGTTTCAGATTTCTGTCTAAGGAAGAACACCCAGGAAAACCTTGAGTAGTCATCTACAACTACAAAGGTATAGACCTTCCTACCTAAGCTGTGAACTGGCATTGGACCAAAGAGATCCATATACAAGAGGTATAAGCACCTCACAGCATCTTTGTTTTCAATGCTTCTAAAGGTGGATCTAGTCTGCTTGCCCTTTTGACAAGCTGAGCAAATACCATCTTTAATACACTTAACTTGAGGACCATTCCTCACTAACTCTTTACTAAAGAGTTTGTCAATTGTCTTGTAGTTTAGATGGGCAAGCCTCTTGTGCCATTTGACACAATGAGAGACTGTCTCATCAGCTACAAGACATACTTGAGAACCTTTGGTCTCACACATAATGTCTAAGCAGTAGACATTTCTTTTTCTATAGCCAGTCAAAATGATCTCTTGATCATTTGACCTCTTGATATGACAAACATCCTTAACAAATGAGATGTCATATCCTACATCACTTAATTGACTTATACTAATTAGGTTGTGTTTCAAACCTTTAACATAAGCCACTTGAGTAATGGTAACTAAGTTACTAGAAATGTTACCAAACCCTTTGATGATTCCTTTTTCAGAACCACCAAAGGTGATTTTTGTACCATCCTTTATTGGTGTGTAGTCCTTTAGTAATTCCCTTGTTCCAGTCATATGTCTGGAATATCCACTGTCCAAGTACCATATAGGGGCATGGCCACTTGGACTCTCTTGCAAAACAGATTAATGAACCTTAGAACCCAAATAATTCTTGGGTCCTTGGTACTTGTTAGTTTGCATCTTGACAAGGCTACCTGCTGGTTTTCCAATAGGCAGTTTGCTACTCACTTTGGCACTAGCATTGTGCCAACAGTCCATTGCAAATTGGACAACCTTGCCACAGCACCAACACTCAAACTTATTGTACCTTTGCTTAGGTACTGTCTTTGCTGTTTTATCTACAGCTGACTTGTTGAGAGTTGGGGCTTTGCCCTTGGACTTGGACTGAACAGTCCTTGCAGGTCTAGTAAATCCCAGTCCAGTTTTACCTTTGTGATGAACAAATTCATCAATCAAGGGTAGAACTGACTTAGGTTTAGAAAACCTAGCAACTAAGTCCTTCTCCTTCTGAAGATTAATCTCCAGACTCTTGATTTGATCATTCTTAAATGATATAGTTCCCATTTGAATCACAGTTATGTGTTTCAATCTGGCTATCTCATTAAGCTTTTGATCAACCAACTTTTCAAACTCAGTTGCAGCAGCTTTGAGATTAGTAATTTCCTTTGCCTGACTTTTGGCTAGGGACTTGCTCTTCTTATAAGCTTGCAACAGAACTTTATATTCATCTATCAACTGATGAATATCTTCTTCAGACTCAGATGCACTCTCATCACTTGATGATGATGAATCTGATTCTATACTGGCACAAGAAATTGAACTCAAAGTTGAACTATGTACCTTACTAGGTCCTGTCTGCTCCAGGATTTTGTCACTTTCAGTCAATGCCATCAGTCCTTGGCACTGACTGTCCTCTTGTTCATATATAGAATTCATAATCTGCATGAACTCCTCTTCTTCTTCCTCAGCAAACAGGCCTATATATGCCTCAGCATCTGACTCAGTTTCTGATGAAGAAATATCTGACAGGCTCTTGTCCTTTTTGGCAACAAAAGACTTCTCCTTCTTGCCCTTGTATTGAGTCTTTTACTTATCACTAGACTCCTTTCTTTTCTCTGGACAATCTGCTATCACATGACCTTGTCTATTACAGCAATAGCATACTATTTTTGAAAGAGTTGCCTTGCTAGACTTAGTCTTTTTCCTGTCTTTCTTTGAAGACTTCTTTTTCTGATAAGAGCCTTCCTTTCCCTGTGAAGTAGATGGTCTTGTCCTCCACTGTTTCTTCTTTAAGAATTTCTGAAAATGTCTTGTGAAAGCAGCAAAGTGCTCATCACTTTCTCTGCTTTCAGATTTTCTGCTGACTGACTCATCTGACTTTGATTCAGCTACTTTTGGAGGTGGAGTTGGTGACTTACTCCTGTACTTTCTGGGGGCTTCTGATTTAAAGGCCACTGTTCTTTCCTTGTGTTCATTTCTTGTGGATTTCTCCTCTTCTTTCCTCACCATTAACTGCATTTCATAGGACAGCAGTTTGCCAAAGAGTGTTGGTGGAGGAATTTCTGCTAACTTAGTCATTTCTCTAATGACACAAATCTTGGTGTCTCAATCTTTAGTGTTAGAAAGTAGCGAAAAGAAGCGAAAAGTAGAGAACAAGCGGATAAGCTTTTGAATAATTGAAACTTTATTATTCAAAAAAGATAACTATTACAAAGGTATGCCCTCCCTTATATAGAATGGAGGAGAGATGAGAGAATACAAATAAGAGATGTGGGACTAAAAATTTACAAGCTAAGCGGACTGTACAAGTAAACCGCACAAGCCGCGCGGTTAGATAGAAGGACTAACCGCACGGCTACAACAAGAGAAGCAGAGAGGTCGCCTGTGAAGATCGCTAGACCGCCCGGTTTACAAGCCGGCGAGTCAAACCGCCAGACCGCGCGGTCTTCAACCCGCCAAGACAGACCGTCCGGTCACCAACTTCAACACTCCCCCTCAAGCTGGAGCATATATATCAATCATGCCCAGCTTGTCGCAAATATGCAGAAATGAGGCGGAAACTGGCTTGGTGAAGATGTCAGCCAGCTCTTTATCAGACGTGACAAATGGAGTGCAAATTTGTTCTTTTAAAATCTCTTCATGAATGAAATGGCAGTCAACCTCAATGTGCTTTGTTCTTTCATGGAATACCGGATTTTTGGAGATGTATATGGCGGCCTTGTTATCACAGAACATAGGTAGAGGATGGTTGTACACCTCTCCTAAATCTAGCATGAGAGCCCGCAACCATTTCAACTCACAAGTGGTTGACGTCATACTGCGATACTCAGCTTCTGCACTGGACCTGGAGACAACAGACTGTTTTTTGCTCTTCCAGCTCACCAGATTGTCCCCAACAAAGGTGCAAAAACCTGAGGTTGACTTGCGATCCCATTTGTCATCAGCATAACTTGCATCTGAGTAGGCTTCAATCCTCAGATGACCATTCTTCTGAAAAAATAATCCTTTCCCAGGTGCTGCTTTGACATACTCCAAGATCCGCAAGGCGGACTGTAGATGACACTCCCTAGGCGCTTGCATGAATTGACTCACCTTGCCCACAGCATAGGAAATGTCGGGTCTGGTCACTGTGAGATATATGAGATTACCAACCAGACGCCTGTACCGCGAACTATCTGAAAGAGGAGGCGAATCATCTGTCCAGGTTTTGTCCTCCCCAGTAGCCATGGGGCATCGGGCAGGTTTTGCTCCAGTTAATCCTGCCTCTTTTAAAAGATCAAGGGCATACTTACGCTGAGAGAGAACTAAGGAGTCGGGCTTCCGAGAGAGTTCGATCCCCAGAAAGTACTTTGGAGAGCTCATATCTTTAGTGATCAGATGTTGGCGAAGATGTCGCTTTGTTAGGGCTACCCCTTCCTGGTCATCGCCAGTGAGAAGAATATCATCGACGTACACAGCAAGAACAACCAGCCCAGAAGGAGTTTTGCGAATAAAGAGAGAGTGATCAGCAGAGCTTCGCACAAAACCAACAGCCGCCACAATGCCGCTGAACTTGTCAAACCAAGCTCGAGGACTCTGCTTGAGGCCATAAATTGCCTTCTGCAGCCGGCATACTCGTGTCTCCCCCTGAGCAACATACCCAGGAGGTTGCTCCATGTAAACGGCCTCATGAAGATCACCATAAAGGAAGGCATTCTTGACGTCCAGCTGAGAAATCGGCCAATCCCGATTGACGGCCACAGAGAGAAGAACCCGGATAGTGCTGAGACGAGCCACAGGGGAGAAGGTGTCAAAGTAATCAACCCCATAGGTCTGAGTAAAGCCCTTAGCAACAAGGCGAGCCTTATACCGATCCACAGTGCCGTCTGGGCTAAATTTGACCACAAAGACCCAGCGACAGCCAACAACATCAGTACCGAAGGGAGGAGGAACGAGAGTCCAGGTACCCCGCTCAGTGAGGGTCGCTATTTCCTCATCCATGGCCATCTTCCAGTGAGGAATAGCAAGGGCCTCCTGATAGGAGCGGGGTGTGGCAGTGGCAGAGATAGCCAGTGCAAATGCCCTGCGAGAAGGGGTAAGACGATCATAGGAAACAACAGCAGCAAGGGGGTGTAGGGTACACGTCCGCACCCCTTTGCGAAGAGCTATAGGAAGATCCAGGTCAGCCGGGCCCGCGGCATCCGGAGCATCCGTGGTAGAGAAAGCTGGCCCGGGAGAAGAGAGCGACGGCAGCGGAGATGAGGGAGAGGGTGGTGGAGAAGGGAGAGAGAGAGGTGGAGGAAGAGGAGGGGGTGGAGACGGTGTAGTAGGAGGTGAGGGAACGAAGGGAACGGCAGGAGAATCAGAAGCGGGGAGAAGAGGAGAGGAGTCATCCGAGAAGTAGGAGGTATTCTCGAAGAAGGTGACGTCAGCAGAGACGAACTGCTTACGAAGGACGGGATCAAAGCAACAGTAGCCTTTCTGAGTGGTGGAGTACCCCAGAAAGACACATTTGGTGGAGCGAGGGGAGAGCTTATCACGGGTGGCAGAAGGGGTATGCACAAAGGCAGTGCATCCAAAGATTTGGAGAGGAAGAGGAAACGGCTCCTTGCCCGGATACAAAATGGAGAACGGGGTTTGGCCGGGGAGAACCGTGGAGGGAATGCGATTGATGAGGTAGCAGGCAAGGAGAACAGCATAGCCCCAATAGGAGCAAGGAACATGCATCTGGGTCATCAAGGTGCGAGCGACATCGAGGAGGTGACGGTTTTTGCGTTCGGCCACACCATTTTGTTGTGAAGTATAGACACAACTAGTTTGATGAAGAATCCCATTTTGCATGCAGAATGTAGAGAAGTCACGACTGAGATATTCTTGGGCATTATCAGAGCGAAAAACTTGGATAGAAACACCAAACTGAGTTTTGATCATGAGATAGAAGGATGTCCAGACAGAGAATAATTCGGAGCGATCTTTTAATAGATACACCCACGTACAGCGCGAGAAATCATCAATGAACGTGACAAAATAGGAACTACCCCGACCAATGGTAAGTGTAGGAGAAGGACCCCAGATATCGGAGTGGATAAGATCAAACGGACGGGTAGAGCTACGAAGGTGCTTTGGAGGGAAGGAGGAGCGGTGATGCTTGCCAAGCTGACAGGCCTCACAGTTGAGTGGAGGACTTTGAGGAGGAAGGTGGGGCAAAAGTTGACGAAGAAGACGGGGAGGAGCATGACCAAGGCGGAGATGCCATTGGAGAAGATCTGTGGAGGTGGAGGAGAAGGTGGAAAAAGCAGAAATGTTGTCCAGGAAGTATAAGCCGCCACTCTCAGTCCCAGTAGCAATCGTCCGTTGGGAGTCTGGATCCTGAAAAGAGCAAGAAGTAGAAGTAAATGTGACGGAACACTGTAATTGCTTGCAAAGAGAGGTAACAGATAATAAGTTGCACGGGAACTGGGGCACATATAGAGTATCCGCCAAGTGAAGAGACGGAGTGACATGAACTATCCCTGTTCCATGGACTGGTGATGAAGAGCCGTCAGCGAGAATAACCGGGGGCAAGCGAGCATGTTTTTCTAGGAGAGAGAAACACGGGAGATGGCCGGTCATATGATTCGTAGCACCAGTGTCGATCAGCCATTTGCCCTGAGTAGCAACGTGTGCACGACCAGAAGACGTGACAACCAAGGCGAACGGCTTGGAGGAGGATATAAAAGCCATGAAGGGAGGAAGAAGAAACTGCAGCGGTCTCGGTGTCAGCACACCAGCGGCAAGAAGGGCCACGACCAAGGTGCAGAGCACAAGCCGCGCGACTGAATCAGGAGGTCGCGGCGACTAACAAGCAGGAGCGGCTAAAGGAAGAAAGGCAGAGAGGCCGCTCAAATAAGGGAGAATCCGCGCGAACAAAGAGAAAGGCGCGGGGAGAGGAAAGAAGAGCAACCCGCATGAAACCGTAGCGGGTTAAAGGGAAGAAGCCGCGCGAACACGAGCGGCTAGGAAGCAGAACAAGGCACAGCGGGGAAGAGGTCGCGCGGACTGAAAAGGCCGAGCGAACAGAAGAGAGGAGAAGAGCAGGTGACCGCGACCAAGATGCAGGTGAGATAGGAACAACCCGCACGGTCAGGCAGATCACAGCATCAAACCGCGAGTATAGAGACAAGCGGAAAAGGGGAAAGCAGAAGCGGACAGGGAGAAGAAGTCCGCAGCGGGTAGAGACAAGGCCGCAACGACTAGGAAGTCGGAGAGGCAAGAAAGAACAAGGAGCGCGGCGACAAGGAAACAGGTCGCTGCGACGAATAGCAGTAGGAGAAGAGAACCAAGAAGAAGCAAGCCGCGCGAACAGGGCAGCGGACAGAAACAAGCCGCGCGGATAGAAACAAGCCGCACGGACAGAAGAGAAGGCAAGCCGCGAATCAAGTCGCAGAATGCGGAAAACAAGCCGCGAACAACAGAGAGCGCACAGAATCAGGAGGAAATGACCGTGTCCTCTGATACCATGTTAGAAAGTAGCGAAAAGAAGCGAAAAGTAGAGAACAAGCGGATAAGCTTTTGAATAATTGAAACTTTATTATTCAAAAAAGATAACTATTACAAAGGTATGCCCTCCCTTATATAGAATGGAGGAGAGATGAGAGAATACAAATAAGAGATGTGGGACTAAAAATTTACAAGCTAAGCGGACTGTACAAGTAAACCGCACAAGCCGCGCGGTTAGACAGAAGGACTAACCGCACGTCTACAACAAGAGAAGCAGAGAGGTCGCCTGTGAAGATCGCTAGACCGCCCGGTTTACAAGCCGGCAAGTCAAACCGCCAGACCGCGCGGTCTTCAACCCGCCAAGACAGACCGCCCGGTCACCAACTTCAACATTTAGTTAGGGACCTTAGAAACTTATCATTGAGTTCATAATTACTGAACTCTCTGTCATAGGACATGAGTTCATTCACTATCCTGTAGAACTTCTTATAGCACTCATTTATGCTATCACCCTTTCCTTGTCTAAAGCTTTCATACTCTTGATTTAGCAAGGATTTTCTGTCTTGCCTTACTTCTTCAGAACCCTCCATATACACAATAAGAGTATCCCACATCTCTTTGGCTGTCTTACAGTGTATTAGATTCTGAAAAGTTGCATCATCTATGACACTCACTATGATGTTCTGAGCCCTCTTGTCCATGGTGGCTAGAACAATCTCATCCTTTGTCATTTCAGAGAAATCCTTTGGTGTTCTCTGATTTGCATCTAATACTGACACCTTCATGGGCACATATGACCCTTCCTTTACTGTGATATAAATTCTAGGGTCTAAGGCCTCCATAAACAGCCTTACCCTTTCCTTCCAGATCCCAAAGATCTCTTTCCTACATATGGGTAGCTTCATGGATCCCAATTCCTTGTGATTTTCAGTGGAACCCATGGTTCTTGATTTTCTTGATTCTGTTATTGACTTAGACTGAATATGCCAATAGGATCTACTCAGACAGTTATGTCCCTTTTTGAGTAACCTGCCTCTGATACCACTTGAAAGATATAGTACCTAAACACCTAGAGGGGAGGGGGGTGAATAGGTGACCAAATTTTTTTTAACTTTTTATGGCAGCAATCAGTTTTTAACACAGATTTATATCTACTATTTCACAGCAATCACACAGCATTCACAGCAAACCACAGCACACAGAAGACACACATTTTTATAGTGGTTCCCCAAGGTTTGGGTACATCCACTTTCCCCCTTCGCCTATCTAGCAGTGTACTAGATTCGGCCAAACTCCTCCACTATCTCAGAACCCAAAACTGGTTCCTACACCTCAGGCCCAAGGCCCTACAACTCAGCTTCTTCACAAAGCCTACACTCAGCCACAAAGGCCTACACTCAGCCACCAAGGCCTACACTCAGCCACCAAGGCCTACACTCAGAGATTTCAATCTCCTACACTCAGGCTGTCAAGCCCTACACTCAGCCTTTATAATTGCTGGCTTACAAGACTCAGATCTAAAGGATCCTACAAGATAAAATGAATACAAAATTGTTAACTCAGCAACCCAGAGACAAGAGAGGGGAGTTGTGAGTTTCTTGATGAGTTCTTGGAAGAACTCATCTGAAATCAATCTGACTTAGCTTTCTTCAAAGCTTCTTGAAAGTAGAACTCAATAAGATTGACTCCTTCTGCAGTTGATCCTTAATCTCTGCTACTTAAGATTCAGAGTGAATCTGAACCCTTCTTCTCAGCCTGGTTCCAACAGCTGATTTCTTGGATGGAGCTCTCTCTCTCCAACTTCTTAGATCTTCACTTGATAGCTAGATCTTCTTTTAATTACTTCAACAACCTTTTGATCAACTTTTTCTGTAGACAGTATAAGCCTATTTATAGGTTTTCTTCATGGTAACAGGCTGGTCCGGTCCATAACTGAATTCTGACAACTCTGACAGGTGCTGTAGACCGGCCGGAATGACAGCTGTCAAGTCATCCAGTCAGTTCTTGAAAATTCTGTAACTGTCTAGAAGTGTCGAGACTATCTGTCTTTAAGTGTCGACACTTATAGACCAAGTGTCGACACATGTTGTCTAAGTGTCGACACTAGCCTACAAGGTGTCGACACAACTCCTTGTGTTGTAGATTTTATATCTCGACACTACTTCTTCTTCATGTGTCGACACTGAAATTGAGTGTCGACACAAGTACTTGTACTTCAGTATCTTGCTGAATTCTTCTAAGTGTCGACACAACACCTTTGTGTCGACACATCTTTATGTGTTGAATCTGTTAAGTGTCGACACTGCTTCTTGGTGTCGACACATGTCTTCAGTGTTGATACTTGCTGAGTGTCGACACAGCTCCTTGTGTCAACACATTCTTCTTCTGTCGAGTCTCTGGCTGAGTGTCGACACATCCCTTTAGTGTCGACACTTGTACTTAGAATTTTTTTGTTGAACTTTGCTGATCTTTACTAAGTGTCGACACAGCTCCTTGTGTCGACACTTTCTTCAAGTGTTGAGTCTTCAGTTGAGTGTCGACACATTGCTCTGGGTGTCGACACTTACTTCAAGTGTTGACTCTTCTGTTGAGTGTCGACACATTGTTCTGGGTGTCGACACTTGTACTTAGTCTCTGCAAACTTTTGCTGAGTGTCGACACAGCCTCTAAGTGTCGACACTTTCTGATGTAGACACAGTTTTTCTGGGTGTTGACACAACTGCTAAGTGTCGACACATCTTCACTGGCTTTTCTTCACTGAGTGTCGACACAGCTCCTTGTGTCGACACTTTCTGTCTGGTGTAGACTCAGCATCCCTGGTGTTGACACAATGACTCCAAGTGTCGACACTGCTTGCCTGGGTGTCGACACAAGTCTTCTTAAGTGTCGACACTTTCCCTCTGGGTGTCGACACATGGACTTAGAAACTTTTTCTTCTTTCCTGCAAATACTTAACCTGCACATGTAAACTCAAAATACATCAAATACATTTTGATGTATATCATTGAGTTGGGTGAGGCTTCTTCAAATTAGGTACATTTAAACCAATGTACCCAACAGGCCGTGAGTACGCCGAGGCCTACAAGAGCATGACCCTACGGCAGCTCGTCCTTGAGGGCATGCAGGCCCACATGCGAGCCATGGAGCTCCACCACATGAAGGTCCGCCGCAGCTTCAATCTCAGCAACCACCTCTAGAAGGTCGAGCAAGCATGCGACATCGCCAAGGATAAGGTCATCGACCTGGCGAGGCAGTTCGGCATCGCTGAGAGCATTCTCGCCAAACCGCCGGCGGACTGGTAATCATCGAGCTCCCTTCTCCCCTTTTACATAGAATTTTTTGCGTTGTTGCTAGCGTACTTCCTTTATCATCAGGATGCCAAGGTCGTTGGGGAGTTGCGGGCTCGCTCCGTCGGGCAGGAGGAGGAGATCGGCCAGCTGCGTGCCCGCCTTGCCGAGTTGGAGGGGGCGAACGCGAAGCTGAAGGAGGAGAACACAAGCCTCAGCCGCGAGGACCGCCGCCAAGCGGAGATCTTCTTCCCTGCTCGCGACGTCGAGCCCACCTTCTCGAATAAGAGGCCGAGGATCTTTGGCGATGCCGACGTCGCTGAGAGGCTGCGGATCAACTAAATTTAGGCCGCCGAATGTACCCTCCAGATGATGAAGGATACAGGAGTGTTGGTGGAGGGGTACGAGGAGATCTCAGTCCGGGACCTGATGTCAAGCCTGTTCTTGGCGACGCCGCCCAGCGAGAAGGAAGATACCCTCGATGCGCTCTTCGAGAAGGGCTTCCAAGACTTACTTGGCGAAGGGGGGGGGGGGAGGATTGCCAGTCTGGCGAGGGGGCAAAGGCTGATGTATATGTTTTTTTCTTTTTTCTTGTAATCTCGCTGAGGCGAGCTCGCAATGTAATTACCATTATTTAATTGAATACATTTTGCCACAATCTTTTTATTTTTTCTATCTTCTTTCTGGACCTTCTTGCTATGCCCTGCTTGCCTGCGAGCCCTACCCCTGGCGACCTCGCGTAGATAGGTTTTTGCGAGTAGGATGGTTACTAGGGCTCGTTCCCGAGAAAACACCTTGAGGGCTTGCCGATTCTTAGATGATCCGGGGGTGGACTATCTGCCGCACTGGGCACACTACCCCCAACTTGCTCACGAACTGCCCATAATTTTATCAATATAAGACCAAAATCGAAAAATTTCCCAAGTAACATTGAGAATGGGTGAAGTGTCCTGCCAGAGCCCGCCCCCTTCAGCGAGATCTAAGGGTCCGGCTTGCCGCCCTTCTGTCGGGGCCGAGCTGAGCTTGGCGAGTCCTGACTCACCTGTGCTGAGCTTTTTCCCCCTATTTTTTTAGAAAAAATGCCAAACTCCTTGGGCATCATCTGAAGGGTATAGGACTCTCCCGAGTGACATCCAGCCCTGCCAGCTAAGTGAGAGCATGACAGCGGGATCTGCTTGGGGTCCGAGTAGACACCATCGAGTGACATCCATCCCTGCCAGCTGAGTAAGAGCCTGACAGCGGGATCTTCTCGGGGTCCGGGTAGACACCATCGAGTGACTTCCAGCCCTGTCAGCTAGGTGAGAGCCTGACAGCGGGATCTGCTCGGGGTCTGAGTAGACACCATTGAGTGACTTCCAGCCCTGTCAGCTAAGTGAGAGCCTGACATCGGGATCTGCTGGGAGTCCGGGTAGACACCATCGAGTGACTTACATCCCTGTCAGCAAGGTGAGAGCCTAACAACGGGATCTGCTCGGGGTCTGAGTAGACACCATCGAGTGACTTCTAGCCCTGTCAGCTAGGCGAGAGCCTGACAGCGAGATCTGCTCGGGGTTCGGGTAGACACCATTGAGTGACTTCCAGCCCTCCTATCTAGGTGAGAGCCTGGCAGCGGGACCTGCTCGGGGTCTAAGTAGACACCATCGAGCGACTTCCAGCCCTGTCAGCTAGGTGAGAGCCTGACAGCGGGATCTGCTCGGGGTCTGAGTAGACACCATCGAGTGAATTCCAGCCCTATCAGCTAGGTGAGAGCCTAACATCGGGATCTGCTCAGGATCTAGGTAGACACAATCGAGTGACTTCCAGCCCTGTCAGCTAGGTGAGAGCCTGACAACGATATCTACTCGGGGTCTGGGTAGACACCATTGAGTGACTTCCAGCCCTGTCAGCTAGGTGAGAGCCTGACAGCGGGATCTGCTCGGGGTCTGGGTAGACTTCATCATATTCTCAAGGATAAAAGTGTTTCAGGTCGTCACCGCTCCAGGTGAGACTTAGGGACTCACCCTCCACATTTCGAAGTCGATACCCTCCTGATCTCAATGCTTCTTTTACAATGAACGGACCTTCCTAGCTGGGGTTGAGCTTCCCTACAGTTGTCGACCTTCCCGCTGCATCCACCTTTTTCAGCACCAAGTCCCCCTCCGCAAACTATTTGGCTCTGACATGCTTGTCAAAGTACTTAGCCATTCTCCTCTTCACCTCTTCTTGTCGGATGGCGGAGAGGTCACACAGCTACTCCACCATATCTAGGGAGAGTCGTAGCTCTCCCTTGTTCTCGGCCTGCCATTCTTCCCTACCTTCCCCGGCTGCGACAACTCGAGGTGTTTGAACTTCGAATTCCACTGGGAGAACTGCCTCGCACCCATGGGAGAGCTTGAAAGGAGTCTCTACTGTAGCTGTGTTGGGGGTGGTCCTCAGGGCCCAGAGAACTGCGGGAGGTTGCTCCACCCATTAGATTCTCTACTTTCTTCTTTAAGAGGTTCACAATAATTTTATTCGTGGCTTCCACCTGCCCGTTGCTCCTGGGATGGTGAACCGAGTCGAACCTGAGGTCGATCCCGAGTTGCTCGCAAAAGCTGGTGAATTCTGCGCTGGCGAACTGAGGCTTGTTGTCCGTGACAATGGCCTGGGGCAGCCCATGGCGGCAGATGAACTCCCCCCAAATAAAGTTCCTGATGACCTGGGAAGTCACCTTGGCCAGTGCCTTCACCTCCAACCACTTAGAAAAATAATCAATCATCACCAACAGGAACCTCCTTTGCCCACTAGCTTGGGGGAACGACCCAACCAAATCCATCCCCCGAATTACAAAGGGCTAGGGGGTTGTGATGCTCTTGAGGCGCTGGGCCGACTGTAGCTGGAGGGGGGCAAATAGTTGGCACTTATGACATCTCCTTACGAACTCTACAGCATCGCGGCACAGGGTGGGCCAGAAATACCCTTGTCTGACGATCCTTCCTTCCAGGGTCCGACTCCCGGAGTGACTTCCACATTCCCCGGAGTGGACTTCTTCCAAGATTCTTTGTACTTCCCCCTCGGCCACGTAACTGGTCGGCATTCCCGAGAGAGTCTTTCTGTATAGCTGCCCGTCCCGGAGGAGACAGTATACCGATTTGTACCTGAGCTTCTTCCTGTCCACGCCCTCTGGATACTCTCCCGTGGAGAGGAAAGTTGTGACCGAGTCCATCCATGAAGGCCGCTGATCTATCTGCATGAGATCTCCCTCTTCGATGGAAGGGTGGAATAGATCGGTGATAGTTCCCCCCACCCGGGGACCATGTTTTGCTAGCTGATCAGCCTGCTCATTTTCTTCCCTGGGCACGTGTCAGATGGAGAAGTTTTCGAATGTTCCAATGACCCCCTTCACTTTGGCTAAGTATAATCGTAGGGTAGGCTCTCTTGCCTCAAACTCCCCGTTGATCTGGGAAGCTACCACCATGGAGTCGGTGAGGACCCTCACATCCAACACCCACAGCTCCCTGGCCAGGCACAACCCTACTATCACGACCTCATACTCGGTCTGATTGTTAGTGATGGGGAAGTGCACCACCACCATTTGCTCAATTTTAGTTCCTTGGGGCTCTCCAAGATCACTCCTACACCCATGGAATGCTTCCCTGAAGAACCATCTACCTTCACCTTCCATGAAGTCGGACGAGTGAGCCCTTCCTCCGCCACCTCGATCACATAATCGGCCAAAAAGTCGGCCATCGCTTGAGCCTTAATTGAGAGGCGGGAAGGAGATGTCGAACTCACTCAATTCCACCAACCACTTGGCCAGCCTACCTGAATGCTCCACCCCCTCAAAGATGTTGCGGAGGGGATGGTCAGTCATCACTCAGATGGAGTGTGCCTGGAAGTAGGGTCGCAGCCTTCGGGGCGAGATGATCAGGGCGAAAGCCAGCTTTTCCAAGATTGGATATCGAAGCTCGGCCTTTCTCAGGACCCGACTGACGTAGTATATGTGGAGTTACTTCTTCCCCTCTTCACACACTAGGACAGAGCTCAAGGCCTCCGCTCCGAGCCCGAGATACAAAAATAGGTCTTCCCCCTCCTTTGGCCCTTGGAGCAACGGAGTCCGCGTCAACTGCATTTTAAGAGCTTGGAATGCCTCCTCGCACTCCTTGGTCCACTCGAATTTTTGGCCCCCCTAGTGTTTTGAAGAAGGGGTAGCACTTCTCCTCAGCCCGGGAGAGGAAGCTGCTTAACCCTGCCAGCTTCCCTGTCAATCGTTGCACCTCCTTAGTATTTCTCGGCGACTCTAGCTCCATAATAGCTTTGACCTTATCAGGATTTGGTTCGACCCCCGCGGGGGTGAGGAGATGCCCCAAGAACTTTCCCCTGCTGGCCCCGAAGACACACTTTAGGGGGTTTGAAAGTTTATAGTTACCTACCTAAATCACCTAGAGGGGGTGAATAGGTGAATTATGAGTCTTTTTGCGGAATAAAAATTACAGACCAATACACAGATCTATCTACCAATCAAACACATACGAGTCAAGATTTATAGTGGTTCCCCAACCTTAGGTACATCCACTTTCCCTCACCGATCTAGCAATACACTAGGCTCGGCTACTCCACTATCTCGGATTGAAAATCAATCCTACCCTCGGAACAATGTTCCTACAATCTCGATCCACAAAATAGATCTACACTCGGAAGGTAAAACTTCCTACAATCTCAGAGATAAAAAGCTCCTACACTCGGAGAAATTTCTCCTACAAGAATGAAATAAATTGTATAGAAATACAAACAGTAATTCCTTTTTCAGATCTGCAACAGACGACCAGAAATTTCTTCTTCTAGGCTTTGCGGCTTTATCAGAATGATGAAGAGAAATCTCGGCAAGATTGGATCTGAAACTTCTTGGCTTCACACGATCGATCGAATCGGAAGATTGAGGAGTTGAGCAAATCTCGATCTGTAAGCCCTTCTTGATCTGAATCCTCAAAAGACGAAATCCTAGCCGGTCGGGAATCAACGACGGCGACGGCGGTGGTTTTCGTTTCTTGTAGAGAGAAAGAGGAAACAGAAGCGGCTGCAAAACTTTCTTAGAAAAATCTTCTTAGAATTAGGGTTTATTGGTTTAGACAAGACTATTTATATGATCAGAAAAGATTAGACATAATTGAGTCATTATGAGAGACACGTGGACCAATCACGTCAAAGTTCATTAAGAAAACCGTTATTCTGGACTTAAAGAATTTTCGGAAAAGTCGAAGTAAAATACTCGAGATATAAAAGATTACTCGAGTACATGCAGTCAACTACTCGAGTAGGTAGAAGATGACTACTCGATTATATGAGAAGAACTACTCGAGAGGGAATGAGATAATTATTCGAGTACATGGAGTCAAATACTCGAGTAAGTAAGAAGAAAAGGAATCAGCTACTCAAGTAACAAAAATAACATACTCGAGTGCTTGAGTACTTACACGAGAGGTGTAGTAGATTACTCGAGTATAAAAAATACTACTAGAGTATATAAGAATAAACTACTCGAGTAGTTAAGAAATAACTCGAGACAAAGACTTAGAAAATTTTTGGAACTGGAAAGCAGGATTACTCGAGTATAAAAGTTGAACTACTCGAGGCAAATAGAACTACTCGAGTATATGGAGATGACTACTCGAGTAATTCACTTAGAGAAATTTTCTGGAATGGAATTCTGGATTACACGAGTATAAACGCTGGACTACTCGAGTAGTAGATGAACTACTCGAGAACATGACTTAGACTACTCGAGTAAGTGAGAACTACACGAGAGTCAGAATTCAACTACTCGAGACAGAAGATAAAACTACTCGAGTACTATACAGTACTACTCGAGTATTTTTCTTTAAAAACTTTTGAGAAGAAAATTTCTGTAAACCCGAGAGGTAAAAGGAAACTACTCGAGTAGTTGTCGTAACTACTCGAGAGCCATAATTGGACCATTCGAGATATATCTTAACTACTCGAGTAAGAGTATTATTACTCGAGTATGAACTCAGTAACTTACTTGAGTAAGTATAGAACTACTCAAGTACTTTACTTAGGAAATTTTCTTGACAGATCTTTTTCTTCTTCTAAGGTGAAACCAGCATCAAAACTTTTCACTTAGTCCTAGAGCTTGAATATAAAGTGTATCCCAATAGGGAGGCTACACATGAGTCAACACTTTGGAACACACAATGAGCGATTACATTGTATGGTCCTGTATTTGGTGACTCATTATAGACTGACATTGGTCTACACTTCCCATAAGATTCATGCAAACACATAACTCAAACCAAGCATCAAATACAACTTAATTCATCTTAGTTCAAGGAAGATTTCATCAAATCTGGGTTACTATGGATACAATACCCAACAGGGTTCAGCCGCATCTTATACTTACGCAGGGTGGTGAAAGTCACTTCTAGGTCATGGAGGTGAGAATCCACATCCTGACTCTTGATCATGAGATCATCCACGTACACCTCCAGGTTCCTCCCCTTCTGTTCCCGGAAGACCCTGTCAATCATCTTCGGATAGGTCGCCCTTGTGTTCTTCAGCGCAAAGGGCATCATTTTGTAATAGCAGCACCCATCCCCCATGATGAATGAGACATCCTTGATGTCCAGGGGTGCATCCTGATTTGGTGGTAACCTGAAAACGCATCTAAAAAACTCATTACAGAAAAACCAACGGCTAAATCAACCAGCGCGTCGATCCGAGGCAAGGGTTAACAGTCCTTAGGACAAGATTTATTAAGCAAGGAAAAAATCGACACACATACGCCACCGACCGTCTCCTTTTTTAACCATGACTACATTGGATACCCAGACGGGGTATTGGATTTCGGATACGAAGCCGGCCTTGAGAAGCTTTTCCACCTCCTCTCTGATGGGCCCATCCAGCTTGTCCATGGTGGACCTCTTCTTCTGTTGGACAGGGTGTGCTTCCGGGTCCAGGTTGAGGCGGTGGCAAGCCACATCCTTGTCAACCCCCCGACATCTCCACGACGCTCCATGTGAAGATGTCCATGTTCCTCGGGATGCACGCCAGCATCCAGCCTTGAGCCTCCGGGGTCAGCCCTCTACTGACGCGGACCTTCTTCACCCTGCCTCCACGGGTGAGAACCTCCAGCTCCACCACATCTTCCAGATCCTTCAGCATGGACTGCTCTCCCCATTCTCCGACGTCCCTCTCCTCTGAGACGAAGACCTCCGCCTCCACCTTTTCCTCCATGGCCATCGCCTTGGCCGACTCCTCCCGATCTCCTCCTGCCACCTTCACCTCGGTGCAGCTCTCCACCTCTATCTCCTCCCTGCCAGCTTCCTGCTCTGCCTCCTCCATCCTCCGCTCTATCTCCTCGGCTCCCTCCTGCCAAGAGATGGAGTTTACGATGGTGATATAGCACTCCCTTGCTACTTTGGGGTCACCCCAGACCCAGACCTGGATCCCCTCGACGTTGAACTTCAAGCATTGATGGAATAACGAGGGGACGCAGCGGAAGGTGTTGATGAGGGGCCTCCCGAAGATGGCACTGTAGCTGCTGGGGGCATCCATGATGACAAACCTGCAGTTTCGAGACTGCCCCCCCCCCCCCCCAGGGTGACATGGATCCCCACTCCTCCTTCTACCTCCTTCCTCTCCCCCGAAAACCCAAATAAGGGCCCATCCGAGGCCAACACCCTCTCCTCCTCTACCTTCATCGCGTCAAATGCCTTCTTAAAGACGATGTTGACGGAGCTTCCGTCGTCGACGAGGATCCGAGAGACGGTGAAATTTTCGATGGCTATCTGGATGACCAGCACATCGCAAAAGGGATCCTCATGATCTGGCATATTGCTCCTTGAGAAGGTAATCTTTTCTTCTGGGGTGGGGTTTGGGATGTGGAGCCAATGCTCCGGCGATACATAGTGTGGAGGCTCGCCCTCCGGGAAGCCTCAATCCCCACCCCCACCCCCATGGATCACCCCGATACCCCCTCGGGTCCCGACGTCCACTCAGTCCTCACATCGATCCTCCTCCACCCGAGGCAGGACCTCCTCGATCCTCACTTCATGTCTCCCCTGCTGCTGCTCCATATTTTCCCTTATTTCGAGGAACACTGGGCACGTGGCTGTGGCATGCCCTTCCTCTTGATGGAAGTCTCAGTAGGGCAACTCCACCCTTACTTATCTCCTCCTCCTCCGCACTGCTCTCCTCCTCTCCCCCATGGCTATGGTCATAGCCTGATCTTGATTAGGGAGGGGAGGTCTTTGTGTCTGCCTCCAACCTGGGGGTGGAATTAATCCTGGCCCCCTAGTGGTGGTCCCATCCCTGATATCCTCTTCGTGGCCCTTGGTCTTGCCACTCGGGCCTCCAGCCCAACCGACGGTCCGGCTCCTGTCGCCCCCACCTGGGCTGTTGCTGCCCCTGGAGCTACCTCTACTCCCTCTGCCTGGGCTCGTCTCTCCTCTCCTCCTACACCATGCCGCCTCTCGGCTCCTCTTCCTTCGTAGCCCACCTGGCCATATTCCGGGCAAATTCTGGATTTGACGCCTCCCCATCAACTTCTCTCGCCGCCCTCTCCATCAGCTCCTCGTAGGAGAGAGGGGCACTCTCTTCAACTCCATCCTGAAGAAACCCTACTGTAGACCCAGGGTGAAAGTCATCATCAGACTATGGCCCGGCATCTCCTGGACCTGGGTGACCTCCTCCTGGAATTGGTCGACGTAGCACCCCAGCGTCTCATTCACTCCCTGCTTGATGTGGAATAGGGACTCTGACTCCTTCCTCCTCTTTGAGGTAGTGAACCTCAGCATGAACCCCCAGTGCAGGTCCTCGAAACAGTAGATGGAGCTGGCCGGCAACTGGTGAAACCACTCCCTCGCCTTCTCCTTGAGGGTGATGGAGAAAAGTTGGCACTTGAGCCCATCCGACATCTATCGGATCGAGACCACATCATCAAACCACTGGACGTGTTGGACCGGGTCCCCCTTCCCGGTGTAGTAGGACATTTCGGGTTCCCTGAACCCCTCTAGAACTGGGGCAGAAGAGACCAACTCGCTAAAGGGGCTACCTCCTCCAACTGGGCGAGCTAGCGCATCTCGTAGGCCCAGCTCACCGATTCGGCCTCCGCCTACCGAGCCGGGGAAGAGCATGCGCCCAGGCAGCTCGCACCCCCGTCCCACCTCTGCCACCTCCTTCCCAGCTCGCCTGTCGGGGGCGTCCTCGCCCAGAGATGGGGCGGCAATGATCTGGGCAGCTGGAGTAGAGCACTCGGCCCACGCGCCCAGTACGAACTTGATGAGGTCGGGCACCTCGTTCCTGAAATCTTCGAACATCCCCACTATGGCCAGAGGCGGGGGGCGAGCCTGACCTGTCAAATCCTTGTCCTCCTATCATCGAGCTCGCTGAAGATTTTCTGCACTGACCACGCTCCACGCTCTCCGCACCAAAATGTTGAAATCGAAAATTCGGTCTCTTGTGGAGTTCACCCTTGTATAAGGGGTGATCGCGCACCTACTTCTCTCCTGTAAGCAAACAACAAAGGAAGCAAAGAAGGACTGACCCAAGGGCTCGGCGAGAGGACCCACCACACACTCGGAAGATCTTAGAGATCTTCCCCTCCTTAGCCAAAGGCCAAGCTATGGTATCCTCAAAAAGCGCTTGAGAGATGGAGCAAGGGGGCATAAGAAGCATGTTTTCTGAGGTACCTCATGGGTCCTATTTATAGATTTTTGAAAATGGCCTACAAATAGCCAACCTCCGCTGTTCTGAACGGCTATGTGCAGTCCAGGTTGGCCTGCCAACAGCGTAACTCCGATGTTCTGAAAGGTTATGGGCAGGCCAGCGGGGGCAAAATAGTAAAAATATCTTATAGACCTGGGCGAGCTGAGGATATAGGCCACCCCTGAAGATCCTGCTCGCTTGCTGTCTGCTGAGCTCCTTAGGGCGAGTGCGAGCTGGGCCACAATGCTCGCCCTTCGATCGGCCTCCATTATTCGATCTCAGCTCGATGAAACTCAGGCTTAGCTCGGCGAATGCCGAGCTCGGGATTCAGATCTCCCTGCCGAGCTTTCCTGGGGCCTGGGTGATCTGAACCGGTTGATCTGGTTCCTAGAAACCCCACTCACCGGATACGGGGTTGTACAATCACATTTGAAGTATGTTTTTCTTGGGGAAAATAGATCGCTACCTATCATTATTTTAGCTTTGTTGTCACCTACATATGAGGAAAAAATGTTGAAAATGTTGAAGAGAGTATAAGAGGTCCATAGGTTGGTCCATTGCTGATTTGAAAGCTCTAAGTCCATCCTATTGCCTGCACAAGATCAATTTGGAAGGTGACCAAAGAGGGTCAATCGAGCCTCAAAGAAGATTGAATCCACCAATGAAGGAGGTGGTGAAGAGAAATTATAAAATGGCTTGACACAGGGATAATTTATCCCATTTCCGATAGTGCTTGGATAAGCCCAATTCAATGTGTACCCAAAAAAAGGAGGGCTAACAATAGTGGAAAATGAAAAGAATGAGCTAATCCCTACAAGAACCGTCACTAGGTGGCATGTTTGTATGGATTATAGAAAACTTAATAAGACCACTAAGAAAGATCACTTCCCTCTACCCTTCCTTGACCAAGTACTAGATAGACTAGCGGGAAATAAGTTTTATTGTTTTCTTGATGGGTATTCGGGATACAATCAAATCACTGTGGCTCCTGAGGATTAGGAAAAGACCACATTTACATGTCCTTTTGGCACATTTGCTTTTAGACATATGCCCTTTGGGCTATGCAATATGATGGCCACTTTCCAAAGGTGTATGGTTGCTATCTTTTTTTATCTTTTAGATTATGGGATTGAGATCTTCATGGATGATTTTTATGTATTTGGCGTTACTTTTGATGTATGTTTAAAAAAACCTTGAAAAAGTATTAAAGCGTTGTAAAGAAACTAATCTCATTTTGAATTGGGAAAAATGTCAGTTCATGGTTAAAGAAGGGATAGTCCTAGGACACATGGTGTCCAAGAAAGGTTTAGAGGTGGATAGGGCTAAGATAGAAGTAATAGAGAAATTACCTCCACCTAGGAATATAGAGGGAGTTCGAAGTTTCCTAGGTCATGCCCCTATAGGTGTTTCATCAAAGATTTTTCAAAAATTTTGAAAACCTTTGAGCTGTCTTCTTGAGAAAAACATCACTTTTATTGTTGATGATGCTTGTTTAACAACTTTTAAAGAATTAAAATACTGATTGATCACTTCACCAATTATTACTGCACCCAATTAGGACCTTCATTTTATCATTATGTGTAATGCTAGCGACTTTGCTGTTGGAGCGGTGTTAGGACAATCGCAAGAGAGAAGCTTTCACTCTATTTACTATGTTAGCAAAACTCTCAATGATGCTAAAATAAATTACACCACTACAGAGGAGTTGTTGGCAATAGTGTTTGTAATTGAAAAGTTTCGTTCCTATTTATTATATAACAAAGTCATTATTTTTACTGATCATGCAACTATCAGATTTTTAATGGACAAGAAAGATGCCAAACCGAGACTTATTAGTTGGGTTTTGTTGATGCAAGAGTTTGACATGGATATTAAGGATAGGAAAGGTTCGGAGAATCCTGTAGCTGATCACTTGTCACAAATAGAAGATAATATGTTGGAAGATAGAACTATAGAGATCAATGATTCATTTCCGGATGAGAAATTATTAGCGGTTTCATCTAGCCTTGCGCCTTGGTATGCCGACTATGTGAATTATATAGTTAGTGGCATTATTCCTTCAGGTTTAACCTATCAAAAAAAGAAACATTTTATCTATATAGTTAAATTTTATCTGTGGGATAGTCCATATCTGTTTAAGATCTGCCCTGATCATGTAATTAGGAGGTACATACCTGAGCTTGAGTATGAATCTATTTTAGAAAAATACCATGTTGCACCATATGGTGGTCATTTTGATGGAGATAGGACAGCAACCAAGGTATTGCAATCAGGTTTTTATTGGCCTACTTTATTTCATGACTCTCAAAAGTTTGTAAAACAATGCAATAAATGTCAAAGAGCAATGAACATTCCTAGAAATAATGAAATGCCCTTAAATAGTATTCTAGAAGTCGAATTATTCGATATTTGGGGCATTGATTTCATGGGGCCATTTGTTAATTCTTGTGGGAAGTTTTATATTTTGTTAGTTTTTGACTATGTCTCCAAATTGGCTAAGGTCATTTCCACTAGCACTAATGATTCCAAATAAGTAATCAAGTTTATTAAAACTAATATTTTTTGTAGGTTTGGTACTCCGCTGTTCTGAACGGCTATGTGCAGTCCAGGTTGGTCTGCCAAAAGCGTAACTCCGCTGTTCTGAAAGGCTATGGGCAGGCCAGCGGGGGCAAAATAGTAAAAATACCTCATAGACCTGGGCGAGTTGAGGAGCTCGGCCACCCCTGAAGATCCCGCTCGCATGCTGTCTGCCGAGCTCCTTAGGGCGAGTGTGAGCTGAGCCACTATGCTCGCCCTTCGATCGACCTTCATTAGTCGAGCTCAGCTCGATGAAACCCGGGCTTAGCTCGGCGAATTCCGAGCTTGGGATCGACGAATGTCGAGCTCGGGCTTCAGATCTCCCTACCGAGCTTGCATGGGGCCTGGGTGATCTGAACCGGCCGGTCTGGTTCATGGCGACCTGACTCGCTGGATACGGGGTTGTACAATCACATTTGAAGTATGTTTTTCTTGGGGAAAATAGATCGCTACCTGTCATTATTTCAGCTTTATTGCCGCCTACATATGAAGAAAAAATGTTGAAAATGTTGAGAGAGTATAAGAGGGCCATAGGTTGGTCCATTGCTGATTTGAAAGATATAAGTCCATCTTATTATCTGCACAAGATCAATTTGGAAGGTGGCCAAAGAGGGTCAATCGAGCCTCAAATAACATTGAATCCACCCATGAAGGAGGTGGTGAAGAGAAATTATAAAATGGCTTGACACAGGGATAATTTATCCCATTTCCGATAGATCTTGGGTAAGCCCAATTCAATGTGTACCAAAAAAGGAGGACTAACAATAGTGGAAAATGAAAAGAAAGAGCTAATACCTACAAGAACAATCACTAGGTGGCATTTTTGTATGGATTATAGAAAACTTAATAAGACCACTAGGAAAGATCACTTCCCTCTACCCTTCCTTGACCAAGTACTAGATAGACTAGTGGGAAATGAGTTTTATTATTTTCTTGATGGGTATTCAGGATACAATCAAATCATTGTTGCTCCTGAGGATTAGGAGAAGACCACATTTACATGTCCTTTTGGCACATTTGCTTTTAGACATATGCCCTTTGGGCTATGCAATATGCCGATCACTTTCCAAAGGTGTATGGTTGCTATCTCTTTTTTTTATCTTTTAGATTATGGGATTGAGATCTTCATGGATGATTTTTATGTATTTGGCGTTACTTTTGATGTATGTTTAAAAAAACCTTGAAAAAGTATTAAAGCGTTGTAAAGAAACTAATCTCATTTTGAATTGGGAAAAATGTCAGTTCATGGTTAAAGAAGGGATAGTCCTAGGACACATGGTGTCCAAGAAAGATTTAGAGGTGGATAGGGCTAAGATAGAAGTAATAGAGAAATTACCTCCACCTAGGAATATAGAGGGAGTTCGAAGTTTCCTAGGTCATGCCCCTATAGGTGTTTCGTCAAATATTTTTCAAAAATTTTGAAAACCTTTGAGCTGTCTTCTTGAGAAAAACATCACTTTTATTGTTGATGATGCATGTTTAACAACTTTTAAAGAATTAAAATGCTGATTGATCACTTCACCTATTATTACTGCACCCAATTAGTACCTTCATTTTATCATTATGTGTAATGCTAGCAACTTTGTTGTTAGAGCAGTGTTAGGACAATCGCAAGAGAGAAGCTTTCACTCTATTTACTATGTTAGCAAAACTCTCAATGATGCTCAAATAAATTACACCACTACAGAGAAGGAGTTGTTGGCAATAGTGTTTGTAATTGAAAAGTTTCGTTCCTATTTATTATATAACAAACTCATTATTTTTACTGATCATGCAACTATCAGATTTTTAATGGACAAGAAAGATGCCAAACCGAGACTTATTAGTTGGGTTTTGTTGATGCAAGAGTTTGACATGGAGATTAAGGTTAGGAAAGGTTCAGAGAATCTTGTAGCTGATCACTTGTCACGAATTGAAGATAATATGATGGAAGATAGAATTATAGAGATCAATGATTCATTTCCGGATGAGCAATTATTAGCGGTTTCATCTAGCCTTGCGCCTTGGTATGCTGACTATGTGAATTATATAGTTAGTGACATTATTCCTTCTGGTATAACATATCAACAGAAGAAATATTTTATCTATATAGTTAAATTTTATCTGTGGGATAGTCCATATCTGTTTAAGATCTGCCCTGATCATGTAATTAGGAGGTGCATACCTGAGCTTGAGTATGAATCTATTTTAGAAAAATGCCATGTTGCACCATATGGTGGTCATTTTGATGGAGATAGGACAGCAACCAAGGTATTGCAATTAGGTTTTTATTGGCCTACTTTATTTCATGACTCTCAAAAGTTTGTAAAACAATGCGATAAATGTCAAAGAGCAATGAACATTCCTAGAAATAATGAAATGCCCTTAAATAGTATTCTAGAAGTCGAATTATTCGATATTTGAGGGCATTGATTTCATGGGGCCAGTTGTTAATTCTTGTGGGAAGTTTTATATTTTTGTTAGTTGTTGACTATGTCTCCAAATTGGCTAAGGCCATTGCCACTAGCACTAATGATTCCAAATAAGTAATCAAGTTTATTAAAACTAATATTTTTTGTAGGTTTGGTACTCCAAGAGCCATGATAAGTGATGAGGGAACACACTTTTGCAATAAAAAATTTTCTAATCGTTTGGCCAAGTATGGAGTGAAACACAAGATTACATTGGCATACCACCCACAAACTAATGGGAAAGCTGAGATTTCAAATAGAGAGATTAAACAAATTTTAGAGAAGACTGTAAGTTTCAATAGAAAGGATTGGGCATCCAAGCTTGATGATGCTTTATGGACTTATCAGACAGCTTTTAAAACATCCATTGCTTTGTTTCCATATCAACTTGTATATGGAAATCATGTCATTTACCTACAGAACTTGAACGTAGGGCTTATCGGGCAGTGAGGAAATTGAATCTTGATTTAGAGGCAGCAAGTAATAAAAGATTACTGCAATTGAATGAACTTGTTGAGTTTAGACTGAGAGCTTATTGAAAGAAATAGTGCCTAACCACCTAGAGGGGGGTGAATAGGTGTACTTTTTCTTTTTAAATTTAAGGCAGAAACACTGAACAATTAAACCTGTATTAGCAATTTTCTACAACAATTCAGCACAGCTAGCTCAGCAATCACAGAAATAAACAAACACAGAGTGCACACAGATTTTTATAGTGGCTCCCCAAGGTCTGGGTACATCCACTTTCCCCCTTCGCCTATTTAGTAGTGTACTAGATTCGGCCTAACTTCTGCACTTCTCCTCAGATCCTCAGATCCTACAGCTCAGAACCCCAAACAGGTTCCTACAACTCAGAGTGTCCCCACTCCTATAACTCAGGCACAAAACCCTACCACTCAGTCTTTAACAAGACCTACACTCAGGCTAAACAGCCCTACCTCAGCCGTCAAAAAGGCCTACACTCAGAGAATTGATTCTCCTACACTCAGGCTCAAAAGCCCTACCTCAGCCTTTATAGTTTTAGGCTTACAATTCAGATCCCTTAGGATCCTACAAAAATATAATAAAAAGTTTTCAGATCACCACTCAGTTTGAGAGAATGAAGAGGGCAATCTTCTTGATCAGTTCTTGATAGCACTGATTCCTGAGATCAACTTTGTCTTTGCTTTTTTCAAGGCTTCTTGAGTCTGAACTCAGTAAAGTTGATCTTCTTGAAGTAGACCGTCTGGCAACTTCCTTCTTAGGATGGAGAAATAAACCTGGATCCTACTTTGTAGTCTGGTTCAGAATCTGCTCCTTAAGAGATTTGATTAACAAGTCTCTTTCTTGACTTCAATTACTGGAGTTCTCTCTCTCCAAGTAAATTTGAAGTTTCTTCAAAATACTGATTTACAGTTTTCTCTGGATCTGTATTGATCTTCTTAATCTTCTGATTAATTCTTTAGTTGTGTTCTATTCTTCAAAAGATGTTCTATGTTGAAGGAGAAAGGCCTTTATATAGTCTTCCTCCAAGGTAACCGGCTGGCCTGGTTTCTAACGAACTTCTGACAGCTCTGACAGTTGCAGTTGACCGGTTGAAATGGCAGCTGTCAAGTCATCCAGTCACTTCTTGAAAATATTGTCTCTCTTTGAAAGTGTCAAGACTGATCTTCATTATGTGTCGACACAAATAGACCAAGTGTCGACACTAACCTTGATGGTGTCGACACAACTCCTTGTGTTGTTGTAACAGCTTCTCGACACTGCTTCTTCAGAATGTGTCAACACTGATTCTGTGTGTCGACACAAGCCTTCTGTAGAATGTGTCGACACTGATTGAGTGTGTCGACACAAGTACTTCTTCTTTAACACTTAGCTGAATTCTGTTGTGTGTCGACACATCTCCTTTATGTCGACACATTTTCTTTTGTTGTTAATATTTGCTGAGTGTCGACACATCTCCTTTGTGTTGACACATGCCTTCATGTGTTGAAACTTGCTGAGTGTCGACACATCTCCTTTGTGTCGACACAAGTACTTTAACTTTATTGAAGCTTGCTGAGTGTCGACACAGCCTCCTGGTGTCGACACATTTGATGTCGACAAAGCTTCTCTGGGTGTCGACACTGCCTCTAAGTGTCGACACAGATTATGTTGACAATTCTTCACAGTGTGTCGACACAGCCTGTATGTGTCGACACTTTTCTTATGGTGTCGACTTTGTCTTTCCTGGTGTCGACACAATTACTCCAAGTGTCGACACAGCTTCTCTAGGTGTCGACACAAGCCTTCATAAGTGTCGACACAGCATCTCTAGGTGTCGACACATGGAATTAGAAACTTTTCTGCATTTTCTGCAATTACTTAACCTGCACATATAAACTCAAAGCACATCAAATACACCTTGATGTATATCATTGAGTAGGGTGAGGCTTCTTCAAATCTGGTACATATTTTCCAATGTACCCAATACTTATGAGAGTGCTAGAGTCTACCTCAGGCTAAACAGCCCTACCTCAGCCGTCAAAAAGGCCTACACTCAGAGAATTGATTCTCCTACACTCAGGCTCAAAAGCCCTACCTCAGCCTTTATAGTTTTAGGCTTACAATTCAGATCCCTTAGGATCCTACAAAAATATAATAAAAAGTTTTCAGATCACCACTCAGTTTGAGAGAATGAAGAGGGCAATCTTCTTGATCAGTTCTTGATAGCACTGATTCCTGAGATCAACTTTGTCTTTGCTTTTTTCAAGGCTTCTTGAGTCTGAACTCAGTAAAGTTGATCTTCTTGAAGTAGACCGTCTGGAAACTTCCTTCTTAGGATGGAGAAATAAACCTGGATCCTACTTTGTAGTCTGGTTCAGAATCTGCTCCTTAAGAGATTTGATTAACAAGTCTCTTTCTTGACTTCAATTACTGGAGTTCTCTCTCTCCAAGTAAATTTGAAGTTTCTTCAAAATACTGATTTACAGTTTTCTCTGGATCTGTATTGATCTTCTTAATCTTCTGATTAATTCTTTAGTTGTGTTCTATTCTTTAAAAGATGTTCTATGTTGAAGGAGAAAGGCTTTTATATAGTCTTCCTCCAAGGTAACCGGCTGGCCTGGTTTCTAACGAACTTCTGACAGCTCTGACAGTTGCAGTTGACCGGTTGAAATAGCAGCTGTCAAGTCATCCAGTCACTTCTTGAAAATACTGTCTCTCTTTGAAAGTGTCAAGACTGATCTTCATTATGTGTCGACACAAATAGACCAAGTGTCGACACTAACCTTGATGGTGTCGACACAACTCCTTGTGTTGTTGTAACAGCTTCTCGACACTGCTTCTTTAGAATGTGTCAACACTGATTCTGTGTGTCGACACAAGCCTTCTGTAGAATGTGTCGACACTGATTGAGTGTGTCGACACAAGTACTTCTTCTTTAACACTTAGCTGAATTCTGTTGTGTGTCGACACATCTCCTTTATGTCGACACATCTTCTTTTGTTGTTGATATTTGCTGAGTGTCGACACATCTCCTTTGTGTCGACACATGCCTTCATGTGTTGAAACTTGCTGAGTGTCGACACATCTCCTTTGTGTCGACACAAGTACTTTAACTTTATTGAAGCTTGCTGAGTGTCGACACAGCCTCCTGGTGTCGACACATTTGATGTCGACAAAGCTTCTCTGGGTGTCGACACTGCCTCTAAGTGTCGACACAGATTATGTTGACAATTCTTCACAGTGTGTCGACACAGCCTGTATGTGTCGACACTTTTCTTATGGTGTCGACTCTGCCTTTCCTGGTGTCGACACAATTACTCCAAGTGTCGACACAGCTTCTCTAGGTGTCGACACAAGCCTTCATAAGTGTCGACACAGCATCTCTAGGTGTCGACACATGGAATTAGAAACTTTTCTGCATTTTCTGCAATTACTTAACCTGCACATATAAACTCAAAGCACATCAAATACACCTTGATGTATATCATTGAGTAGGGTGAGGCTTCTTCAAATCTGGTACATATTTTCCAATGTACCCAATACTTATGAGAGTGCTAGAGTCTACAAAGAAAGGAGTAAGCAATGTCATGATAGGAAATTGAGGAATAGGGAATTTCATCAAGGGCAAGTAGTGTTGTTGTATAACTCTAGATTGAAGCTTTTTTCATGGAAGCTGGAATTTAGATGGTCTGGCTCCTTTGTTGTTAGAAAAGTATATCCCTATGGAGTTGTAGAAGTAAGCAAGGAGAATGAAGATGCCTCATTTAAGGTGAATTGACAAAGGCTTAAACATTATCTAGGAGCATGGGTGCAACGAGAAGTGGCCACAATATATTTGTGTGAACCCAAGGGTTGATAAGTATGACCAGCCATGATGAAAAATAAGGCGCTTGTTGATAAGTATTTTTACTTTTGTATTATGTGACTTTATATATGTTTTGTGCAATAATTTACGAGGATAACTTAGCTGTAGTTTTAAAGTTTGTCTCCTACAGTATGTTGAATGATGTTTTATGTAGAATTTTTGTTGAGCAAACACTCAAATGTTTCTGGAAGAAAACACTTTTAGAGCGGCTGCTCTATCCCGTGAAGCCAAACTTTGGCAGCATTTTATTTGTTCCAATGTCTTTCCTACTTCCCATACTAGTGACATGTCCATTGAGCGGGCTACTTTGATTTACCACATTTTAGAAGGTCTTGATATTAACTTTGGTGCGTGGACACGTGCACATGCATTATGAGGAATCAGGAGATGCTGGCTAGGCATCTAAATTTGAACTATTATCGTGAGCGTATCATCATTTCACTAGAGTATTTGGGTGGTTGCACTTCTGAGGAGAAGCCATCTGACTCTGGAATGTTAGAGGAAGATGAGGACTCTAGCGGATAGTTTTGCATGCATGCCCTCCTCACTTTTAGGGATAGTGATGGTTCATACTTTCATTATTTCTGCTTTTATTATAGTTTGATTTTCTGTCCATATGTTTTATGCCAGGCTTTTGTCCACTTCTGCATGAGAATTGTGTAATTATGAAAGCTATCATGCTCTATGTAGTTAGTCTGAAATATAGCTTGATGCCTTTTGTTGATATACTTATTGTTTTTCTCATCATTATTGGATCACTAATTTCTTATTACCATTGTTGATAAAATCTCGTTAAGTTCTTGATGTTGTTCTTGTTCCTGAACACTTGATTAGCTACTTTAAAGAAAATGGTTTCTATGCATGTCTTATGGAAAGAGATAGTAAGAGGAGTATTTAGAGTAAAAAATCTGACAAGTGCCTACTCATGCATTGAGAGTTTCGTACAATTGTCGATAGTGTTCATTTTCTGAAACTAATATACATGCTACCTCCAACAATTCACATCCATTAGTCATCCTCCTGCTCATTAAATTTCAATATATAACCTAGTTATCACCTCAATAATTAAGATTTTTTGGGCATGTATAGTTTGTCTTTGCTTGTTATTGTGGTGGCATGTGGCCTTAACATGTTCATACATGTTTGGAATGATCCCTACTACAAAAATAAAAATAAATAAAAAAACAAGAGAAGAAAAAAAAGTCTAGCTATTACATATTGTGTACAAAGTTATATCTTTATGTTTGAAAAGAAGGAGTTAAGTTGACATCTAGTGTTAAATGTTGTTTTGAAAGAGCTAATTCCCAAGTACCATCTGTCATTCCTCATCCCAATTGCCTAATTGTTGAAGATTTTTTTGATGACTGTATGTAAGTATCATGCATAAATAGTGATCAATTATTAAATGATGTTATAGATTCTAGTTCCTTTATTCTCAGAATCTAGAATGTATAAGAATTGAATTGCTTAAAGTGCATAATCAAGTTATTTCATGGATATATAGTTCCATTTATGACTTTAACATTTATTTATCACATGCTACTAAGGATTTGTGATGTGATCATGATTGTGTTATGAAACATTGATGATCTATCTTTGTTATTATGTTATAAAGGCAGACAAGTAGATAACAACATGATTAATTTTCATTATTAATCTTGTTACCATGCATGTTATTTTATTGGCATCTTTGGATGGGTAATTCAAATTTATGTTATATATTCTAGCAGCAGGGGATCATGATCACTTGCTAGGGACTAGCAATTATTCAAGTGGGGGGGGGGTATTAACTCTAATTTTTATAGTATATTCCTATCATTTTCTAGGCTTTTTGTTAGCTTTATGCATGGTTTTGCCTCCCATTTTCCAAAAAAACTATAATCATTGAATATGTGATTTATAAGTGTGAATATGAGTATTTCTGCCTCTATACTGCATAAATAGTCAAATTGTATATGTTAATCAATGGTTGACCAGTCTTGTTAGTTGAGTCATGACCTGAAATTATATGGATAAACATGTCGTGACTTATTACTGTTCAATTTCCTGAACTATTATATTAAAGTGTTAGCACACTTGTGGATTGCATGTCACAACTTAGAGGATATTTGACAGGCTAATGATGGCTATGGGGGTGGAGGAGTTTTTTTATATAAAACTTTTATATTATTAGGCCTTTGTTGACTTTGCCTTCCCACTCCATTTAATTAAATTTTAAATACTCAATCTTTTGTGTGATTTTGACAGGTGATGGAGGAAGGGATGGGCAAGATGTGGCTCTACACACAAGGAGGCGCAGGAATTAAAGAGGACATATAATAAAAGAAACCTGGAAGAAAAAAAGCATCATCGGGGAGAGCTGGGCAGTGGAGTGAGAGGAAGAGAAAAAAAAGCTTCATCGGGGGAGAGCTGGGCAATGGAGTGAGAGGAAGAAAAAAAAGCTTCATCGGGGAGAGTTGGGTGGTGGAGTAAGGTGAACTGGACTTGAAGCAGAAGTGTGTCAAGGACGGTGGAGCTCGAGAGAGAAAACCGGCTAGAACATTTTAGAAGGGGGTTTCCTTTCTCTTTTCATTTCGGTTCTTAAAAGTTTATTTTGTGTTTGTGCCATGGGAGTATTATGGCCATGTTTGTGTTAAACTTTATTGTTATGAGCTAATTAACTTAGGCTGTAGATTGTGCTTGATATCTAGTTTATGATGTGTTAGTTGTGATTTTATAGGTCCATCTTATTTTGTGTTCTTTAATGTGATTTGTGCTTATCATATGTGTTGCTTGGCCAGCTTTTTATATAAATTTGTAATTCCTAATCTTGCTCGAGAGAGATAGATTCGGATTAGGTCATGATCACATTAGGGAGTGTTGTGTGTAGGTTTAGAGATAAGTTATACCCACTCATACCCCCATTTAAATTGATGTCTAATGCTTTACTTTGAGTATGTTAGTCATAGAGATATACCGAGGACTCTTAGTGATAGGGTTTATTTTTGCTCGAGAGAGAATAATAACGAATTTTGTATTTCAAGCAACAATCCATCCTAAAAAACTTATACAGAGCACTTAGACATCTATAATTAAATAGTATAGTCAATCCAAGACCTCACTTTAATCTTGATTTAATCAGCCCTCTAGCTAAGTTTGTGCTTAATTTTTTTCAAGTGCTTGCTTTATTTTATCTACTGTTTTCTCTCTTTAGTTTTTAATCTAGTGTAATCACCCTTTAATTTTTGATTCTCTTGGATTAAACAAATATAAAAATCTAGTACTCGATGTGCTTAGCCTAATCCTCATGGGAACAATCTTACTCACTCTTTTATTACTTATGCGACACGTGCGCTTGCGTGCTATAAAAAATAACTCAACAATTGTTTCTAGGTTAAGTGATGAAGCTGAGTACAAAAGCATGTCTTCAACAACTTACGATTTGAAGTGGTTACAAGCACTTATGTTTGACTTGGGGAAAGTTTATGATCATTCTCTTCTAATATTCTGTGACAACAAAGCCGTTATCTACATATCCAAGAATCTTGTTTTGCATGAAAGGACGAAACATATTGGAGTAGACTGCCAATTTATTGGAGAAGAAATATTGAAGAATCATATCTACAATCCGTTTGTCACTTCTGACAAAAAAACTAGCAGATATCTTTACAAAACCCGTGTCCACTTATCTTTCAGACATCTGTGACAAGCTAGGCATGATTGACATATATGCTCCAACTTGAGGGAGAGTGTTAGAACTCTTTTAAGTTTTGGCGTCTTGCCGCTTGCGGATTGGCGGTTAGAAGCGGTGGTCTGTTTGTAGTGGTTTGGCGGACAGTCTTAGCGGACAGGCATGGTGGACAGGCATAGCAAACAAACTGTTGTAACGGTCAGCCCTTGGTGACCTGTCGATTAGCTTTAGCACCCTTGCAATATTTTTGTCCGAGTCCAGGCAGTCTGGTCTTGGATTGTCTTGGCGGACATGCAGTTTGCTGCCATAATATGAGCATCCTTAAACAACATAGGCCAGTAAAAATCAGCATCTAATACCTTTATAGCGGTTCTTTCTCCCATAAATGCCCTCCGTAAGGAGATGCATGACATTTCTCTAAGATACTGTGAACCTCTACTCTGGTAAGCATCTACGGATCACTTGATCATCACAAATCCTAAACAAATACGGTGCATCCGAAAGGTAAAATCTCACCAGGTGGAGAAATCTTTTCCTTTCCTGATAGTCCATATATGGGGGAAATACATTACTTACAATTTTGTTCATAAAATCTGCATACCAAGGAATGCTACCCTCAGTGATAGCTAATATCTGTTCATCAGGAAAATTTTCACTGATCTCTATTTGTCTGTACTTTTTGCACTCTTGCTCTAAGCATGATAAGTGATCCGCGATTGGGTTTTCAGCTATCTTATGGTCTTTAATATTAAGATCAAATTCATGTAGGAGGAGAACCCACCTAATAAGTCTAGGCTTCGCGTCCTTTTTGCCAACTAAGTACTGAATTGCTGCATGATCAGTGTAAACTAGAACTTTGGAATTTATCAAATAAGCACAAAACTTGTCAAATGCAAAGACTGCCGCTAGCAGTTCTTTTTCTGCGGTTGTATAGTTTACTTGAGCATTCATAAGCATTTTACTTGCATAGTATATAGTGTAAAAGACCTTATGGTGCATTTCCCTAGCACGGCTCCCACTGCATAATTACTAGCGTCACACATTAGAACAAACGTTTGTGACCCTTTAATAATAGGTGAAGATACTAAATTCTTCTTTAACATTTGAAATGCCTCAAAACACTTATCGTCAAAAATATAGGGGATGTCCTTTTTGAGTATATTACATAACGATTTAGATATTTTTGAAAAATCCCTTATGAATCGTCTATAAAGTCCTGCATAGCCCAAGAAAATACGAATACCCTTGACATTCGTTGGTGGAGAGAGTTTCTCAATAACTTCAATCTTTGTTCGGTCGACTTCTAAACCCTTGTAAGATACCTTATGGCCTAAGACAATTCCTTCTCGTACCATGAAATGGCATTTCTCCCAATTTAAAACCAAGTTAGTCGGGACACACCTATCTAAAACCTTCTTCAATACCTTCAAACAGTCATTAAATGATTGGCCAAACACAGAAAAATCATCCATAAATATTTCAATTCCTTCATCCATTAAATCATTGAAAATAGAAATCATACAACGTCGAAAAATAGTAGAGGTTACATAATCCAAAGGGCATTTTTCGGAATGTAAAAGTTCCATATGGGGATGTAAAAGTAGTCTTTTCTTGATCCTCTAGTGTAACCATAATCTGATTGTAACCTGAATATCCATCTAAGAAATAGAAATATTCGATCCATGCTAATCTATCTAGCACTTAGTTAAGGAATGGTAATGGAAAGTGATCTTTTCTAGTTGATTTATTCAATTTTCTATAGTCCATACAGATCCTCCGATCCACTCCATTACCATCCTAATGGGTATTAATTCATTATTGTCATTTTTCATGATTGTTATGCCTCCTTTCTTTGATACACATTGAACCGGACTTACCCACTTACTATCCGAGATAGGATAGATAATACACGTGTCTAGCCATTTAATTATTTCCTTCATTACTACTTCTTTCTTAGTGCAATTAAGCCTACGTTGATGCTCAATGGATCCATTTGCTTCATCTTCAAGTAATATCTTATGCATACAAATGGTTGGGCTAATACCACTAATATCGGCAAGTGTCCATCCCATCGCCCCTTAAATTCTCATAAGACTTCAAGTAATTTTTGTTCATTTTCATAATCTAATGAAGCGTCAATGATGATCGTTAAAGTGTTGCATGTACAACCTCGTATTCGTTGAGTGGACCCCCTCTGGCAGGTTCAGGGTATTGTAGGACATTCAGACCCAAGAATACCAGATTGACGAGTGAGGTAGGCTGGCCTGCACTCGACTAGTGCCCAAAGGGGCATTTGCAAGAGTCAGGGGGAATCAGTCCCTTAGGCAAATGTGATCTTCATCACGCACTCGCCCCATACTAGGGCCTCAGCGCATGCAGGAGGACATCTCGCTAGGCCGGGCGAACAGTCGCCCAAGAGGGCACTCGCCCTTCAGAGAGAGCCTAGGAGGTGAATGCACGGCTCTCCCAGCATTCGCTCTATTAGGCAAGTGGTGCCTTCATGGATCAGTCGCCCAGTGGTACCCAGAGGTAGAATTACCTGGATGCCCTCAGAGGTATGCATTTAGCTTCTCAGAACAGTAGAGTTACGTTGTTGGCAAACCCAGTTGGGCTGCATATAACCATTTAAAACGGCGGAGTTGCGTTGTTAGCGGACCTGGTTCAAAAATCTATAAACAAACACAAGGGGAATATCTTAGAAGGCAAGTTTTCTCATTCTCTGGCCTTCTAGCTCTTTCTGAGGTGCCCTTAGCTTTAAGATCTTTCGGGTGTGAGGTGGGACCTCCATGTTGGAGCCTTTGGTCAGTTTAGAGTTCTAAGTTTTTAATCAGTCAAGCTCGCCAGTAAAAGTAAGTGTGCGATCACGCCTTCTCTAAGGGTCCGAACTCCACAGAAGCCGGTTCTCAGTTTCAACATTTTGGTGCAGTGCGCGTGGATCATGATTAGCACAAAAAATCCAAGTGAGTTCAATGATTGGAGGCGAAGGACAAGGATTTGACCAGGCCGACTCACCACCTCCCCCTCCACTCGCTACCCTCAGAATGTTCAAGGACTTCGAGTAGGAAATGCATAATCTCATAATGTTCGTACTTGGAGCTTACGACGAGTACTCAACACCCGTCGTCCTAGTGGTCGCCTCCCAGCTCTGGGCGAGAACGCCCCCGTCAGGCGACCTAGGAAGGAAGTACTGGAGGAGGGCAGCGAGCGACATTTACTGGGGAGAGCCTTGTTCCCCAGCTTGGCAAGTGAGCGAAGGACCGACAAGGTGGATGCGCGAGATCGCTTGGCTTGCCTGGCATGGGAGGGGAATCCCTTCAGCAAGCTGGTCTCATCCGACCCAGTTCCAGAGGGATTCCGCGATCCAGAGATATCCTATTACACCGAAAGGGATGATCCAGTCTATTACATTTAGTGGTTCGAGAATGTGGTTTCGATCTAACAAATGTCGGATGCCTTTAAGTGCTGACTCTTCACCATAACTCTCAAGGAGAAGGAGAAGGATTCATACCATCAGCTTCCTACCAGCTCCATCTACTATTTTGAAGACCTATGCCAGGGTTTTCTGCTGAGGTTTACAATTTCGAAGCAGAGGAAGAAGGAGTCAGAGACCTTATTTCTCATCAAGCAGGGAGTGAATGAGACACTGAGAAGCTATGTGAATAGGTTCCAGGAGGAGGTCCTCAAGGTTTTGGAGTTGTCAGGGCACACCCTCATGGTGGCCTTCACCCTAGGGCTGCAGCAGGGGTTCTTAAAAATGGAGTTGAAGAGGGCGCCTCCGCTATCTTTTGAGGAGCTGATGGTGAGGTCAGTCAGGGAAGTCAAAGGGAGAAGCATCAAACCCAGCATTTAATAGGAAGCTAGCCAAGTGGGTTGCGAAGGAGGACAAAGAGCCATGGGGTGGCAAGAATCAGGAGGTGCGGAGGGCAGAGCCCAGGTAGTGGGAGTAGTAGAAGCAACAGTCGAGGTGGGGCCGCCAAAAGCCAAACAATTGGTTGGGCTGGAGGCAGCAAGAGTGGCATGATTAGGGCCAGAGTAGAGGTTTCCATAGAGGGGACAACCGCCAAGGGGGGCAAGGCCAGTTCAACCTTCCGGGATGGAGGCAAGGCCAGAGACCCCTTATACCTGATCAACACTAGGAAATGGAGATTTCTTTGGGGAGGAGGAGAGGAGTCAAGAGGAGGAGGCCGGGAGGCCGGGCGGAGCTGCCCTACTATGACTTCCACTAGGAGGAAGGGCATGCGACGGCTACCTGCCTGGAGTTCTTGGAACTAAGGGGAGCCAGGGAGCAGACCCAGCAATAGTAGCATCACCACCAGAAGGTGCGGATAAAGGAAGTCCTGCCCGGAGTGGAGGAGGATAGGTGCAAAGGTCGGGCCGATATAGGAGGTTGAGGAGGGATCAGGGTGATCCATGGGGGATAGGAGTCGAGGCTGCCCGCAAGGCGAGTATCCACACCATGTATCGTCAGGGCATCACCTCCATATACCTAACTCCATCCCCAGATGAAAAGATTACCTTCTTTCTGAAAGATATGTCAGATCATGAGGACCCGTTCTATAATGAGCTGGTAGTTCAAGCCGCCATCGAAACTTTTACCCTCACCCGGATCCACATTGATAATGGGAGCTCTATCAACGTCATTTTCAAGAAGGCATTTGACGTAATGAAGGTGGATGCTAGGAGGGTGTTGGCCTCAGATGGGCCTTTGTTTGGATTCTCCGGAGAAAGGAAGGAGGTGGAAGGAGGAGTAGGGCTCCATGTTATCTTAGGAGGGCAGTACAGGAACTGCAGGTTCGTCATGGTGGATTCTCCTAGCAGCTATAATGCAATATTCGGATGGCCCCTCATCAGGTCCTTCCGATGTGTGCCCTCCTCTTTCCACCAGTGTCTCAAGTTCAATGTCGAGGGCATCCAGGTCTGGGTCCGGGGAGACCCCAACGTAGCAAGGGAGTGTTATGTGACTGCGGTCAACACCATCTCTTGGCGGGGAGGAGCCGAGGAGATGGAGAGAAGGGTGGAGAGTTGTCTGGGCAGGAGGCCACTAGAGAAGCTGAGGAGATGGAGGTAGAGGAAGAGGTTCACGCCCGTATGGAGGCGGCAAAGGAAGTTCAGGAGGAGCAGGCCGAGGTGATGGCCATAGAGTAAGATGCGGAGGAAGTTCATGTGTCAGGTGAGGGGGCCGCTGGAAAGTGGGAAGAGCAGTCCCGACTGGAGGCAGCGGAGGAGGTGGTGGAGATGGAGGTTCTCACTCGTAGAGGAAGGGTGGAGAAAGTACGGATCAGTGGGGGGTTGAGCCCGGAAGACCAGGGGAGGATGCTGGAGTGCATCCGGAATAATGTGGACATCTTCGTATGGAGCGCGAAGGACTTATCAAGGATCGATGTGGATGTGTTGCTTGCCACTGCCCCAACCTTGATCCTCAGCCCCCCCCCCCTCTGGTAGAAGACGAGATCCACTACTGAGATCCAGTATGCAGGCTGGGTCTCCAATGTGATGATGGTCAAAAAGTGGGATGGCTGTCGGATGATGTGTATTGATTTTTCTCTTTTGAATAAAGCATGTCCCAAGGATTGTTACCCCTTGCCTCAGATTGATGTGCTGGTTGACGTGGTTGTCAGTTTTTCTCTAATGAGCTTTCTAGATACATTTTTAGGTTATCACCAGATCAGGATACACCCGCCCGACATAAAAGATGTTTCCTTCATCACGGGAGATGGGTGCTACTACTACAAAATAATGCCCTTCGGGCTGAAAAATGCAGGGGCGATATATCAGAGTATGATGGATCGAGTCTTCCGAGAGCAGAATGGAAGGAACTTGGAGGTATACATAGATGCATGACCTTATGATCAAGAGTCAGGACGTGGACTCTCACCTCCGAGATCTGGAGGAGACCTTCAACACCCTGTGGAAGTACAAGATGAGGCTTAACACCCTGAAGTGTGTTTTAGGGGCAAGCATGGGGAAGTTCATGGGTCACCTCCTTAATCCTATAGGGGTGGAACCCAACCCTCACAAGGTGAAGGCAATCATGGAGCTGGGGCCACCACAGAATGCCAAGGAAATCCAGCGTCTGACAGGGAAGCTGATGGGGCTGAGCAGGTTACTCTCCCGGGCAGGCGAGTAGTGTTCGTCTTTCTTCAAAGCGCTGATAGGGGGGCGAAAGTTCAAATGGTCCGAGGAATGTGAGAAGGCCTTCCAAGCCTTGAAGAGACAACTGACTCAGGCTCCACTACTCCAGGGACCGAAGGAAATGGAAGATCTGTCCCCATACCTTGGGGCCGGGGCCAAGACCGTGAGCTCCGTCCTGGTCTGGGAGGAAGGCAAGAAGTAGCTGCCAATTTAAGGCAGAGCTTCGTTATCTGATTCTGGAGAAGTTGTCTTTCACCCTAGTCATCTCAGCTTGGAGGCTTCGGCCATACTTCCAGGTGCATTCTATCTGGGTAGTGACTGACCATTCCCTTCGCAACATCTTTGAGGGGATGGAGCACTCTGGAAGGCTTGCAAAGTGGTTAATAGATATGAGCGAGTTCGATATATCTTTTGTTCCTCGCCTTTCAATCAAGGCCCAGGAAATGACCGACTTCCTAGCCTATTATGTGGTCGAGGTTGCGGATACGGAGCTCACTCGCCCAGTTCCCTGGAGGGTAATGGTGGATGGCGCCTCGGGAAGACACTCCTTGGTAGTAGGAGTGATCCTGGAAAGTCCTCATGGTACGATGATAGAGTAGACGGTGGTAATCCATTTTCCCATTATCAATAACCAAGCAGAGTATGAGGTGGTGATAGTCGAGCTGCGTCTGGCAATGGATCTGGGGGTGCATGATGTGGAAGTGCTAACAGACTCCATTGTGTTATCATCTCAAATCAATGGCGAGTTCGAAGCAATGGAGACTACTCTCCAGTTGTACCCAGCAAAGGTGAAGGGGTTCATCGGCATGTTCCAAACATTTTCCATCCTACATGTGTTGTGGGAAGAAAATGTGCAAGTAGATCAGCTGGCCATGTTCGGACCCCGTGCGGGGGAACCCTCACCTACCTATTACGCTCGTCCATTAAAGAAGGGGAGCTGATGGTAGTGGATCAACGTCCCTCCTAGATGGATCCCTTCACAGCATTATTATCCATAGGGGAGTTCCCAAAAGGCCTGGACAAAAAGTGCTTCAAGTACCAGTCAGTGCACTAGCTGATGCGTAAAGGTAATTTGTATAGGAAGACCCTCTCGGGACTGTTAGCATATTGCGTGATCGAAGAGGAGGTCCCGAGGATCTTTTAGGAAGTTCATTTCGGGGAGTGCGGGAGCCACTCAGTGAGCAGGACTCTGGAGGGGAGGATAGTTAGACAAGGATATTTTTGGCCCACCCTGGGCCGGGATGCCACCGAGTTTGCAAAGAAGTATAAGAAGTGCTAGCTGTTCGCCCCTCTCAAGCTGCTACTGGCCCAGAGGCTCAGAAACATCATTGTGCCCCGTCCCTTCACCATTTGGGGAATGGATCTTGTGGGACCTTTCCCCCAAGCCAGCGGGCAGAGAAGGTTCTTGTTGGTGATGATCGACTACTTATCCAATTGGTTTGAAGTTAAGGTGTTGGCCAAGGTGACCTCCCAGGTGATTTGAAACTTTGTGTGGGGAAAATCATTTGTCGGCATGGGTTGCCTCAGGCCATTGTCACAGACAATGGGCCATAGTTTGCCAGCATGGAGTTCATTAGTTTTTGTGGTCAGCTCAGGATTGATCTTCGGTTCGCATCGGTCCACCACCCTAGGAGTAACGGGAAGGTGGAGGCAGCGAACAAGATAATTGTAAACTTATTGAAAAAGAAGGTAGAAAATCTGAAGGGGAGCTAGGTGGAGCAACTCCCTTCAGTCCTTTGGGTCCTGAGAACCATTCCCAATATGGCTACGGGGGAGACCCCCTTCAAGCTCTCCCATGGTTGCGAAGTTGTATTCCCGATAGAGTTCGAGGTCCAAACACCATGAATAGTGGAGACAGAGGAAGGCAGAGAAGAGTGGGGGGCTGAGAACGAAGACGAATTGGGGGTTCTCCCTAGATATGGTGGAGGAGTTACGCAACTTGTCAGCACGTTCGAATCAAGCAGTTTGCAAAGGGAGATTTTGTCTTGAAGATGGTCGATGCGGCCGGGAGGTCAGCAGCCATCGGCAAATTGAATCCTAACTTGGAGGTTCCTTATGTTATCAAAGAGACCTTGAAGTCGGGGGGATATCACCTCCAAGATGTGGAGGGGGAGCCCATCAGTCATGCCTGGAGCGGCGATGACTTGAAGCGCTTCTACCCATGAAAGTAATAAATCAATGCCTTTTCATATTCTTGGATGTTATTGGTGGTTCGTTTGCTCAACATTTGGAATATGGGATGTGGCTGGCCAAAGAGAAATGTTTGTTTGATGCTCAACGCCCATCGTCAAGCTCCCACTAGCTGATTAGGTCGGTGGTAGCGCTCATTGGCTGGCCAAAGAGATATGTCAGATTGATGCTCAACACCTACTGGCAGGCTCCCACTAGCTGATTGGGCCGGTGGTAGCGCCCGGTGGCTGGCCAAAGAGATATGTCCAGTTGATGCTCAACACTCACCGTCAGGCTCCCACTAGTTGATTGGGCCGGTGGTAGTGCCCGGCGGCTGGCTAAAGAGATATGTCTGGTTGATGCTCAACACCCATCGTTAGGCTCCCACTAGCAGATTGGGCCAGTGTTAGCGTTCGGTGGCAGGCCAAAGAGATATGTCTGGTTGATGCTCAACACACGCCGTCAGGCTCCCACTAGCTGATGGGGCCGGTGGTAACACCTGATCGCTGGCCAAAGAGATATGTCTGGTTGATGCTCAATACCTGTCATCAGGCTTCCACTAGCTGATTGGGCCAATGGTAGCGTCCGGTGGTTGGTCGAAAGAAAAAACTTGATTGATGTTCACCTTCCGCTGTCAGACTCTCACCTAGCTGACAGGGCTGTTAGGCCCTCGGTGGGCATTGTAAAAAGCTTTGAAGCTAGGCCCGGAGTTTCTCCCGCTGTCAGGCTCTCACCTAGTTGATAAGTTTGGAAGGCCCTCATTGGAATATTGGAATGACTAAAGAATCCTAAGGAGATCTCGCCATCGGGGATCTCGCCAATGAATAGGTGGCGTTCAGGTGTAAGCCTGGGGCAAAGTGCAGAGGGCATGACAAAGTCTATAAGAGAATGTGAATGATCGGAAGAATATCGCGCAAGTCGCGTGATATAGGAATGCGTGAGCCAATATGGTAAGAACGACACAAAGCCTTATTCTAAGCGGAGAGTTCGAGAAGTCAAACAGTCTAAGCACACATGAGCTAATGGGGCAAGAACGACGCGAGACCTAGTTCTATATATCAAGTTAGCGAAATCAATAGTCTACAGGTTGATGCTGCAAAAGGTGGATCTATGGTCTCGCGAGATGTCTCGACCATGGGCTACCTAAGTTGAAGCGCGAGTGGAGTGTGTTTTTGCATGACATCATTCAAAGTTAGAACAAAAAAAGAAAAGAAGATAGAAAAATTTCATAGCAAAATCTTATCTACTTCATTCATTAGTCGGTTATTAAATCCCGCAAAAGAAGGGCAAGGCCCAAAAAGAAAAATACAGGAGAATTAGAAGACAAGAACTTTAGGGCGATGATGTCGATTGCTCACTCTCGCCGGAGATGTCGTCCGTGTTGTCTTCAGGTTTAGGGATGGACAAGAAGAGTTTTGGAACCAAGGTCTCGGCAGTCACTTTCTCTCCCCCGACTTTCAGAAATCCAGCTCTCTACATTATTTGGAGCGCGTGTTTTGTTGTCGCGATGACATTCTCTTGCATCATCATCTCCAGCTCGTGTTGTGAGTACATCAGAGCCTTCTTCTTCTCACCGGTGGTGGGGGAATCAGCGAGCCGATCCATTGTTGGTTCTGGGCCTTTAACCTCTGGTTCTTCTCGAGATAGGCAATACGTGCATCTTGTCGGGCAGCAGTCGCGGCATCCTGCAAGACAATCAAACGTTAGAGCGAGAAAGGTGTTCAGCAAATAAACTAGATGGGAGAAAGCTTACCACTCCACCTACTCGCCCGACGAGATCGTTCTCGGCAGCGGCGAGCTTCTGTTTCAGGGTCCCCACTTCTTTGTAAATTGTTGACCGCATGTCACTGATGTCTGCCACCTGTCGTGATAGGCGGATACCACATCGAGCCATCATATGGGCAAGCTCGATGGCATGAAGTTGGGCTTGCAAGCTTTTGTAAACAAGCGACTGCATGTGTCACAACCCGCATTTTCTCCGTATTTAAATAATATGTCAGAGCAAGAGAAAATACGTGTCGTGATGCCATGTCGTGCAGTGGATAACTGTAGACGTTCAGGCAACCAAGTCCTCAAATTTACTTTATGTAAAATACTTATGAAGACTGCAGCTTAGTTGGTGATGAGGACTGTGGAAGGTGCCTTATCAAGACGGCGTGGGTTCGAATCCTCGCGTGCACAAAAACCTACCATGCTGAGAAACAGGCTGGAGATGGGTTTGGGTGGCACGGACTGCAGTCCTGTAGCGGGGCACTGGGGCGAGACAAGCTGCACGGTTACGACGTGGGCCTCTGAGCTCTAAACCAGGATGTTACATAAAAGTGTACTTTTTTGTAACGACCTGGCCCGCTAGGAGCACAGTGCCGCCAGCCCACCAGCAGCCCAAGGTTGAGGGTCAGATGCATAATAGTGCAGCATGCCCTCCCCAAGGTGCCACGGTGGTACAGCCGTAAACATCAAGGCCTGCAGGCCCAGTACACCCCAACACATCTCCGTGACTGTTTCTCACGATGGTAGGTTGTTGCTGGGGATCGAACCCACAACCTTGATATGAAGCCCCTGTAACTGGCTCTCATCACCAATTGAGTTGCAGCTCAGTTGGTGATGAGAGCCAGCTGCAGGGGCTTCTTATCAAGGTTGTGGGTTCGATCCACAACAACAATCTACCGTGGTGAGAAACAGTCACGGAGATGGGTTGGGGTGTACTGGGCCTGCAGGCCATGATGTTTACGGCTGTACCACCGTGGCGCCTTGGGGCGGGCATGTTTCACTGTTACATAGTGGGCCTCTGACCCTAAACCTTGGGCTGCTGGTGGGCCGGCGGCGTTGTGCTCCTAGCGGGCCAGGTCATTACAGCATGTGTGTATCGTCATAATAAGCAGCATTGTTCAGCCTATATAGTCCAAAGGCGAGTACGTAGGCTTGACTAGAGACAGTCTCGCCCTCCTGCCATAAGGGGAGGATAGTGTAGACAGAGGTCATGTTGACCTCTTAGTCCCAGACCAGCAGGGCTCGTCAGCATCGTCCAATAGCTTCTCGCCCAGGCTGAAGTTCCTTTGGCCATTAGGCATTACTGCCTCTAGCGCAGACGAGGTCCCACCAACCTCGCTAGTTTTCCTCCCCATGCTCTCGCCAGTGGCCGGAGCACTCGCGGGAGGATCCAAGATGATCTTCTTGCCTTTAGCGAGATCTGCGGTTTTTGGCTTCTTGGGAGGTGGCAGAGGAGGAAGTGTATCGGGTTTTCGCTTTCAGCTGCTGGATTTCGGCAGCGACTTCGGTTCGCTTCTGCATGCCGCGGCAGCGGGCTCCGCACGTGCCTTCTCAGAGGCAAGTGTTGTGCTGCTCGCGAAAAGCAAGTTGAGGGGAAGATATCACGCGCCTGCACATGTGTCATAGTTAGCAAAATACTGTAATCCTTAGGATAAGTGATTGCAAAAACTACCTTCTCCGACGAGTACAGATAAGAGCGAATTGACGTTCCTCCTCAGATAGGGAACATCAAAGTCCTTTCCAAAAAGGAATTGGTGGAGCTTGGATTCGTGACCACCGAGAGATGGAGGACGGTAAGTTGATTCCTCTTGTTGGGCTGGTGAGAGGGGGAGGTTGCTGAAATCCTTGGAGACTAAGATGAACTTCTAAAACTCAATCGCTCCTCCTGCATGTAGCAGACGAATGCTACTAGCAAGGCGATGGAGTTGGGGTTGAGCTGTGCGAGAACAATGCCAAAGTAGCGCAAGGCCTGACAAATCACCGACCAGATGGGGAGGCGAAATCCCACATCAAAATGTTCGGCAGGAATGGCGAGGTCGTATGGTGAGAAGTGGTTGATCGACTCGTCCTACCCCGGGTGTCACACGGTGAAGCCCAACGAGACATAAAGACTAACAAATAAGTGGTACTCCTCTCCAGTTAGGTTGCAGTTCATGAAAGGGTAGTCGGCGAATGCGGCTGCACATTTGGTTCGGCCATCGGCATCTCCTGTCATCTCGCGAGAAGTGGGAAGAAAACGTAGAAGCGCGAGTGCAAGAGAAGGAAAAGTAGAAAGAAGGGTTGGAATCTATTTAAAACAGTGGTTAATGCGGTAGGTGAGGGGTTTATTTATAAGAAATTATGGGCAGGAAAGGATCCGGGATGGGAAAAGTTCGGATAGCCAATTCCCCAGATCTCGCCCAAAACCCTATCAAGATCTCACACTCCCTCACTCGCTACCGAGATAAAGCTAAGTACTATAGAGCTTTGAAATAAGGTCAACAGTAAAAATAAAACATGCGTGAAAATAGAAAGAACAGACAACAAGAACTTTTAAGCGAGAAAGGAAAAGAAAAGCACGGTTTCATTATCCATTCACATTCGACACCAGTAAACCGACAGTTTATTAGTACAAGCAGATAAGAAGAGAGCAGGAAGGCGAGTGCCAATAGGCCCACCTAAGGCCATCACCACCATCCCCGACCTCCCCTTCCCTCCCTAGGCATCGCGTGAGAATATTGCAGTGAGCGAATGATCTGCAGCTCCTATTGGGCGAGGCACAATTGATCTTCAGCTCGCGCAACGTGGATCCCGGGAAAGTCCCTCTTGCCGCCGGCTTCTCCCCCCAGCTCAGCAATCAGCTATGTATAGTTGTTCTCTAGACAGAGTATCCACTCCTCGGTAGAGTTGTGGTTCTCTTGAACCCGGTTGTAGAGCTTGCGCAGCATCAGGGCGTGCTTCCATAAAACATCCTCCGTCTGCCGCTTCAGTGCCTCAGCATCCTTTGGATCACCCAGAAAGGCCAAGATTGAGTTAGGCAAAGGGGGAGGCGAGAACTCCTCCTCATCGATGTTGACATCAGTCGATGATATCTCGTGATAACCTGCAATAGGAAATGTTAAGCCAGGCATAACCTTCCTTCTTTTAGAAGGCTAGTGTGAATGGCTACCTAGCCCGGTATCTGCATCCTTGCCCGAGTGCCCGCGGGAAGTGTTGGGCCACCCTCGAAGGTGGTGTTGAAGATGATGTTGGGTCCATTGATCCCAATATCCCAGACTTGTAAAAATTCAAACAAGTCAATGGTACACACCTAGTTGTATTTGATGTATGTTCAAGCTTATGCATGTAGGTGGTTCCTTGTCATATGGATTGGACAGGTGGAATCAAAAAAGGATACTGGAAAGATTGGAATCTGTCTAAGTCCACAAGCATCGAGCGAAGCAAGCTCACTCAATGTCAGATGTCTAAGGAATAAAGCTGGAAAGAGATATTCAACTAAGTCCACAGGTGTTGAGTGAGGTCAGTTCACTCAACACCAAATGTCAAGAAGAGATGTTGACAAAAGCAAAATTCTGGTTAAGTCGAAAGGCGTTGAGTGGGGATAACTCACTCAATGCCAGATGAGCAGAAGGTCGAGTAAAGACCAGTCAGTCAAAACCTTTTCTTTGATAGTGAAGAAAAGTGGCTAAGTCCATAGGCGTTGAGTGAAGCCAGTTCACTCAACACCATACAAAAAAATGCGCTGAGGAAATACTGTGCAGTCAAAGCTTAAGAAGAAGGAAGACAGAAAAGTGGTCAAGTCCACAGGCATTGAGTGATGTCAACTCACTCAACGCCATATAGCTAGAATCATTAAATCAAGTTACTTCAGTCAAAGCCACATAGAATCTGTCAAAGAAATATGGATAAGTCCAGAAGCGTTGAGTGAAGCCAGTTCACTCAATGCCATACCAATTCTGTCAAAGCCAAAGAAGAAGGAGACAGAAAAATTAACTAAGTCCAAAAGCGTTGAGTGAGGTCAGCTCACTCAATGCCCAAAGAGGAAAGCGTCGACAGAGTTATGGTCAGTCAAAGCTTAGTGAATATAGACAGAAACATTTGTCTAAGTCCAGATGCATTGATTGAGGACAGCTCACTCAACGCACTCAACGCATCAGCAAGATGGCAGAGCTTAGAGAAGTGGATAAGTACAAAAGCATTGAGTGATGAAGCTTCACTCAACTCTCTCAAAGCGTAAGATGTAGAAATGTTCAAATTGTTGACTAAGTGTTTTGGCGTTGAGTGAAGCTTGTTCACTTAATGCACACAATGCCTAGCAAATAAAGAAAGTTGCAGCTAAGTTCAGGGGCATTGAATGATGAAGATTCACTCAACGCACTCAACGCCTAAGCGGTGTAGAAGATTAGCTAAGTCTAGAGGCATTGAGTGAAGCCAGTTCACTCAACGAACTCAACACCTAAACAAGGCAGAAAAATCGGCTAAGCCCAGAGTCATTGAGTGAAGCAAGTTCACTCAATGCACTCAACGCCTAAGCAAGGCAGAAGAATTGGCTAAGTCTAGAGGCGTTGAGTGAAGCCAGATCACTCAACCCCTAAGCAAGGCAGAAGAATTGGCTAAGTCCAGAGGCATTGAGTGAAGGTCATTCACTTAACGCCTGAGTTGGAACTGAGAATTTGGCTAAGTCTACAGATGCTGACGTCAGCAAAAGTCAACAATAGTAAGTGGAATTCAAATTCATTGCGGGAAAGCTGCAGTCCACCACTAATGGCGTCGGTGGTCTACTGTAAGATTTATTCTGTAAAAGGAATGTTGTAAATCAGCAATTAAAGCTGGGCCCACGGGTCAAAAGAGTCATTGGACGGCAAATAATAAAAGGAATGAGATCGGCAGAGAAAAGAATAATTTTTAGGGTTTGTCTTTTCGCAAAGCGGCGCAACTTCTTCTTCTTCCTCACCATTGTTGTAGAGCTCGAAGCAGAAGTTAAAAATCGACTAAACCCAAAAGGTCATCAAGTTAGCTGCTGCGATCAACCCCGACAACAGCAAGATCAGAGACATTTCTCTGAGAGAAAAGCAGCCAAGGCCTACCCTTGCTGCAGTCACTTCATAGCCCAAGCAGAGCTTTTCTTGAAGACTATTTTCTAGTGTTGTGAAGAAGAAATTTGGTCTGATCTTTCTAAGAATAGAAGGAGGGAGACACAAAGATGATCTCTCTATTGTCTAAATCAACATCAATGAACTTATCTCTATTTGTAGGACCTTTCTAGATCTGAGTTATAAGCCTATTTATAAAGGCCGAGTGTAGGATCTTGTTTAGATCTAAGTTGTAGGATTCTGTTAAGAATCTGAGTGTAGGGCTTTGGCCTGAGTGGTAGGATTCAAGTGTGAATCTGAGTTGTAAGATCCAGGTTGGAACTGAGTGTAGGGCCTTGACTTGATTTGTAGGGCACTTATGCCTGAGTTGTAGGATCCTTTGTGTCTAAGATAGGGTTATCCTCCTAGCCTGAGTCATAGGGCCTTTTGGCCTGTGGTAGGTGATCTTTTGATCACTTAGTTGTAGGGCTTTGTGCCTGAGTTATAGGTCTTGAAGGACACTGAGTGGTCCTGTAGGGTCGTGTTGTAAGCTTATAGGAGCCGAGTTTTTGGTGAAGTGTCTTATCTAACATACTGTTAAAAAGGAGGGAGGGATAGTGGACGTACCTATACTCTAGGGAACCACTATAAACCATCTGTGTGTTGTGTGTGATCTTCTTGAAAGCAATACTAACTAATCACAACAGACATCAACTCAGATAAAGTCTAAAAGAAAGTAAAAAGAGCTAAAAACCTATTCACCCCCCATGTGTTTAGCTACCCTTGAAATCAAATACTTTCAGATGACATGCGGTTCCTGAGCCTTGGGCGATGAGTCGCCTATTCGGCAGCAGGGTTGTCACAAGGTGAAAGGTTGGGTATGTCATTCGCTGGAGGTAGCAGGCCCAAGGTGGGATCCAGGGGCGTTAGGCAAGCAGGGGATTTGGGTGTTGTAGCACCCAGTCCCGTGGTCCCAAAGACAGGAGCTGTAAAGTACAAGGGTAAGCAAACTGATAAGAGGCGAATGGATAAAAGGGGACTTACCATTGTCTTGTGAGAGATCATCCGATTTATGCGGGGAGTTGATCTTGGTGGCTGTCTTGTCATCGCCAGCCTCAAGCGAGTGCAGTTCAGCACTCGCCTCCCCAACTCCCTTCTCCTTTAACGAGATCTGCAAGTGAACACGTCGATATCTATTTTTATGCTGGTAAGGAATATAAAGCGACTGAGGATACCTGAGGGATCCCGGGTTGGGAAGGAGTCCGCGAGATGGACTCGTCCCTGGTCAGGTCGCGCCTGACCATCTTGGCCTTCTTCATTTTTGGGGACGAGGTCGGGGCCTTTCGGGCAAGCCAAGGGACGAATAATCCCATCAAAGTTCTGGTCTCAGCTCGGGTAACATTGAGGCAATCTTGGGCTTCCTTCTAGAGCAACATCGAATTGGAGGCGAGAAAACTAGGAAAAATGGATAGGGCAAAATTCATTTGTCTGTGATTGGATATTTATGGAGCCATGGAGGAGCCAACAAAAGATTCTCTTCCAGGTCAGCAAGCACTCATTAAATACTTGGGTTTGGATGATTCTTTCCGAGCTTTACGAAAGATCGCAAAGAACAGGGATTGTGTGCAACCCCTGTTGGGAATATTGCCCTCAATGTTCCCTAGATTTGAAGAGGAGTCACCATCAACACTAAGATCATAGTTTTATTACCAATCTCATTTTTTCACCTATCCAATCATTGACTACCTGCATTAATGAACTAAAACACACATCAAATACATTATGTGCATATGTCATTGACCCGTTTGACTTCTTACAAATCTGGGATATTGGGATCAATAGACCCAACAATCTTCCATTATTTGAAGAAGTCAAAACAATACAGGTCATTGACAACACACCATATTCATCATAGAAAAAATTTAACATTAGCAGAGTGTAGAAATGTACCATATTTCTCCAGCCTGTGGAGAATTACTTACTCCCCCTGGCATGCTGTCATCCATACTATTTTACATGTCTATTCTTCTAACCCCTTTGACTTTTATCCTCCCCATTTTTTTACTTTTGCAATAGGGAGCATTCTGAGGGGGTTTTCTCCACCTATCTGTCTGGAGTGGATTTTCCCATTGTGACTGAATCCAGTTCAGCTGTTGGGCTACCTCCCCCTCAACAATTGCACACCATCTTCATTATTTGGAGGAAGAACTTGTACTACCTGCAAAATGGATAGTGCAGCATATGGTAAAAGAAAGACTTGAAGCTACACAAGATTCAACATACCCAATTCAAATTTGAAAGTGTTGAACTTGGCTTCATCTAGTGGCTTAGTGAAGATATCAGTTACTTGCTTGTCTATGGAGACAAACTCAAGGGAGATGTCTTCCCTTTCTACATGTTCTCTAATGAAATGATACCTAATTTCTATATGCTTAGTCCTACTATGGGAGACAGGATTCCTAGTTATAGAAATTGCGCTAGTAGAATCACAAAAAAGTGCAGTTCTACTTATTTGAATATTGTAGTCCTGAAGTTGATGTTGGATCCACAGCAACTAAGCACAGCAACTTCCAGCTGAAATATACTCTAACTCTGTTATTAATATTACAACACTCGTTTGTTTCTTGCTGCTCCAAGAGACAAACCTTCCACCTAGAAATTGACAGGTGCCTGAAGTGATCTTCTTGTCCTCCTTGCAGTCTGCAAAATCTGCATCTGAATAGCCTGTTAGTGCAAATTCCCCATTCTCGGGGTACCATAGGCCAAGATCTGGGGTTCTCTTAAGATATCTCAGGATTCTTTTCACAACAGTGTAGTGAGACTCTTTAGGGCAGGCCCGATACCTAGCACAGACACATGTTGCATACATGATGTCAGGCCTACTTGTAGTGAGGTAGAGAAGGGAGCCAACTATACCTCTATACAGATTTTGATCAACAGGCTTCCCTGAATCCTCTTTGCCTAAAGGCATACTTGAGCTCATGAGAGTTCTTATGGTGGAAGCATTCTTCATGCCATATTTCTTGATTATCTCCCTGGTGAACTTTGACTCGGATATGGATAGACCATCATCAGTCTGTTTTACTTGGAGTCCCAAGAAAAATTTCAGTTCACCCATACTATTCATCTCAAACTTCCCCTACATAAGTTTTGCAAACTTCCTGCAGAGGTTGTCATCAGTAGAGCCAAATATTATGACATCAACATAAATCTGGACTAGGATGATCTTGCCCTTAGATTCTCTTAGGAATAGGGTCTTGTCTATCTTCCCCCTTGAGAATTTGTTCTCAATGAGGAAGGTAGACAATATCTCATACTATGCTCTTGGGGCTAGTTTGAGCCCATAAAGAGCTTTCCTAAGTCTATATACAGCAGTAGGAGAGTTAGAATCTACAAAACCTGGAGGCTACTCTACATAAATCTCTTCCTTCAAGTCTTCATTCAGGAAGGCAGACTTGACATCCATCTGGAATACCTTGAATCCCCGGAAGGCTGCAAATGCAAGGAACTGTCTGATTGCTTCCAACCTTGCAACTGGGGCAAAAGTTTGATCATAGTCAATCCCCTCTTCCTGTCTATAACCTTTGGCCACCAGTCTAGCTTTATTCTTTATTACAATATCATTTTCATCAAGTTTATTTTTGAAAATCCACTTAACTCCAATGTCATTATGTCCATCTGGTCTGGGAACCAGCTTTCAGACCTTTCATCTTTTAAACTGGTTCAGTTCTTCTTGCATTGCACCAATATAATACAGAATTGGTCGTGATTTGATCCTTCAAATTTCTTGGGCTCTTCTTGTGACAGGAAGCTGGAATAGAGAGCCGTATTGAGACTCCTACTTCTGGTCTGTACACCTTGGCTAGCCTTACCTATTATTTGATCTGGAGGATGATCTCTCAGATATCTGACTGCTGAGGGTAGCTTGACTGCTTCCTGGTGACTATCATTTTCTTCAGCAGGTTGGTCTTCATTTCCAGCTTGACTGTCCTGTGCTTCCTCTAGACAGCATCCCTCTTCACATTCTTCTTACATATCTGAGTCTTTATCTTTGATGAAGAGCTTTTCCATCATGACTTCTATACCTGCAGAGTTAGGTAAAGAGCTCAATAGCTCACTGTCAATCATGCATGACTCATCAAACACTACATGGACAGATTCTTCTACAACTTGATTTGTCAAGTTATAGACTCTATATGCCCTACTATTATTGTTGTACCCAACAAAGATCGCCTCATGGGATTTGGTAACAAACTAAGTCACTTTTGACTTACCATTGTTCAGGATGAAACACTTGCAACCAAAGATCCTGAAATAAGATATGTTTGATTTTTTGCCCTTCGAGATCTCATAAGGAGTCTTCTTATGGCCTTTGGTGATAGAAGCCCTATTGAGCACATGTCATGCAGCATTAACTGCCTCAGCCTAGAAATATTCAGAGATAGAAGTGTCACTCAATAATGTTCTCTCAGCTTCTATGAGAGTCTTGTTTTTTTCTCTCAGCTAACTCATTTTGCTGGGGTGTTCTTGGAGAGGAGAATTCTTGATGAATCTCTTGCTCTTCACAGAATGTAGTCATAGTAGCAGACTGAAACTCAGTTTCATGGTCACTTCTCATTTTGACCACAGAGCATGCAAGCTCATTCTGAATTTACCTGACAAAATTCATGAAGATTTCAAGGGTTTCATCCTTTCTTCTGAGGAAGAACACCCAAGTAAACCTGAAATAGTCATCAACCACCACAAGGGTGTAGACCTTCCTACCTAGACTATGAACAGGCATAGGACCAAACAAGTCCATATGCAGGAGATACAAGCATCTCACTGAGTCCTTGGCCCCAATGCTCTTGAAAGAGGTCTTAGTCTACTTACCCTTTTGGCAAGCAGCACAGATACACTCCTTGGAGCATTTATTTTGGGACCATTCCTAACAAGCTCATCACTGAAGAGCTGACCAATGGTCTTATAATTCAAATGAGCCAGTCTCTTGTGTCATTGGACACAATATGAGACTTTGGCATTTGCAACTAGGTATATAGGGGAACTATTATCTAAGCAAGAAAGTTTAAGCAATAGACATTCCCACTCCTAGTGCATGTTAATATGACACTTTGGTCACTTAACCTCTTGATTTGGCACTTATTCTTGTGGAAGGAAATGTCATAACCAAGATCACATAGTTGTCATATGCTTATGAGGTTGTGTTGCAACCCCTCCATATAAGCCACCTTTGTGATGATGCTTATGTCATTTGAAATATTACAATAGCCTCTGGTTATCCCCTTGTCAGAGCCTCCAAAGATGACCTTGGGTCCATTCTTTACTGGAGTGAACTCCTTCAATAGCTCCTTTGTTCCAGTCATATGCCTGGAACATCCACTGTCCAAGTACCGTTTAGGGGAATTGGTACTTGAACTAACCTGAAAAGAACACAAATCACCTTACCTTAGGACCCCAGTTTCTGTTGGGTACTAGGTTCACATTAGTCTGAAAATAACCATGCCTTCCTGCAGAATTTTTGACAGGTTGGCAACCTCTGGACACTGAAGGATTGTGCCACCAATCTACAGCATAGTGGCTCACTTTAGCACAACACCAACACTCATAGATATTGTATCTCCTTTTCTATTTAGGACCAGCATTAGACTGTACTACTCTCTGAACAGTGGGGAGATGTGATGCTCTATACTTCTGTCTTCTTTCAACAGTTGTTTGACTGAAGGACAGTCTTTCAGCTGGCTATTTTGGTGTTTTCTGAGAACCACCAGCTTCCTGTCTCTTTTCAGCTAGCGTGCATCTGATAGCATCTGAGATTGTCATTCCAGCCATGCCAGAAGACTCACCTTGAGTCACTACTTTTGTTGGATGATTTAGATTCACTACAACAACATTATCTTTGAGTTTTGGGGCTGGGGCACCAAAAATAAATGGTCTAGGATGGGCCATTTGAATTTCCTCATAGGCAGCCTTAAAGGCTCTCACATGGCTGTATCTTCCACCTTGGCTAGGGCCATATTAGTCCATACCAGTGGATTTTCCATTCTCCCACTGACCAAAACAGCTTTCATGGTCATACCTGTTAGAAGGCAACAATACTCTCTGAAAAGGAATTTGAGGCAATGAGGCTAGAGGCACAACTGGTGCCTTCCCTTTTCCCTTTCATTTTGGATTGGAAGGTCTAGCAGGTCCCTTAAATCTCAACCCTTTCTTACCAGCTTTGGTAAGGTGGGTGTTAATTAAGGGCAGCATAGTGTTTGGCTTAGAAAATTTGGTCACTAGCAATTTCTTATTTAAGAGATCATTTTCAAGTTTCTGGATAAGTTTCTCATTTGAGACTCTTACCACAGACTCACTGTCAATGATCTCCTTGAACTGGGCTGCTTGTACAGCCATGTCAGTGAGGGCTTTTTCTTGGTCTTCACACTTGCTTTTAAGACTAAAAAGCTCTTTTGTCTGTCTCTTGGCAAGTAGTTTGCACCTCTTGAATGCCTCAAGAAGTTCTCCATATTTGATAATTATGGAGTAGACATCATCCTCAGAGTCTGAATCCCCTTCATCTCTTGACGATTGAGCTTCAAAGTCCGAGTCAGCCTCATGAATTGAAATAAAATATTATGATTTAGCATTTACCTGAGTCTGACCATGCAGATCCTGGATGCTTTCTTCATCTGTCATTGTCATCAATCCATAGCATTGAACATCTTCTTCTTATTCTTCATCCACCTCTGAGTCACTATCTGAGTGAGACAGAGGGGCCCTGATCCCTATTCTAGCAGCAGGGTATTCTTCAGGTTCTTCTTCAGCAACAACTATTAGCCCAATGTTAGCTTCTTCTTCTTCACTGTCTGACCCGGAGGAGGTGTCAGTCCAGGTCTTTTCCTTCTTAGACACAAGGGACTTCTCTTTCTTATTTCACTTGTGGTGCTTCTTCACTCCTTCCTTCCTCTTCACTGGGCAGTCAGCAACTACATGCCCAGGTTTGCTACAACAGAAACAAATAATATTAGAGGAAGATTGTTTATTAGAATTTGGAGCATACTTGTCCTCCTTAGAGGATTTCCTTCTGTGCTGTGAGGAGGAGGATGCCTTCTGTTCTTCCAATGCCCCTTCTTCATAAGTTTCTGGAATTGTCTGGAGAAGGCAGTAAGGTCCTCATCAGATATATGACTGTTAGAGGAGCTGGACCTTGAGCTCTCAGATTCTGACTCAGCAGTTCTCCTAACTCTAGAGATCTTCCTTCTGCTCCTGGTTGAAGCATCAGCTCTAAAGGCCATAGATTTCTCCTTGCTCTGTGACTTACTGCTCTTCTCTTCTTCTTTCTTCCTTGTTGCAAGCTGCATCTCATAAGATAGTAGCTTTCCAAATAGGGTTGGAGGTGGAGTGTCAGCTAGCTTGCCCATCTCCCTAATGACACAAATCTTTGTCTCAATCCTTTGTAAGGGACCTGAGAAATTTGTCATTCATCTCATAGGTGCTGAAGACCCTTCCATATGTTCTCAGTTCATTAACAATTCTGAAAAATCTTTCAAAACTTTCAGCAATGACCTCAGACTTTCCTTGTTTGAAGGCCTCATACTCCTGGTTAAGCATGGATTTTTTATCATCCCTTACCTCTTCTGAACCCTCCATGAACACGACTAGGGTGTCCCACATCTCCTTGGAGGTCTTGCAGTGCACCATATTCTAGAATGTAGAATTATCTACTGCATTGGCAATTATATTTTGAGCTCTCTTGTCCATGGAGGCAAGAAGGAGCTCATCTCTGTTCATTTCTTCATAAGACTTAGGAGTTTGGATGTTGGCATCCAGAACTGAGATCTTCATAGGGATGAAAGGTCGCTCTTTAACTATGATGTAGATCCTAGGGACAGCAGCTTCCATGAATATCCTAACCCTTTCCTTCTAGAGGCCAAAGAGTTCATTTTTGTAGATTGGTAACTTCATGGCTCTCAATTCCTAATAGTTTACACTAAATCTCATTCTTTATCTTATAGCTAACCTTGGAGGTATATTCAGATTGTTAAATCCTTTTTTAGTAACCTCCCTCTGATACCACTTGAAAGTTACTAAACTGAAGGTTAGTTAATCACCTAGAGGGAGGGTGAATAGGTATTTGAAGTTTTATTAGTTCTTTTGCTGATTTCAAATTAATCTATCTAGAGCTTGTCCTTAGATCCTACAATAAGAAAGAAAAAAAGCAACACAACAAACACACAAGGATTTATAGTGGTTCCCCAATTGGGTACATCCACTTTTCCTCCAACATATCTAATTGATTTGTTGGACTAGGAACAAACTCCACCAATATGCTCCTCAGAGCTTACACCTCAGGCCCTCAGCCTTATACACAGATTCTTTACACAATCCAAACTCAGAACCACAAGGGTTCCTACCTCAGAGCCCTGCAGAGCTCCTATAGCTCAGTGATCCACTGATCACCTACCTCAGCCTTATTTTTAAGGCCTACAACTCAGGCTCTTCAGCCCTACAGCTTCAGGCACACGCCTTACTCTCAGAGTGCTATAGTACTCCTACAACTCAGTACCCTTCCAAGTACCTACAGCTCAGCCTCATCCAAGGCCTACAACTCAGTGACACACTTGTCACCTACAGCTCAGTGACTCTCTAGTCACCTACCTCAGGCACAAGGCCCTACACTCAGGCTGGGAGGACAACCCTACCTCAAATCCACACTTGGGTCCTACCTCAGAGAGCAACACTCTCCTACCTCAAGCAATTAAGCCCTACAGCTCAGATCCACTCTTGGATCCTATCTCAGTACCCCAACAGGGCACCTACCTCAATGACTAATTAGTCACCTACCTCAAGCACAAAGTGCCCTACACTCAGATTCAGATAAATTGAATCCTACAGGAAGTGAATACAAAGTGTTTAAGAAAAATAAAACAACTGACTCAGAGATAAATCTCTGAGTCTACTTTGCTGGACTGAGCAGATATCAGTCCAACACTCTTGCTGTAGAAGGAATTAGTCCTCTTCTACAGTTAACACTTTTCTACTGCACAGATGAACAGCTATCAGCTTGCTGAATGGATGAATCGACTTCTCTGTTCTGAAGAGAACTATCTTGTTGAACTTGAAAAGCTTCAGTTATCTTCCTTTGCCTTTCAGGCTTTCTCTATTGGACTTCAGATTTCAAGCTTAATGGAGGAGAAGATGTCGAGCCGCCTCTAGTTTTCTTTCTGTATTTTCTGTGTTTGTTCCCCGTTCGTTGCTTGCCCTAATCCACTTTTCTTTTTCCTTTTTATATGCGTTGATTTGAATCAATAACACAATTATATGTGAGCCCAGCCAAGGATTGGTGAGCCCCACCTCTTTCAGAAAAGGACAAAGCAGCTTTTGGCGCCACTGCATCTTTCCCGTAACAGCTACATGTAAGTTGACTTTGATGGCATCAGCAATGATCATCACCATATAGACTTAGAAAATATTCCAGAAATCCATAAAGCGTTGAGTGATATTAAGTCACTCAACGTCATCTATCTTGGTTCTCAGCGCTTCTGGACTTGTGAATTTTCTTAAGATTTGTCTTAGCAGTTCTATCTCAACGGTCTCAGCGGTTTCTTATTAACAGCTGAGACAAGCTTCTGTCTCAGCGCTTTTTGTCTCAGCGGTCTCAGCGGTTTCTTATTAACAGCTGAGACAAGCTTCTATCTCAGTGCTTTCTTCTCAGCAGTCTCAATGCTTTGTTCTTAACTGCTGAGATAACCTTCTGATTCAGCGCTTTCTTATCAGCGATCTCAATGCTTTCTTTTCAGCGGTCTCAGCGCTTTCTTCTCAGTTATCTCAGCTGTCTCAGTGCTTTTGCGTTAGTCAATTTTTTTGGTTTTAGCTGCGTTTAACGATCTCTGGGCTGAGCTCGACGAACTATAATCTTCTCAGCAGTCTCAGCGCTTTTTGCCTTAGTCAATTTTTCTGGCTTTAGCTTGATAAGTGTTGAGCTGAGCTCGACGATTTGTAAGCTGAGCTCGATGAACTAAAAACTGAGTTCGACGAACTTCAAGCTGAGCTCGACGAACTTTGAATCCTGAGCTCTTGAGCCTATACCAAGGAATATTGAGCTGAGCTCGACGACCAGCGAGTTGAGCTTGATGAACTGCGAGGCTAAGCTCGACGAATTTTGATTTTACTACCAAACTCATTTTTCTTCACCTCTCCAATCATGGACTACTTGCATGCATGAACTAAAGCACACATCAAATACATTATGTGTGTATGTCATTGACCTATTTAACTTCTTACAAATCTGGGATATCGGGATGAATAAACCCAACAACCTCCCTGACTACAACTGCATTCTGCAGAAGTTTTCAGTAGTATGAGGAATGACATTAGCTCAAGTGGAAAATTGATAGCAGGTAGCTCAAGTGGATCAATGGGCCACTCCATAGTCAAGTGGGTGCAGTGATGTGTTGAATTAGTGGTATCAACACAAGAGGTAACTAGTCAAGTAGTTTGATCACTATGATAAACTCTTAAGTGGCATCAACACAAGATGTTAGCTAGAATCAAGAGTTAATTTCTCCCTTGATCCTATCACTTCCCTCGTTAGGAAACCTTTTTTAATCAGTCGTAAAGGGTGAGATGGGTGCAATACAACCCTAAAGGGTTTAGAGCAATTGTTGTGTAATTACTAAGATGTGGGCAATACCCTAATACCCTATACCCTAAAGGGAGGAGTTGAGTAATACTGAGTAGAGCAATTGTAATACTTAGTAATTCTAGTGGCATATCGAAAGGGGAGATGGTGTGCAATACATGCCTAGGGGGAGATGTGGAAGCAATACTTGACATGACTAAGTCATGTTAAGTAAGTGTATGTTACTTGGAAACATTCAAGTAATATGAAGAGAGCAATATTGAGTCATTGTATATTATGTTTCCACCCTCAAGTGGTTTGAGGAAAGTCCTCCACGTAAGTGTTAAGTAGTGAGGAGAGCTGTAAGCTGCTTTAAATTTTCAAGTGGTATGAGAAAGCTTACAACTGCTTCTAAATTTTTTTATTGTATGAGAAAATGCTTCTTGGTATTGTCGCGTGTTCTGCGTTCTTCAAATAGGAGGAGATTGTTGGGAATATTGTCCTCAATGTTCTCTAGATTTGAAGAGGCATCGTCATCAACACTAAAAGCATAGTTGTATTTGATGTTGTTTAAGTTCATCATGTGCAGGATGTTCCATGGAACAAGTTTAGACAGGTTGTCTAAGTATTTGTGATAGGTGGTCACAAGGTAGAAAGGTGGAGATAAAAATCTATCTAAGTTCTCAGACATTGAGTGAAGCCAGTTCACTCAACGCCAGATGCCAAGGAAGGATGCTAGAAAGACTGAAAATCATCTAAGTCCACAGGCATTGAGTGAAGCCAGTTCACTCAATTCCAGATGCCAAAAAGTGATGAGTAAAGAAGGGACAGTCAAAGCCCAACAGTTTGCTATGCAGATTTATGGCTAAGTCCACGGGCGTTGAGTGAAGGCAGTTCACTTAACACCATATAACAAGAGGCATCTAGTACAGCACAGTCTGTCAAAGCCTCGATATTGACAAGGAAGAAATTTGACTAAGTCCAGAAGCGTCGAGTGAAGACAGCTCACTCAATGCCTGAAGAAAGAAGCATTGAGTCAAGCTCAAGCTTTTGAAGATCTGTCAATAATTCTGGCCAAGTTCAGAAGCATTGAGTGAGGACAGCTCATTCAATGCCCAAAGAAGAAGGTGTCGATAGAGCAATTATTAGTCAAAGCCTAAGGAGAGATAGACAAAAAAATCTGTCAAGTCCAGATGCGTTGAGTGAGGACAGCTCACTCAACACAAGCTCATCAAGAAGATAGGCTAAGTACAGAAGCGTTGAGTGAAGCCAGTTCACTCAACGCCTCATCAAAAAGACAGGCAAAGGCAGAAGCATTGAGTGATGAAGGCTCACACAACACATTCATAAAGAAAGTTATGGCTAGGTACAGAAGCATTGAGTGAAGCCAGTTCACCCAACGCCCCAGCAAGAAGGTAGGTGTTCAGAGAAGCATCTAAGTCCAGCAGCATTGAGCGATGAAGGCTCACTCAACTTCTGACAGCATAGAAGAAATTGGCCAAGTCCAGAAGTGTTGAGTGATGAAGATTCACTCAACGCACTCAACGCCTAGCAGAGCGGAATTTGGCCAAGTTAAGTTGGCGTTGAGTGATGAAGGCTCACTCAATGCAATCAACGCTTAATCAGCAGAAAGATTGTCTAAGTACGAAAGCATTGAGTGAAGGTTATTCATTCAACGCACTCAACGCCGGGAAGTGCGGAATTATTTGGTTATATGTTTTTGCGTAGAGTGAGGGCTATTCACTCAACGTACTCAACGCCTGGGAAAAAACTGAGAATTTGGATAAGTCCACAGATACTGACGTCAGCTTGAGTTAGAAAAGTTTCAAATTATTGCGGGAAGGCTACAGTACATGACAAATGGCGTCACATGCCTACTGTATGACTTTTCCTGTAAAAGCAAAGTTGTAGCCAACAACTTCAGGTGGGCCCACGAGTCAAATAGTCATTGGAAGCCGAAAGATAAATAGGATAAGTTCGGCGGATGTAAAGACAAATTTTAGGGTTTAACATTTTACAAAGAGGCGGAACTTCATCATCTTCTTCCTCCCCTTTGTTGTAGAGCTTGAAGCTGAAGTTCAAACCTGCTGGACTAAATGTTCACCCAGTTAGCTGTAGTGATCTTCACCTGCTACAGCAAGTTCAGAAGTGATTTCAGAGAAAGAAGAAGAAGCAGAGTTCCATTCTCTGCAATAAAGGTTAGTTGTTTGAAGAGTAAAAAAGAACTATCAAATCATTGTCTTCATCAGCAAGTTCAGAGACTGTCTCTGAGTTACTTCCAACACAAGCAGCTGCTTATTGAAAATCAATTTTTGGTTGCTGAGAAGAGGTTATGGCTAAGTTAATTCAGCTCAGGAAGTAGTAGACTCAGAGAACTTCTCTGGAGTCATATCAACACCAACAAAACACTTTTTTTGTAGGATCCTTTGGATTATAGGCTTGTTTTATAAATACTGAGCATAGGATCATTTGTTGATCTGAGTGGTAGGGTCTTTGTGCCTAAGGTGGGAGAGTCATTCTCTCTGAATGTAGGGCCTTTGTGCCTGAGTTGTAGGATCCAGCTTTAAATCTGATGTAGGGTCTTGTACCTGAGCTGTAGGAGATCCATTCTCTCTAAGTGGTAGGAGATCTTTGGATCACTGAGTTGTAGGATCAAGCTTGCTCTGAGGTACGGCTTTGTGCCTAAGGTAGGTCTTGAAGAAGACTGAGAAATCTTAAGGGATCTGTGTTGTAAGCTCTTAGGAGCTGAGTTTTGGAGAAGTGCCTTATCTAAAACACTATTAGAAAGGAGGGAGGGACAGTGGATGTACCCATAATCTAGGGAACCACTATAAATCTAGTGTGTGTTGTTTCTGTTCTTGAAAGCAAGCTAACTAATGTAACTCAACACCCCCAAAGTTAGGAAAAAATAAAAGGGGATCAAAACCTATTCCCCCCCCCCTCTAGGTGTTTAGCTGCCCTTGAAACTAAAGACTTGCAACACCGTATTCGCTGAGTTGTCCCCCTCCGGTAGGTTCAGGGTATTGTAGGACATTTAGGACCAAAAATACCAGGTTGGAGAGTGAGGTAGGCTGGTCTGCACTCGCCTAGTGCCCAAAGGGGCATTCACACAAGTCAGGGGGAATCAGGCCAATAGGCGAATGCGATCTTTATCATACACTCGCCCCATACTCATGCCTCAGTGCATGCAGAGGACATCTCTCCAGGCCAGGTGAACGGTCTCCTAAGAGGGCACTCGCCCTTCAGAGAGAGTCTAGGAGGTGAATGTATGGCTCTCCCAGCATTCGCTCCTTTAGGCGAGTGGTGCCTTCATGGATCACTCGCCTAGTGGGACCTAGAGGCAGAATTATCTGGATGCCCTCAGTGGTCTGCATTTAGCTCCTTAGAACAGCGGAGTAACGTTATTGGCTGACCCAGTTGGGCTATGCATAGCCATTTAGAGCAGCGGAGTTGCACTGTCGGCAGACCCGGTTCGAAAATCTATAAATAGACCCGATGGGGTACCTCAGAAGGTAAGTCTTCTCATTCTCTGGTCTTTTACCACTTTCTAAGGTGCCTTTAGCTCAGCACTGACTAAAGAGGGGAAGCGCTCTAAGATCTCTAGGTGTGTTGTGGGACCTCCGTACTAGAGCCTTGGTTCAGTTTAGAGTTCTAATTCTTCAGTCAGTCAAGCTCGCCATGAGAAGTAAGTGTGCGGTCACCCCTTCTCTAAGGGTCTGAACTCCATAGAAGCCGGTTCTCAATTTCAACATTACCTTCCCCTAGAAAGACATATTTTAAATGTTCGAGTAGAGGTTTTAATTCCAATATTGGAGGATCAAGGATAGATGATTTAATGACTTTAGGTTCACTTAACCTAATTTTGTTATTTTTCAATTGTAGGAAACCTGAGATATTACAGCTCGTGAATGGGGCCATAATCATATTTAACCCTGGACAAATCTCCTATAAAATGTGGTAAGTGTGTGGAAACTGCGAGTCTCGTGAATGTTCATGGGAACGGGCAAGTCGCAAATGGATTTGACCATCTTAGGGTCAGCAGATACTCTAATAGTTGATATGATGAACCCCAAAAAGTGAACAGACTCTGAAAGGAGTGAACATTTATTCAAATTCACATACAATTTCTCCCGGCAAAGGGTGCCAAAGAGAAGCCTCATATGATCGAGATGATCGGCCTGTGTCTTGCTATAAATCAACATATCATCGAAATACACCACAAGAAACTTGCCCATGTAGGGTCGCAACACCTGTGTCATAACTCAAATAAATGTGCTCGGGGTGTTAGAAAGTCCAAATGGCATGACTAGCCACTCGTATAGACCTTCCTAGGTCTTAAAGGTCGTCTTCCACTCGTCTCCCTCCTGAACTCAGATCTAACGGTACCCACTATGGAGGTCGATCTTGGAAAAGATCTGGTCACCAGACATAGTATCCAATAGTTCATCAAGTCGTGGGATAGGGAAACGATACTTGATCGCACATACGCCAACTACCATCCTTCTTAGGGGTAAGAAGGGTAGGAACCGCACACGGACTCAAATTCTCGTGAATAAACTGCTTCCGAAGAAGCTCGTCAACATGCCTCTTGGACTCATCATGATCATCAGGGTGCATATGATAATGTGGCGGGTTTGGGAGAAAAGCCCCCGAGACCAAGTCAATAATATGTTAAATGTCCAGTAGAGGGGGAAGCTCATCAGACATAATATCTGCAAACTCATCCAAAAGTGGATGCACCATTGGGGCGTGGTTCTCGGGGGGGGGGGGGGGTCCTCAAAAGCCATATTGGCCGACACAACATAGCTGATGTCCAACACAATGCTATCTCGCAAAATCTCACCTCGCCTTAAGATATGCAAGGGCCTCAAGGCGCTCGTACTCACAAAAGGCTCTATCTGATCCTTAAATTTCTCCTTGGGTTGTATAGGCGTCAACGTAATCTCCAAACCCTTGTCATAAAAGACACACGTATTCGAGCAGTCGAAACACGTGACGTCACGATCAAATAGCCAGGGGCGGCCACACAACACATGAACAATGTTCACGGGAATGACGTCACACCAGACCAGATTCTGAAATGAGGCGATGCTAATCGGGACGATGCAGCACTGAGTAACCTGAATCGTCGTCTTGTCAACCCAGACGACATGATAAGGGTGGGGATGAGGCTCTGCCTTCACTAGCATGTGGTCAAGACCCTTCTGGGCCACAATATTCACACAACTCCAAATATCGATAGCTAACTTGCAGGGACCACCTGCACTAGAAAAGCACGTATAAAATATGGAGGTGCAGTGTCAGTTCTCATTTTCATGTAGGGTACATAGGAGACGCCTAATCACTCACATATCTAAAGATCGCTCAGCATACTCTCTCATCCTTTCTCGACAGTGGCTTAAATCTCCTCAGTAACTTCCTTGCCTTCTTCTAAACCTTGATCATCGTCCTCGACTAGTAGGCTTCACGTGGGGCACTGCTGTTGATGCTCGAAAACGGAAGGGGGCAGGTTGTCGCGGGCACCAGCATCTAACGGTGTGTGTTCGACCTCACAGGCAAGGTGATTAAAGAAGGTTGCGGGGATAGAGGTGAGAAGGAAGCTTCTGAGTGCTCGAGAGTGGAGCAAATGCTTGTTCAAGGGTTACGGGTATAGAGGAGAGAAGGGCGTTGATCCGAGTGTGATGGTTGGGAAGGTTAATCAGGAGCTGTCGAGTAGACGGTTGACCAGCGGAGAAGCTTAATGAGCAGCGAAGAAGCTTGCTGAGCAGAGAAGAAGCTTGTTGAGCAGAGGAGAAGCTTGCTGAGCAGAGGAGAAGCTTGCTGAGAAGAGGAGAAGCTTGCTGAGCAGAGGAGAAGCTTGCTGAGCAGAGAAGAAGCTTGCTGAGCAGAGAAGAAGCTTGCTGAGCAGAGAAGAAGCTTGCTGAGCAGAGAAGAAGCTTGCTGAGCAGCGAAGAAGCTTGCTGAGCAGAGAAGAAGCTTGCTGAGCAGAGAAGAAGCTTGCTGAGCAGAGAAGAAGCTCGCTGAGCAGAGAAGAAGCTTGCGAGAAGCTTGTTGAGCAGAGGAGAAGCTTGCTCAGCAGAGGAGAAGCTTGCTGAGCAGAGGAGAAGCTTGCTCAGCAGAGGAGAAGCTTGTTGAGCAGAGGAGAAGCTTGCTCAGTAGAGGAGAAGTTTGCTCAGTAGAGGAGAAGATTGCTGAGCAGAGGAGAAGCTTGCTCAGCAGAGGAGAAGCTTGCTCAGCAGAGGAGAAGAGAGGGGCCGCTAGCAGCGGCAACAACAGACTTCGCCCACCGCGGCTTAAATGTCACTCTTATGACGGGCTTTCCTTTAATCAAGAAACAAGATTACAGCTTGCTTAAAGTACCTTTACATGAGAAAGTAATAAGGGTACAATGGGGAAGTTGGTGGCTAAGGAAGAAGTTGCCAGAGGCTAAGGAAAAGAAGCTGCTAGCAGGCCGCACAGCTTGATGGCAAGCTGTGTAGGATTGGAAGACTGAGTCTGCAAGGCTTGCTGGCAAGCTGTGGAGGACTGGAAAACTAAGTCTGCAGGGCTTACTGGCAAGCTGTGGAGGACTGGAAAACTGAGTCCGCAGGGCTTGCTGGCAAGCTGTGGAGGACTGGAAAACTGAGTCCGCAGGGCTTGCTGGCAAGCTGTGGAGGACTGGAAAACTGAGTCCGCAGGGCTTGCTAGCAAGCTGTGGAGGACTGGAAAACTGAGTCTGCAGGGCTTGCTGGCAAGCTGTGGAGGACTGGAAAACTGAGTCCGCAAGGCTTGCTATCAAGCTGTGGAGGACTGGAAAACTGAGTATGCAGGGCTTACTGGCAAGCCGTGGAGGACTGGAAAACTGAGTCCACAGGTCTTGCTGGCAGCGACAGTTTTCCTCCGGCACGTCATTCTTATCCTCTAATGAGAGGTATCAGGGGATATTTATAGGCCCGGGGAAGGATCTTCTAGAAGCGTGGCCTAGTGACGTCATCACGGAGATTGAGCAGACTCGGCGAGCAGAAGAGGGCGACCTGAGGAGCAAGCCACACCTAGTGTAGGCAGAGAAGGTGGCCTGAGGAGTAGGCCACCACCAGGGCTGCTGAGGGGGCGGCCTGAGGAGCAGGCCACCCCTCGGTGGCGGCCTGAAGGGGCAGGCCGCCACCAAGCCCGCGCGGCCTAAATGCCTGAGGGGGCGGCCTGAGGAGCAGGCCGCCCTTGGGTGGCGGCCTGAAGGGGAAGGCCGCCACCAAGGCTCCTAGGGGGCGGCCTGAGGAGTAGGCTACCCCTGCGTGGTGGCTTGAAGGGGCAGGCTGCCACCAAGGCCCCTGAGGGGGCGGCCTAAGGATTTATAGCAGGGAAGTTCTGAAGAAGCGGGGCCCTTGGTGACATCAGCAACCTGAAGGGACTCCGCAGGCCGCCACCAAGGCTCCTGAGGGGGCGGCCTGAGGAGCAGCCCGCCCCTGGTGGCGGCCTGAAGGGGTAGGCCGCCACCAAGGCTCCTGGGGGCCGGCCTGAGGAGCAGGCCGCCCCTGGGTGGCGGCCTGAATGGGAAGGCCGCCACCAAGACTCCTGAGGGGACAGCTTGAGGAGCAGGCCGCCCCTTGGTGGCGGCCTGAAGGGGCAGGCCGCCTCCAAGGCTCCTGAGGGGGCAGCATGAGGAGCAGGCCGCCCTTGGGTGGCGGCATAAAGGTGCAGGCCGCCACCAAGGCTGCAGGGGGGCGACCTGAGGAGAAGGTCACCCCTAGGTGGCGGCCTGAAGGGGCAGTCCGCCACCAAGGCTACTGGGGGGAGGCATGAGGAGCAGGCCACCCCTGGGTAGCAGCCTGAGGAGCAGGCCACCTCTGGGTGGCGGCCTGAGGGGTCAGGCCGCCACCAAGGCTGCTGGGGGGCGCCGGCTGTGCGACTTGGCAGACTGAAGGAATAGATCGCACAGATCACTCACTACTGCTTTAGATTGCCTCCTATAAGGAAAAAATACTGCGCAGTTAACAGGCCTAATCGCGCGATCTGCGAGGTGAGCTGTGGGAACAGCCCGCTGTCCCGCAGGACATGCGGTTACTATGCGACTTGGGCGGACAGAGAAATCTGTCTGCCTACACATGAACTTGTCGCGAACTTCATGGAGAATCTGAAGTTCGCGACTAGCCAGCTAGCTACCTTGATAAGGATCGCTGATTTCTGGGTTAACATAATCCCCGCACTTTTTTAAGTCTCGAAGGAAACTTTGAAAAAGTTGGAGACCCACAAAAATCGTGATTCACCCCAAAGGAAGAGAAGACAAGGGGAGATAGAACCTGATGTCTCTTCTAACAAGGTTACTACTGCCTGTCTTTTTTCCTGCGAAGGAAAAGTTAGTGTAGGCATGTATGGAAGGTACACTTCAAGCGTATCTGAGTTTGCCTTTGCAAAACAAAGAAGATGTGTCTTCTACTGAGTTCTGCAAAATGAAGGTGAGGGGAAAAATGGATGCATAATAACTTGCAAGTACCTGATGGAGGCTTGCAAGCACTTGTTATTCTCTATAAAAAAGAAGAGTAAGCAGCATTCGTGAAGTGGAAAACACGTTGCAAGTACCTGAAGGGGGCTTGCAAGCGTTTGCTCCTTTCTACAAAAGAGATGTTAGAAGCAGTTAATATGGGGTATAAAAGTAGCTTGCAAGTACCTGTGAAGAAACTTGCAAGTGCTTGTTATTCTAACCACTGCAAGAGTGAAGAGTTAGGAGCAAGCAAAACATGTGAAGGTAGCTTGCAAATACCTGTGAAGAAGCTTGCAAGCATCTGCTGAACTCTGCAAAAGAAGAGTTATAAGCAGACATAATGTATGGGAGTAGCTTGCAAGTACCTATGAAGAAGCTTGCAAGCATCTACTGAACTCTGCAAGAAGAGAGTTAGAAGAAGACATGATGAAACAATTACGCTACAGGTACCTGTTGATATGACTTGCAGGTGCCTGCTAATCACTTTGCAAAAAGAAGAGTGCTCTAGCAGATAGAGCTTGAGACGTAATGTAATGAGCTAAGCTGCAAGAGTAGTGCTGAGAAATTTATATAAGTAGAGAGCTTGTAAGTCCCATCATCTGATAGAGATTATGCATGCAACGCGTATAAGATGAGCATACACAAAAATGATTGTTGCAAATCCTTTTGGTAGGCTGGATTTAACCTGTTCACCTGTGAAAGAGGCAATTGATCTGTAAAAAAGAGGTCTATATGCTCACTGAGATGACCAAGAAAGACTGGATGCTGCCACAGGAGATCACCTGTGGGCCTTATGCATCACTTGCCTGAGAAAGGTCATCACGAGTATAGTCCTACTAAGAGTGGGCTAGCCGCGCATCCTTTAGAAGGGCACAAAAGAGAAAAGCACGGGAAAGCCTGAGAAGGATTGCTAGATACACTGCTCTCTTGCCTCGGGTACAATTATCACTGATCCATGAGACTAGTTGCGCCAAGTGGCCTATTGCTTGTCTGTGAAAAGATCAGTGGAATTGTGGGATCCCGCGAAGGAACGAATCGAGAGTACCAAAGAGTGTTCGGCCATCACAGTTGTGAGATGATCAAAGAGACAAGGCTACGCTTGATCGTCATTGCTTGTCAAGCAAAGTTCACTGTAACTGTAATGTATCCTTTGCGAAGCACAGCAGAGCTAACACATGGGGCCACCCTAGCACACACTTTGTGTTAGATGCCGGGTAGGATCCAAAGTCTCGTATTCCTCCGCATGAGAGTTGGATAGCCCCCACTACAAACATGTGAAAACTCCTCGCGATGTGTGGTCACTGTGGCCTTACACCGGAATCCAATCTCGAGGGGGCCTATAGCAAGACTTTGCGATATCTCATTGGTGTAGCGATCTCTTTAGCAAAGAGAAAAATAGAGGAGGAAGCATCACAAGAAGGGAACTGTGTCAGTATGAGATCCCTGATAAAAGCTTTATTAAAAAGCAAGAATGAACACTTAGAAGTGCTTTGCAAAGAAAAATGTTTGAAAGAGCAAGAGTAGAGAGTAATCGATCACGGTTGTGAAGATAATGTGAAGGAACTATGAAGTCCTTTGCCAGTTTAGAATAGCCTTCCAAGCACGCCATCGTCATCGGCATCGAAGCATTAGACAGTTTTATTAGCAATGAGGAGAGGGGCTTCTTCAACTAGGCTCACCCCTCTTGAGCTGCAAGGAATGTCTGCAACTTCTTTGCCCTTTGAGGTTGTTGGATCATGGCGATCATCTTTGGGAAACATGTCACGCATCTTACCCTACCGGAGCATCCTTTGCACTAGTTGGCGAAGTGCTCGGCATTTCTCAGTCAGGTGGCCTGACTCTTTGTGGAATTCACAATAAGGTTCTGAGTCTCTAGATTTTTGATCTGCTGGCCGATAAGGCTTCTTTATAATTGACTTATCTTTCATGATTTGGCTCACTTCTAGCATGGTGTCATCTAGTTCGGATTCATGCAAGTCATCGTCTTGCGGATGGTAAACTAACAGCTGCTCTTGAGAAGATGGAGCTGGTGGTAGTAATGGTCTCGAGTACGGTCATTGTCTCGTCTTGGAAGGGATATCGATGGCGCTGAAACCTTCTCTCCCTTCCTTGAGTGAGTTGGAAAATCATTGTGAGGAGACCTCGGAGGACTGCTTGTGAGAAGGATCTTTCTCTGATATGAAGCTTGGAGACGAAGCCTGGGTTGCTCTTTTCGCATCGGATGTATGAGTTGGCTAGAGCAATCAACTCTTGATATGTTCTTGGATGCACGGACATTGGCTTCAAACTTGAGAGGCCCTTCACGGAGACCGTGGATAAGAGCTACTCGATACATCTCTTGATCCCACAATCTCGATGTCCAATATTTCTCTCTGGAATTGATCAACAAATTGAGACCAAGTTTCATTCTCTCGTTGCTTGATCTCAAAGAGGGCTTCTGGACCGCCCTTTCTCTTAGTTGAAGTAGAGAATCTGAGCAAGAACTCCCTTCGCAGATCAAGGAAGGAAGTGATGGAGTGAGGGAGGCCGTAGAACCAATCCCTCACTTATCCATCAAAGGTAGTTACAAGGAGCTTGCACTTGGTTGCATCTGAGAGAGTTTTGAGAGCAACAACAGATTCGAAAGCTTGAAGGTGCTTCACTGGATCAGCCTCTCCAGTGTATATTGGTAATCGAGGCTCTCTGAAGTTTGTTGGTGTAGGTTCATGACAAACATTCTTTGTAAATGGTGAAGACTCTTCCTGCTCTCCTACAACATAAGGATAGAAGGGAGCAAAGGTTGTGGCTGTAAAAGAAGCAGGAGGAGGATAGAAGGGAGCAGCTGCTGCAGGAGGAGCAAAAGCATGGGCTGATGGGTAAGGATGACTTCCTTGAAAGTTGAGAAACCTTGCAGGACTTCCCCAGGCTGCTTCCCGGAAGAAGTTTTGGCGAGCTGCGAAACTCTTCATCTTGGGGTCTCGCAAAGGAGCTGCAGACCCTTGCAAAAAGGTTGGAGTGTATGGAGGATAGAACGACGGGCAAGCCGAGAGGATAATCTTGAGGACGCTCTGTTGTTGGTGTTGGATTGATTGGAGCAGCTGGAGCAACTGGAGCTGCTAGGATGAGTGTCCAATCGCTGTGTGATAGTAGCAAGCAAGAATTTGTTGATAGCTTGGAACTGTTGAGCATTCTCTCGACGCGACTGCTCAAAGGCTTCCCAGAGAGGATCTTCACTGGGACTTGGAGCATGGTTCTCAGCTGATTGGTTGATGTCTGACATGGTTAGCTGTTGCTTTCACTGCCTGTTCTGAGATCTGAAGGTTTGCGCGTGAGCTGTTCGGGTCCACGCTCACCGCACCAAATGTTGATGGGCGAAAACGGCACCGGTTATCGGGGACAGCAGCTATCACCGAGGGGGTGATTGGGCGATCTCACAGGCTAGGTGATTGGAGGAAGGAGAAGGTTGCGGAGGAAGGGAGAGGCTTCTGAGTGAGCAGAGTAGCGAGCAAATGCTTGATCAACAGAGAGGGTTGATCAAGAGGGGAAGGTTGATCAGGAGGGAGACCGGGAACGGTCGAGCAGACAGTAATCGCAAACGGTTGCACTTGCAGGTTGAAAGCCGAGGAGAGCTGAGCTGAGCTGAGGGCAAGAAGCTTGCTGAGCAGAGGAGCAAGGCTTGCTGAGCAGAGGAGCAAGGCTTGCTGAGCAGAGGAGCAAGGCTTGATGAGCAGAGGAGAGAAGAGGGGGCCGCTAGCAGCGGCAACAACACACTTCGCCCGTCGCGGCCTAAATGCCACTCCTGCGACGGGCTTTCCTTTTATTAAAAGATAGAGGTTACAAGCTTACAAGTACACCTTTACAACAAATCAATAAAAGGGGTACAAGGAGAAGCTGGCGGCTAAAGGAGGAGAAAGTGCCAGAAAGCAGAGGAGAGAAGCTGCCAGAGACTAAGTAAAATAGTCTGCTAGCTGCTGGAGGACTGGGAAACTGAGTCTGCAGAGTCTGCTGGCAAGCTGCTGAAGCTGTGGAGGACTGTGCGGACAGGAAACTGAGTCCGCAGAGCTTGCTGGAGAGGTGATGACGGACTGGAAAACGGAGTCCGCAGGGGCAGCTGGCAAGACTTGTCTCCACCACCCGGATCCCTGAATGAGAGGCTTCAGGGGGTATTTATAGGCCCAAGGAAGTTCTTGAAGAAGCGGGGCCCAGTGACATCAGCATGACGACCTGCGCGGACTCCGCGGACTGAGATTTTGCGTTCGCCACTGTTGACTGAGGAAGCAAGCGGAAGGAGGCTCCTGGAGAGAACTGGAGGCCACCCCTGGCGGGCGACCTGGGCGGACTCCGGGAGGAGTCCGCCCGGCAGGCCGGAGGCCGCCCCCTAGCGGGCGGACTGGGCGGACTCCAGGGGGAGTCCGCCCGGCAGGGCCTGGCCGCCCCCTTGCGGGCGGCCTGGGCGGACTCCAGGGGGAGTCCGCCCGGCTGGGAGCCGGGGCCGCCCCCTAGCGGGCGGCCTGGGCGGACTCCAGGGGGAGTCCGCCCAGCGGGCCTGGCCGCCCCCTTGCGGGCGGCCTGGGCGGACTCCAGGGGGAGTCCGCCCGGCTGGGCGCCGGGGCCGCCCCCTAGCGGGCGGCCTGGGCGGGCTCCAGGGGGAGTCCGCCCGGCGGGCCTGGCCGCCCCCTTGCGGGCGACCTGGGCGGACTCCAGGGGAGTCCGCCCGGCTGGTCGCCGGGGCCGCCCCCTAGCGGGCGGCCTGGGCGGACTCCAGGGGGAGTCCGCCCGGCGGGCCTGGCCGCCTCCTTGCGGGCGGCCTGGGCGGACTCCAGGGGGAGTCCGCCCGGCTGGCGGGCAGAGGCCGCCCCAGGTGGGCGGCCTCGACGGATGGCGGCAGGAGGCCGCCGCCCCTCGGGCAGCAGGGAGGCCGCCCCTGGTGGGCGGCCTCGGCGGACGGTGGCTGGAGACCACCGCCCCTTGGGCTGATTAGGAGGTCGCTCCCGGTGGTGTTGTTGGCGAACTCCTGCAAGGAAAAGCACTGCACGATTAGCGGACCTAACCGCATGTCCCGCGAGGGTGAGCCATGGGAACAGCCCGCCGTCCCGCAGGGCATGCGGTTGCTAGGAAACCTAGGCGGACAGGGAAAACTGTCCGCAAACGCGGGGACTTGTCGCGATCGAAAGGGAGAACCTAAGGGTCGCGACTAGCCAGCTGGCCACCTTGGGAAGGATCGCTGATTTTTGGGTTAACATTGCTGGCAGCGACAGTTTTCCTCCGGCACGTCATTCTTATCCTCTAATGAGAGGTATCAGGGGATATTTATAGGCCCGGGGAAGGATCTTCTAGAAGCGTGGCCTAGTGACATCATCACAGAGATTGAGCAGACTCGGCGAGCAGAAAAGGGCGACCTGAGGAGCAAGCCACACCTAGTGTAGGCAGAGAAGGTGGCCTGAGGAGCAGGCCACCACCAGGGCTGCTGAGGGGGCGGCCTGAGGAGCAGGCCACCCCTCAGTGGCGGCCTGAAGGGGCAGGCCGCCACCAAGGCTCCTGAGGGGGCGGCCTGAGGAGCAGGCCGCCCTTGGGTGGCGGCCTGAAGGGGAAGGCCACCACCAAGGCTCCTAGGGGCGGCCTGAGGAGTAGGCCACCCCTGCGTGGCGGCTTGAAGGGGCAGGCTGCCACCAAGGCCCCTGAGGGGGCGGCCTAAGGAGCAGGCCGCCCCTTGGTGGCAACCTGAAGGGGCAGGCAGCCACCAAGGCTCCTGAGGGGGCGGCCTGAGGAGCAGCCCGCCCCTGGTGCCGGCCTGAAGGGGTAGGTCGCCACCAAGGCTCCTGGGGGCCGGCCTGAGGAGCAGGCCGCCCCTGGGTGGCGGCCTGAATGGGAAGGCCGCCACCAAGACTCCTGAGGGGACAGCTTGAGGAGCAGGCTGCCCCTTGGTGGCGGCCTAAAGGGGCAGGCCGCCACCAAGGCTCCTGAGGGGGCAGCATGAGGAGCAGGCCGCCCTTGGGTGGCGGCATAAAGGGGCAGGCCGCCACCAAGGCTGCAGGGGGGGCGACCTGAGGAGAAGGTCGCCCCTGGGTGGCGGCCTGAAGGGGCAGGCCGCCACCAAGGCTACTGGGGGGAGGCATGAGGAGCAGGCCACCCCTGGGTGGCGGCCTGAGGAGCAGGCCACCTCTGGGTGGCGGCCTGAGGGGTCAGGCCGCCACCAAGGCTGCTGGGGGGCGCCGGCTGTGCGACCTGGCAGACTGAAGGAATATATCGCACATATCACTCACTACTGCTTTAGATTGCCTCCTGTAAGGAAAAAATACTGCGCAGTTAACAGGCCTAATCGCGCGATCTGCGAGGTGAGCTGTGGGAACAGCCCGCTGTCCCGCAGGACATGCGGTTACTATGCGACTTGGGCGGACAGAGAAATCTGTCTACCTACACATGAACTTGTCGCGAACTTCAGGGAGAATCTGAAGTTCGCGACTAGCCAGCTAGCTACCTTGATAAGGATCGCTGATTTCTGGGTTAACATAATCCCCGCACTTTTTTAAGTTTCGAAGGGAACTTTGAAAAAGTTGGAGACCCACAAAAATCGTGATTCACCCCAAAGGAAGAGAAGACAAGGGGAGATAGAACCTGATGTCTCTCCTAACAAGGTTACTACTACCTGTCTTTTTCCTGCGAAGGAAAAGTTAGTGTAGGTATGTATGGAAGGTACACTTCAAGCGTATCTGAGTTTGCCTTTGCAAAACAAAGAAGATGTGTCTTCTACTGAGTTTTGCAAAATGAAGGTGAGGGGAAAAATGGATGCATAATAACTTGCAAGTACCTGATGGAGGCTTGCAAGCACTTGTTATTCTCTATAAAAAAAGAAGAGTAAGCAGCATTCGTGAAGCGGAAAACACGTTGCAAGTACCTGAAGGGGGCTTGCAAGCGTTTGCTCCTTTCTACAAAAGAGATGTTAGAAGCAAATATGGGGTATAAAAGTAGCTTGCAAGTACCTGTGAAGATACTTGCAAGTGCTTGTTATTCTCTGCAAGAAAAGAGTTAGGAGCAAGCAAAACATGTGAAGGTAGCTTGCAAATACCTATGAAGAAGCTTGCAAGCATCTGCTGAACTCTGCAAAAGAAGAGTTATAAGCAGACATAATGTATGGGAGTAGCTTGCAAGTACCTATGAAGAAGCTTGCAAGCATCTACTGAACTCTGCAAGAAGAGAGTTAGAAGAAGACATGATGAAAAAATTATGCTACATGTACCTGGATATGACTTGCAGGTGCCTGCTAATCACTGCAAAAAGAAGAGTGAGCAGCAGACGTAATGTAATGAGCTAAGCTGCAAGAGTAGTGGAGATTTATATAAGTAGAGAGCTTGTAAGTCATCATCTGATAGAGATTATGCATACAACGCGTATAAGATGAGCATACACAAAAATGATTGTTGCAAATCCTTTTGGTAGGCTGGATTTAACCTGTTCACCTGTGAAAGAGGCAATTGATAAAAAAGAGGTCTATACTCTGAGATGACCAAGAAAGACTGGATGCTGCCACAGGAGATCACCCGTGGGCCTTATGCATCACTTGCCTGAGAAAGGTCATCACGAGTATAGTCCTACTAAGAGTGGGCTAGCCGCGCATCCTTTAGAAGGGCACAAAAGAGAAAAGCACGGGAAAGCCTGAGAAGGATTGCTAGATACACTGCTCACTTGCCTCGGGTACAATTATCACTGATCCATGAGACTAGTTGCGCCAAGTGGCCTATTGCTTGTCTGTGAAAAGATCAGTGGAATTGTGGGATCCCGCGAAGGAACGAATCGAGAGTACCAAAGAGTGTTCGGCCATCACAGTTGTGAGATGATCAAAGAGACAAGGCTACGCTTGATCGTCATTGCTTGTCAAGCAAAGATCACTGTAACTGTAATGTATCCTTTGTGAAGCACAGCAGAGCTAACACATGGGGCCACCCTAGCACACACTTTGTGTTAGATGCCGGCTAGGATCCAAAGTCTCGTATTCCTCCGCATGAGAGTTGGATAGCCCCCACTACAAACATGTGAAAACTCCTCGCGATGTGTGGTCACTGTGGCCTTACACCGGAATCCAATCTCGAGGGGGCCTATAGCAAGACTTGGTGATATCTCATTAGTGTAGCGATCTCTTTAGCAAAGAGAAAAATAGAGGAGGAAGCATCACAAGAAGGGAACTGTGTCAGTATGAGATCCCTGATAAAAGCTTTATTAAAAAGCAAGAATGAACACTTAGAAGTGCTTTGCAAAGAAAAATGTTTGAAAGAGCAAGAGTAGGAGTAATCGATCACGGTTGTGAAGAAATTGAAGAACTATGAAGTCCTTTGCCAGTTTAGAATAGCCTTCCAAGCACGCCATCGTCATCGGCATCGAAGCATTAGACAGTTTTATTAGCAATGAGGAGAGGGGCTTCTTCAACTAGGCTCACCCCTCTTGAGCTGCAAGGAATGTCTGCAACTTCTTTGCCCTTTGAGGTTGTTGGATCATGGCGATCATCTTTGGGAAACAGGTCACGCATCTTACCCTACCGGAGCATCCTTTGCACTAGTTGGCGAAGTGCTCGGCAGTTCTCAGTTAGGTGGCCTGACTCTTTGTGGAATTCACAATAAGGTTCTGAGTCTCTAGATTTTTGATCTGCTGGCCGATAAGGCTTTTTATAATTAGACTTATCTTTCATGATTTGGCTCACTTCTAGCATGGTATCATCTAGTTCGGATTCATGCAAGTCATCGTCTTGTAGATGGTAAACTGCAGCTTCTTGAGAAGATGGAGCTGGTGGTAGTAATGGGTCTCGAGTACGGTCATGGTCTTGGAAGGGATATCGATGGCGTTGAAACCTTCTTCCCTTCCTTGAGTGAGTTGGAAAATCATTGTGAGGAGACCTCGGAGACTGCTTGTGAGAAGGATCTTTCTCTGATATGAGCTTGGAGACGAAGCCTGGGTTGCTCTTTTCGCATCGGATGTATGAGTTGGCTAGAGCAATCAACTCTTGATATGTTCTTGGTGCACGGACATTGGCTTCAAACTTGAGAGGCCCTTCACGGAGACCGTGGATAAGAGCTACTCGATACATCTCTTGACCCACAATCTCGATGTCCAATATTTCTCTCTGGAATTGATCAACAAATTGAGACCAAGTTTCATTCTCTCGTTGCTTGATCTCAAAGACGACTTCTGGACCGCCCTTTCTCTTAGTTGAAGTAGAGAATCTGAGCAAGAACTCCCTTCGCAGATCAGCAAAGGAAGTGATGGAGTGAGGGAGAAGACCGTAGAACCAATCCCTCACTTATCCATCAAAGGTAGTTACAAGGAGCTTGCACTTGGTTGCATCTGAGAGAGTTTTGAGAGCAACAACAGATTCGAAAGCTTGAAGGTGCTTCACTGGATCAGCCTCTCCAGTGTATATTGGTAATCGAGGCTCTCTGAAGTTTGTTGGTGTAGGTTCATGACAAACATTCTTTGTAAATGGTGAAGACTCTTCCTGCTCTCCTACAACATAAGGATAGAAGGGAGCAAAGGTTGTGGCTGTAAAAGAAGCAGGAGGAGGATAGAAGGGAGCAGCTGCTGCAGGAGGAGCAAAAGCATGGGCTGATGGGTAAGGATGACTTCCTTGAAAGTTGAGAAACCTTGCAGGACTTCCCCAGGCTGCTTCTTGGAAGAAGTTTTGACGAGCTGCAAACTCTTCATCTTGGGGTCTCAAAGGGGCTGCAGACCCTTGCAAAAAGGTTGGAGTGTAAGGAGGATAGAACGGTGGGCAAGCCGGAGGATAATCTTGAGGAGTTTCGGATGTTGGATTGATTGGAGCAGTTGGAGCAACTGGAGCTGCTACATGATGAGTGTCTAGTCGCTGTGTGATTGCAGCAAGAATTTGGTTGATTGCTTGGAACTGCTGAGCATTTTCACGACGCGATTGCTCGAAGGCCTCCCAGAGAGGATCTTCACTGGGACTTGGATCAAGGTTCTCGGCTGGTTGATGGTCTGTCATGAGTAACCGTTGATTTTACTATCTGTTTGAGATCTGAAGGTCGTGTGTTAACTATTGATGCTCAGAAACGGAAGGGGGCAGGTTATCGCGGGCACCAGCAGCTAACGGGGTGTGTTCGATCTCACGGGCAAGGTGATTGAAGAAGGTTGCGGGGATAAAGGAGAGAAGGAAGCTTCTGAGTGATCGAGAGTAGAGCAAATGCTTGTTTAAGGGATGCGGGGATAGAGGAGAGAAGGGCCTTGATCCAAGTGTGATGGTTGGGAAGGTTGATCAGGAGCTGTCGAGTAGACGGTTGACCAACGGAGAAGCTTAATGAGCAGCAAAGAAGCTTGCTGAGCAGAGAAGAAGCTTACTGAGTAGAGAAGAAGCTTGTTGAGCAGAGAAGAAGCTTGCTGAGCAGAGGAGAAGCTTGCTGAGCAGAGGAGAAGCTTGCTGAGCAAAGAAGAAGCCTACTGAGCAGAGAAGAAGCTTGCTGAGCAGCGAAGAATCTTGTTGAGCAAGGAAGAAGCTTGCTGAGTAGAGAAGAAGCTTGTTGAGCAGAGAAGAAGCTTGCTGAGTAGAGAAGAAGCTTGTTGAGCAGATAAAAAGCTTGCTGAGCAAAGAAGAAGCTTGCTGAGCAGAGAAGAAGCTTGTTGAGCAGAGGAGAAGCTTGCTCAGCAGAGGAGAAGCTTGCTGAGCAGAGGAGAAGCTTGCTGAGCAGAGGAGAAGCTCGCTGGGCAGAGGAGAAGCTCGCTCATCAGAGGAGAAGCTTGCTCAGCAGAGGAGAAGCTTGTTGAGCAGAGGAGAAGCTTGCTTAGTAGAGGAGAAGCTTGCTCAGCAGAGGAGAAGAGAGGGGCCGCTAGCAACGGCAACAACAGACTTCGCCCGTCGCGGCTTAAATGCCACTCTTGCGACGGGCTTTCCTTTAATCAAGAAATAAGATTATAGCTTGCTTAAAGTACCTTTACATGAGAAAGTAATAAGGGTACAATGGGGGAAGCTGGCGGCTAAGGAAGAAGTTGCCAGAGGCTAAGGAAAAGAAGCTGCTAGCAGGCCGCACAACTTGATGACAAGCTGTGGAGGACTGGAAAACAGAGTCTGCAGGGCTTGTTGGCAAGCTGTGGAGGACTGGAAAACTGAGTCCGCAGGGCTTGCTGGCAAGCTATGCAGCACTGGAAAACTGAGTCCGCAGGGCTTGCTGGAAAGCTGTGGAGGACTGGAAAACTGAGTCCGCAGGGCTTGCTGGCAAGCTGTGGAGGACTGGAAAACTGAGTCCGCAGGGCTTGCTGGCAAGCTGTGGAGGACTGGAAAACTGAGGCCGTAGGGCTTGCTGGCAAGCTGTGGAGGACTGGAAAACTGAGTCCGCAGGTCTTGTTGGCAGCGACAGTTTTCCTCCTATGCGTCGTTCTTCTCCTCTAATGAGAGGTATCAGAGGCTATTTATAGGCCCGAGGAAGGATCTTCTAGAAGCGGGGCCCAGTGATGTCATCATGGAGCTTGGGCGGACTAGGCGAGCAAAAGAGGGCGACCTGAGGAGCAGGCCACCCCTGGTATAGGCAAAGAAGGCGGCCTGAGGAGCAGCCGCCACCAAGGCTACTGAGGGGCGGCCTGAGGAGCAGGCCGCCCCTGGGTGGCGTCCTGAAGGGGCAGGCAGCCACCAAGGCTCCTGAGGGGGCGGACTGAGGAGCAGGTCGCCCCTGGGTGGCGGCCTGAAGGGGCAGGCCACCACCAAGGCTCCTGGGGGCGGCCTGAGGAGCAGCCCTCCCCTGGGTGGCGGCATGAAGGGTCAAGCCGCCACCAAGGCCCCTGAGGGGCGACCTGAAGAGCAGGCCACCCCTTGGTGGCAGCCTAAAGGGGCAGGCCGCCACCAAGGCTCCTGAGGGGGCGGCCTGAGGAGCAGGCCGCCCCTGGGTGGCGGCCTGAAGGCGCAGGCCGCCACCAAGGCTCCTGGGGGGCTGCCTGAGGAGCAGGTCGCCCCTGGGCGGCGGCCTGAAGGGGTAGGCCGCCACCAAGGCTCCTGAGGGTGGCATGAGGAGCAGGCCACCCCTTGGTGGCGGCCTGAAGGGGCAGGCCGCCACCAAGGCTCCTGAGGGGGGCGGCCTGAGGAGCAGGCCGCCACCAAGGCTGCTGGGGGGGGCGTCCTGAGGAGCAGACCGCCCCTGGGTGGTGGCCTGAAGGGGCAGACCACCACCAAGGCTACTGGGGGCGGTGTTGGAACACCCTATTACTAATTTGGGTCAGGATCACTATGTCTCTAGGAATCTGTGTTTGACCTTCTGTATAGCTTAATAGGTCAATTAGAATTGAGTCTAAGGGTTAGAAGTCTAGGATTGGAAGCTGCCCTGAAGACCAAGTTTTTCTGTAGACCAAGTCTAATCGTCGAGCTCAGCACGACAATTCGTCGAACTCCGGTCGACGATCGTCTAGCTCAACTTCGACAGATCGTCGAGCTCCATTCGACGATCGCTGAGCTCAACCTCATAATATCGTCGAGCTCCACTCGACGATCGCTGAGCTCAACTTCGCAATATCGTCGAACTCCATTCGACGATCGCTGAGCTCAGGTCGACGATTTTAACTCTGCATTGGATCCTTATCTCTGAGCTCAGTTCGACGATCTTTGAGCTCAGATCGACGATTATCTTGCTACTTGGATTTTCCAGTTCGCTGAGCTCAGCTCGACGATAGCAGAGCTCAGTTCGACGATTTCAGTTATCTTTCAGAATTCAAATTTAAATCAGATAGAAGTTATTCTGCATTTAATTCAGAAGATCTGTCAGCCATTTTCATTTACTTCTGGAGCAAGTTTCAAGGGATTTTTCAAGGAACAATTCAGTGGACTTTCCTTCAGAAGAAATTATGCAATTAAGGCTGTAATCAATGCAGACCAACGGCTATCTTTGACAGAGTGATATTCTATTCTGGCACAGAGAATAAAAGACAGAATGTTTTTGAATGAAATAGAGAAGAAAAACAAAAAAAAAGAGATTGACAAGAAGAGGACACACAACTCAGAATACAGAGACTCTTTCAAAATATTCTGTCAACAAGAATTCTGAAGAACACTCATCAAAGAGATCAAGCAATCTTCAAATCTCTTCAGCTCTCAAAGTGTTCAAGGCCAACATCATTTCAAGACTCCAGACCCTCAACATTTCAGCTTGCTGAAATCATCTTTTGCTGGAGATCTATCTTTGAAGGCCTATCACCCTCAGCAAAGCTCATCTTCCTGAAGATCAAGGACTCAGGGGGAGCTTTGACATCAATCCACTTAGTCTTCTCAGTTGCTTGAGAAAGAGAAGACTGCCATCACTCTCTCACCCCCACTCTGTAAAGGGTTTTTCAAACTCCCTTCAAAAGTTTGAATCTGGTTTTTGAGCACCTTGTCAAAAGCTCATTGGTGGCAAGACACCTGATCAAAAAATCTGATTTGGTTTTTGAGCACCTTATCAAAAGCTCATTGGTGCCCAGGACACCTGATCAACTCATCCTGCAGTGGATTCCTACCTAGGGTGGTAGAAGAGTGGATGTACCCAAGTTTGGGGAACCACTATAATTCCTTGTGTCATCTGGTTCTGCATGTTTTCTTTTTGTTTCTGGCCTAGATTTTCTTGTGCTTAGTCTCTGCATAGCTTAGTTTTGTGATTAGTTTTATTTCTGCTTCCCTGCTCACACTCATTACAACAATTGTTGTAAAGCTTTGCAAAAGTTTTTCTTTGTGTTTTAAAAGCACCATATACTCTATTCACCCCCCTCTAGAGTATATCAGATCTAGTTTCCCCTTTCAATTGGTATCAGAGCGAGGTTGGTTAAACATACCATATCTGTTTGGTTGTACAGGCTAACACCTGAACCCCAAGATCCCAAACTAGATCCTTCTGTTATATTTTATTATTAGATTTAGTTTGCACAAATCATGGCCCAAAACAAAGATTATGCTAGCACCAGACCTCCAGTGTGCAATCTGTCAAAGTTTGCACTTTGGAAAGCAAGGATTAGACTCTACATGAATTCTATTGACGAAGATATTTTTAATTCTGTTTTGACAGTGTGTCCAAGACCCCCAGAGAGCACAAGCACAAATGCTGTTCCACCTCCATCAGGAACAGATGCTGACATCAAAAAGTGGAAAGTAGCTGATGCCAAGGCAATGAACATTCTAGCTCAGACAATGTCAGATGACATTTTTCAAAAGGTAGCTGAATGTAATTCAGCCAAGGAGATTTGGGACAAGCTCTCAGAAATAGTTTCAGGTTCAGCTGATGAGAGAAAGGACAGAAGATCCCATCTCATCTCCCAATATGAGAACTTCAAGAAGGGAGAAACTGAGTCAGTGGGAGACATGTACAACAGACTGAGTCTAATTGTCAGTGAACTGAGGACATTAGACAAAGAGATCTCACTGACAGAACTCAATGACAAGATCCTAATGTGCTTCCCCAGCACTTGGGATTCAAGAATCTGGCCAATTAAAGATGCCAGAAGTCTGAATGAGATCACCACTGAAGCCTTGTTGGGTAAGCTCAAATCTTATGAGCTACTCATCAAGAACAGAGAGGAAGAACAGAAGGCTGCTTCACCAGCCACAAGAAAGGAGAAGACTATAGCATTCAAGGCAACTGAAGATCTGCCTGAAGAAAAAGGAACAGGCAATGATGAACTTCTCAGCTTGCTGGCCAAAAGATTCTATAAGATGGCCAGAAAGGACTTCAGAAGAAGATCATACAAGGAGCAGGACAAGCCAAGGTATGACAAGTCCATTGGCAATAACAAAGACATTATTTGCTTTGGTTGCAGGAAACCAGGGCATATAGTTCCTGACTGTCCAGAAAACAAGAACAAGGACAGAAGGGACAGAAAAGAAAGAAGAAAGGAGAAAGACTCCAAAAGGAGTGGCAATAGCAAACCCTCTTCCAGCAAAAATAAGCATACAAGGAAAGGATTTGTTGCTGAATCCTGGAGTGAGACTGAAGAGGAGTCAGAAGCCTCTTCCAGCTCCAGTGATGATGAGGATGATGCAGAGGAAAAGGAGTTCTGCATGATGGCAATCAATGCCTCACAACACAACTCAGAGAAAGAGGAGTCAGAGTCAGACTCAGAGACTCAACCTGAAGAAGATCAGGTAATCAGCTCTTTTGATTTTACTTCAGAAGATTTTAAATCTGAATTTAAAGCACTATGTTTAGACCTGCTAAAGTCTGAGAAAGAGATCATCTCTCTCAGAAATCAATTATCTGAACAAAGTGTTTTAAAATCAGAAAACCTCAAACTCTCTCAGGAGTTGGAGAACTATAGGGAACAGATAGCTACACTGAAAAGTGAGCTCTCTGAGGCCAAGAAGCTTGAAGAATCTCTCAATGGGAGAAGCATCAAGCTGATGGACATCACAAGCACAGTGAACTCAAGATTCAACAGTACACTGGGCTTGGGTGCCTCATCCAGCCAACCTATTGTTCTAACAACTCCTATCAAGTTCATTTCTGACAAGGGAAAGGGAGTTGTAGAGGTTGCCAGGAAAAATTCTGATCTGCCTCAGAAAACTAAAGTCCAGCACAAATCGTCGAACGGAGATCGACGATCGCCGAATGAAGATCGACGATCGCCGAACGCAGCTCGACGATCTCAGGACAAATCGTCGAACGCTGATCGACGATCTCAGCCAAGATCGTCGAACGCTGGTCGACGATCCCATATACCTGACCTCAGCCATAGTCGACCGTCGAACGGAGCTCGACGATCTGACCCACGATCGTCGAACGCAGCTCCAAGATCGTCGAACAGAGGTCAGAGCTCTGGAAATTTTTTCAAAGGCAAGTCAAAATTGAATCCTGAGGGTTTTTCATCCCAAACCTTTAACCCTTATACTGAATGGATTATACCTCCAAGGAGATATCATCCTGAAGGATATAAGAGTCAGCCAGGGATGTCCTTCATTTCTGAATTTAGAGGTTATCAACCTAGGCCCAAGGTAAACTGGGTCAAAAACAAGTAAATTGCTTTATGTGCAGGTGAAGACCTATCCAACATCTAACCAGCAATGGTATTTGGATAGTGGGTGCTCTAAGCACATGACAGGGAACAAGGACAACCTCAATTCCTTTAGAGCCAAGCTTGGACCCAAAGTTATCTTTGGTGATTCCAACTTTGGACAAACTAAAGGATATGGTGCAGTCCAGATTGGTTCAGTAACCTTCAAGAAGGTAGCATATGTGGAAGGACTGAAGCACAACCTAATCAGCATCAGTCAGCTATGTGATGAAGGCTACCAGGTGACCTTCAGCAAAACCTTATGCAAAATCAAGTCAGAGGACAACACAACTGTGTTGACAGGTAAAAGGAAAGGTAACATCTACCTAGTAGATTTTCTTTCAACTTCTATAGATATCTGTTTATTTAATTCAGTCTGTAGACCAAATGTGTTATGGCATAAGAGACTAGGACACCTAAACCTTAGAACTATTGCTAGGCTCTCCAAGGACAACCTTGTTAGAGGACTACCTTCTGGCCCCTACAAGAAGGAAGGACTCTGCAAGGCTTGTCAATTAGGCAAGCAAACTAAAAACAGTTTTAAGTCACTTAATAAGAGTGATTCACCTAGGATATTGTATCTGTTACACATGGATCTATTTGGACCCATCACAGTACAAAGCCTAGGAGGGAAATCCTACACTTTAGTAATTGTAGATGACTTCTCTAGATTCACTTGGGTGTTCTTTCTAAGGAAGAAGTCTGATAACTTTAAGTGTCTGACAGAGTTTCTCAAATGTATAAAGATTGAGTTCAATACTCACATTGCCCTGATCAGAAGTGATCATGGGACAGAGTTTGATTCTCTTCTTATGCAAGAGTTCTGTCAGAGTGAAGGGATCAGGCATACTTTCTCAGCTCCTAGAACTCCTCAACAAAATGGGGTAGCTGAAAGGAAAAATAGAACCCTTATTGAATCTGCCACTACATTGTTGTCAGATGCTCATCTACCTCTATCCTTTTGGGCAGAGGCAGTGAACACCTCCAACTATGTGCTGAACAGAAGTCTGATACATAAACTAAAGGGAAAGACTCCCTATGAATTACTCAAAGGGAAGAAACCTAAAGTTGACTATTTCAGAATTTTTGGTTGCATTTGCTATATTCACAATAATGATAAGAAATATTTAGCAAAATTTCAAGCCAAAGCTGATGAAGGAGTGTTTCTGGGATACTCCATGATCAGCAAGGCCTATAGGGTCTATAATAAATCATCATTGAAAATTGAGGAATCTGTTCATGTTTCTTTTGATGAAACTAACATGTCTTTCAAGGAGAAGATTTCTTCTACCATAGAACCTTTGCAGGAACACTCTCTAGTTGAAGATATGAACAAGTTACAGGTTGCTCAAGAGGATGAAAGCAGTGAAGATGAAGGGAATGCTCAACACATTGAAGCTCAGCTTGAAGAGCCAGTTGTTGTACCACAAGAGGAAACAACAACACAGGTTGGTGAACAATCAACACCCCCTGTTGATTTAGTAACATCAAGAGACCATCCAATTTCCCAAATAATTGGAGAAATCTCAGCTGGTGTGCAAACCAGAAATCAGGTCAACCAAAACCTGTTGCACACCTGCTTCCTTTCTCAAATTGAACCTCAGTCCATTCAAGATGCAGAGCAAGATCCACACTGGATCATTGCCATGCAAGAGGAGTTGCATCAATTTGAGAGGAACAAAGTATGGGAACTAGTGCCAAAGCCTAAGGATCATTCCATTGTTGGAACAAAATGGGTATTCAGAAACAAACTGGATGATCAAGGAGTAATAATAAGGAACAAGGCAAGGCTAGTTGCCCAAGGATATTCTCAAGAAGAAGGAATTGACTACGACCAGACCTTTGCACCTGTTGCAAGATTAGAAGCCATCAGGATATTTTTAGCTTATGCAGCTCACAAAGGCTTCAAGGTTTATCAGATGGATGTCAAGAGTGCCTTCTTAAATGGAGACATCAAAGAGGAAGTCTATGTCAGACAACCTCCAGGTTTTATCTCTCCAACTTATCCTGATTATGTTTTTAGATTAAATAAAGCATTATATGGTCTCAAGCAAGCTCCTAGAGCATGGTATGAGACCCTAGCATGCTTTCTCTTGGAAAATGGTTTTATCAGGGGTAGAGTAGACCAAACTCTTTTTATTAGAACCCATAAGTCCCATACCCTACTAGTACAAATTTATGTAGACGATATCATTTTTGGTTCTACTGACTCAAAATTGTGCAGAAGGTTTTCTAACCTAATGCATTCTAAATTTGAGATGAGTAGCATGGGTGAGCTATCCTTCTTCCTAGGATTGCAAGTCAAACAACATGCTGAAGGCATCTTTATTTCTCAAACCAAATATGCTAATGAGCTGGTTAAGAAATTTGGCATGTCTGAGGCATCTTGTATGAAAACACCCATGCCTACCAATGCTGTATTGGATGCTGATGAACATGGGAAACCTGTTGATCAGACAACATATAGAGCAATGATTGGCTCTTTACTGTATCTTACAGCTAGTAGACCAGATATAATGTTTGCTACATGTATATGTGCTAGGTTCCAAGTTAGCCCTAGAGAGTCACACCTAACATTAGTAAAGAGGATTCTCAGGTATGTTAAAAGTTGTCCAAATCTAGGTCTCTGGTATCCAAAAGATTCAGCATTTGAGTTAACTGGATTCTCTGATGCTGATTATGCTGGATGCAGAATTGACAGGAAAAGCACCAGTGGAACTTGTCAGTTCCTTGGTGATAGACTTGTCTCTTGGTTTTGCAAGAAACAAACATCTGTGTCAACTTCAACTGCTGAAGCTGAATATATGGCTGCAGGCAGTTGTTGTTCACAAATATTGTGGATTCAAAATCAACTCCTAGACTATGGTTACAACTTAGAGAAGTCAAAAATCTTTTGTGACAATACAAGTGCTATTTCCATAGCTCAAAATCCAGTCCTCCATAGTAGGACAAAACACATAGAGATTAGGCATCATTTCTTAAGGGACAATGTTGAAAAGAACAAAATTGAACTGCAATATATCCCAACTGATTTACAAAGGGGAGATATTTTCACCAAGCCTTTGGATGAAAAGAAACACACTTTCTTCCTAAATCAGTTAGGAATGTTAGATGGAGGAAGTCTTAAATAATATCCAAGATTTTGAAAGCTAAAAATTGACCAAGACTAGGCAAAATTCTGATTTTTCTTAGTGTCTAGGATTTTCTGATCTCTGAACTGCGCTCGACGATTTCCCCAAAGATCGTCGAACGGAGTTCGACGATTTCCAGAATCGTCGAACTGAGTTCAGCGCCCCTCAGATAGTATGAACTATCTCTTCCGGTCAACGATCGTCGAACGGCGCTCGACGATTTTGTTCACTGAACGATCGTCGAACGGAGCTCGACGCCTTTCCAGATCGTCGAACGGAGATCGACGATGTTGGAGTCTCTTCAGATTCCTTTAGAAGCCTCGATCGTCGAACTGAGTTCAACGATCTTTCCAATTCTGCGTCGAACCCTAATATAAAACTCATTTTTCGCCGTCGTTCTCTCTTGCGCTTTCAATTTCTCTGCAAGAATTTTCTTCCCTCCAAACAGTTCTACGCTTGTTCGGTTTGTTTGTTAAGTTTTTGCAGGTACCATGGCCGTCTCAGTTGCTGTCCTCGCCGCAATAAAGTTTGATGCAGGATTTGACATTGATCTGGACTCCTTCAACACCACTGATCAAATCTTCCAGGACATCCTGAGTTTATTCAAGGATCAGCATTTGTCTGCCCTCATGACCACAAGAATCAAACTTGCCTCAGATGAAATAAAAGAATGGGTCTATACTGCTCACAATCTAGACAACAACACCATAGTTGGATCTATTGCTGGAACCCAGGTACCTCTGACCCCAACAGTTTTAACAGAGGTTTTTGGCTTGAGAAATGGTGAAGACACTGCTGAACTATCTGGAGAGGACTTTTCTGATATACTTGCCAGGATGGGTCATCCAGAGGGAAACTCTAGCAAGTTGTTTAAGAGGAACTTGTCAGTTGAATACAGGTTTCTAGCTGATGTTGTAGGCAAGGTGCTGTTGGCAAAGCATTCTGCACATGATACCATCTCCAGACATCAGCTCTGCCTCATGGGAGCTCTGGTAGATAGGAAAAGCTTAAACTGGGGAGAGGTCTTCTTTGACCTAATAAAGAAGAAGATTAATAAAACCTTTGTAAATTTTGGAAGAATTCTTGGAGTTTTCCTTCAGGCAAGGTGCCCTGCTCTGCTGGTCTCCTCTGGAGTGCACATCAATGCCTCCAAGAGACTCACCTGTGCCCTATTTGGGAAGTGGGACAGGCAAATTAGCAAACCCAGCAGGCCCTCTTCAACTGCTCCTTCAGGCACCAGGACTCAAAGAGTCACTCCCCCCCAGGTCTCTGCTCCTGCAGAAGACCTGCCTGCTGCTAGTGCTGCTTCTCCTCCTCCTCCAAGTCCAACCCTACCTATTCCATCCACCACTCCAGCTCCATCCACCATTACAATCTCCAGCCCATCTCCAACATCTATTCCATCTCCAGCAACCATTTCATCACCTCCAGTAGACCAATTCCACCCATTATTCTCATATCCACCACCAGATGTCACCTCATCTCCATCCATACCATCCTTCACCTTCTTCTGGATGAATCCTACATGGATGATTCCCCCTCTTCTCCTCCAGAATTACCATCCTCTTCAACATCTTTCCAAGATCTCTTCCACCACATCATTGACCAACCCACATTCACTCCCTCCATATCCATCCCCCTGTCCTCCATCTCCACAATCCCCTCTCCTGAGCCATTCATTCCACCATCAGCCCTCCACTTCCAGCTTCCTCAGCCATCCCAATACCATCTACCTCTGCTCCTCTTCTTGAGCAAGTAGATCTCTCAGCCCTTGCTGACAAGTTGTATGAGCTCATTGCCCCAAGGCTCTCCCTCCTCTTGGAGACCTCTTTGGCTCCTCTACACTTGTCAGTGGCAGCCCTCTCTGCCAGGCTTTCCTCTCTCCTTCCTCAAGCAGCACCTCCAGCAGTGTGCCTTGATACAGAGGTATCTGCATCCAGGCAGGGGGAGATGCCCTATGAAGCCAGCCTTCATGCTGTTGTTGCTGCTGCTTCTGCTCCTGCTGCTTTTTACTGCTGTTGCTGCTGCTGCTGTGTTTGTATTTGCTGCTCCTGTTGCTGCTGCTCCAGTCAGGCTCCTACTCCAGTCTAGCAATAGACCTAAGGTCTTTGCTCTCTGCATTTGATACTGCATATTACAGCTACCTCCCAGAGCCAAATACTGTCCAGCCCCCAGAAGATCTGTCCAAGGCTCTGGTGCCTCTCTCTGGCTGTGACCCCAACATTCTTTCCTCTTTTGTACTCTCAGTAATGACTGCTGCTGCTGCTGATGAAGAAAAGGCTGTATCTGCTTCTGAAACTGTCTTTGCTGCTGCTGAAGAAAATGTTCCAACTGCTGCTGAAATTCAAATTGTTTCTGATGAGCCCACATCCCAGGATTTTCTGATGACAGAGGCTGCTGTTTTTGAGCCTGCTGAAGATTTTGTTGTTGTTCTGAAGCTGCTGCTGCCATCATTCCTGAAGTAACCAGTGTTGTTTCTGCTGTTGCTCCTGTATCTATTGTTACATCTGCTGCTGTATCTGTATCTGTTTCTGTTGCTCCCTCTGCTTCTGCCCCATCTGCTGCTGTTCAATTGAAAGAAGATTTGATGAAGAGGATTGATGCTTTATATGATGCTCAGAGCTCTGAATCTGATGACTACAACACTGCCTCTGATGATTCTTCTGCCACCATTGCAAGGAAAAGGAAGGCAAGAAGTAAGGCAATGAAAAGGGTTCCACCTGCCAAAGTAAAAGATGATAATGATATTCCATACTATATTCTGCACAACTGCCCAATTACTGAACATTGGATGCAGTTCTCTAAAAATCAGCTAAAAGCAATGAAGAAGAAAAGGAAGTATGAGAAGGGCTCCTCCCAGTTCAAGCACCCTCATCCTCCTCCACCACCTCCACCTGATGCAGGTGCAGGTGGAAGCTCTGCAAGCCAAGCCCCATCTAGAAGCCAGGCTCCCTACCAACCCCATGCTAGAACCTATCAAAGGGAAAGCCAGTCTAGGGGCTCTTACTCTAGGAGGGGAGGATATAGGGGAAATCAAAGAGAGACTCAAGTTTATTCTAAAGGGCATTCCAGGCAGCATCCTTACTCCAGGGGAGGACATGCCTTTCATCTGATACTTCTTCTGGTCATTCCCCTATAAGCTCAGAGAAACTGTGACTGCAGGACTCCTCAAGATAATTCTTCCAACAGGTATGAGCCACCTGTACCATTTGAGGACCCTGAGAAGAATCCTGTTGCTTGGACTGCTAGGATGAAGGAGTTGGCTGCACTAGACCAGATAAAGAAAGCCAAAGAACAAGGCCTAGACACTTCCAATATTTCTACTATGTCAGAACAAAGACAGAAGGAATTAGAGAGATATGCCTCCAGCAAGTTCTTTGATGCAGACAGATACATGGAGTTGCATCCTGCTGCTGTAGTTCCCAGGACTTCAAAGCAAATTTATTTGGATGCAGCAGATGACACCAGATCCAAACAAGAAGCCCTGAATCCTAACAGAGAAATCAAAATGGTAAAAGGCAAAGAGAAAAAGTAACTCTGTAAGGTGACAATCCTTGGTTTTTCTGACTGATGTCTGGATATCATGTTATATATATTTCTCTGTGATGTTTCTGCAATGTCTGCTATTGTTTTCATGTTTTTCTGATTGTATGATGTTATTTGATTTTTCCAAAGTCTGTAAATAGTAATCCTAACCCAAATAGGGGGAGATTGTTGGAACACCCTATTACTAATTTGGGCCAGGATCACTATGTCTCTAGGAATCTGTGTTTGACCTTCTGTATAGCTTAATAGGTCAATTAGAATTGAGTCTAAGGGTTAGAAGTCTAGGATTGGAAGCTGCCCTGAAGACCAAGTTTTTCTGTAGACCAAGTCTAATCGTCGAGCTCAGCACGACGATTCGTTGAACTCCGGTCGACGATCGTCTAGCTCAACTTCGACAGATCGTCGAGCTCCATTCGACGATCGCTGAGCTCAACCTCATAATATCGTCGAGCTCCACTCGACGATCGCTGAGCTCAACTTCGCAATATCGTCGAACTCCATTCGACGATCGCTGAGCTCAGGTCGACGATTTTAACTCTGCATTGGATCCTTATCTCTGAGCTCAGTTCGACGATCTTTGAGCTCAGATCGACGATTATCTTGCTACTTGGATTTTCCAGTTCGCTGAGCTCAGCTCGACGATAGCAGAGCTCAGTTCGACGATTTCAGTTATCTTTCAGAATTCAAATTTAAATCAGATAGAAGTTATTCTGCATTTAATTCAGAAGATCTGCCAGCCGTTTTCATTTACTTCTGGAGCAAGTTTCAAGGGATTTTTCAAGGAACAATTCAGTGGACTTTCCTTCAGAAGAAATTATGCAATTAAGGCTGTAATCAATGCAGACCAACGGCTATCTTTGACAGAGTGATATTCTATTCTGGCACAGAGAATAAAAGACAGAATGTTTTTGAATGAAATAGAGAAGAAAAAAACAAAAAAAGAGATTGACAAGAAGAGGACACACAACTCAGAATACAGAGACTCTTTCAAAATATTCTGTCAACAAGAATTCTGAAGAACACTCATCAAAGAGATCAAGCAATCTTCAAATCTCTTCAGCTCTCAAAGTGTTCAAGGCCAACATCATTTCAAGACTCCAGACACTCAACATTTCAGCTTGCTGAAATCATCTTTTGCTGGAGATCTATCTTTGAAGGCCTATCACCCTCAGCAAAGCTCATCTTCCTAAAGATCAAGGACTCAGGGGGAGCTTTGACATCAATCCACTTAGTCTTCTCAGTTGCTTGAGAAAGAGAAGACTGCCATCACTCTCTCACCCCCATTCTGTAAAGGGTTTTTCAAACTCCCTTCAAAAGTTTGAATCTGGTTTTTGAGCACCTTGTCAAAAGCTCATTGGTGGCAAGACACCTGATCAAAAAATCTGATTTGGTTTTTGAGCACCTTATCAAAAGCTCATTGGTGCCCAGGACACCTGATCAACTCATCCTGCAGTGGATTCCTACCTAGGGTGGTAGAAGAGTGGATGTACCCAAGTTTGGGGAACCACTATAATTCCTTGTGTCATCTGGTTCTGCATGTTTTCTTTTTGTTTCTGGCCTAGATTTTCTTGTGCTTAGTCTCTGCATAGCTTAGTTTTGTGATTAGTTTTATTTCTGCTTCCCTGCTCACACTCATTACAACAATTGTTGTAAAGCTTTGCAAAAGTTTTTCTTTGTGTTTTAAAAGCACCATATACTCTATTCACCCCCCTCTAGAGTATATCAGATCTAGTTTCCCCTTTCAGGCGGCCTGAGGAGCAGGCCGCACCTGGATGGCGGCCAGAGGGGTCAGGCTGCCACTAAGGCTGCTGGGGGGCGCCGGCTGTGCGACCTGGCAGAATGAAGGAATAGATCGCACAGATTGCTCACTGCTGCTTTAGATTGCCTCCTGCAAAGAAAAAAATACTGCGCAGTTAGCAGGCCTAACCGAGCAATCTGCGAGGGGAGCTGTGGGAACATCCTGCCGTCCCGTGAGACACGTGGTTGCTATGGGACTTGGGCGGACATAGAAATCTGTCCGCCTACACTTGGACTTGTCGCGAACTTCAGGGAGAATCTGAAGGTCGCGACTAGCCAGCTGGATACCTTGGGAAGGATCGCCGATTTCTGGGTTAACAACTGCATCGCCACATGTTCTCTGCCTGAATATCAATAACACCGAATTTCCCTAGATCGTTGGTCATCAGTGGTGACGGACTTGCCCTTTGTGTCGTGGGAATAGGTGAGGACGTGACCGTGATGGTCTAGAGCGGAGCGAGTTTCCTATAAGTGGAGGTATCTGTTGGGTACATTGGAAAATGTGTACCAGATTTGAAGAAGCCTCACCCTACTCAATGATATACATCAAGGTGTATTTGATGTGCTTTGAGTTTATATGTGCAGGTTAAGTAATTGCAGGAAATGCAGCAAAGTTTCTAAGTCCATGTGTCGACACCTAAAGAAGCAGTGTCGACACTTATGAAGGCTTGTGTCGACACCCAGAGAAGCTGTGTCGACGCTTGGAGTATTTGTGTCGACACCAGGAAAGGAAGAGTCGACACCAGAAGAAAAGTGTCGACACATACAGCCAGTGTCGACACACTATGAAGAATACTCAACATATATCATGTCGACACTTAGAGGCAATGTCGATACCCAGAGAAGCTTAGTCGACATCCAATGTGTCGACACCAGGAAGCTGTGTCAACACACTGAAGGCATTGTCGATATCAACTGTGTCGACACACAAGACTTGTGTCGACACACAGCAAGTTTCAACACAGTTAAAGTAAAGAAGTACTTGTGTCGACACAAAGAAGATGTGTCGACACTCAGCTAGTATCAACAATAGAAGAAGTTGTGTCGACACAAAAGAGATGTGTCTGAAAGATATGGTACCTAAACACCTAGAGGGGGGGGGGGTGAATAGGTGACCTAAACCTTTTTTAACTTTTGTTTGACAGCACAACAGTTTATCACAGATTATTACAGTTAACAGCAATTCCAGAAATCACACAGAAAAGCCACAACACAGCACAGCACAGCAGACACACTAATTTTATAGTGGTTCCCCAATCTTTGGGTACATCCACTTTCCCCCTTCGCCTATCTAGCAGTGTACTAGATTCGGCCAAACTTCTCCACTAGCTCAGAACCCAACAAGGTTCCTACCTCAGGCCAAAGCCTTACACTCAGCCAAAAGGCCTACACTCAGCCACCCAGGCCTACACTCAGCCAATCAAAGGCCTACACTCAGAGTTCTTCAACTCCTACACTCAGGCACCAAGCCCTACCCTCAGCCTTTATAAAATAGGCTTACAATCACTCAGATCCAATGGATCTTACAAGTTATAATAGAAATTACAAATTCTAACTCTACAACTCAGAAGGAATGAGAGGAGTTGAGAGTTTCTTGGAGAGTTCTTGGAAGAACTCAGCTTGATCCAAACTGACTTAGCTTTCTTCAAAGCTTCTTGAGTAGAACTGAATTAGTCTGAATCTTCTGCAGTTGATCCTTGATCTCTGCTTCTTGAAATCCAGATGACTCTGAATTCTTCTTCTCAGCCTTAGTTCCAAAGACTGAATCCTGGTTGGAGCTCTCTCTCTCTCAACTACTTAGATCTGCAGTTGGACTGCCTGATCTTCTTGTGTTGATCTTCTGTGTATCACTTCTTGATTTAGTCTGATCAACTACTTCAATCACACCATGTAATGTTTGTGAACTTCTTAATTATTATCTCCACACTTTTTCTGTAGACTGTGGGTGCCTATTTATAGGCTTCCTTCATGGTAACCGGCTGATCCGGTTTATAACAGTCTTTTGACTTTGCTGACAGTTGCTGTAGACCGGCTGGATTGGCAGCTGTCATGTCAACCAGTCACTTCTTGAAATTCTCTAACTGTCAGTTAGTGTCGAGACTTTCTGTTCTTAAGTGTCGACACTTATAGACCAAGTGTCGACACATGTTGTGTAAGTGTCGACACAAGTCTACAAGGTGTCGACACATTTCCTTGTATGTCTCGACACAGTTTCTTCTGCATGTGTCGACACTGAAATTGAGTGTCGACACAAGCACTTGTACTTCATTCTTTCTGTATTCTTCTAAGTGTCGACACATCTCCTTTGTGTCGACACATCTTCATGTGTAGAAACTGTCAAGTGTCGACACTGCTTCTTGGTGTCGACACAAGTCTTCATTCTTGATTCTTCAGCTGAGTGTCGACACATCCATTAGTGTCGACACTTATACTTAGAATATTTTACAAGTTTTCTGTTCTTTGCTAAGTGTCGACACAGCTCCTTGTGTCGACACTATCTTCAAGTGTTGAGTCTTCTGGTTATGTGTCGACACATTGTGCTGAGTGTCGACACATTCTTTAAGTGTTGACTTCTTTGAGTGTGTGTCGACACATTATGCTGAGTGTCGACACATTCTTCATATGTTGACTCTTTGAGTGTGTGTCGACACATTGTGCTGAGTGTCGACACATTCTTCATATGTGACTCTTTAGATTGAGTGTCGACACATTGTGTTGAGTGTCGACACTTGTACTTAGTCTCTGCAGAATTATGCTGAGTGTCGACACAACTCCAAGTGTCGACACTGTCTGGTGTTGACTCAGCTCTTCAAGGTGTCGACACTTCTGCTAAGTGTCGACACAGCTTTTCTGCATCCTTCTACACTGAGTGTCGACACAGCTCCAAGTGTCGACACTTTCTGACTGGTGTCGACTCTTCTTCCCTGGTGTCGACACAATGACTCCAAGTGTCGACACTGCATGTCTGGGTGTCGACACAAGCTTTCTCAAGTGTCGACACTTTGCCTCTGGGTGTCGACACATGGACTTAGAAATTTTCAGCTTCAGTCCAGTGTATACCTAACCTGCACAAATAACTCAAACAAACATCAAATACATTCTGATGTATATCATTGAGTTAGGTGAGGCTTCTTCAAATCAGGTACATTTGACCAATGTACCCAACAATCTCCCCCTATTTGGAGAAGTCATAACCCTTAGTCAATGATATACACCACTCATAATTAAAAATTACAAAATGATGTAAAACATATAAATGACAACAGGGAAAACTTGAACATGTAATAAACCACACATGTATACTTATTAAACATTGCAGAACAATTAAGAAACACACATATTTCAGAACATTCAAACTATATTTATCATATACTGTTCCAATAATGTTTCTTATACATTTTCAATGAAGTATTACAATGTTTTTCTCTTAACAAAATTACAATAAGCAACAAGTTAATTCCTAATCTAGTGCTGATCAGGTTCTTTGATAACAATCCCTTTTCCAGCTTTAACTTGAGCTTTCACAGCAGCAGCAGCAGCAGCAGGCTCAGCTTCAGCAGTCTTCTTCCCTTTTAGATCTTGCTTATCTGCCTTGATCTTTTGCCTTTCAAAATAATGATAGGGCTTGGGAAAGTACTTGCTAGGCTCCACAGCTGTTGGAGGTAGCTTTCCTAACTTGGCCTTCCTTCTGTGTTGGACAATGGCTTCTTGTCTAATCTCATGCTTTCTCCATTCAGCCTCTGAGAACCACTTGTTCCTCTCATGGGCATTATCCTTGGCTGCTTTCCAGGCTGTAAGAATTATGTTTCTAGAAGTAGGGCTCCATTGTTCAAAATCTGGCTTTTGCTCAGCAATTTCCCTAAACTTCTTCTTTGACAGCCTAGTTTCTTCTTCCTTTATCCAATGCCTCTTGCATAGCAGCTGTGATAGGTTGAACAACCTTTTCCAGAATAACATTTGGCTTGCCAGCAGTTGGACTATACATAGTGCTTACATCAGCATGAATCATTTCAAAGTCTGGAGGTGGATAGATGACATCAGCCACTGCTTGTTGCTCACCTCCAAGAATGTTCCTTGAATACCAGATTCACCTACTTCATTGTCATCACACAGGGGAGGATATCCAAGTGTAGCCCTTATAGAATTTGAAATCCATTTTGCATGCTCAGAACTGGCCTTGACTAACACTCTCTCCCCTCTTTATGACTTCTTGAGCCATATGATCCCTTACATCATCTTTCTGAAATCGGATTTGGCTATCCAAATATCTTATGCCCTCTTTAAAGAAAGGTCTAAGCTTTGTAAGCTGTTCTGATATGACCTTCTGGGAATCTTTTATGGCATTTTTAACAGCAGCAATCTCTGCTTGAAATATCTTATCAAAATCAGCTTTGGCAGCAGCAGATGAAGTTGAAGGTTCATCTGACTTATTCTTGATTTCAGTGACTATTGCATTGTGAGATGCAGTCAGTTATCATTCATTCTCAACTGATTCTCCAGCACATAGCCTTGCTTGACTGCTATATCATCCACTTTCTCTTTAATTGCTTCTTGATGTTTAGCTAGATAGACCACAGCATTAGCACCCTTGGTAAAACAATCAGTCATTGCTGTTTTATTAAGGTTCATTTCAAACCTTATAGACTTGATTTCCTGGCCTAGATCAGTTTGTAGTGCCTTGTGCCCTTCATCAACATAAGTTTCTAAGGCTTTCTTTGTTCATCCATCTTGATTTGCATTGCAAGCAGTAGAGCACTATAATCAGTGGATGGAGCTTGTTGAACTAGTGAATGCTGAGCAACTGTTTGTAGAGCCTTCTTATAGCTTTGGCTCCTCCTCTTGAATACAAAGAACTTCTTTTTCTTAGCTTGCTCAGCTTCCTCATCTTCAGAGTCAGATGTACTTGCTATATCCACCCTATCCTTAGGGCTGGATGGTCTTTCAGTATGCACATCTTGTGCCTTCTCAGAATCTAGCCTTATAGGCTCTTCTAGATATCCAAAGTCTCCCCCTCAGCAACAGCATCCTTCACTGCATCAGCAGCAGTCTTTTCCATATCAAAATCTCTTGATCTAAGTTCAAAAACAGATCTTCCATGGTATACTCTGCTGGAGACTGTGCAGGAGATGTACTTGGTTCTTCAACACTGTATCAGGTATCACAACAGATGTGTCTGGAAGAACAACATCTGGTTCTGGGTTTGCTGGCTGATTTTGCTGATGATCATCAGACAAATCAGAATTTGTTATACAAAATTCAAAGTGTTAAGATCAACAAGTACCTCTTGAATGATGAGAGTAGCCTGCTCACTATCCAGTGTAGATGGATGTTCTACAGCTGGAGGCTCCCCCTGGATATCAGCTGGCTCCTGAGGAGCAGGTGACTTTGCTGCAGTCACATCATACTGGACTTTCAGGAGTGAAGACCACCTGTTCTTCACTGCCTGAGCTGCTTGAGGACTCTTGAGGCACAGCAGCTGTCTTCCTTTTCTTCCTGGGAGGAGAGTCTGTTTTAGAAGTTTGTTTCTCAGGGGTGGCCAAGTCCTTTGACACCAGCACCCTTTCCCATCTTGAGAATATTCTGGAGTCCATTCTCCTCATATGATTTATCTTTGTTCCTGCAGCAGTGCTCATTACCTCTGGAATGGATCCAGCCAGGTAGAGACTTATAATCCTGCCCAGATTGGGCTTCTTCAGGCTTTCTTCACTTTCTCAAAACCACCATTGACCAATCTGTCTTCAGAGTGAAGATGATTCTGGTCATTACTTCAAACATGGAGGCAGACACCCTGTCATGCCTCCTGGTTGCACTGTGCATTCTTCTCACTGTACTTGCCACAAGACAGATGCCTTGATTGTTCATCCCCTTCCTATTGAAGACTGATCCCACCTTCATCTGTGAATCCAGTCCACACCAAGTAAGAGCTTCCCTGGTCTTAGAAGCAGTTACCTCCTCTTCTTCTTGAATCTTAGGTAGCTGAAGTACCTTTCTCAAAGACTTGGGGGATAGTTTGACTTTGGTGCCATGCACCCTGGACTTGATTCTGAATCCAGAGTCGTCCACAGTTGCTTGAGTAAGAAATTCAAATTACTTCTTTCTTCCAGATTTTCGTTGGTTCTGAAACCAAGAATTCCAGTCCTGAATCGCTGACTAGGGTAATCACGATTTGAATTCCTGATCGCTGTCGTCAAATGCGCCTCGCACGAGCTCATAGCCTCGTTGACGTTCTCTTCCAGCTTGGGAGCCATTAGGGTTTGAAGATTTAGTCTTGAGAAGAGAGAAATGTCGACACAAGAGTTTAGGTCTCGAACTTTGAAAGCGTGTCGACAATCAAAGACAGAACCCTATTTATACCTTTCTGTTTGAAGACGAACAGGCGGGAGGAATTTCTAATGATGTGTCGACACTGTCAATAAGTGTCGACACTGACCTATAATGTCTCGACACTCATGTGTCGACACAAATTTAGTTAACAGATTCTATGTGTCGACACTTGGTTAAGTGTCGACACCACTATACTCGACATGTGTCGAGACTTTACTTAGAAAAATTCTGAGTAAAACTTAAGTGTCGACACCTTAGTGGATGTGTCGACACCTACTCGACATGTGTCGACACTAACATTCTGAAGTGTCGACACTAACTTCCTAGATGTGTCGACACCATTTTTCTGAAGTGTCGACACTTACTATTCTGTGTCGACATAGACTTGTCTATGTGTCGACACCTTTTTACTTAGCCAATTTTTGTTCTGTATACTTAGTCTAAGTTTATCATACCTAGTTCAATTTTGAACTTATTAAACTTAGCTTCATCTAAGGGCTTAGTGAACATATCAGCTATCTGATTATCTGTTTTAACATATTCAAGTGCAATATCATTTCTTTCTACATGCTCCCTAAGAAAGTGATATTTTATCTCAATATGTTTAGTTCTACTATGAGATACAGGATTATTAGCTATGGAAATAGCACTAGTAGAATCACAATAAAGTGGAGTTCTACTTACCTGACATCCATAGTCTTCTAGCTGATGTTGAATCCATAGAAGTTGAGCACAGCAACTTCCTGCAGCTATATACTCTGACTCAGCTGTGGAGATGGCCACACTGGTTTGCTTCTTACTACTCCAAGAGATAAGTCTTCCACCTAGGAATTGACAGGATCCAGTTGTGCTTTTTCTATCTTCTTGCATCCTGCAAAGTCTGCATCTGAATAGCCTGTTAGATCAAAATCTCCATTCCTAGGGTACCAGAGGCCTAGATAAGGTGTGCCCTTTAGATATCTCAAGATTCTCTTGACTGCAGTCAAGTGAGACTCTTTGGGGCAGGCTTGATACCTGGCACAAACACATGTAGCATACATAATGTCAGGCCTACTTGCAGTCAAGTATAGTAAGGAGCCAACTATCCCTCTATACAAGGTTTCATCTACAGGTTTCCCTGCATCATCCTTGCTTAGAGACATACTTGACCCCATAGGAGTCTTCATGGTACTGGAGGAATCCATACCATATTTCCTTATGAGTTCTAGGGTGAACTTAGACTGACATATGGAAAGACCACTTTCAGTCTGTTTAACTTGGAGACCCAAGAAAAACTTCAGTTCTCCCATACTACTCATTTCAAATTGACTCTGCATAAGCTTTGCAAACTTTTTGCAAAGGCTACTTTCAGTAGACCCAAATATAATGTCATCTACATATATTTGGACAAGTATTACTTTGCCTCTAGATTCCCTAAGGAATAGAGTCTTATCTATTTTCCCCCTTGTGAACTTGTTCTCAATGAGGAAACTAGATAGGGTTTCATACCAAGCTCTAGGAGCTTGCTTTAACCCATACAATGCTTTCCTAAGTCTATAGACATAATGTGGAAAGTAGAATCAACAAAACCTGAAGGCTGCTCCACATATACTTCTTCTTTTAAATTACCATTAAGGAATGCTGACTTCACATCCATTTGGTATACTTTGAATCCTTGGTAGGTTGCATAGGCCAAGAACATCCTTATGGCTTCCAGTCTGGCTACTGGAGCAAAGGTTTGATCAAAATCAATACCTTCTTCTTGCCTATATCCTTTTGCAACCAATCTTGCCTTATTCTTAATGATGACTCCTTGTTCATCTAACTTGTTTCTGTAGATCCACTTTGTTCCTATCACATTGTGATCTTTAGGCTTAGGAACTAACCCAAACCTTGCACCTCTTGAACTGGTTTAGCTCTTCCATAGCTTCAGTCCACTGTCACTGTGGATCTATAGCTTCTTCAAATTTTTGGTTCTATTTGAGACAAAAAAACAATATATGCAGCATTCTGATTTCTCCTTGTCTGAACACCTTGTCTTGGATCTCCAATCAGCTTCTCCATGGATGATCTCTAATGCCTGTGGATGGCATCCTTACTTCTGTTGTACTTCTCATCATCTTCATTCATGCTGAGTTCCTTGAACTTCTTCAGCTCCTGGTACATGTAGTTCTCCCCCTGGACATAAGCCATCTTCTTCTACTTGCTGTCTTGCAGCAGGTACATCTTCTATGGTTAGCTTGTCCATCTTCTTAGAAAGACCTGTGGGGCTGCACACACTACTAGACAACTCATTGTTAATAAGAAGTGTCTCATCAAAAACTACATGCACAGACTCCTCTACAACTTGTGTAGTCAAGTTGTAGACTCTATAAGACTTACTATTACTGCTGAATACAACAAACACTCCTCTTGGGATTTGGCAGCAAACTTAGTTAAGTAAGTCTTCCCATTGTTAAGTATGAAGCATTTACAACCAAAAATCCTGAAATAGGATAGGTTTGGTTTCCTGCCTTTCACTACTTCATAGGGGGTCTTGTTTAACCTTTTAGTTATGGTAGCTCTATTTATCACATGGCATGCAGTGTTTACTGCTTCAGCCCAGAAATATTCTGGTAGTGAAGAATCACTTAATAGAGTCCTACCAGCTTCTATCAAGGTTCTATTTTTCCTTTCAGCAATGCCATTTTGCTGAGGTGTTCTAGGTGAAGAGAATTCTTGAAATATCCCATAGTCTTCACATAGTTTTGTCATGCTTTCAGATTGAAACTCTGTACCATGGTCACTTCTAATTTTGACCACTGTACAGTTCAATTCATTCTGAATTTGCTACAAAACTGTGGAAGACACTAGGTGTTTCAGATTTCTGCTTTAAGAAGAACACCCAGGAAAACCTTGAGTAGTCATCAACAACTACAAAGGTGTAGACCTTCCTACCTAAGCTGTGAACTGGCATTGGACCAAATAGATCCATATGCAAGAGATATAAAATCTCACAGCATCCTTGTTGTCAATGCTTCTAAAGGTGGATTTAGTCTGCTTGCCCTTTTGACAAGCTGAGCAAATGCCATCTTTGACACACTTAACTTGAGGACCATTCCTCACTAACTCTTTACTAAAGAGTTTGCCAATAGTCTTGTATTTAAGATGAGCAAGCCTCTTGTGCCACTTGACACATTGAGAGACTGTCTCATCAGCTACAAGACAAACTGGAGAACTATTGTTCTCAACCATAATGTCTAAACAATAGACATTTCTCTTCCTAAACCTGTCAAAATGATCTTTTGATCACTTGACCTCTTGATATGACAACCATTTTTAACAAATGAGATGTCATACCCTACATCACTTAATTGACTTATACTAATGAGGTTATGTTTCAAACTTTAACATAAGCCACTTGAGTAATGGTAACTAAGTTAGAAGATATGTTACCAAACCCTTTGATGATTCCTTTTTCTGAACCACCAAAGGTCACCTTTGGACCATTCTTGATTGGAATGTAGTCCTTCAGTAGTCCCCTAGTTCCAGTCATGTGTCTGGAACATCCACTATCCAAGTACCATGTAGGGGTATGGCCACTTGGATTCTCCTGCAAAACAAATTAATGAACCTTAGAACCCAATGGTTCTTGGGTCCTTGGTGATTGTTAGTTTGCAAATTGACATAGCTACCTGCTGGCTTTCCACCAGGTATCTTGTTACTACCTTTGGCACTAACATTGTGCCAACAGTCCAAAGCAAAGTGGCCAACTTTGCCACAGCACCAACATTCAAATTTGTTGTACCTTTGCTTAGGTACAGACTTGCTGTCTTAACTACAGCAGTCTTAGTGAATGTTGGGGCTTTGCCCTTGGACTTGGACTGATTCTGAACAGTCCTTGCTGGATTAACAAATCCCAGTCCAGTCTTTCCTTTATGATGAACAAATCATCAATCAAGGGTAGCACTGATTTAGGTTTTGAAAACCTAGCTACTAGCTCTTTCTCCTTCTGAAGATTAATCTCCAGTTTCTTAATTTGATCATTCTTAAATGTAATGGTACCCATCTGAATCACAGTAATGTGTTTCAGCCTGGCCACTTCATTAGTTTTTGATCATAATTCTTCTCATAATCTATTGCAGCTGTCTTGAGATCAGCAATTTCCTTGGCCAAATTTTTGGCTAGGGTCTTGCTTTTCTTATAGGCTAGCAATAGTACTTGATATTCATCTAGGAGTTGATGAATATCTCCCTCAGACTCAGACATATTCTCATCACTTGATGAAGAATACTCTGACTCTGAACTTGAACTGGAATCAGAACTTTGAGTTAAGCCTTGTACCTGACTGGGTCCTGGCTGCTCCAGGTTTTTGGTACTTTCAGTCAAAGCCATCAGTCCTTGGCTTTGACAGTCTTCTTGCTCATAGATAGATTCCATGATCTGCATGAACTCTTCTTCTTCTTCAGCAAATAGCCCAATATAGGCTTCAGCATCTGTCTCTGTGTCTGAAGAAGACATATCTGAAAGAGTCTTCTCATTCTTTGCAACAAAGGACTTCTCCTTCTTTCCTTTGAAGTGTGTTTTCTTCTTGTCACTGGATTCCTTCCTTCTTTCAGGACAGTCTGCAATAACATGGCCCTGTCTATTGCAGCAGTAACAAATTATCTTGGATCCAGTTGCCTTACTTGTCTTGGTCCTTTTCTTGTCCTTCTTTGAAGGCTTCTTTTCCAGATACTGAACCTCTTTCCCTTTGGAAGATGAAGGTCTAGACCTCCACTGTTTCTTCTTAAGGAACTTCTGAAAATGTCTGGTGAATGCAGCAAAGTCTTCATCACTTTCACTGCTTGTAGATTTTGTACTTTCAGATTCTTCAGATTCTGATTCAACTACCTCAGGAGGAGGAGTTGATGACTTGGTCCTGCTCTTTCTAGGTACATCTGACTTAAAGGCAACAGTATTTTCTCTGTATTCAGTCCTTGTTGACTTTTCTTCTTCTTTTCTTACTGACAATTGCATCTCATAGGATAACAACTTGCCAAAAAGTGTGGGAGGAGGAATTTCTCCCAACTTTGCCATTTCTCTGATGGCACAAATCTTGGTGTCCCAGTCTTTGGTTAGGGACCTTAAGAATTTGTCATTCAACTCATAGTTTGTGAACTCTCTTCCATATGACATGAGTTCATTTACAATTCTATAAAATTTCTTATAGCATTCAGTGATGCTATCTCCTCTTCCTTGCCTAAAACTCTCATATTCTTGATTAAGCAAGGACTTCCTATCTTGCCTTACTTCTTCAGAACCTTCCATGTAGACAATGAGGGTATCCCACATTTCTTTTGCAGTTTTACAGTGAATAAGGTTCTGGAAGGTGGCATCATCAATTGCACTGACTATGATGTTCTGTGCCCTTTTGTCCATAGTTGCTAGGACAATCTCATCCTTGGTCATTTCAGAGAAATCCTTTGGAGTCCTCTGATTTGCATCCAAAACTGAAATCTTCATAGGCACATATGGCCCTTCTTTGACTGTGATGTATATTCTAGGGTCAGAGGCTTCCATAAACAGCCTAACCCTCTCTTTCCAGATCCCAAAGATCTCTTTCTGCATATAGGTAGTTTCATTGAACCCAACTCCTTATGATTCTCTGAAGAACCCATGTTCTTGATTTTCTTGAAACTGTTTCCTGTTTCCTGACTTAACTGAATCTGCCAAACTGGATCTCCTCAGACAGTTAGTCCTGATTTTGAGGAACCTCGCTTTGATACCACTTGAAAGATATGGTACCTAAACACCTAGAGGGGGGGTGAATAGGTGACCTAAACCTTTTTTAAGTTTTGTTTGACAGCACAACAGTTTATCACAGATTATTACAGTTAACAGCAATTCCAGAAATCACACAGAAAAAGCCACAACACAGCACAGCACAGCAGACACACTAATTTTATAGTGGTTCCCCAATCTTTGGGTACATCCACTTTCCCCCTTCGCCTATCTAGCAGTGTACTAGATTCGGCCAAACTTCTCCACTAGCTCAGAACCCAACAAGGTTCCTACCTCAGGCCCAAAGCCTTACACTCAGCCAAAAGGCCTACACTCAGCCACCCAGGCCTACACTCAGCCAATCAAAGGCCTACACTCAGAGTTCTTCAACTCCTACACTCAGGCACCAAGCCCTACCCTCAGCCTTTATAAAATAGGCTTACAATCACTCAGATCCAATGGATCTTACAAGTTATAATAGAAATTACAAATTCTAACTCTACAACTCAGAAGGAATGAGAGGAGTTGAGAGTTTCTTGGAGAGTTCTTGGAAGAACTCAGCTTGATCCAAACTGACTTAGCTGTCTTCAAAGCTTCTTGAGTAGAACTGAATTAGTCTGAATCTTCTGCAGTTGATCCTTGATCTCTGCTTCTTGAAATCCAGATGACTCTGAATTCTTCTTCTCAGCCTTAGTTCCAAAGACTGAATCCTTGGTTGGAGCTCTCTCTCTCCAACTACTTAGATCTGCAGTTGGACTGCCTGATCTTCTTGTGTTGATCTTCTGTGTATCACTTCTTGATTTAGTCTGATCAACTACTTCAATCACACCATGTAATGTTTGTGAACTTCTTAATTATTATCTCCACACTTTTTCTGTAGACTGTGGGTGCCTATTTATAGGCTTCCTTCATGGTAACCGGCTGATCCGGTTTATAACAGTCTTTTGACTTTGCTGACAGTTGCTGTAGACCGGCTGGATTGGCAGCTGTCATGTCAACCAGTCACTTCTTGAAATTCTCTAACTGTCAGTTAGTGTCGAGACTTTCTGTTCTTAAGTGTCGACACTTATAGACCAAGTGTCGACACATGTTGTGTAAGTGTCGACACAAGTCTACAAGGTGTCGACTCATTCCCTTGTATGTCTCGACACAGTTTCTTCTGCATGTGTCGACACTGAAATTGAGTGTCGACACAAGCACTTGTACTTCATTCTTTCTGTATTCTTCTAAGTGTCGACACATCTCCTTTGTGTCGACACATCTTCATGTGTAGAAACTGTCAAGTGTCGACACTGCTTCTTGGTGTCGACACAAGTCTTCATTCTTGATTCTTCAGCTGAGTGTCGACACATCCCATGAGTGTCGACACTTATACTTAGAATATTTTACAAGTTTTCTGTTCTTTGCTAAGTGTCGACACAGCTCCTTGTGTCGACACTATCTTCAAGTGTTGAGTCTTCTGGTTATGTGTCGACACATTGTGCTGAGTGTCGACACATTCTTTAAGTGTTGACTTCTTTGAGTGTGTGTCGACACATTATGCTGAGTGTCGACACATTCTTCATATGTTGACTCTTTTGAGTGTGTGTCGACACATTGTGCTGAGTGTCGACACATTCTTCATATGTTGACTCTTTAGATTGAGTGTCGACACATTGTGTTGAGTGTCGACACTTGTACTTAGTCTCTGCAGAATTATGCTGAGTGTCGACACAACTCCAAGTGTCGACACTGTCTGGTGTTGACTCAGCTCTTCAAGGTGTCGACACTTCTGCTAAGTGTCGACACAGCTTTTCTGCATCCTTCTACACTGAGTGTCGACACAGCTCCAAGTGTCGACACTTTCTGACTGGTGTCGACTCTTCTTCCCTGGTGTCGACACAATGACTCCAAGTGTCGACACTGCATGTCTGGGTGTCGACACAAGCTTTCTCAAGTGTCGACACTTTGCCTCTGGGTGTCGACACATGGACTTAGAAATTTTCAGCTTCAGTCCAGTGTATACCTAACCTGCACAAATAACTCAAACAAACATCAAATACATTCTGATGTATATCATTGAGTTAGGTGAGGCTTCTTCAAATCAGGTACATTTGACCAATGTACCCAACAGTGTCGACACTTAGCTAGTATCAACAACAGAAGAAGTTGTGTCGACACAAAGGAGATGTGTCGACACTCAGCTAGTATCAATAACAAAAGAAGTTGTGTCGACACAAAGGAAATGTGTCGACACACAGCAGAATTCAACTAAATTTTAAAGAAGAAGTACTTGTGTCGACACACTCAATCAGTGTTGACACATTCAATAGAAGCAGTGTCGAGAAGCTATTACAACAACAGAAGGAGTTGTGTCGACACCACCAAGGCAAGTGTCGACACTTAGTTCACTTGTGTCGACACTTGGTCTATTTGTGTCGACACATAATGAAGAACAATCTCGACACTTTCAGACAGAGACAATGATTTCAAGAAGTGACTGGATGACTTGACAGCTGTCATTTCAGCCGGTCTACTACAACTGTCAGAGCTGTCAGAAGTTCGTTAGAAACCGGATCAGTCGGTTACCTTGGAGGAAGACTATATAAAAGCCTTTCTCCTTCAACAGTGAAGAATCAATCAAAAAAAAAATCAATAATCAAATCAATCAGAAGATTAAAATTTAAGAAGATCAAGACAGATCCAGAGAAAACTGTAAATCAGTATTTTGAAGAAATTTCAGATTTACTTGGAGAGAGAGAACTCCAGTATCTAAAATCAAGAAAGCGACTTATTAATCAAATCTCTTAAGAAGCAGGTTCTGAACCAGACTGCAAAGTAGGATCCAGATTTAATTCTCCATCCTAAGAAGGAAGTTGTCAGCCGGTCTACTTAAAGAAGATCAATTTTACTGAGTTCAGACTCAAGAAGCCTTGAAGAAAGCAAAGACAAAGTTGATCTCAGGAATCAGTGTTATCAAGAACTTATCAAGAAGGTTGCCCTCTTCATTCTCTCAAACTGAGTGGTGATCTAAACACTTTTTATTATCTTTTTGTAGGATCCTAAGGAATCTGAGTTGTAAGCCTAAATTTATAAAGGCTGAGGTAGGGCTTTTGAGCCTGAGTGTAGGAGAATCAATTCTCTGAGCGTAGGCCTTGTTGAAGGCTGAGGTATGGCTATTTAGCCTGAGTGTAGGTCTTGTTGAAAACTGAGTGGTAGGGCTTTGTGCCTGAGTTATAGGAGTGGGGACACTCTGAGTTGTAGGAACCTGTTTGGGGTTCTGAGCTGTAAGATCTGAGGATCTGAGGAGAAGTGCAGAAGTTAGGCCGAATCTAGTACACTACTAGATAGGCGAAGGGGGAAAGTGGATGTACCCAAACCTTGGGGAACCACTATAAAAATTGTGTGCACTCTGTGAATGTTTGTTTCTGTGGTTGATGTGTTGTGATAGCTGTATAATTTGCATTTGCTGCTTAAAGTACAAAACAGTTTGTCTGCCTTTAAAGTAAAAAGAAAAAGTACACCTATTCACCCCCCCCCCCTCTAGGTGGTTAAGCACTATTTCTTTCAAGTGATATCAAAGCGAGGTTACTCAAAAAAGGGACTTAACAGTCTGAGTAAGATCCTGTAGGCAGATTCAGAACAAACAAGAATCAAGAAAATGGGTTCTAGTGAGTATCACAAAGAGCTGGGGTCCATGAAATTGTCAATATGTAGAAAAGAGATATTTGGCATATGGAAAGAGAGGGTTAGACTCTTTATGGAAGCTTCTGACCTAAGGATATATATTACAGTCAAAGAAGGCTCATATGTGCCAATGAAGATATCCATTCTGGATGCAAATCAGAAAACTCCCAAGGACTTCTCTGAAATGACTAAAGATGAAATCATTCTGGCCACTATGGACAAGAGAGCCCAGAATATAATTGTTAGTGTTATTGATGATGCAACATTTCAGAACTTAATTCATTGTAAAATCTCTAAAGAAATGTGGGACACATTAATAGTCTATATGGAGGGCTCAGAGGAAGTAAGATAAGATAGGAAGTCAATATTAAATCAGGAATATGAAAGCTCCTGACAAGAAAAGTCTGATAGCATTACAGAATGTTACAAGAAGTTCTATAGGATTGTTAATGAGTTGATGTCCTATGGAAGAGACTTCAGTAACTATGAGCTGAATGACAAGTTTTTAAGATCCCTGACTAAGGACTGGGACACCAAGATTTGTGACATTAGGGAAGTGGTCAAACTAGTTGATATACCTCCTCCAACTTTGTTTGGAAAACTGTTATCTTATGAGATGTAGTTAATGGCTAGAAAGGAGGAAGAGAAGTATACTAGAGTGGAGCACAAGAAAAAGTCTGTGGCCTTGAAGACTGAAGACACTAAGAAGTATAAAATCAAGTCTCCATCTCCACCTCAAATAATTGCTAAGGCTGTCACAGATAATTCAGATAGCAAGAATTCAGATAGCAGTGAAAGTGATGAAGACTTTGCTGCTTTTACTAAGCACTTTCAAAAATTTCTAAAGAAGAGGCAGTGGAGGTCTAAGCCTTCTATTTCTCAGCCAAAATATGACTACTGTCAGAAGAGAAAGTCATCCAGGAATGACAGAAGAAGGTCAAAGTCAAGCAAAGCTACATCCTCAAAGATTGTGTGTTATTGCTGCAATAGACAGGGACATATAGTGGCTGACTGTCCTGAAAAGAGGAAGGAGTCAGCTGACAAAAAGAAGACACAGTTTAAGAGCAAAAAGGAAAAGTCCTTTGTTGCTAAGAAAGACAAGAGTCTGACAGACCAGTCATCTTCAGAAACAGAATCAGAAGCTGAAGCTTATATTGGATTATTTGCTGAAGAGGAAGAAGATGAGTTCATGCAGCTAATGAACTCAATTTATGAGCATGAGGACCATCAGTGCAAGGGACTGATGGCTTTATCTGAAGGAGATAAGAACCAGAATCAGTCTGGACCAAGTAAGGTACAAAGTTGTCTTCTAGTTCAATTTATAGTACTGAGTCAGAATCAGATACATCTACATCAAGTGATGTGGGTGGGTCTGAATATGAAGGAGATATTCATCAGTTAATTGATGAATATAGGGACTTTTTGCAGGCCTTGAAGAAAAGCAAAACCTTGGCCAAAACTCAGGCAAAGGAGATTGTTAATCTTAAATTAGTTGTTGTTGATTCAAACAAGTTGTTAGATCAGAAACTGAATGAGATAGCCAGACTGAAAAACATTACTGTTATTCAGATGGGTACTATTACATTTAAGAATGATCAAATTAGAAATCTGGAGGTTAGACTACAGAAAGAGAAAGAGATAGTAGCAAGTTTTTCTAAGCCTAAATCTGTTTTACCCTTGATAGATGAGTTTGTACCTCAAAAGGGTAAGGATGGATTAGGATTTAAGAAAACTGTCTAGACTGCTACGTCCAAATCTAAAGGCAATACCCCAGCACAAAACACAAAGCCTGTTGTAAATATTTCAGCCAGGGTAGTACCTAAACAAAGGTACAACAGGTTTGAGTGTTTGTGTTGTGGCAAGATAGGCAACTTTGCCTTAGATTGTTGGCACAATTCTAGTGTCAAAGAGAGTAGCAAACTGCCTGCTAGAAGAGCTACATGTAGTTTTGTTAAAGGTCAGACTAACCTGCATCAATGACCCAAGAGTTATTTGGGTTCTAAGGTTAAGTAATCTGTTTTGCAGGTGAGTCCAAGTGGTCGTGCCCCTATATGGTACTTGGACAGTGGATGTTCCATGCACATGACTGGAACTAGAGGGTTGCTGAAGGACTACACACCTATCAAGGATGACCCTAAAGTAACCTTTGGTGGTTCAGAAAAAGGAATCATCAAGGGATTTGGTAACATTTCTAGTAATCAGATTACAATTTCTCAAGTGGCTTATGTAAAGGTTTTGAAACACAACCTCATTAGTATAAGTCAGCTGAGTGATTTAGGATATGACATCTTATTTGTCAAGAATGGTTGTCATATCAAAAGGTCAAGTGATCAAAAGATCATTTTGACAGGTTATAGAAAAAGGATTGTTTACTGTCTTGACTTTGTGTGTGAGAACAATGTTTCTCCTATTTATCTTGTAGCTGATGAGAGAGTCTCTCATTGTGTCAAATGGCACAAGAGGCTAGTCCATCTAAATTACAAGACTATTGGCCAACTCTTTAGCAAAGAGTTAGTGAGGAATGGTCCTCAAGTTAAGTGTATAAAGGATGGGATATGCTCAGCTTGTCAAAAAGGCAAGCAGACCAAATCCACCTTTCATAGCCTTGAGAACAAGGATTCTATGAGGTGTCTATACCTCTTGCATATGGATCTTTTTGGTCATATGTCAGTTCACAGTTTAGGTAGGAAGGTCTACACATTTGTGGTAGTAGATGACTATTCAAGATATTCCTGGGTGTTCTTCCTAAGACAAAAATCTGAAACCCCAAGTATCTTATATAGTTTTGTTAAACAAATTCAGAATGAGTTGGACAGTACAGTGGTCAAAATCAGAAGTGACCATGGTACTAAATTTCAGTCTGAAAGTATGACAAAACTGTGTGAAGAATTTGAGATATTTCAAGAATTTTCTTCACCAAGAACACCTCAGCAAAATGGTATTGCTGAAAGTAAGAATAGAGCATTGATAGAGGCTGGTAGAACTCTATTGAGTGACACTTCTCTCCCAGAATATTTCTGGGTTGAGGCAGTAAACACTGCATGTCATGTGATCAATAGGGCTACTATCACCAAGTGCCACAATAAGACTCCCTATGAGATTGTGAAGGGCAGAAAACCAAATTTATCCTATTTCAGGATCTTTGGTTGCAAATGTTATATATTTAACAATGGCAAGTCTTATCTAACCAAGTTTGCTGTCAAATCCCAAGAGGGGATATTTGTTGGGTACAACAACAATAGTAAGGCTTATAGAGTTTACAACTTGATTACTTAAGTTGTAGAAGAGTCTATACATGTAGTCTTTGATGAAACAAGACTCATTAACAGTGAATTGCCAAGTAGTGTTTACAGTTCTACAGGTTTAAATGAGAGGATGGACAAGCTTACCATTGCAGAAGATTCTACTGCAACTCAGCAAGTGGAAAATGGTGGCTGCTGTCCAGGGCGAGTACAAGACTCTCTAGATGCTGAAGAAGATCAAGAGGTGCAGCTTAATGAAGTGGCTGGAGGTGTTCAGCCTGAAGAAAGACTACCTCCAGCTAATAGACAGTTAAAGGATCATCCAGCCAATCAGATAATTGGTGATCCAAGACAAGGAGTGCAAACAAGAAGCAGGAATCTGAGTACAGTTCTTTACTCCAGTTTCCTATCACAAGTGGAGCCAAAGAAATTTGAAGAAGCAGTTCTAGACCCTCATTGGATTGAGGCCATGCAAGAGGAGCTGAATCAGTTCAGGAGGTGCAAGGTCTGGAAGCTTGTTCCTAAACCCAAATACCATAATATCATTGGAATAAAGTGGATCTTTAGGAACAAATTGGATGAGAATGGAATTATCATAAAGAATAAAGCTAGACTTGTTGCAAAGGGATATAGGCAGGAAGAAGGTATTGATTTTGATCAAACCTTTGCTCCAGTAGCAAGTCTGGAGGCAATCAGGATGTTCCTTGCTTATGCAATATATCAAGGGTTCAAGGTATTCCAAATGGATGTGAAATCAGCATTCCAGAATGGAAATTTAAAGGAAGAAGTCTATGTTGAGCAGCCCTCAGGTTTTGTTGATCCTCTCAAACCTGATTATGTTTATAGACTTAGGAAGGCATTGTATGGGTTGAAACAAGCCCCAAGGGCTTGGTATGAAACCCTGTCTAGTTTCCTCATTGAGAACAAATTCTCAAGGGGGAAAATAGACAAGACTCTATTCCTTAGGGAATCTGAAGGAAAGATTATACTAGTTCAAATATATGTTGATGACATAATATTTGGGTCTACTGAAAGTAATCTTTGCAGGAAGTTTGCAAAACTTATGCAAGGAAAATTTGAAATGAGCAGTATGGGGGAACTTAAGTTCTTATTGGGTCTCTAAGTTAGACAGACTGAAGATAGCTTGTCCATATGCCAGTCTAAATTCACCCTAGAGTTAATAAAGAAGTATGGTATGGAATCATCCACTACCATGAGGACTCATATGGGGTCAAGTGTGTCTCTAAGCAAAGATGATGCAGGGAAACCTGTAGATGAAACTTTGTATAGAGGGATAGTTGGCTCTCTATTATATCTGACTGCTAGTAGACCAGATATCATGTATGCAACATGTGTCTGTGCTAGGTACCAAACATGCCCTAAAGAATCTCATCTGACTGCAGTCAAAAGGATTTTGAGATATCTTAAGGGCACACCTTATCTGGGCCTTTGGTACCCTAGGAATAGAGATTTTCTACTAACAGGTTATTCAGATGCAGATTTTGCAGGTTGTAAGGAAGATAGGAAGAGTACTACAGGAACCTGTCAATTTCTAGGAGGAAGGCTGGTGTCATGGAGCAGTAAGAAGCAGACCAGTGTGGCAATCTCCACAGCTGAGTCAGAGTATGGGGCAGCAGGAGGTTGTTGTGCACAGTTATTATGGATTAAGCACCAGCTAGAAGACTATGGTATTCAAGTAAGTAGAACACCTTTGTTTTGTGATTCTACAAGTGTCATTACTATTGCAAATAATCCTGTCTCACATAGTAGGACTAAGCACATAGAAATTAAATACCATTTTCTTAGAGAACATGTAGAAAAAGAGGACATTTCCCTAGAATATGTTAAAACAGATAATCAGATTGCTGATATGTTTACTAAACCCCTAGATGAAACCAAATTCAATAAGTTTAAAATTGAATTAGGAATGTTAAACTTAGAATAGTTTCATAAAATTGGCTAAGTAAAATGGTGTCGACACATGAAGTTGTCTGTGTCGACACATAGAAGTGGTGTCGACATTCCAGAGAAATGGTGTTGACACATCTAGGAAGTCTGTGTCGACACTTCAGCGAAATGGTGTCGACACATCCAGAGTAGGTGTCGACACATCCAGGGTGGTGTCGACACTTAGATTTAACACTAATTTCGTCGAGTAGAGTTTCGACTAATCGTCGAGCTGAGATGTATAAGTGTCGACACATATATTATGTCGACTATATTTGTGTCGAGACATTATAAGTAAGTGTCGACACTTTTCAACAGTGTCGACACATTTCAAGTATTTCGACGCGCCTTTTCACCTTCGATTTTAGAAAGGTATAAATAGGTCTTCCATATTGTTTGTCGACACGCTCACCATAGTTTCGAGACCAAACTTGTGTGTCGACATCTCTCTTCTCTAAATTCAAAATTTCTCCAAACCCTAATGGCGCCCAAGCTAGAAGAGAACATCAATGAAGGTTATGAGCTAGTACGACATGCCTTTGACGATGTGGAACCAAAAATTCAAGGTGTTGTAACCCTAGTTGCAGATACTGGGTTAGAGTATCTAGTTTCAGAGTCAATCAAGATTTGGAAGAAGGAGGTACTCGAATTCTTTTAGTGCAGCTACACTTGATGAAACTGATCTTAAGATTAAATCCACAGTCCATGGAGAAAAAGTAAAACTCACCCAGAAAAGTCTAAGAAAAGTTCTACATCTATCAAGAACTAAAGAGGAAGAAGATGTACCTACATCTAAGACAAGGGAGGCACTGCAATGGTGTGGACTAGCTTCAAGCATGAAGATTGGATCAGTTTTTAATAGGAAAGGCATGAACATACAAGACAAGTTCTTGTCTAAAGTAGTAGGGAAAGTGATTCTGTGCAAGCCAGGTGGGCATGATAGGATATCAACTCACATGTTCAGTTTAATGACAAGGATCATTTTCAAACTAAAAACTGATTGGTCAGTAGTAATGTTTGACAAAATTAAGGAAAGTCTAAAGAAGCCCAATCTGGGTAGAATTATGAGTTTGTACTTGGCTGAAACTATTCCAGAAGTGATGAACCAAGCTGCAGGTTCTAAGATAAACCATATGAGGAGAATGGATGTTAGTATTATCTCAAGGTGGGATAGGGTGTTGACAAAGGACATGCCTACTCCAGAAAAGGAAGTTCCTCAATAGAAAAAGAAGAAGAAAGCCATAGTGGCTTCTGAATCCACCAGTAGTTCAGAGGAACAAGTAGTTTTCAGTTCAAATGAGGAAGCAGCTGATGTTACTGTAAGGTCACCAGTAAGGACTGAAGATGCCCAGAGGCAGGGGGAGCTACCATCTGCTAGCCCCATTCACCTGGATCCACTCCAAGGGGAGCCTCAACATGTGGATGAGTCAACTCACTTAGACAGTGAAAGGGCAACACAAACAATTCTTGAGGTAATCAATGAAGTTAATCAATCAATTTTCCATATTGAGGATGAAGTATTGACTGAATTTTTAATTGATGTTGATCAGCAAACTCAGTTACATAGTCAACCACAAGATGTTATCATGGAAGACACATCAGTTGCTGATAATGCTCCTGAGATAAGAGATTCTCCAGTTCATACTCAACAGGAGTTTACTCTAGAAGAGTTGTTCCTTGATTTATTACAGACTGATTTTGTGGGGGAGAAAACAGCTTTTGAGGGGGAGTCAGCTAACCTTGAGGGGGAGCATGTAAGGTCACAGGAGGAGACTGCTAGAAATAAGACTGAGGAGCAAAGGAATGCTGAGGAGCTACCAAGAGCAGAGAAGGAATTGTCACCTACTCCACAGGATAGAGTAGACATTGCCAGTACTTCTGATTCTGAAGATGAAGAAACTGCTAGAGCCAAAAAAAGGAAGCTCATGGTTTTCAAGAGAAGAAGCCAGAGTTACAAGAAAGCACTGCAAACAATTGTTCCACAACCTGCCCCAACAGCTGATTACAGCTCCTTGTTGGTGGCTTTGTAGATCAAGATGGATGAACAAAGGAAGGCTCTAGAAAAATATATAGATGAAGGACATAAATCCCTTCAATTTGATCTGGCTCAAGACATCAAATCTATAAGATTTGAAGTTAATCTGAATAAGAAAGAAATGACTGATTGTTTCCACAAAGGAGGCAATGCAGTGGTATATCTAGCTACTCATCAAGAAAAGATAAAGACACAGGTTGATGATATGGCTGTGAAATAATGGATATGTCCTGGAAAATCAGATTAGGATGAATGATAATCTGACTACCTCTCATAATGCCATTATAAGTGAAATGAAAAATATTGTTAATGCACAAACTGAGGCTAGAACTACAACCAAAGCAGAGTTTGCTAAGCAATTACAAGAAAACCTAACTGCTGTAAAAACTACAATTGAAGATTCTCAAAAGGCTATTATTGAAAAGCTCCAAAAGTTAAAACCTTTTTATAAAGATGCTGTTAACTATCTAAATGCTCAGATTAGATTTCAGAAGGATGATCTTAGGGATCATATAGAAAGAGAAGTCATAAAGGGAGGAGAGGGTATTAGTCAAAGCAGGCTCTGACCATGCTAAATGGATTTCAAACAGCATCAGAGCTACCCTTGGATATCCACCTTTGTGTGATGATGATAATGTTGCTGAATCTGGTATACATCCTGCTGTTTTTGGAGGTGAGCAAGCTGAAGTGGCTCAAGTGATCTACCCTCCAGTAGATTTTGACATGATACATCAAGAGATACAAACTATGTATAGCCCTCTAGAAGGTGCTCAAAATGTGATCATAGAGAAAGTAGACCAACCTGTGCCAGAGGCAGTATTAAAAGAGTAAGAATCTCAATTATCTAAGAAGAGGTTCAGAGAACAGGCTGAGTTAAGGCCATATTTTGAACAGTGGAGCCCAACTTCTAGAAATATTATACTGACTGCTTGAAAGGCTGTAAAGGATAATATCCTAGAAAGGGGCAAATGATATTCTGAGCAAGAGTTGAGAAAACATGAAGCTAGGCAAGAGGCCATAGTTCAGTACAGAAGGAAGGCTAAACTTGGGAAGCTACCTCCTAATGCACAGGAGCCTAACAAGTATTTCCCTAAGCCTTATCATTATTTTGAGAGACAAAAGATAAGGGCTGAAGAACAGAAGAAGAAAGATCTTAAGGGCAAGAAGCCTGCTGATGACACTGATGCTCCAGTTCAAGCCAAGATTCAATCTGGCAAGGGCATTGTCATCAAGGAGCCAGAGCAGCCATAGAATAGAATTTTCTTAAATTTACAACTTTGTAATCATTTATGTTAAAATCCATGTAAACTTTTGATTACTGAAACTATTGGAAGTTGTAACAAAACAATGTTTGATGTTCAATCTGTTACATTTTTATTCTGTGAAGATTGTTTATACATGTTTTGTTTAGTATTTACTCTGTCATATAAATTGTTATACATCATAATGTGTATTTGATATGTATGGTGTATATCATTGACTAAGAGTTATGACTTCTCCAAATAGGGGGAGATTGTTGGGTACATTGGAAAATGTGTACCAGATTTGAAGAAGTCTCACCCTACTCAATGATATACATCAAGGTGTATTTGATGTGCTTTGAGTTTATATGTGCAGGTTAAGTAATTGCAGGAAATGCAGAAAAGTTTCTAAGTTCATGTGTCGACACCTAGAGAAGCAGTGTCGACACTTATGAAGGTTTGTGTCGACACCTAGAGAAGTTGTGCCGACACTTGGAGTATTTGTGTCGACACCAGGAAAGGCAGAGTCGACACCAGAAGAAAAGTGTCGACACATACAGGCAGTGTCGACACACTATGAAGAATACTCAACATATATCATGTCGACACTTAGAGGCAGTATCGACACCCAGAGAAGCTTTGTCGACATCCAATGTCACGACCCCAGGAAGCTGTGTCAACACACTGAAGGCATTGTCGACATCAACTGTGTCGACACACAGGACTTGTGTCGACACACAGCAAGTTTCAACACAGTTAAAGTAAAGAAGTACTTGTGTCGACACAAAGGAGATGTGTCGACACTCAGCTAGTATCAACAACAGAAGAAGTTGTGTCGACACAAAGGAGATGTGTCGACGCTCAGCTAGTATCAACAACAGAAGAAGTTGTGTCGACACAAAGGAGATGTGTCGACACTCAGCTAGTATCAACAACAAAAGAAGTTGTGTCGACACAAAGGAAATGTGTCGACACACAGCAGAATTTAACTAAGTTTTAAAGAAGAAGTACTTGTGTCGACACACTCAATCAGTGTCGACACATTCAACAGAAGCAGTATCGAGAAGTTATTACAACAACAGAAGGAGTTGTGCCGACACCACCAAGGCAAGTGTCGACACTTAGTCCACTTGTGTCGACACTTGGTCTATTTGTGTCGACACATAATGAAGAACGGTCTCGACACTTTCAGACAGAGACAGTGATTTCAAGAAGTGACTGGATGACTTGACAGCTGCCATTTCAGCCGGTCTACTGCAACTGTCAGAGCTGTCAGAAGTTGTTAGAAACCGGATCAGCCGGTTATCTTGGAGGAAGAATATATAAAAGCCTTTCTCCTTCAACAGTGAAGAATCAATCAAAAAAAGAATCAATAATCAAATCAATCAGAAGATTAAAATTTAAGAAGATCAAGACAGATCTAGAGAAAACTGTAAATCAGTATTTTGAAGAAATTTCAGATTTACTTGGAGAGAGAGAACTCTAGTATCTGAAATCAAGAAAGAGACTTGTTAATCAAATCTCTTAAGAAGCAGGTTCTGAACCAGACTGCAAAGTAGGATCCAGATTTAATTCTCCATCCTAAGAAGGAAGTTTCCAGCCGGTCTACTTCAAGAAGATCAATTTTACTGAGTTCAGACTCAAGAAGCCTTGAAGAAAGCAAAGACAAAGTTGATCTTAGGAATCAGTGCTATCAAGAACTGATCAAGAAGGTTGCCCTCTTCATGCTCTCAAACTGAGTGGTGATCTAAAAACTTTTTATTATCTTTTTGTAGGATCCTAAGGGATCTGAGTTGTAAGCCTAAATTTATAAAGGCTGAGGTAGGGCTTTTGAGCCTGAGTGTAGGAGAATCAATTCTCTGAGTGTAGGCCTTGTTGAAGGCTGAGGTAGGGCTGTTTAGCCTGAGTGTAGGTCTTGTTGAAGACTGAGTGGTAGGGCTTTGTGCCTGAGTTGTAGGAGTGGGGACACTCTGAGTTGTAGGAACCTGTTTGGGGTTCTGAGCTGTAAGATCTGAGGATCTGAGGAGAAGTGCAGAAGTTAGGCCGAATCTAGTAACACTACTAGATAGGCGAAGGGGGAAAGTGGATGTACCCAGACCTTGGGGAACCACTATAAACACTGTGTGCACTCTGTGAATGTTTGTTTCTGTAGTTGCTGTGTTGTGATAGCTGTAGAATTTGCATTTGCTGCTTAAAGTACAAAACAGTTTGTCTGCCTTTAAAGTAAAAAAGAAAAAGTACACCTATTCACCCCCCCCCCCCCCTCTAGGTGGTTAGACACTATTTCTTTCAGTATCGATCTGAGAGGAGAACTGTCTCGTGCTAGATGGATGGAGGTACTGCTCATACTCTAGGACGAGCTGAAAAATCTGACCAATGGTCTCTAGTCGTTGGGAAATCAAGTCTCTCTGAATCTCAAAAAGTAGACCCTCCCTGAAACGAAAGGCGGTGACAATAAGCTTCTCTGAGATCTCACTCATAACGACAAGCTGAAACGAGCCACATACTCGACAACAGCGAGCGTCCTACACATCCCAATTGATTTTCGAAAATTTTTAGGTACGTATGTGTACCTAAAAATAGGTACGCATATAAAAAGCCTTTATTTCGGGAAGAGCTCGTGTTTCCCTCTAAAACATTCTGCATTCACGTTTTTAGGGTTTCGAGCGGCAAATAGTCATCTTCTTCGTTTGAATTTAAAAAGTAGGAGGATTGGTCATCGCATTTTACGGGTTTTGACTAAAGAGTAAAGACTACCCTCATCTTTGTCCTTTCGGCCTAACTCTCTCAAATAGCACAGCAAACGAAGAAGACGAGCTCGAAGCTCAACCTGCCGACGCATATATGAAACAGGACCCTTCTCGCAGGCGGAGATCTGCATATTTCGCCATTGCAGTCCGTAAGTATAATACAATTGGAATACAGGTCGTATCTACATACTATATATACAACTGTATTGTAACACCGAAATGTTTTAGAAACAAAAAAAAAATCACACAACATATAACTACTACAATACGACTGTATTTTGTGTTATACATTGATAATACAAGATTTGTGCATTTAACATATGACTACTACAAAAAAAAAACCACACAATATATGACTACTACAATATGATCTAATAAGGATGTATTTTCAGATATGACAATAATTTCTGGAAATAGAACGACAATACGGATGCATTTACGATAATACAATAGGAATACGACCGTATCTACATGCAATACAATTGTATTATAAAAAAATGATTTTTATAACAAAACATAGGAATACATATGTATGACAAAAATATATAAGTACTAACTTCTTATCACAACATACACTTAAAAAACAAAAAACTTCACATTTTATCATGCACAGGGAGATCTGCATGTAGCTGGTAGTTTGCGCATTATATTCAGGACGATACAACTGCAATACGATTGTATGTAATGCTAAATGTATATATATAACAGGTGTTGTATCATAACATTACAGCAATACTGTCGTATTGTAGTACAAAACTATCCATAACATAATAGTGCGAAAAGAAGGCCCGATAACAAGTTGTTTGTGAATAGTAGTGTTTAGTTTATCGACCCTTTGTCTTAGGAGATTAGTTAGTTCTATTTCTCGATAAAACGGGAAGGGATATAACTCAGCAGTAGAGTGTCACCTTGACGTGGTGGAAGTCATCAGTTCGATCCTGATTATCCCTAAACCCAATGTGAGTTTTTTTATTTGGACTTGATCCCCCGTCGTGATCGAACGAGAATGTATAAGAGGCTTTTGGGATTGACGTGATAGGGTAGGGATGGCTATATTGCTAGGAGTGAACTCCAGGCTAATATGAAGCATATGGATATAAGCCTTCGGCCTTGGACTGAAAGACAATTCTGAATCAGCTTTGTCTACGAACAAGGAAGCTATAAGTAATGCAAACTATGAATCTCATGGAGAGTTCGATCCTGGCTCAGGATGAACGTTGGCGGCATGCTTAACATATGCAAGTCAGACGGGAAGTGGTGTTTCCAGTGGCGGACGGGTGAGTAACACGATAAAAATACGAATGTATTTTGTCTTATACATAGATAATACAAGAGTTGTGCGTTTAACATATGACTACTACAAAAAAAATCACACAATATATGACTACTACAATACGATATAATAAGCATGTATTTTCAGATAAGGCAGTAATTTCTAGAAATAGAACGACAATATGACTGTATTCATTATAATACAATAGGAATAAGACCGTATCTACATGCAATCTAATCGTATTATAAAAAAATGATTTTTTATAACAAAACATAGGAATACATATGTATGACAAAAATATATAAGTACTAACTTCTTATCACAGCATGTACTTAAAAAACAAAAAACTTCACATTTTATCATGCACATGGAGATCTGTATCTAGCTGGTAGTTTGCACATTATATTCAGGATGATATAACTGCAATACGATTGTATGTAATGTTAAATGTATGTATATAACAGGTATTGTATCATAACATTACAACAATATTACCGTATTGTAATGCAAAATTAGTCGGAATGCTAAATGTTAAGTTTCAGAGCCGTTTTGCTCGGTAAAAAAAAAAATAAAAAATCGCAACTACTCGGTAAATAGCCACGAAATCGGAGTACGATGCTTGAGACTAACCTTTGTTGAGGATATTTCCTTCGATTAGCAACAAAAGGAGGTGATCGCAAGCAGTTTCGAAGGCTTCGACTTCTCGGTGACGAAGAAGAAATCCTGGCTTCTTCGCTTTGTGAAAACGCGGGCCCCACCGCAAGAACAAAACGCCTTTTTATATGCGTACCTAAAAATAGGTACGCATAACGGACCGAAAACGGACCCATTGATTTTGAAAAAATTTTAGGTACGTATGGGTACCTAAAAATAGGTACGCATATAAAAGGCCTCTATTTCGGGAAGAGCTCGTGTTTCCCTCTAAAAAATTCCGCATTCACGTTTTCAGGGTTTCGAGCGGCAAGTAGTCATATTCTTCGTTTGAATGTAAAAAAATAGGAGGATTGACCAACACGTTTTCTGGGTTTGGAGTAAAGACTACCCTCATCTTTGTCCTTTCGGCCTAACTCTCTCAAATAGCACAGCAAACGAAGAAGACGAGCTCGAAGCTCAACCTATCGGCGCATATCTGAAACGGACCCTTCTCGCAGGCGGAGATCTGCATTTCCAGTCATTGCAGTCCGTAAGTATAATACAATTGGAATACAATCGTATATACATACTATACAACTGTATTGTAACACCAAAATGTTTTAGAAACAAAAAAAAATCACACAACATTTAACTACTACAATACAACTGTATTTTGTGTTATACATAGATAATACAAGAGTTGTGTATTTAACATATGACTACTACAAAAAAAACACACAATATATGACTACTACAATACAATCTAATAAGGATGTATTTTCAGATAGGGCAGTAATTTCTGGAAATAGAACGACAATACGATTGTATTTACTGCAATACAATAAGAATACGACCGTATCTACATGCAATACAATCGTATTATAAAAAAATGATTTTTTATAACAAAACATAGGAATACATATGTATGACAAAAATATATAAGTACTAACTTCTTATCACAGTATGCACTTAAAAACAAAAAAAAACTTCACATTTTATCATGCACAGGGAGAATCTGCATCTAGCTGGTAGTTTGCGCATTATATTCAGGACGATACAACTGCAAATACGATTTTATGTAATGCTAAATGTATATATAAACAGGTGTTGTATCATAACATTACAATAATACTGCCGTATTGTAATACAAAACTAGTCGGAATGTTAAATGTTAAGTTTCAGAGCCGTTTTGCTCGATAAAAAAAAACAGAAAATCGCAACTACTCGGTAAATAGACACGAAATCGGAGTACGATGCTTGAGACGGAGAAGAAACCCTGGCTTATTCGCTTTGTGAAAACACAGGCCCCACTGCAAGAACGAAATGCCTTTTTATATGCGTACCTAAAAATAGGTACGCATAACGGACTGAAATGGACCCATTGATTTTAGCAAGTGTGGACTTTGTTGACTCATCCCCAGGTCGTGTCTTATCATGTATTATGATTAGATTTATTTAAAGATCGTAATTAATAATTATATTTCCTTTTTTTTGGTGATAATAAAATCCGTTTTCGTGCAATGAGCCGGTACTGCTTACTCACCTAGGCTATTTCGAACCGTTCGATCTACTCGGAAATTTTCAACGGTGAGATGCTGACACCGAGGCGATGCTCAGAGAAACCCTAGCCGAGGCACTTTGTTCGCCCTGCCCCTATAAATAGGCTGGCTTGCCCTTATTCTGCCTTCTCCCATCTGGCCGATTCAGTTCTCGATCGGCTCCTTTTCTTCCTTCGCTAAGGTTTGATCTCTTTTAGTTCCCAATCTCTAGTTTTATCTGTATCTGCTTGCGATCTTCCTTCTAAGTTCCTGTTATTTGTTTTCTACATCTAGATTACGGATTTTAGTTAGAATCCACGCGGATCTGCTTCGATTTACTGATTCATGATGATATATATATACTATTTTTAAAGGATCTTGATTATGGCTGTCCGATTTCGAGATTAGGCATGTTCTAGGGTTTATCTTGTATCAACCAGTTTTTCAAACAAAACCGTTTCCTGCACTGCGATCTAATTTCTCGCTGAGCACAATATATGATGAAATTATTAGATCTCGATTGTTATGCATGCTCTTTTCTGCTGGTTCTATATAAATCTGTGTTATTATAAGTCAACATTAGAAATTTATTTCGGAATTACTGCGGTGAATTAAAAAAAAGGATAAGTTTTGATCTTTGTTCATGTCTCTTTTTAATAGATCTGAGTGTTTTGTGTAAATAATTGTCTATCTTTGAAGGTTAAGGCTCCCTTTGGCACGGTGATGGTGGTCATGAACATGGGGTTAAATTGTCATTTGTTATTGCCCACCCAAGGAACTTCATCCACTTTTATGTTCAAACAGATGATGTTTGTTAGGTGATCCTTAATGATTGACGGTTTAACCCTTGCGTTTACGACTGCCACCACCGTGACAAACGAAGCCTAAAACATTGAAGAATAGATATAGTAATTGTATATTGGAGAGATAGAGTATCTCCTCGAAAACATGCTGTTAAATGCCCATCAAAACATCTCACACATAAACACAATTTTTACTGGTTGTAGAGAGTTTTATTGTATATAATAATAAGACAGATTGTACAATATATATATATATATATATATATATATATATATATATATATATATATATATATATATATATATATATATATATTTTGTTTGATATCTAGGGTTTCTACTTAGGGGAGCCTTGTTGTTCTGGTTAAGGTGTTGTGTGATCTTGATGTCACAGGTTCGAGTCCCGGAAGCAGCCTCTTGCAAAAATGCAGGGTAAGGTTTGCCTACATTTTAGCTTTGTGGTGGGACTCTTCCCTGGACCCTAGCTGCACGGGGATGCTTTTTTGCACATGGCTACCCTTTTTATCTAGTGTTTCTACTATGCTCAAAAATACTATAATAGTTTTGCTAAATAATTTATTTCTTTGGTATTGCTATCTAAAAAATTTCTTACAAAGGATTTGCCTTCACAATTCTGTTTGTTAGCGGAGTGGCCACTAGGAGAGCAGCCCCTTTACTCCTCCAATGTTGCGCGTGTATTCTTTAAGAATTGAAAATTCTAAATCTTTAGGAGAAATTCGAATATAAACATCCCGCAGATGGTATAGTGGAAATAATTTTTTTGTGCTAAAATATTATTACTAAATGGTGTTACCATTTCATGCTACCCTATAGTACAAACAAATTGATAATGAAAATTTATAGAATCAACCCCAAATTGTTTGAGTGCATATAAAGTGATGATGATGTTACTTTCGTAAAAGTACATTTTAAAGTTTTTAATATACATAATATTATTTGATTAAATGATTATGATGATACATATAAGGTGCGGATGATATTTCATAAATGCAAATTTTGATGTTTTTAATGTTAAAATTGTTAGTTGATTAAATGATGGATGAAGCTACTTATGCTACTAGTTGAAAAATATATGCTAACTATTTAAAACGCCTTGTAAATTGGCTTCAAGAATTTTTTTAATCAACTTGATGGCCTTGCACTTTAGAGGCGTATATAAGCTTTACAAGTTGGAGATTTATCATGTCCAGTGCTTTTTCTTCTCATGTGCCCAGGATTTCAAGCTCTCCAACATTTGATGGTTTTTTTGTTTCATTGAAACACGCTTTTAATCTTGAATTTCAAAGTTTGTAGAACAACTTGAATGCAGCAATCCTTTGATTTTTTACCGATTTATGCTATTATTTACTTGAAATATTATCTATTTTAATCCAAATCTCCATGCGGAGGGGTTTTATATGCTGTGGTCAACGAACTATACAATTGATATCTTTTTTTAATTTCTTATGCCTCTTCTTTCGGCTTCAAAAGATACTTCTTTGAGATATTTGAAGGCCTTGTTCTGGGGGCACATAAAAAATTTGCAAGTCACAAACTTTTCTCGTCTAGGGATACTTCTTGTGTGCTCTAGATTTGCTTTGCAGGAAAATGTATTTAGTTTCTAATTTCAAATTAATTATTCATGTTGATGCCCTCGTCTCCTTTTGGCACGACGGTGGGTCATGAATGAAGTGGTTATGAACCACCGTTCGTAAACGCCCGATCACACTTAAGGGACTTCATCTACTTTTATGTTCAAAACTTGTTTTCTTTTCTTATTGGTGGTGTTATGCCAAACATATATTCTATGAGATTGGCGTTTTTTGTCCAAACTCACAGCAGCAAAATTGCCTAACCAAACAGAGCCAATATTGAGTTTTTGAAGTAATAATTCTCTTTATTTCTAAAAGATAATCTCTGTTCCCGTCTCATGTGCCCCAAAATTTAAGCTCTTGCACATTTGATGATTCTTTTTGTTTCATTGAAACATGCTTTTAATCTTTAATTTCGCAGCTTATAGAACAACTAGAATGCCACAACCCTTTGATTATGTACAGATTTATGCTATTATCTGCTTGAAAACTTGGGGATATTATCTATTTTAGTCCAAAATTAAGGAGTAGGTTGTGGTCAACTAACTATACATACATATATATATGTATATTTTAATTTCTCACGCCTCTTCTTTCTGCTTCAAAAGATAATTCTCTGAGATATTTGAAGGACTTGTTCTGTGCGTACATAGAAAACTTGTAAGTCACAAACATATGTGCCCTGGATTTAGTTTGCAGGAAAATGTGTTTAGTTTCTACTTTCAAATTAATCATTCATGTTTATGTTGATAGGATGTTTAAGCTATTGAAAATGATAATTCTCTTGAATTCTAAAAGATAATTTCTGTCTCCTTCTCAAGTCAAAATGGGCAAGGAAAAGGTACACATAAGCATTGTGGTCATTGGCCATGTTGACTCTGGCAAGTCAACCACCACTGGGCATCTCATATACAAACTTGGTGGGATTGACAAGCGTGTCATCGAGAGATTTGAGAAAGAGGCGGCTGAGATGAACAAGAGATCATTCAAGTATGCCTGGGTTCTCGACAAGCTGAAGGCCGAGCGCGAGCGCGGCATCACCATTGATATCGCTCTCTGGAAGTTCGAGACCACCAAGTACTATTGCACGGTTATTGATGCCCCTGGGCATCGCGATTTTATCAAGAACATGATCACTGGCACCTCGCAGGCTGACTGCGCTGTCCTCATCATCGACTCCACAACCGGAGGCTTCGAAGCCGGCATCTCTAAGGATGGGCAGACGCGGGAGCATGCTTTGCTTGCCTTCACCCTCGGGGTCAAGCAGATGATCTGTTGCTGCAACAAGGTGATATATTTATATATATTTTAAACATATTTTAGGGACCTCTCCTGTAAGTTTCCAAAACTATAGGTTGCACCCCTCCATCTTTTGAAATTACGAAAAGCCTTAAAAGGCTTGGGTAATAAATATGATGGTTCATATTATTGTTGCTTTTGGAACAGATGGATGCAACCACACCCAAGTACTCCAAGGCAAGGTATGAGGAAATTGTGAAGGAAGTTTCTTCTTATCTGAAGAAGGTTGGCTACAACCCGGACAAGATAGCCTTTGTGCCCATCTCTGGTTTCGAGGGCGACAACATGATCGAGAGGTCCTCAAACCTCGATTGGTACAAGGGCCCCACCCTTCTTGATGCCCTTGACCTCATCCAGGAACCGAAGAGGCCCACGGATAAGCCTCTTCGCCTCCCTCTCCAAGACGTCTACAAAATTGGTGGCATTGGGACCGTTCCCGTCGGCCGTGTTGAGACCGGCATCCTCAAGCCCGGCATGGTCGTCACCTTTGGCCCCACCGGCCTGTCTACAGAAGTAAAGTCCGTAGAGATGCACCACGAAGCCCTCCTGGAAGCCCTCCCGGGTGACAACGTCGGGTTCAACGTGAAGAATATAGCCGTGAAAGATCTGAAGCGGGGTTTCGTTGCCTCGAGCTCTAAAGATGACCCGGCGAAGGAGGCCGCCAACTTCACTTCCCAGGTCATCATCATGAATCACCCTGGGCAGATCGGCAACGGCTACGCGCCGGTCCTCGACTGCCACACCTCGCACATTGCCGTCAAGTTCGCCGAGATCCTCACCAAGATCGACCGGCGGTCTGGCAAGGAGATCGAGAAGGAGCCCAAGTTCCTGAAGAACGGTGACGCAGGTTTCGTGAAGATGATTCCATCGAAGCCCATGGTGGTGGAGACCTTCTCCGAGTATCCCCCGCTTGGCCGCTTTGCCGTGAGGGACATGAGGCAGACGGTGGCCGTCGGCGTGATCAAGAGTGTGGAGAAGAAAGAGCCCAGCGGCGCCAAGATCACCAAGTCTGCTGCCAAGAAGAAGTGAAGCCGCTTCTTTAAGTATCCATCTTTCATATTCGATGTTATAATTTATGTGGTTTTTATCTTGAACTCATATGCTTATTTTCTTGTCTACCAGCGGGCGGGTGTCTCCTCATCCGTCTGCTCGAGTCTTTGCTTAATCGCTGATGGCGGTTTGTCGGTTTAGATCGATCTCGTAGTGATCTGGACAAGTTTTTTCTTCCATTGAGATGTTCTTCATAGTTGATTACAGACCTTTTTTCTATTGTTGGTTGCTTTTTCAGGGCTTCTTCTCTAAGTCTATGTTATTCTAAGCATATTACCTCCAGGAAATCTCTTTCCTATGAGACATTATTTTTTTAATCAATGATTGTTTCTTTTATCATAGTTTTTAAATTTTAACAAGTTTGTTTTTTTGAACTTATTCATGTAGCATATTGATTGTCAGTAACTCTATATTATTCTCATAAAATGAATCATTTAGTTCCCTCTTACCACATGTATATGTATGTGTGCATTATTGATGTTTATATACATTTATTGTTTGCTATAGGTTAATAATGAGGAGTCTTGTACAATTGTGCATGCATGGTTAGAAAAAGTTTTTTTTTCTATGTGCATTATGATTAATGTGTAATGTGTATTGTTTATGATCAGGTGCAAACAATTTGATTTTTTTAAAACAGAAGAATGTTTAAATTTATTGTCTTCAGAAAAAAAAAGGCAATTATTGGTTGGTATATAGATTTCGTAGGCGTGATGTTTTAACTTTGGTGAGTTTGGACAAAAATGTCGTTATTATGGAATGTTTAGGCTATTGTTATTAACACGTCATAATTGGATGTACATACACAGAATAATACAAATTTTAGCATTTTTGTTCCTAATATTTGATATTTATTTCTCTCAAGCTCTAAACTCACATAGCTGAACTATCACCTTTTCGCTCGCAGTCTCTTGCTAGCGGTCTGATAATATCTCGCCGTCCGTGGCGCCCTCTATTCTGTCAAGCCTTCCACCCATCTCCTCGTCGTCGGTCAAATTATAAATAGTTTGTTTTAGGTTGTATGTGTATGTTCTAGCATAACAACAGAATAGGGTATGTCCAATGATAACTCACTCCCAAGTCCGCGGGTTAAAAGCCGAAGACACATGATACTGGTTGGCGTGGCGGCGGTGATGACAGTGACGCGGCGGCGGCGATGGCGATTTCGGTGCGGCGTCGGTGATGACAGTTTGCGTCCACGGCGATGAAGGTTTGTAACGACGGCAATGACAGTTTGCGGCGGCGGCGGTTTCGGTGATGCGTTGGCGATGGCTGTTTGCGGCGACGACGATGGCGGTTTGTTGCGACGGCGGTTTCGGTGCAGCGTCAGCGATGGCGGTTTGCGGCGACGGCGATGACGGTTTGCGGCGATGGCGGTTGGCGTGGCCAGTGTTTTAAATGTCGGTCGACATGTCAGACATGTCGGCCGACCCGTCTGATTTCAAGTAAAACCGATATGTTTTTTCTGTTTAAGCAAAATTTTTCGTTTTTATTAAATACGACCGAAATTTCGGTCAAAACCCGAAATTTCGGCCGAATCAGAGTAATAAAATGTGGGCCATCATTTTATTATTTTGTTTTTTTTTATTTCCTATAAAACTGACCGAGGCGTGCCTCGTGCCTTAAAAGTCGTCGATCCGGCGTTGAGGAGAGAACGAAAGTTGCCCCTCCCTCCACCTCTGTCGCCGGCCACTTCCTGCTCCTCCCTCCTCCATCGGCGGTGAGCAGCGATCGAAGTCCTGCTCCTTCCTCCTCTATCGGCGGTGAGCAGTGAACGAAGCCACTTCCGGCTCCTCCCCCCTCCTACTCCGTCGGCGGTGAGCAGTGAACGAAGCCACTTCCTACTCCTTCGTCGGCGGTAAGCTTCTTTTTTGGTTGCTTATTGAGTTTTTCATTCGCTGATATTTTTTCCTAAATTTTCGCTCGAGTTCTTGTGCAGTGCGGCCATGAGCTGAGAACGAAGTTCGCTCCTCCCTCCTCTGTCGACGGCCACTTCCGGCTCCTCCCTCCTCCATCGGCGGTGAACGAAGCCACTTCCTGCTCCTCCCTGCTCTGTCGAAGCCACTTCCTGCTCCTCCCTCCTCTGTCTGCCGTAAGCACCCAATTATTGATTCTCTCTTAAATCTTAAATGTCTTCTTCTTCCCTCCCTCTTTCTCCTGCCATTGTCCTATAGTCTTGCTTGTTTGGAGCCTAGATAATCGCTTTGTTCTTGTTTTACTGTTTTATGATCATTATTGTTGACATGCTTTCAATAGTTAGATGAGTATCTTCGTGTTGTAACTGTTACACTTACATGTTCTAAGTTGCACGATTCTTGAATTTAGGTCAGCCATATGGCCCATATCAAATTGTTACTACAATAATGATTGTTTAGAAGCTATGCATTTGGTGATATTATCGTGTTGGTTTACTCATACTTAATCTAATTTTGCATATTTTTCGTTGTTTTTCACTCTAGTATTGTTATTGAAGTGTTCCAATTATTTTTGGTTGGAAGTTTTAGCGAGTGCAAGCTCTCTTTTTTCTTCAATAATTTTAATGACTTATTGAATTATGTACGAGAATTCAAAATTTAATTTCATTATGCTGATCATAGAAGTTTCTAAGCATGAAATTGCTTGGGTTTTAAAGTATACCAACATCTAAACCCTTTATATTAATTTGGATAGGAAAAATTCTTCTGAAATATGAAATAATCCTTCATGATGATTGTCACTTGTATATATTGGTTTCTTCTGAAACATGAAGTGCTTATAGATGCCCATTCTAGTGTGTACTACAAGTCTACAAAGATTCTGTGAGTTTTTTAAATATAAAAAATTATTATTCCCAAAAAATAAATTATTACATTGTACTACCCTTTCTCCTGCCATTAACCGCTTAACTCTTAATTATGAAGTCATGAAATGCAAATATATTATAGCTCTTTTTGAGCTTTCTTATACTTTATTCATGTGTATCAGTGTATGTCTCTCTAATTACAGATCAATCAAGCCCTACTATTAAAAGTAGAACTCGTTATGTCGTCTGAAGCTTCAACAAAGGAATCAAGTACTAAGCTAGGTAGAGATCATTTGTGGTCTCACGGTGAGAAGGTTGATGTGAAAGACACAAATAGGGTTCGATGTCAGTATTGCAGTCAAGTACTAAGTGGAGGGGTGAGTCGGTTGAAGGCGCATCTAGCTGGGATACGAGGCAATGTTAAACCATGCCCAAAAGTATCAACAGAGGTGAAAATTCAAGTTGATGCTGCTTTAAAATCACAACTAGTATTGAAAGAAGCCAAAATCGTCAGATTGGAGGCAGACTGTGATGAAGTAGTAGTTGAAGGTGCAATGGATTCAGAATACAACTCTCAATCACATAGGAGTTTGTTTTCTAAAATGAAGACAAAAGGACCTTTGGATATACATTTCCAAATACCTGCGGATAATGTTGGACAAACAAGTAAAAGTGGGAAGTTGGCATTAGGAGGAGATAGGTGGAAGAAGAAAATAAGGGAGGATACAAACACATATATCGTAAGATGGATATACGAGGTCGGTGTTTCCTTTAATTCTGTGACGCTTCCTTCCTTTGATCACATGTTACAAGCTATTGGGCAGTGTGAGTAAGGGTTGAAAGGCCCTACACCATATGAGTTGAGTCAAAAACATCTCAAGAAAGAGGTTGAGCGAACAAAAGAATCATTAAACACATTCAACGCTACTTGTAGGTTGAGTGGTTGTAGCATTATGACTGATGCATGGAGTGACAGAAAGAGAAGGAGTATTATGAATATTACGGTTCACTGTGAAGCAGGAGTAGCATTTTGGATGTCAAGGAATGTCTCATTTGACATTCATGATGAAAAATTCATTTTTGATTTTGTTGACGAGGATATCATATCTGAGTCTGGACCGGGAGAAGACAATGTGGTGCAAGTTGTCACGGACAATGCATCTAATAATATGTTAGCGACAAAGATGCTATCTATGAAAAGACCTGACATATTTTGGACATCTTGTGCAACCCACAATTAATTTATTACTTCGAGATATTGCAAAAATAAGGCAAATCAAAAATGTCATCACCCTTGGTCGTATTTTGACAGTCTTTATATATGGACATACCATTTCACTTGATTTGCTGAGACAATTTACAAAGGATTTAAATTCTCATGAACTTATTCGGCCAGGAGTGACTAGATTTGCAACTGCATTTCTGTCTTTGCAAATCATTTTAGATAAGAAGAAAGAGCTAAAGAACATGTTCTCATCGCAAAAATGGGAAAACTCAAAGTTAGTTGGCACACCACCTAGAAAAAAAGTAAAATACAAAACTTTGTTTTATAATTAAATTATGATTAACTTGTGTTACTTCTTACTTCTTAGTTCTTAAATGGTTATGATCAATTTTGCTTTATTTAAAATTACAGGCCGGTGCAATTGTATATAATGTGAAATTTTGGAAAGATATGTAGATTGTTGTTAGTATATTTGCTCTTTTAGTGAAGGTGTTGAGAAGAGCTGATGGAGATACGCCTTCTATGGGGTGGATATACAGAGATATGCTAAAGGCTAAAGAAGAAATTGAGCTAGCTCTAAATCATAATGAATCTCGGTATCTTCCCATATGGAAGCTAATTGAAAGAAGGATTGATAGTTAGTTGAGCACTCCCCTTCATATTGTTGGTCATTAGCTTAATCCATACTTTTATTTTGCAAATTGGGAAAAATGGAGAAATACGGTAAATACATGGATACTGTAATTGATTGTATGTCTAAGATGTATGGGAGGGATGTGACTCTTCAAAATCGTATTGCTGACCAAATATGTCTCTATCGAAATAAGTGGGGATCTTTTGGAAGAGAAATTGCAATGAGACAAAGTCTCAATAGTTCTCTTAATCTTGGTAAAAATAATTTTAAATTTCTTAAATTATTCACTTGTTTTTCTGAATAGTTTTTTTATAATTTCATGTTGCTAATTTTTTTATTACTATTTTTCGTTTAAATATAATTAGTAAATTGGTGGAAGTTTAATGGAAATGACACACCTGATTTGAGAGACATGTCAGTACGTATTCTCGGATTGACTACTAGCTCTTCAGGTTGTGAAAGAAATTGAAGTACATTTGAGTTGGTAAGTTATTATTTATTTATAAGTTGTAATTAAATTTTTATATATTGATTATCTCAAATTTTATATTAATTGTATTGATTGACTTTATAAATTACAGATTCATAAAAAAAAGAGAAATAGACTGGATGAAAAAAAATTGAATGATCTTGTCTTCGTAAAATTCAATGCAACTCTAGAAATAAGGTCAATAGTGTAACGACCCTAGCCGATCCAACGTGACAGCGTCACGGCTCCGCTCTAGGCGACGCTACCGGGCTGCAGCCCAAGCACCCCAACCCCTCTCCCTCCACAGGCGGTGATGAGAGTTGAAAGAACTCCATAGTTAAGCGTGCTCGGGCTGGAGTAGTACTGGGATGGGTGACCTCCTGGGAAGTCCCCGTAGTGCGGGCTTGACTATCGAGTTTACCTCATCAAAGGGAGGCTGCGGCCACCAACAACCCGCCTGTGGAGGGAGAGGGGTTGGGGTGCTTGGGCTGCAGCCCGGTAGCGTCGCCTAGAGCGGAGCCGTGACGCTGTCACGTTGTATCGGCTAGGGGCGTTACAAATAGATGCTAAAAGAGATCCAATAGCTGCAAAAAAACTTTGAAGATGGAAAAGTGACAGAGTGGTTGGTGGGTTCCAGTTCTTCAAAGAAATCAATTGATTATGAAGGTGATGAGGTCTTTCCTGGAGAGGGGTTGACTTGGCAGCAAGTGGCGGAGTGTATGGATGTTGATACGGAACCAAGAAAAGCTCTCGTGAGTCTCGTCAATCTTCAATGACTCTGAATACTAAATCATCAAAGAAGAAAGACAAAAACAAATTAGATTGAGTCGATGAAGAAGAGGAGGCAGAGTTATCCGCTTCATCAGAGGAGGACCTCATTGAAGTGGAGATTTCAGAAGGTGATTACGAGACAGATAACGATGAAACAAATCAAACAATGCGTTCGGAAGGGATCGAGGATGACTGAGGTTAGTCAAATAGAAGTTGACTTGCAACTTGTGTACAATGTTGTTTAACATGTTTATTTTGTCTTTAATTCGTGTAATTGATATTTGTAACAGGTTCAACTTTTGGTGGAGTCGAGGAGAGCATTTTACGAGTTTAACTTTTGGACAGAAGTATGATAACATGTTCAATTATTCTAATTTGTCACTATGATGGTTTAAATTTCAGAGTTTAAGTCTGTTGTGGGAGTTTAAGTCTTCAGACATGTTAGAAATGGTGCATCTGTGCATGATATTTAATTTTGCTACAAAAATCTCTCTTGATAATCTATGTTATATATATGTGTATATCCCTTTTCATTAAACTTGTCTTAGTGGAACAATATTCAAATTTGAATTCTTATATAAAAAAACCGCAATATTTTGCATTTCCATCATTAACCACCTTTGTTGCAAGGTCAGAAAAATATGCTACTCCTGGAAGGCTTCTGGATCATCTTCAGCATACTCAGGGGTTCATTTATAAAAATATGGTACAATATTCTTCAATTTTTCAAGAGATTCAGAGTATTCTTTTATTTATTGTACTTGAATATTTATTGTTTTACTCAATCTGCTTGAAATATTTACTTGATGGTTGAACTAACCTGTAAATAAAAAAGGTGTTAAAGACATGTCATTTATCATTGTTTGCCAATATAAATAATAAAAAAGAACTTATAAAACAAATAATAATATATTATGTTAGATACAGATACTAATAATTTTGAAATCCGACATTTTCAAATATCTCCGACATCCGACATCCGACATTTAAAAACTCAATCCGATATGTACCCGACATCCGACATTTAAAACATTGGGCGTGTACAACCCCGTATTCACGAAGATTGGGCCCCAAAACAAGGTAAACAAGTTTTTAAGCTTTTTGGGAGTTTTGCACTCCTAGGGGCCAATTTTTGGTGAACTTGAAAGACATACTAGTAGGGGGAGAAAATATTTCTCCCCCCAAGGCGCTCTTGGCAAGCCGCCGCAAGCCGCCCAGGCCGCCAGGCCGCAAGCCGCCTCAGGCCGCCAGGTCGCAAGCCGCCCAGGCCGCCAAGCCGCAAGCCGCCTCAGGCCGCCAGGTCGCAGGCCGCCCCAGCTCGGCGGCCTAGCGGGGCGAGACCGGCCGGGGGCCAGGGTCTCGCCCCCGCCTCTTCTTGCTCGGCGGCCTAGCGGGGTGAGACCGGCCGGGGGCCAGGGTCTCGCCCCGCCTCTTCTTGCTCGGCGGCCTAGCGGGGCGAGACCGGCCGGGGGCCAGGGTCTCGCCCCCGCCTCTTCTTGCTCGGCGGCCTAGCGGGGCGAGACCGGCCGGGGGCCAGGGTCTCGCCCCCGCCTCTTCTTGCTCGGCGGCCTAGCGGGGCGAGACCGGCCGGGGGCCAGGGTCTCGCCCCCGCCTCTTCTTGCTCGGCGGCCTAGCGGGGCGAGATCGGCCGGGGGCCAGGGTCTCGCCCCCGCCTCTTCTTGCTTGGCGGCCTGGCGGGGCGAGACCGGTCGGGGGCCAGGGTCTCGCCCTTGCCCCCCTGCAGTTTTACCTTCTTGCCCTCGGGGGGGGGGGGGGGGGGGGGGGGAATTCCCCCTTTACCCCCCGGCGTGGCTGTTTTCTATTGGCCCAAGGCTTTTTGGGCGTGAGGGTATCTCGGTCATTTTGGTCCAAGGGGTTTTGGAAAACTATAAATAGACCCCCTTGGGTGCCTTGGAGGGGGGGAGACTTCTTCTTCTTCTTCTTGCTTGCTCCTCCCTTAGCTTCTTCTTGGTAGAGTTGAGAGAGCTCCTCCAAGGCACCCTAGCTCGAGCATTGGCTAGGGAGGGGAAGTGCTCAGGCAGCCTTCCGGGTGTGAGGTGGGACCTCCGCGCTAGAGCCGAGGGTCTATTCCTAGTTTCTTGATCCTTTGGTCCGTGACGCTCTCTCAGTGTAGTAGGTGTGAGGTCACCCCTTTCAGGGACCCCGAACTCCACAGAGACCAAGTTCTTGGTTTCAACACTTTGGTGCGATGAGCGTGGAGAGTGACCAGCACGGAAGATCTCAGGAGAGTGTCATGACGGGAGGTCAAGGAGGTAGTGACGATCTCGGCGAGCTCCCCACCCCAGGACCCTTTGTGGGGAGGCAAGAGTTCATGGCCTCCATCCAGGGCATCATGGAGATGCTGCGAAGCATTGCTCCTCAGGGTGGCAGCTCCACCCCGACCCCCCAGGAGCTAGCTCCCCCCCTCGATGAGTCGACTCCCAGGGGTCTAGGCGAGATGACCCCAGCAGGGGGAGAAGGAAGTGTTCCAGGAAGAAGGCCCGGGAAGGAGAGGATGGGCGATGGGGTCGAGCGAGACCTCACCGGCCGAGAGTTGTTCTCTAGCCCGGCGAGTGCCAACCTCCCAGGCGAGCAGGTCGCGCGAGTGGAGGTGGCGAGACCACCCCTTAGGGGGTCACCCTTCAGCGAGCTAATCATCTCAGCTCCCGTTCTCGAGGGGTTTAGAGAGCCAGACATGGCTTACTATACGGGGAAGGATGACCCCGTCCAGCATCTGCAGTGGTTCGAGGATGCCGTCTCCATCAGGCCGATGACGGACGCCTTCAAGTGTCGCCTCTTTGCGATCACGTTGAAGGAGAAGACAAGGGACTGGTTCCATCAACTCCCTCCGAGGTCGATCTATGGGTTCGAGGACTTGAGCCAGAGCTTCCAGCTTCGCTTCTCCACCTCCAAGAAGCGGAAGAGGAGCCCCGAGTCCATCTTCCTAATAAGGCAGGGGGCCGAGGAGTCGCTGGCCCGCTACGTTGACAGATTCCAAGAGGAGATCCTGGAGGTCCAGGAGATGCCAGGGTATGCTCTCCAGATGGCCTTCACTGTTGGGATGAAGGAGGGCTTCTTCAAGATGAGCTTGACCCAGAAGGCCCCCCTTTCCTTCGAGGAGCTGATGGAAAGGGCGGAAGAGGAGATAGCCATGGAGGCGGCCAACCCGGCGTTTGTCAAGAAATTGGCAAAGCTGACAGAGACAGAGGAAAAGGAGCAAGGTGGCTCGAGGCCCCAGGAGGGAAGAAGGAGAGAGGAGCGGAGAGCTCAGGAGGGTCCAGAGCCAGGTTGGAGGCAGCAGGGAGGACCCACTCAGGGCCCGGGAAGAGGTTACGCCCATGATGGGGGAAACTTTCATGGGGGCCATGGAAGGTTCAACTTCCAGAGGCAAGCCCCTAGGCAACTCCTACCCCCACCACAGCAAGCGATGGAGATTGGTCGAAGGGAGAGGAGGAACCGCACGGGAAGGAAAAGAGTCAGAGTAGAGTTACCCTACTGTGAGTTCCACCAGGAGGAAGGCCACGCGACATCTACTTGCCCCGAATTTCTGGAGTTGAGAAGGACAAGAGCTCCAGCACCGCAACCGCATCAGCCTCAACAAGCGCAAGACCCGGTGCGGATTGAAGAAGTCCGACCCGAGGCAGCAGAGGAGAGATGTGAGGACAGGGTTGATGTGGGCACCCGGGGAAGGATCGGATGATTCACGGGGGAAGAGGGAGGTAAGAGAGAAGTGAATCATCTTTTTTGTAATGAACTTAGCTTGCGTTGTATTGGCTATGATTAATGGTAAAAACCACCGAAAAATATTTGTGGTCCATGGAAAGTCCCTTAACTCCGAGATGGATTCCGCTGTCAGGCTCTCACTAGCTGGTAGGGCAGGTTGATCTCTCGTGGAGGCTAAGCCCCTTAGCTCCGAGATGGATTCCGCTGCCAGGCTCTCACTAGCTGGCAGGGCAGGTTGATCTCTCGTGGAGGCTAAGCCCCTTAGCTCCGAGATGGATTCGCTGCCAGGCTCTCACTAGCTGGCAGGGCAGGTTGATCTCTCGTGGAGGCTAAGTCCCTTAGCTCCGAGATGGATTCCGCTGCCAGGCTCTCACTAGCTGGCAGGGCAGGTTGATCTCTCTTGGAGGCTAAGTCCCTTAGCTCCGAGATGGATTCCGCTGCCAGGCTCTCACTAGCTGGCAGGGCAGGTTGATCTCTCGTGGAGGCTAAGTCCCTTAGCTCCGAGATGGATTCCGCTGTCAGGCTCTCACTAGCTGGCAGGGCAGGTTGATCTCTCGTGGAGGCTAAGCCCCTTAGCTCCGAGATGGATTCCGCTGCCAGGCTCTCACTAGCTGGCAGGGCAGGTTGATCTCTCGTGGAGGCTAAGCCCCTTAGCTCTGAGATGGATTCCGCTGCCAGGCTCTCACTAGCTGGCAGGGCAGGTTGATCTCTCGTGGAGGTTAAGCCCCTTAGCTCCGAGATGGATTCCGCTGCCAGGCTCTCACTAGCTGGCAGGGCAGGTTGATCTCTCGTGGAGGCTAAGTCCCTTAGCTCCGAGATGGATTCCGCTGCCAGGCTCTCACTAGCTGGCAGGGCAGGTTGATCTCTCGTGGAGGCTAAATCCCTTAGCTCCGAGATGGATTCCGCTGTCAGGCTCTCACTAGCTGGCAGGGCAGGTTGATCTCTCGTGGAGGCTAAGTCCCTTAGCTCCGAGATGGATTCCGCTGCCAGGCTCTCACTAGCTGGCAGGGCAGGTTGATCTCTCGTGGAGGCTAAGCCCCTTAGCTCCGAGATGGATTCCGCTGCCAGGCTCTCACTAGCTGGCAGGGCATGTTGATCTCTCGTGGAGGCTAAGCCCCTTAGCTCCGAGATGGATTCCGCTGTCAGGCTCTCACTAGCTGGCAGGGCAGGTTGATCTCTCGTGGAGGCTAAGCCCCTTAGCTCCGAGATGGATTCCGCTGCCAGGCTCTCACTAGCTGGCAGGGCAGGTTGATCTCTCGTGGAGGCTAAGTCCCTTAGCTCCGAGATGGATTCCGCTGTCAGGCTCTCACTAGCTGGCAGGGCAGGTTGATCTCTCGTGGAGGCTAAGCCCCTTAGCTCCGAGATGGATTCCGCTGTCAGGATCTCACTAGCTGGTAGGGCAGGTTGATCCCTCGTGGAGGCTAAGTCCCTTAGCTCCGAGATGGATTCCGCTGTCAGGCTCTCACTAGCTGGCAGGGCAGGTTGATCTCTCGTGGAGGCTAAGTCCCTTAGCTCCGAGATGGATTCCGCTGCCAGGCTCTCACTAGCTGGCAGGGTAGGTTGATCTCTCGCGGAGGCTAAGCCCCTTAGCTCCGAGATGGATTCCGCTGCCAGGCTCTCACTAGCTGGCAGGGCAGGTTGATCTCTCGTGGAGGCTAAGCCCCTTAGCTCCGAGATGGATTCCGCTGCCAGGCTCTCACTAGCTGGCAGGGCAGGTTGATCTCTCGTGGAGGCTAAGCCCCTTAGCTCCGAGATGGATTCCGCTGCCAGGCTCTCACTAGCTGGCAGGGCAGGTTGATCTCTCGTGGAGGCTAAGTCCCTTAGCTCCGAGATGGATTCCGCTGCCAGACTCTCACTAGCTGGCAGGACAGGTTGATCTCTCGTGGAGGCTAAGTCCCTTAGCTCCGAGATGGATTCCGCTGTCAGGCTCTCACTAGCTGGCAGGGCAGGTTGATCTCTCGTGGAGGCTAAGCCCCTTAGCTCCGAGATGGATTCCGCTGTCAGGCTCTCACTAGCTGACAGGGCAGGTTGATCTCGCGTGGAGGCTAAGTCCCTTAGCTCCGAGATGGATTCCGCTGTCAGGCTCTCACTAGCTGGCAGGGCAAGTTGATCTCTCGTGGAGGCTAAGTCCCTTAGCTCCGAGATGGATTCCGCTGCCAGGCTCTCACTAGCTGGCAGGGCAGGTTGATCTCTCGTGGAGGCTAAGCCCCTTAGCTCCGAGATGGATTTCGCTGTCAGGCTCTCACTAGCTGGCAGGGCAGGTTGATCTCTCGTGGAGGCTAAGCCCCTTAGCTCCGAGATGGATTCCGCTGCCAGGCTCTCACTAGCTAGCAGGGCAGGTTGATCTCTCGTGGAGGCTAAGCCCCTTAGCTCCGAGATGGATTCCGCTGCCAGGCTCTCACTAGCTGGCAGGGCAGGTTGATCTCTCGTGGAGGCTAAGTCCCTTAGCTCCGAGATGGATTCCGCTGTCAGGCTCTCACTAGCTGGCAGGGCATGTTGATCTCTCGTGGAGGCTAAGTCTCTTAGCTCCGAGATAGATTCCGCTGCCAGGCTCTCACTAGCTGGTAGGGCAGGTTGATCTCTCGTGGAGGCTAAGCCCCTTAGCTCCGAGATGGATTCCGCTGCCAGGCTCTCACTAGCTGGCAGGGCAGGTTGATCTCTCGTGGAGGCTAAGTCCCTTAGCTCCGAGATGGATTCCGCTGCCAGGCTCTCACTAGCTGGCAGGGCAGGTTGATCTCTCGTGGAGGCTAAGCCCCTTAGCTCCGAGATGGATTCCGCTGCCAGACTCTCACTAGCTGGCAGGGCAGGTTGATCTCTCGTGGAGGCTAAGTCCCTTAGCTCTGAGATGGATTCCGCTGCCAGGCTCTCACTAGCTGGCAGGGTAGGTTGATCTCTCGTGGAGGATAAAGCCCTTAGCTCCGATGATGATTCCGCCGCCAGGCTCCCACTAGCTGGCTGGGTAGGTTGATCCCTCGTGGTAGCCCAAGTCCATTTGCTCCGAGATGGTCCCGCTGCCAGGCTCCCACTAGCTGACAGGGCCGGTGGTACCTCTCGTGGAGACTAAGTGTTTGCACCCCGAGGCCGTCTCGCCACCCAGGCTCCCATTAGCTGGCATGTTAGGTTGACCCCGAGGGGAAGTAGCACTCCGCGAATACGTTGGGTTGGATGTTTCTTTCCGAGCTTGTGCCAACCTCGAAAAGAGCGGGGATTGTGTACAACCCCGTATTCGCGAAGATTGGGCCCCAAAACAAGGTAAGCAAGTTTTTAAGCTTTTTGGGAGTTTTGCACTCCTAGGGGCCAATTTTTGGTGAACTTGAAAGACATACTAGTAGGGGGAGAAAATATTTCTCCCCCCAAGGCGCTCTTGGCAAGCCGCCGTAAGCCGCCTCAGGCCGCCAGGCCGCAAGCCGCCTCAGGCCGCCAGGCCGCAAGCCGCCCAGGCCGCCAGGCCGCAAGCCGCCTCAGGCCGCCAGGTCGCAGGCCGCCCCAGCTCGGCGGCCTAGCGGGGCGAGACCGGCCGGGGGCCAGGGTCTCGCCCCCGCCTCTTCTTGCTCGGCGGCCTAGCGGGGCGAGACCGGCCGGGGGCCAGGGTCTCGCCCCCGCCTCTTCTTGCTCGGCGGCCTAGCGGGGCGAGACCGGCCGGGGGCCAGGGTCTCGCCCCCGCCTCTTCTTGCTCGGCGTCCTAGCGGGGCGAGACCGGCCGGGGGCCAGGGTCTCGCCCCCGCCTCTTCTTGCTCGGCGGCCTAGCGGGGCGAGACCGGCCGGGGGCCAGGGTCTCGCCCCCGCCTCTTCTTGCTCGGCGGCCTAGCGGGGCGAGACCGGCCGGGGGCCAGGGTCTCGCCCCCGCCTCTTCTTGCTCGGCGGCCTAGCGGGGCGAGACCGGCCGGGGGCCAGGGTCTCGCCCCCGCCTCTTCTTGCTTGGCGGCCTGGCGGGGCGAGACCGATCGGAGGCCGCGGTCTCGCCCTTGCCCCCCTGCAGTTTTACCTTCTTGCCCTCGGGGGGGAATTCCCCCTTTACCCCCCGGCGTGGTTGTTTTCTATTGGCCCAAGGCTTTTTGGGCGTGAGGGTATCTCGGTCATTTTGGTCCAAGGGGTTTTGGAGAACTATAAATAGACCCCCTTGGGTGCCTTGGAGGGGGGGGGGGACTTCTTCTTCTTCTTCTTGCTTGCTCCTCCCTTAGCTTCTTCTTGGTAGAGTTGAGAGAGCTCCTCCAAGGCACCCTAGCTCGAGCATTGGCTAGGGAGGGGAAGTGCTCAGGCAGCCTTCCGGGTGTGAGGTGGGACCTCCGCGCTAGAGCCGAGGGTCTATTCCTAGTTTCTTGATCCTTTGGTCCGTGACGCTCTCTCGAGTGTAGTAGGTGTGAGGTCACCCCTTTCAGGGACCCCGAACTCCACAGAGACCAAGTTCTTGGTTTCAACAGGGCGGGGTAGAGGCGATGATGGCTGTTGGCGCGGCGGCGGAGAAGGCGGTTTATGGCGATGACGATTTTGGTTACGTCGGGGATGGTTCGGATATCCGCATCTCATGCAAGGTGTGCGGGCGCAGCTAACGCCTCTCAGGAGACCTCATCGTTTTTCTTAATATTATTATATATGAGTACAAATATCAATTATGGGTACCAATAACAATTTTCAATGTTTTTCACTTAGGTGAGAATTTTATGTATATTATTTTGATTTTATTTTGAAAATAACAAAATTTAAGAACATTGGTGTGTTAATAGATAATTATAGTGTGCTAATAGTAAAATTGTTGGGTTTAGAAAAATGATGAAGTAATGAAATGGTTTAGTTTATTAGGGTTTAATTGAATTAAATTGAGTCTTGGGATGTGCATTTTGGACTGGTCTTAAGATAGATTTATATTTGGGCAGTGGCCCTTTGCTTGGTTTGATTAAATTGACATTCCCCGCCTCTTCCAAAACCTGCACACATTGTTGACTCTCCAGTTCTCGCCACTCTTGTTTAGGGGAAATTTTTCGGTCCGGCCCGTCCCCAGATTTGGAGACGGGGCCGTTCCGATTTTGACACGTGGTGAGTTATTTATTATCTTTCCGCTTTATTCTTTGACAAAAATTTCGACTATTCACCGCGTTTTTGTCGATTGCACGCAGTCTTTTTCTTAATTTGGCGTATCTTTTTATTCCTCGCTGCCATCACAGACAAGATTCGTAACCTCACATCGCCACTGTTTTAGCTATATCCTGGCTTCCTGTCGCTAATGGTGGAGACAGAATGTGTCATGAATGAGAAGGAGAAGGTACATCCTGAATTCTGAATTGTTATCTTAATTTATTGATGGACTGTAAATATGAAACTGAGGAAGAGCATAAATTTGGGAAGAAGATGACTCTGTACGAGATTTTTAAAGCCCATGATGTACACAGATACTTGTGAGCATACCTGATATCATTGCGAGCATAATTGTTATCCTTGCGATCATTTTTGTGAACACGGATACCATACTTGATATCATTACGATCATTTTTGTGAGCCATCAAAAATCATACTTGATATCTTTGCGATCATTTTTGTGAACACGGACACCATACTTGATATCCTTGCAATCAATTTTGTGAACAGGGATACCATACCTGATATCCTTGTGATAATTGTTGTGAACACGCATATCATACATAATATCCTTCCGTTAGTTATTTGTGCATCTTTAAATCTAATCTTTAATTTTGAACAATTGGATTTCCTAACAGGGTAATATTCCGAAATTTGAAGTCGTTCAATCAGAAGAGGAAGCATATGAAATGTACGACAATTAGGCTCGCAAGGTTGGTTTCATTGTTCAAAAGGAACACCGAATTTGTTGGCCAACACAAATATTTTAAAGTACAGAGAATCTTCTTGCTCATGATCAAGGAAAAAAAGAGCCCCCAAGTATCCAGATTTTTTCCCCCAAGTATCCAGATTATGAAGTTAAGTTTCGTCGTTTGGATATGCGAACTAATTGTCCAACGATCAGTGTTCATTGCGGATCAAGATGGCAAAAAATTGGTTGTGGGAAAATTTGTTGAAGAACACAATCATCCACTGTGTAATGAATCAGAACAACACCTACTTCGCTCTCATAGATGTGTCACAAAAGATCGTGGTAGTGTCCTAAAGTCAATGACAAAAGCAGGAATACGTTCGGTAGATGACTACAGATACCTAGTTGATAAAGTTGGAGGTTCTCAAAATGTAGGTTTTTCTAGAACAAATGCATACAATTATATTGAGAAGGCGAGAAGATCAAAAATTAAAGGAGGTGATGCGTCTAAACTACTAGAAATACTGAAGGAACGACAATGCCATGATAACATGTTTTCATTTGACTTTCAAGTGGATGATATAAATCGATTGACTAACTTTATATGGATTGATGGTCAAGACAAAATTGGCTATCAATGTTTTGTGGATGTCATATTATTTGATATTACATATAAAATGAATCGGTACAACATTACATGTGCTCCATTTGTTGTTGTTAGTCATCATTGGCAAAATGTAGTCATTGTGGTTGCCTTTGTTGCTGATGAGACAATCAAAACGTTTACTTGGTTATTTCAAACATTTTTTGAAATTTGTTGGTTCGAAACAACCCATTACCATTTTCATGGACCAAGATCAAGCAATGACGGTTGCAATTCAGAATGCCATGAATCAGACCAGACATCATTTGTGTCAATGAAATATTGCGAAGAAAGCTCCAGCTAAGGTGCCCTCATTCAATGTTAATGCACATCTCCGTTCTTTATTTTATTTGTGTCTCAGCAGATGTGATTTCGTAGAAGAATTTGAACAGTACTGGGCTGAGTTGCTACAAACTGGCCATTTAAAAGATAATCAATGGCTAAATGATTTATATAAAGTGAAAGAGAAGTGGTCAACAATATTCAACAAAACATATACAGATCATGACATTTTGTCTATTTAAAGAAGTGAGTCAATGAATAATGCATGCCATGGTATAATAAAGGCAACATCCTCACTAGTGGACTGCTTTACACATTTAGAAAAACTAATTAAGACGTGCCGTGAGAAAGAACTAGAGGAGGATCACAAATGCAGAAAAGGCAGAGTACATGTGGACGTTAGAAATTGTCTCATCTTGAGGCAAACATCAAAATTATATACACGTACTATGTACAATAAGTTTTATGAAGCGTTCAAACACGGTGCATTTGGATTATACATTGAGAAGGAAAGTATGATTGATGAGAACATATGCATGTTGGTTTTAAGATGGTGTGATCGTGGACAAAATAACAAGTATTGGGTCGTAAGGATGAATACAATCGACAAGGATGTAAACTGTTCATGCAGTGGACTTGAAACAACATGAATGTTATGTTGTCATGTCTTAAAGGTGTACAATCATAAAAATGTGACATCTATACCAGAGAAGTATATATTGAAAAGATAGATGGTTAGAGCCAAAAAAAGACATATACTTTGGTACGGACCAAATAGGAGGGAGCTCCTCCTCGGGTCAGATATTTACTAGTCATATATGTCAATTTGCATATGATTTGGCGTTGCGTGTTCAGAAAAGTGAGATTGCACGACCCTATGTTGTGGATGCTATGAAGGATATCTCTAATTATGTAAATCAGTTGTTGGAACTAAATATTAGTAAGGAGAGTTGCAAGAGTACAAGTCTAAAAGATCCTCCGCATCTACGACCTAAGGGTTTATCAAATGCAAGGCTTAAAGATCAATGAGAAAAACAAAATAAGTTCACATTATCTTAAAGTCTGCAACAATTTTCTTATCCAAAACCTTATATAAAAGTAAATATTATTAATCATAGAAATAAAATACATATTATTACAAATCTTTGTACTAGTGAAATGCATTAATAACATGACAATCGGTTTTATACTTTGTTGGAATGGCCTTCAAACTATTGAGCACAAAAATCTTCTTCTCATCACTCAAAAGATCTAAACTGGGGAAGTCTTGCAGTCTCAATTCAACGTTCTCCTCCTTTTTCTTTGTAGTACTTCTCTTGTAGATCTTTAAAGGGGAATCCATTTTTAACTGTTTGTCAGAAAGGTCATCTACCTTATTGGATAAGAATTTTAAGGTCTCCGCTATTTCACCAAAACCGTCCTTCATCTGTTTCTCTAGTGTCTTAAAATATTTCACTCATAGGGGTAACTCATCTCTAGATTTTAATCTCTTACTCTTACTCTGGCGTTCAAAAGTTGTTGATGCATCAGCTTGGTAAATCATGCTCATTCCATCACATAGCTTCTCATCAGTCGTCGTAATATCAACAAAGCTTTCACGAACCTGTAATACATTAATACAATGTAAGAATATCACTCAATTCACTAATTGAATCGTAATAAAAATCAAACTTAACCTGCTCAGGTTGCAATGTTGGCAACATTTTTGACAATCCCTTCAAGGTGTATAAAACCTTAGCGGACTATCGAAAAATCCTAGGACGCGCTTCAGGAGACGTGAGAGAGTTTACTGTTATGTGCTCGAGAAACCAAATCTATTCTGCAAAATAATAACCATTTAAGAAAATAATATTAGACAAAACATTAGAAATTGTTAAGTTGTACACCAACCATTAAAACTATTGAGCAGTCATGCATAGTTTCGAGTGACTTTTTTGGCCGAACAAGAGAACCTGCAATATCTTTGGGCTCTCCCACATAGTCGAGATGGTGTAAACTATCTATCAGACACTTATGAATTACCTTCGTCCAGTTGTATTTCATAAACTCCTTTGGGTCTGCAAGTTGTACCATGTGCTCCAGGATGACTTTTCCAGAAATGGAAAAAAGCCCACTTAGTAGATACAGTAATATAATGCTTGTATCTGTGGCTAATATATTGTATTCATTTGAACCCATGTTTGTCATCTTCTTCTTTAAAGTAATTCTAGTAATTGTGGCATATGGTTTAGTTCTAATAACAATCTCATCACCCCGGTTTGGTAATCCGAGGATTGATGCTAATTCATTAACTGCGAAGAAAAGTTTCTTGTTGCCTACCAAAAATGTAGAATCATGGGGAGAAAAACATATTCTGAGAGCATATAGTAATGAGATATTTTGTGGCAGTCGTGGCAGATCAAAAAAGTGTACAATGCTGTAATCGTCAATTAATTTCTTACTTTCATCTGTTAGTTTAGATATTATAGGTGTTGCTAACTCGCAGAATGCTGAGACAAAACATCTGGTACACAAAACGTGCATTCTACTAACCTTGGAGCTCCTCTCCATCTTTACAAAATAGAATAGATAGGTTGTGGTAAGTTCAGCAAATCTGAATGCAAGTTAAAAAAAATGATCGCAAGATATACAAAAATGATCGCAGGAGAAACCTAAATGATCGCAAAATATACAAAAATGATCGCAGGAGAAACCTAAATGATCGCAAGATATACAAAAATGATTACAATATATACAAAACTGATCGCAAGATATACGAAAAAGATCGCAAGAAAAATAAAATTGAACGTAAGTAAATCAAAACTGGTACATTATACAATTAATGGGACAATCCAAAATTATTGCAGGTAGTAAAAGGAAATGTGAGGAAAACGAAGAAGTACTACCCTATCTCGGCGCTATCTTGTGACATTTGTTCAACCTTTTACCTTAACCTTAAAATAAATTGAAAGAGAGGAAAATGAAGAGTGTATTACCTTAAACACCGCTTAACGATCGACAGAACAGCAATAAAACAGAAGAAAACTCTTTGCAATTTCAACACTGTTCATGAAATACCTAAGGCCCGACACAATAAGCAAGAGAGTAGTATTTGCGATCAAAAAATATCACAGAGATATTGCCAGGGATCGCGACATTAAATAAAAGATAATAAATAACTCGCCACATGTCAAAATCAGAACAGCCCCGTCTCCAAATCTGGAGACGGGGCCCGAACCGAAAAATTTCCCCTTGTCTAGGGCTTGCGGGAACCACTTGCTTCCCCTCCTCCCACTCTTGTTGGAGTAGGGTCTCTCTCTCTCTCTCGGCAAGAATATGACTTACCTCTTTTCCCTTGAACCAACTGCTACCCTTCTCCTTATGGTTAAAATGTTGGAGTATTGTGTACTATTGAAATGTGTTCTTCACAGTAGCACCTAACTATTTTTCTCCCGATATAAGCCTCCTCTCGCCCTTTTCTTATTAGGGGTGCTTGATGTTTATGGTCGGGTGCCTTAAGTAGAAAGTTTTTGGGTAAGGCCGACCGGGCGAAAATCACGCACTTAGCTTAAAAATGTGTCTCGGTCGGAATTGTCCAATTCTTATATAGATTAGAAAGAATTGTCTTTAGTTCAAAATAAATTCCATGAAATTCATTAAAATTCAAATTTCAACGTCAAGCGAGCAAACTAACGACTAAATTGGAATTGGACCTTCAATTCTAATTCCAAGAGCTCAATTCCGTGCAAACGAACGGACCCTAAGAGTAATTGAACATCATTAAATTGAAATAGAGAATTTCTTTTAGGATTTTGGATTAAGTTACTTTGGATATTTTACAAATTAATCAAGTGAAAAGTAAGGATTGCATGTTGGAAGGTTTTAGTTAGGCCGAGAGTAAATATTTTATGCAATTAAACTACTTATTATCCTTAAGTTTGATTGAAATAATGTTAATACTTTTGTTTGAAGATTTCTATTAATATTTTGAGGGGGTTACTTGTGTAAATTATTGGAGATTCATGTTTACCTTAATAAAATCATTATTTTGGATTGTTGTTTCCTTTGTACCACATTAATGTTGAAATATCCTGTCATTCCAACCTATTCTAGCAGCTATATAATTGAGGGAAACTGAAATCTCATAATTTTGTGTATAGATCGATCTTATGATTGTGTTGTAATTTGGTAGACTGATTAATTATGCATTATTTGTTTTTTTTTATTTTGATATTAAACCAAGTAAACAAACTTTAGTTACTGATATAAATCGGGGATTCCTTACATTTTTAGGTTTATTTGAAATGATGAAGTTATTAAGGCAAAAGTGGTGGAAATTTAATGTGTTTTTCGGTATTTTTAGACCACCTTAATTTTCCCCCCTATGACAAACCCTTATTCAAAATCTCATAAGGAGCCAATGTGGAGTCTATTAAACAACGCAACATCAATTCATATTGAAGACTGCTTGCTTACAAATAACTAAGAAGAATGACATTTCAAGATCGATGCGATGATTCCTCGTTGAAAGAAGAAAGAAATAAGAAACTCGCAGTGATGATTACATTTTTAATTTATGCTGTATTTTCATTATAGACAATATTATGTATTTTTATACGTAGCTTATTTCTTGCATGTGAAATGAATTGTTATGAATTTATATAAGTTCGTAATTCATAAAAACCGATAGATGATATCGCCACTACTGAATGAAAAGAATGAATATATAACTAATACTATTACTTCTCACACTTATATAAGACTATACTCACGTATATGCATAAAAGACTATAAAGACACAAATGAAATAAATATGGATTGCATTGATGCATATATTAAGCCCTTAAGGGTATATGTGGATATTTAAATCCAGTTGGACCTTAATAGGTCTTCAGCGAGTTGTATGTACTGGATCAAACTTCTGGGTTAAACCATTGGGCCTTAACAGGTCTTAAACGAGTTGTGCGCACGGAGTTCAACCCAAGTGGAACAAGTCAAGAATAAAGACATACAAATTCAGTGGCTCTTAACGTAATGAAATGAAAACATAGGGAAAATTAATACATAAGTAGAAAAAGAAAAAGAAATAATGAAATGAAATCAGAAATCATGAATTATTAAGTATCCACATTACATCATGAATGTTATTTGACCGATACACTCTTTTACGATTACTTTCTTGCTGTTTATATTAATACAACAAGAAACATATCATTATGTCTTGTGCAAGTAAACTATTTATTGTTGATTATGCTATTTTATGTACTGACTCAAAAGATAGAAGAATATATCTTACTATGAATTTGAAATTTACTACTACATATGAATCCAACTAAAATAAATAAATATGTCTATACATTATTACTGATTCTCCTTATTTCGATGTACAAACGATTAAAAATGTAAAGTTCTCAATTAGTCTTTTAGTTGTCTACTTTTTAGGAGAAAGAATGATTAACAAAATAAATTATGAAGCTTGACTATATATGATATATAGGTATGTATGTTATTCAAAGTGACATTTTAGGCATGTATTACTTTCCATACAAAGATAAGTGATAATGTACATAGTACTCAATGTGATATATGATATTGTACTACGCTTTAGTCTATTTATAATGCAACTGAGTTTTGATTATCATGGTCACATTGAGTGCTTAATAAATGTATGCATTAAAGACTTGTTTGTATTAAAAGTAAATGACATCTTGTCCTATATGAACCCTAGTCTTACGTCAACATAATACTTTGAGAAAAACTTGCGCAATTATTTAAATATATTGAATCATAAGTCGATTATGTTTGATGCAATAGAATTATTGGCTCATGATAGTCTCTTCAATTGTATCTTTAGAGCAATCACAAGTAGGAAACAAATTCTCTATATTTAAAATTATATCTAAGCAAGGATGAAATGATTGTTTCAATGTTAACTAATCTTATCACGGCAAAAGAAAAACAAATTCCAATTGTGTTTTCACAAGTAATAAAAGTACGAGAACAAACTTAATAAAATTATACTGTTGTACCATACAAGGGTACCATCCATTAGAAAAAAGTTACTATTAATAGTCTATTATAAGTTCAAACATGGCCTATTTACAAGCATTAATGATTAGTCACAAGTGTAATGAAAATGTTTTAAATTCCCAACTTTACCATTTTCAAAAGTAGTTTTCACTCTCAAAGATTTAAATTAATAGTTACAAGTAGTTAACAATCACGAGATCAATGTCAAATAGTTATTTTAGATTAAAGTAGTGAACAATTTTCATTTGATGTTAAAGTTGAATTAAAAGTTCAATATGACATGTCATGTTATTTAGAACATTAAAATGTGCTTAGTAATATTGTTTTGGAAATATTTTTCATATAAATGTAATAATAAGTAGCACACGTTGACTTCACTAAATCTCCACATAACAAATTCGTAAGAAAATAATATGTGCATTAAATATGACATATTAAGACTGGATGGTTATGACATAGATAAAGTAAACCTTGCATATAATAATTCATCACTTACCTATGCAATATTTAAATAGTGTGGACTTCATGAAGTAACATCCAAATTTGTTAAACAAAGGAGGGGTAGACCAATAAAGACTTGGATTGATACTATAAGCAAAGACATGATGTACTTAGACATTAGTGAGATTATGATAAAAGATAGGGCACAATGACGACAAAGGATCCAAATAGCTGACCCCACTATAGTGGGATAAAGGCTTGAGTGTTGTTGTCGTTATTATTTACTGCCGAAATGTGAAGAGCATAACAAGGCCTCAACTTACATTTTGATGATTTTAGATGTGTTCCTCACATCCACCTAATCTTAGTTATTCACCTTAAAACTAACAAAACCAATGGTGATACATGCGACAAGTTTAGCCTATCTAACATCAATACCAAAAGGAAGGATCCACTAACGTTAAAAGTGATAGAGATTTTTACATTTTTAAAATATATCCAAACTAATATCCCGATATAGGCAAGTATACCTATCAAAACACAGTATATGAATATGTCGTATTAGACTCGGGGCACGCTGAGTACTTCTATTTCAAATAACTCACTATTATCCTATCGATTAGATCTCGAGTTAAATTTACGGAAAAAGAAAAAAGTGCGTTAAAAAAGAAGATTGAAACTATATTAAGAGAAACTAACACCCGATCTTGAATCCCCTCAGAAATAAACGATCAAAATAAAATAAATTTCTAATCCACTTTAACAAAGATGTTTAGATCGTGGAGATTCTCGAAATATGAACAGACTTTTTTCAAGGATACGCCCAACTGATTTTATGAGATCAATCGAACTGTCGTTCTAATTAAAACTCCTAAAACACGCCTTAAGTGGTGAGCCCCACTATTGAATTTGACCTATGTTATTAAAGGTGCACCTCAGGCACGCCTAATGCTCCAGGCTCCAGGCTTAGAGATTTTCGCCTTTGTGCGCCTTATTTGCGCCTTTAGAATATAAAATGTGCCTCTTAGTGAAATTTTTTTCTTAATTTTTTCTTCAAAAATTAAGAAAAAAATAATGCAAGAACTCAATATTATTTTATAGATTTAGTGTTTGTAATAAATAATTATGCATTGAGACTTAAATATGATATAAGTGACCATATTGATTCTATTTTTAAGAGATATAAATGATAGTAATGAATGATTAATTAGTATACTAGATGAATAATTTAATCAAAAAGCTGAAATGATGTTCGATGCTGATTATTTAAAATGAATGTGGTTGCATCTTGCCTTTCTCACGCGCGCGCCTGCACCTTGAGCCTTGCGCATAGGCTTCAAGACCCATTTGCGCCTTGGTGCGCCTTGTGCCTTTAAAAACTATTCTCACATAGATGGGGAAGATGATTCGATTAAGTGTTTTCCATTGATTTGAAGTCGCGGAGTAGGTGCATGTCTAGGAGGATGGGTTATTTGTTATGCATTTCTCAGAATAAAAAAGGGCAGCCCGACGCACAAAGGATCCCTGCACTACGAGGGTCTGGGGATGGGTCCTACCACAAGGGTGAACTGTAGGCAAACCTTGCCCTGCATTTTTGCAAGAGGTTGCTTCCAGGATTCGAACCAGTGACCTCAAGGTCATACGACAACACATTTATCGGTGCATTTCTCACAATAAATAGAATAAAATTTTAGAATGCAATGCCTCATCATCTATAAAACAAGCTTTTAGATAATACTTTTGAAGTTTTGGAACTACATATGCTTTTAATCTGTATAATTGTTAGTCCTTTGCCTAATTCAAATACACATCTTGAACTTGATCAAAATACCCCAATTTTTGCTGGCGAACTAATAATTACCTCAAATATTGAGTGCTGACCAAATTTAACATGAAAGTCTAATCATCACTATCCTCAACCAAAACTTTTTTTGTAGATTATATTGATGTACTTGTATCTTATGTCTTCCCATGCTCATCTAGTGATTTGATTATTAATTTTCCATGGGAGTAATTTGGTCTTTTCACCTAACATACTAAAACATGATGAGCAAACCTAAATTGATGACTGAACTATGTGCATTCTTGATATTAACTAGCTTTTCAAAATGTTTATATGAACATGCCACCGTTAGGGGTAAAATATTCTATGAATCACATGCTTATGCATGCTTCACAATCATGCCTTGACCAAATTTGTCATGAAATTCTCATCATTGATATCCTCAACCAAAACTAATTTTTGTAAATTATTTTGATGTACGTGTATTGAAGGTATCTCATGTCTCCCATGATCATCTAGTAATTTGATTATTAATTTTCAATGGGTGTAATTTGGACATTTCACATAACATACTAAAAATATGATACACAAACTTAATTTGATGACTGCATTATGTGCATATTTCACATTAACTAGCTTTTCAAAATCATGTCTATATGAACATGCTTCCATTAGGGGTAAGATATTATATGAATCACATGCTTATGAATGCTTTGAAATCATGCCTTAAACATTTCTTTTTCAAAAGGCGTGTCTAGTTGTATCTTACCAGTACATTTACTCCATGCAAGCTCATCTTTTTAATGCTCAACAATTAGAACTTATCTCTTGAAGCTAGAGTTTTTTTGTTGTCGAGTGTCAATAGCTCACTAAATGCCTCTATTTTTTTGCTACTTTTTTCTATTATGCATGACCCGTCATTTGGGTTATTACTTTGTCATTTTGTTGTCATTAACTTTTCTCATTTTGCCCTTTAGTTTTTCATCTTAAACAAGTTCCTTAACTTTTTGTCTTCTCTATCTTTCTTTTTATTGTTGTGTTAGTGTTATCAATGTGTATTTATGCAAAATCATTATCTTAATTTGTCTTATATGCCTGACTTATGTATATCATATTAATTGCAATGTTATTCAGTTTCTTTTTTTTCAGTAGCTATATCATTAAAAACTAACCAACTTATTGCTCTCTATATAAAATATCACTTGTAATTGGTAGTTAATAGTTATACATAATGTAAATGGGTCTGGTAAATTCCCTATTTTGTAAAAAATGCGCCTTAAATTTAAGAGGGTGAATAATGACTTCTTGTTATTTTCACCTCAGATGATTTTCAACTTCAGTACTTTAATAAATATGCTAATTGATTAACATGTGAATTAATCATTTGTTTGTTTCTTATAGTGCGAAACATTTTTTGAGCTAATGGGTATAAATCTTTTGTGGAATGACCAAGGTTATGCTGTAATTGGCATCCATATATTCACCTAGAAAGATAAGATCGTGAGATAATTCTATGCATGTCGTTTATTGTGATGTTTGTACCATGTTAATCAAAACTGGTAGTCATTCATCTTTTCATATCACTCGTTTTCTTATATGCTAGTCCTTATTGTATTATCGTATGACTGTTGTTGGCTTAACGATAGTTCCCTACTTCCATCATTGTGCATTGGTAAATTAATAAACACATCATAAAAATCATGATTGCCCTTGCAGTGTTATATCTAAAACATGCAACCTTTTATAAGGATCTGTTTGTTTGCAGTGAATTTAAAGGTGAGATTTAGAATTGGCTAAATTCTAATTTTACTGTTGGGTTGAATGTTAGAATTCAGTGGCAAGAATTGAAATTTAAAATTTAAAGCAGTGACAAAAATGTGAAGACGTAGTAAATTAGATAACATAAACATGCATAATTATCAAAATGTCAACATAATTAATATAAGTTCACTTAAAATATTAAAGGAAAATAAAAATGAAGTTCACATATACATGACAAAATAAGTTTGATTATTTCATCCATATATACAAAGAATAATGCATATATAATTAAACAACTACACACCTACACAAATGCACATAAACACACAAAAACAAACATGCACATACACAAATACACACACAACTTCATCCACAAATCAGTACACACACACATATACATAGAGCGCACATAAACATAAGGACATGCACAGCTCATGCACACCATACCAACATAAAATTGCATTCTCAAATTAGTACATTCACACACACACATACATAGAACACAAACTTAAAGACAGACACACAAACTAGTACATTCACACACTCATACACATACATTGAATACACAAACATAGAGGCATACACATTCACACACACCATTGACCATACTAACACAAAAACACACAAACACAACCAAACAAGCACATACAAAAAAAACACAAGCACCTACACATAAATACCTACACACTTAGAACACACACACACATACAATCACAAATTAAAACTCACATGCATAAACACACACACATAAACATATCACACACCATACCAAAGCAAAATTTCATCCGCACGTACATTCGCACACGTACATACATATAACCTTAGTTGTCAAGGCGGGTGCCGGAGGCGCCGGGCGCACTGGGCGCTGCCCGCTGCATCTCAGTACGGCTGAGGCGGGCGATGTGCCCCAGGTATGCCCAAGCGCGCGCCTTACAGGCTCCCAGGCGCGCCTTACAGGCTCCCAGGCGCGCCAAAAGGCACACATGGGCCTTTCAAGGTGTTTTTTAAAAAAAATTGAGATAAGCAAAAACATGATCTCAGACACACCCAAGGCACCCCTAAGCAAACTTGGGTGCCCAATTCACTGAAATTGAGCGAATTCACTTAATTTCAGCGAATTGGGCGCCCAGTTCGCTCAATTTCAGCGAATTGGGCGGCTCATTCGCTCAATTTCAGCGAATTGGGCGTCCCATTCGCTCAATTTCAGCGAATTGGGCGCCCAATTCGCTCAATTTCAGCGAATTGGGCGCTGTATTCGCTCAATTTCAGCGAATTGGGCGCCCAATTTGGTCAATTCCCCCCCCCCCCCATTTGTGCGCCTCACGTGTCTCAGGCGCAAGGCGTTTTGCGCCTAGGCTCTAGAGGCCCTTTGCGCCTCGGTGCGCCTTGCGCCTTTGATAACTTAGGATTTGACTTCAATCCAAAAGATTTACGTCGTTCTTTTTCAAGAGTTGCATTCATCTCCATTTACCCATGAATGATCAATCTGATTACACGATCCTTTCAGATACTAGAATATGGAAATAAAAATGAAAACCATATATCGATTGATATGGTCTCACTCAATGTAAATCAAGGGTAAATCCTAAGCATTTGTTGAAAGCAAAGAAAGAGAATAGATTTAAAAAAAGATCATTTCATTCCTTGATTCATCTCGATCAAGTGTTATAGAGATTTAGCTACTCATTATGATTGAGGAAACAAAAGAGAAATTAAAAATTTGCATGATAGGAACACAAAGATGAGATAAAAAGAGAGTTGCAATTCTATTTAAAAGGAAGGACAAATACATAAGAATGAAAGTTTGTAAGACTATAAATTTTGACATTCAAAATGCAAGAAAGAAAGCAAAAACTAAAATAACAACAAACTCTCATAAAACTCTTCAAACTCTCTCCAAAATCTGACTCCGTAGTTCTCCTTCACCATGACTCCAACCGACCTTATGTAAGGAAAGAGATGCATGGACATGAGAGACACATGAAGGGTTGGAAGGGGAAGAAGAAGAGTTGGACATGAAAATATTTAAGAGACGTTAATGTGTGGCTCACGGTTTTGAGAGGAAAGATAAATGTGAAGTGTTATATGAGGTGTAAATGAGGAATGGAGGGACAGGGAAAGACAGCAGCAACATAAAAGAGAGGGAGATGGGTGGTGGCCAAGATTGGATTGGTGGCAGCTAGCATGAAATTTGAGTGGAAGAGGAGAGGGCATTTAACAAAGAAGAGGAGAAGTCCAAAATTAAATGGTGGGCAGCACATGCTCGAAAGTTTCATTAACGTGGTATTTAATGAAGAATATGAGAATGATGTGGCTGTAATAATTTAATGTGATTGTTATGGACAAATCAATTTTTGGATATGGGCAAACCAATTTTGCAGACAACCAAAAAATTATATGTGCAAACCAATTTTGCGGGCAAACCAAATTGTTGTTGGCCCTTCGGCCGCCACCGCCAGCAGCGCATGACCACCGACTTCTTGTGAAAGGGCAAAGAGAACTCTATCATCCACCGCGCAGACCACTATCATGATGTCGTTCTTGTCGGAGGCTCTATCAGGATTCCCAAGGTGCAGCAGTTGCTGCAGGACTTCTTCAATGGGGAGGAGCTGTACAAGAGCATCAACCCTGACGAGGTCGTTGCCTATGGCGCCGCTGTTCAGGCCGCCATCCTGAGCGGCGAGGGAAACAAAAAGGTGCAGGATCTTCTCCTCCTCGACGTCACTCCCTCTTCCTCGGCTTGGAGACTGCCGGCGGCGTCATGACCGTGTTGATTCGATCCGAGGAACACCACAATTCCCTTCATCATTTTCCTTCCCACGTTCTTCTTCTCCAACTCCGGCAACGGCAGCCGCCGGCTCTGGAGAGGCGTTATACAGGAATTGGTCTGCCCCAATCCTTTTCAAATAAATTAGTTAATAGTTATTTAATATTTTTTTTAAAAAAATTTGATTTGCCTCTAACTAAAATAAATTTGTCCATAACAATCACCTAATTTAAAGAGGTGAAGTGGATTGTGAAAGCCGAAATGAGGGGTGGGTAATATGAAGCAACAATATTAAAGAGAATTGATATTAGCAGTCCTTAAATGGATATTCGCAGTCCTAAATGGAATGAAAAGTCCTCCTTTATGAAACCCTCTGTTATTTAGCTCGCACCCCAGGGTTTACTGTTTCCCACCCGAACGGCGTCTCCTTCGCGATCCCATCGTCGCCGGCCCCTGTTCGCCCCGGACGCGCCTCCTTCGCGTTCCAAACCTCGCCGGCCCCTGTTCGCCCCGGACGCCGCCGCCTTCGCGTTCCCAACCTCGCCGACCCCTGTTCGCCCCGGACGCTGCCGCCTCCTCAATCGACTTCGCCCTCCCCGAACGGCGGCTTCTCATCTTTCGAACCTTGACGCCGTCGCTCCTGCTGAAACGCCGGACGTATTTCCACTTGGACGTCGTCGCCCCTCCGTCCTCTTCTTCCCCGAACGGAGTCCTCCGATAGGTAAGCAAACATTGTCATTATTTAGCTTTCCATTTCTTTCTCAAATTTCTCATTATATCGATCAGACTCATGCTGTACTGCAAACATTATTCTAGTTTAGCTTCAAACACTTATTTTTGAGAAAAATATGAGAACTTTACCTGTACTGCTGTTACTAATTTCAGCAATGCTTCACCCAACCCTTCTTGTTCTTGCTGCTAGATTAGGTTCTAAAATTCCTGTACTGCTTTCCTGTACTGGTGCTGCTAGATTAGGTTCTAAGATTGGTTCTAAAATTCCATATCTGTATTGGTGCTGCTACTAATTTTACCTGTACTGCTTTCCATTGCTAGATTAGGTTCTATAATTCTAAATTTATTGCTAGATTAGGTTCTGATAATTCTATATAAATTCCATATCTAGATTAGGTTCTAAAATTGCAATCATTTTGGGACAGTCAAATTGCAATCACTTTATATAATTTTTTTTCTTCTCTTGGAATAGGTTCAATTTGTTGCTGGCCTGGAATCTGAGACCAGAACAAGTAAATGGCATGATAGAAACGCTAGCCAACTGGTATTTCTAACCTTAGTGTCTTCTTTTGTCTGAATATTTTTGTTGTTATGTGTCATGTATTACAACATGAGATTTGTTTTGATCCTCATCTTTCAGTTCTATTATTGAAATGGACATTGAGAATGAGAATCGGGTAAAGTCTACGCAAATAAATGTTGGGAGTCATTTTGTTACTAGCACAGTATTTTGCAGTAGAGATGAGTTAATTGAATGAGTTCGTAATATTGGTAAACAACTTGGATTTGTTATAATTATTCAGAGAGCTGATCCACTAAATGATAGAGCGAAGCCTCGGGTCAGACTTGGGTGTGATAGAGGGGGATTTACTCGTGTAAGCCAGAACAAGAAGGGTTGGGTGAAGAAAAATTTGAGAAAAAGTTCGTCTAAGCGATGTGGTTGTCCATTTCATTTGCAAGGTCAAAAATCTGTTGGCATAGATGAGTGGACATTAGAAGTTAAGTGTGGACTTCATAACCACGAGTTTGTCTATTTGGAGGCACACTCCTTTGCAGGTAACTTAGATATTGATGAACAACAAATTGTTGAGAATATGTATGCGGCAGGAGTGAGGCCTAAAAAAATATTGGCTGCACTACAAACTAGAGATGCTTCTAGCTCTACTACCATGCGTACTATTTATAATGAGAAGTCTAAGCTCTATCAGAAGGAGTTGGCGGGTGGCACCCCGATACAATTTCTTTATAAGTGTATCAACCTAGCCGGATATGTGAGTTACAACAAGGTCAATGAAGTCACTAGTCATTTGGAGAGCCTCTTTTTTGCACATCCGTTATCTGTTCAGCTAAGCAATATTTTTTCAGCTGTGTTCATCATAGACTGCACCTACAAAACAAATCGGTTTCGGTTGCCACTTCTATCTATTGTCGGACAAACGTCAACTACTTTGACTTTCTTTTCAGCATTCACCTTTATATCTGATGAAACTGAATCTAGCTACACATGTGCACTGGAATGTTTCAAATCCATACTGAATCAATCTTTTCAACCAAATGTGTTGGTCGTTGATAGAGAAATAACACTTATGAATGCTATTAAACATGTATTTCCACAATGCATGATTGTTTTGTGTCAACTTCACATTCATCGAAATATTGTAGCACATTGTAAGAAATATTTCAAGAAAGGGAAGGACTGCGAAGAGTTTCTGTATGACTGGCAGCAAATCATGAATTCTCCAACGATACATGATTTTAATATGTTATTTAACTCCATGGGATCTAAATATTCTGAAACATATCCAGATGTACTACGTTACGTAGTAACGACATGGGTGGAGTCGTACAAGGAGTTGTTTGTTTCTACTTGGATAGACAAGTATATGCACCTGGGTAATTCTACAACAAACCGTGTGGAAAGTGGACACAATCAACTAAAGAGGTTTTTAGAAGTTTCTATTGGAAACTTGACAACAGTGTGGAAATGTTTCAATCAAATGTTAAACCTTCAACACACAGAAATAAAGAAGTCTTTTGGACAAAGTTCAATTCAAGTTGTTAGTGGTTTTAGAGGACCGTTATACACTGAACTACTTGGATCTATATCACTTTTTGCTTTGGAAGCTATAAGAAAAGAGGAGTTGGTTAAGCGTGGTTGTCCCGACGTGGCACAATGCTTACACAAAACAAGGTTTACATTGGGTTTGCCATGCGCGCACGAGTTGGTAAATTATATTAAAAATTCAAGTTCCTTCCCATTGTGGATGATACACAAACATTGGAAACAACTACAAATTCAACCAACAACACAAGTCTTACCGAATGTCAAGGAAGAGGAAGAGTCAATTAATGAAATAAAGATTCTGTTGGAAGCTATACTTGAGAAATATAACAACATTCCGGATATTCAAAAGAATGAGTTAAAGAGAAAACTTCGTGAGTTAATGGATCCAACTACATCACAAACTTATGAACCTTTAGTGCCAAAAAAGCTTAAAGGTAGGCCAAAGGGAAGCACAAAGAATTATGATGCGGATTATAAATCAACAAAAAGAGAACTCTCTTTATTTGAGCATGTCCTTTTGAAAGATGAACAACCCCTAAAGAAGAAGAAACCTACAAAAAGGAGTACACGGAAATGTCTGGTAGCAAGACCTTTTTGAATAGCGTACGTTGAGCAAGACCTTTTTGAATAGCAGTCCATCAATTATCTTATAGTATTGATAAAAATTGTTTGCAAAAATTAACAAAACTTGAAACATGTCTTTTCAGTTTTGTATGCGGTTACTCTACTATTTACTATTTTTGGTGGTTCTTAGACAAAGAGCAACCGTATATGCAGTTTGTGTTGGTATGTTGGTGGAGTTACTCTGTTATTTACTATTTTATTGCAAAGTACTTGTTACTCGGAAATATAAATACGAGTATTTATTTATTTTTCTATTTATTTCTTCTTGCAGATGATCGCAATGAGGGCTCTAAATCAACACTTTTGCTCATTTAAGCATTGTACCACGTCGGGACACTGAACTACTTGGATTTATATCACTTTTTGCTTTGGAAGCTATAAGACAAGAGGAGTTGGTTAAGCGTGGTTGTCCCGACCGTTCTTTTTATGTAGTTGGACTTTTATTTATTTTTAATTCTACCTAAGAACTTTGTTTGGACTGCGAGTTTTATTTTGTACTACGATTATAATCTATGGACTGTGACTAGAAGTGGACTGTGAATAGCCATTTATGGACTGCTAATATCAATTCTCTTATTAAATGGAGGCGGGTCCACGTACATGCATTTTTAAAAGTGGTGATGATGTGGCATATTGTATCAAATTATGGAAGGTGGTGGCTGTAATATGAAATATAATTACGTGAGTTATGCATGGGTTATATTCACGTGGAGTATATGTGAAAGGATGGGGGTGCGAGTAGCAGTTTGGCGGTTTTACATGAGGGTGTTGGAACACCCTATTACTGATTTGGGTCAGAATCACTATGTCTCTAGGAAACCAATGTTTGACCTCCTGTATAGCTCAAAAGGTCAATTAAAACTGAGTCTAAGGGTTAGAAGTCTAAGTTTGGAAGCTGCTCTCAAGACCAAGACTTTTTTAGTTTGAGACTAAGTCATATCGTCGAGCTCAGCACGAAGATTCATCGAACTCCGATCGACGATCGTCTAGCTCAACTTCGACAGATCATCGAACTCCCTTCGACGATCGCTGAGCTCAACTTCATCAAATCGTCGAACTCCATTCGATGATCTGCGAGCTCAGTTCGACGATTTTGACTCAGTATTGGATCTCTATCTCAGAGCTCAGTTCGACGATCTTTGAGCTCAGATCGACGATATTTTGTTGCAGTATAAATCCATATCGCTGAGCTCAGTTCGACGATAGCAGAGCTCAGTTCGTCGTTTTCAGACAACTTCAAGGATTTTTTAAGATTCAAATTCAGATCAGTTAAGGAGTTATTCTGCAATTAATTCAAAAGATTTTCTAGTCGTTTTCATTTATTTTTGGACCAAGTTTCAAGGGATTTTCAAGGAATATTTCTATGGACTTTCCTCCAGAAGACATTCTGCAATTAAGGATGCAATTAATGCAGGCCAACGGCTATTCTTGACAGAGGATGTTTTTCTATTCAGTACCAGAGAATAAAAGACAAGAATTTTTGAATCTCTTACACACTCAAACAGACATCAGTAATCTTTAGAGCAAGAACAAAATATTCTCTGTCTCAAAGAATTCTCAAGAACACACATCCAAGGAGATCAACTTTTCTGAAATCCTCTTGTTGGGTATTGTATCCACAATTACCTGGATTTGAGGAAGCCACCTGTCAAGCTAAGATGAATTCACAATGTATTTGATGAAACCTCTTAAGTTGTGCTTGCAGCTCTTCCACGCTAAGTGCACACCAATGTCAGGGTGCAGTAGGTCAATATACACGGGTCTGCACGACGTAATCTCTCGTTGAGCAGATCAGTGTGTTGGCCTATGTGTACTCTCTCTATTGCAGTGCACTTACTTTCAAGTACAGGACCATGTTTATGCAAGAGAAGACAAGGAGCAAGGATTGGTCAAGGAGCAGCACTTGGGTGGAAAGACGAAAATTCGTCCAAGGAAAATTCGACGAGAATCACCAAGTGATTCTCGCCGATTCGGCGAGAATCACTAGTGATTCTCGCCGAATCGACGAGAATCATTAGTGATTCTCGCCGACTCCTTCAGGCTACCTCAAAACGGTGCCAAGTAAGATTCGGCGAGAATCACTAATGATTCTCGCCGAACCAGTGGTTAAGCAGATCATGAATACTAAGTGAAAATCGTTGAGAATCAATAAGTGATTCGGCGAGAATCACTAGCGATTCTCGACGAATCGTCGAGAATCACTTGGTGATTCTCGCCGATTCGTCGAGAATCACCTGCGATTCTCGCCGATTTTCACTTAGCGATTTCTCGGGATGCTGCTGGACCGGATTCTGTCGCTGGACTAGTTTGAATCGGATTTCGGCGTTATACCTGTGGGACCCACAACGGTCATATTATATGGGTCTACGGTGTATAAATACATGGGTATTTTGAACAGTAAAAGAGAGAGAATCAGAAACCGAGCCGCGACGTAATCCTAAAATCGCGATTCCTCTCCGCCGCCGCCGTCGCGCTCGGGCAAGTTGGTCGCCGCTGCTGATCGATTTTCTTCCCGATCTCCGGCGACAGAAGCTTAGCAAAGCTTGAGTCTCACGCGTCTATCCAGAGATCTCTTGTCTCTCGACTTGTTGATCAGGAAAAACTTCCCATCCGAATCGATCGAGACGACCGATCCTCGTGTGACCGTTGGTAGACCTAGCTTGCTTCGCTAAGAAGATTGGATCTCTATTTTCAGCAGCCGCTCATCATCATAGCCGCCGATCCCGAAGCTAGCCGCCGCTCGTGTTGCCGCCGCCGATTCCGGGGAGATCCTCTCCAAGAGAGACCAAGGTTGTAGACTCTTCATTGTCTTCACGAACACGTCGTCGAACGAAGAGGAACACCGTAGTCTCCAAACGAAGTTTGTATCTCGTGTACATTCTATATTTACTTTTGTTGTAAAGGAACGTTTGTTCCGTGTTGTAAGGGTTGGGTGCAACCCGTTTTGTGGGAGTGTTGACTCTCACGTGTGGAAGGGTTCCTTCCGATAGTGCAGGGATTGGATTTCAATCCTGTTGGAGAAGAGACCGAGTCGTCCCTTGTTGGGAGATAGGTCGAAGGGGGAAAGTGGATGTACCCAAGTCGGGGAACCACTATAAATTGTCTGTGTATTCTGTGTGCTGTGCTTTTTATTTTTATTGTGCAGGTACATTCGTAAATTCCGCAAAAGCGCTACTCGTCACCTATTCCCCCCCCATAGGTGCACATAGTTGACACTATGTGGACTTTCAAGTGGTATCAAAGCCAGGTTTCTCATCAAAAAGGTTAACACCTTGAGTAGAATCCTGCCACCAGTGTTAGAAGCATGGAGCTGGATTATGAGATACCGCCACTCAAACTCCCCGCATGCACAAAGGATTATTATCCCATCTGGAGAATGAGAGTGTCATTTCACCTTGATGCTATCGATCCTCGAGCATCCTTCATCCTGGAAGAGGGTCCGTTTATTCCCATGAAGACCTCCGACTTTGGAATCCAAGTGCCCATGGGCATTGCTGAGATGTCAGAGACGGAACTATCACTATTTCACTTGGACGAGAGGATTCGTCAAATTATCATGGATATCTGGTTTGGAGCCTCTCGCTCTAGATTGGAAAAATGTAGAACGGCTAAATCTCTGTGGATGATGATCTCAGAGCTGATGGGAGGGTCAGAGAAAGCTGGAATATGCTGTCAATCAGAGGATGAAGCGTATGTGGGGGTCCTCACTTCTGAAGATGAAGGCAAGGATCTCTCGGATTGCATCAGAGCTCCAGTGTCTGTGTCAGAGACTGAAGAGGACAGTGAGGAAAGCAGCTCTGATGTGGATGAAACAATGGTCACTGGATCTAATGACAATAACACAGAAGAGCAGGTAACTTCTTCATCCTGCCCCGTATCTCTTGAAATTTCTGAAGACAGGAACTTCCCTCCTTCAGAAAATGCTGATTCCCTGAAGAGAGCCCTTCAGTCAAGCAACTTACTTGCTGAGGAGCAAGCTCAAGAGATTGCTCGACTGAAGATCTTGTTGGTTCTCCAATTGGCATCCAACAAGGCCAAGGACTCTAAGATCTCAGCTCTAGAGAGTAGTCTAGAGAATGAGAAAAGAATAGTATCAAACTTCTCCAAGGTTGATGCCATTAAGAGAAAGCAAGAAAACGGGTGGATCTCCCGGATTATCAATTCGTGGAGAAATGGGGAAACGGTATTCCGACCCCCCACTCCAAGCAGGAAGGCAACTCATCATGCCTTCAGGTATGACCACAGGCATAGTCGTGGTCACTGCAAGGGTGATCTGTCCCCATGTGGAGACACCCGGAGTGCAAGGGCCGGCGTGGCCACCCACGAGAGAATACCTAAGGCTCATTCTGAGCCCTATGTATTCACTGCCACTGCCTCAACACAGTGTGGATCTGCATGTCCCAGCTCACAGAAGACTTCTCACCACTCGAGTACACGGGATAGAGAGGATAAAAGTCATGATGTCAGGCTCCATGGGGACTCAGTAAGGGAGATGCCTGAAAGAATGGCACCACCTTCCCGGCCTCATAACGCTCACAACATGCATTCTTTCCACCCTTCCACGTGTCACGATGGAAGAGGAATTTTTGTGACAAGATCATGCCCTATCCCGTTTAGACCTAGGACCGTGACTACATCAGTCACTAGATCAGGTCGTAAACGGCGATACAACATTCACCCATGTTGGTGCTGCGGCAAAGTGGGGCACTTTGCCATCGACTGTTGGCGCAACCCCTCAGTGCCCACGACAAGGGCTTATCCACATTCTCGGGACAGAGGTAGTCTTCCAGACAGGTTTTCTGAAGGAAGGCAGTTGCGTGCTTATGCTAACAGGAACCTAGGACCCAATATGATTTGGGTTCCTAAGGTAAAGTAATTCTTTCTTGCAGGGTAGTATAGGTTCCCGTGAATATGATGGGAACTAGACAGTAGGTGGCTCAAGACTAAATTGGAACAGTCGTCTGCAATAACAGATGTGATATCAATTTGAGCATACTCACATTGAGCCTCTAATATGTTCTACCTGTGGGACTAAAACGATGACTCTCAAAATCCCAGGTACTCATGATCAGTTTCAAGACTTGAGTCGTTTTCAATTGACAATTACCTATATATATATATATACCCTTATATACAGATACATCTTTGTATATTAGTGTATGTATGCACATCTGAGGATAGGTTAACTCGATACATGCAAACCTTTATACATCAATAAAAAGTTAACGAAGATATGTCATTGTGAATCTCGACAACTCACAATTGACATCAAGAAGTGTTTGGAGAAGCCTCGCTCAAATCCAAATAGATTGTCTTTACAATAAATATGTATTTATCGTTCTTATATTGACTTGACATCAGAAGAATTCGAAAATGTTGCAATGCTTCCTAACGTGAAAATTCCTAGTTAAGAAACCATTCAATTTCGACTTAGACAAATCCGGCCGACCCTTATATACGAAGAATCCCGCCGAATCCCGCCGAAGGAGCTCGCCGACCGTTCAACTTCCTTAAGAATCCCGCCGAAGGAGCAAGCCACACGAATCCCGCCGACCTTCGCAGAAATCACGCCAAGTCACAAGGTTTCTTCCGCCGACCCGCAGGAAGCTCGTCGCACCGCCTACGCCAAATCCCGTCGAATCACGCCGACTCTTCCCATTCCCACCGACTCGCGGAAGCACGCCAAACCTCGCCGACTCTCCTCCGCTGGACACTCGCCGAGGGGCAACTAACCGCCGCAAGGGACACTTACCGGAAGGACAACTCGCCGACTCCTGCTGGAAAGCTCGCCAAATCCGTCTCCATCAAAGGTCTCCCGCAAGAATCCCGCCGAAGCTTTCACCGACGGACTCTTCAAGTTTCGATTCTTCTCCGCTCGAACCAACTCACCGTCTACACCGCTAGGTATCCCCTCACCCTCACTTGGACTTGATCACTAGTATCATTTTTTTTTATTTTTGATTAAGCGTAGAATAGGGCTTCTCTCCCTAGATCTGAAATGGCTCCAAGGACAACTGCTGGGTTGGTCTCTGGTTGCGAGCTTGTTCGAACTGGGTTCTCTCACGCCTCGGACGAATTCCGCAACATCATTCTGATGCTGGAAGAGGCTGGGCTAACATTCGTCCTGGAGCACCCTTGCAAAATCTTGGACAAAGAAGTACTGGAGTTCTTCGCCACCGCAAAAATCCGAAATGACGACTCACTAATCAAAAGCAAGGTGGCTGGGGCAAAGGTCAAGATGTCTGCCAGCAAGCTGACCCGCTATCTGCAGCTTTCTAGCTCGGAGCATGAGGATTATCTGGAGGACGATGATAAAACCAGAACTCTCTTATTCTGCGGTCTCCCACGGGGAACTCGGTCAATAAAGAGAAAAGATATGAATGAAGAAGGGAAGCTCCTGTCTGACATTATTGGAAAGGTGCTCATCTGTAAGCCAGGCTCTCATGACCATATCTCAGGGGATATGTTCAAGATCCTGATAGCTGTCATCTGCCATAAGAGGTTCAACTGGGGGGAGTTGCTGTTCAAAAAGATAAAGGACACCTTGGGCTCTCCGAGTTTCGGGCGTATCATAAGTCTATATCTAAATCAGCTTAATGGAGACAAGTTTGACATGAGCAAAGGTGTTCCTCTACACTACCTGAAGAAAATGGACGCAAGTGTATTTGACCGATGGGAGCGGCGTATTGGGCAGACTGCCGTGGACGAACAACCGGGAGTATTTCCAGCAGAAACCCCCAGTGAAATTCCTGATACTTTGACTGCAGGAATTGAGGGGGAGACTCTACCCACTCATGCTGATGTAGTATCTGACATCTCCCAGCTGGCCAGAGATGCTGTGGCAGATCTACATGAAGAAAGTGAACCTGAGCTGGAGCATGAGGAGGTCCTGAACAGAAACACTCAAGGAACCGAAGCTGATGTACAGGGGACTGCTGACCAAGAGTTGGAAGAGGATGCTGCTGATATAGATGAATTCTTGGATGATGACGGAGAGGAAGATGGGAATGGGGGACATGAAGTATTGGAGGCTCCGGATCTTGTTGAACCTCCATCTGCCAAGCATGCACCAGTGGAGGGGGAGTTAGATAAATCTACAGAGGCCGCCAGCATTCCTCCATTAGAGACTGTGATTGTATCCAGCTCTACAGATGCGTCTGCTGAAGAGCAAGGCCAAGAAGTGCCTCCGGCTATTCCGTTACGAGATGAGCTAGCCACTCACACTGTCAATATCATTCAGGGCATTGTGAATGAGCTTAAAGCCTCCTTTGATGAAGCTCATAATAAACTGCTGAACAAGATTAAGACATCTGAAAAGCTCATGCTCAAGAATATGGTGGAGATCAACCATAAACTGGACGTGATGGAGAAGAAATTTGAAGAAAAGTACACCGAGGCCGGCCAAGCTGTCACACTTCTCATGGCCGGATTGAAAAAGAATACTGATACTCTTGCTGTCGTAAATCAGAATGCACATGTTATCGCCAACAACATTCAAAAGTTTGACGGTAATATGGTCACTCTCAACGCCAATCAGCAGGCCTTGGTCTCTGAATTCTCCAAGACCACGAAGCATATTGATGACTCCCTACATTCCTATGCCAACTTCATAGTTGTAGAAGCCAAAAAGGGGGAGAAGGAATACATAGCTAAGATGGCTGAGCTCCGAGAAGTTATGATCAAAAACTTCGAACTGTCAAACAAATACGTCTATGACAGCAACTGGTGGATGCTCCATCAGTCGTTAGGAATCGCCTTGCCTGAACATCCTGCAGATATTCAGGCTCCTGAGACCTCTATGGCCGCTGAGGAAGTAAGTGCTACTGAGGATTTAAGTACAAGTGCTGCAGATGTTCCCACAAATGAAGCTGATGCTAGGGCTCTCTCCAAAGCTAAACTGAGGAGCATGTTTGACCAAGAGGCTTTAGCAAAAGCCAGGGGAAAGAGAAAGGCTCAAGAAGGGACCTCCAAGGAGACACAGGCTGAAAAGAGAACTCGAATGAGTGAGGAGGAAGTTCGAAACGAAAAGTGGAGTCCAGTTTCAAGGAACATCATCTTAGACACCTTCTGGCTGCAAGAAAGAGGAGAGATCAATCGGAACGAAGTATATAGCCAGTATGAGTGGGAAATGCACAAAACGTTTGAAGCGAAACGCAACATCTTTTTCAGAAACAACACGGATGCAGATAAAGTTCCTCCTCCTAGGTATTACCCGAAGCCCAAAGAATACATGGAGAGGCAAAGCAAGAAGTACTTGGCTCAAAATCTTAAGTGTGACTTAGCTAAGGAAAAATAGTCAATAATTTATAGCTTGTCACTTTGTCTTAAGAACATTTAATGATTATTGTTATGATATGAACAATTTTGAGATTATGTATATATATACATTCGTATTTGAATTTGTGAATGACTCAAGTCCTAATCTGGTTGCATATATTCTCTTGTGCTGCATGTTTAATTTCTGAATGCTATGTTTATTATTTGATTGGTGTTATTCATCTTAGCTAGTAGGGTTTTGGCTTTGTCAAATAGGGGGAGATTGTTGGGTATTGTATCCACAATTACCTGGATTTGAGGAAGCCACCTGTCAAGCTAAGATGAATTCACAATGTATTTGATGAAACCTCTTAAGTTGTGCTTGCAGCTCTTCCACGCTAAGTGCACACCAATGTCAGGGTGCAGTAGGTCAATATACACGGGTCTGCACGACGTAATCCCTCGTTGAGCAGATCAGTGTGTTGGCCTACGTGTACTATCTCTATTGGAGTGCACTTACTTTCAAGTACAGGACCATGTTTATGCAAGAGAAGAAAAGGAGCAAGGATGGGTCAAGGAGCAGCACTTGGGTGGAAAGACGAAATTTCGTCCAAGGAAAATTCGACGAGAATCACCAAGTGATTCTCGCCGATTCGGCGAGAATCACTAGTGATTCTCGCCGACTCCTTCAGGCTACCTCAAAACGGTGCCAAGTAAGATTCGGCGAGAATCACTAATGATTCTCGCCGAACCAGTGGTTAAGCAGATCATGAATACCAAGTGAAAATCGTTGAGAATCAATAAGTGATTCGGCGAGAATCACTAGCGATTCTCGACGACGAATCGTCGAGAATCACTTGGTGATTCTCGCCGATTCGTCGAGAATCACCTGCGATTCTCGCCGATTTTCACTTAGCGATTTCTCGGGATGCTGCTGGACCGGATTCTGCCGCTGGACTAGTTTGAACCGGATTTCGGGGTTATACCTGTGGGACCCACAACGGTCATATTGTATGGGTCTACGGTGTATAAATACATGAGTATTTTGAACAGTAAAAGAGAGAGAATCAGAAACCGAGCCGCGACGTAACCCTAAAATCGCGATTCCTCTCCGCCGCCGCCGTCGCGCTCGGGCAAGTTGGTCGCCGCTGCTGATCGATTTTCTTCCCGATCTCCGGCGACAGAAGCTTAGCAAAGCTTGAGTCTCACGCGTCTATCCAGAGATCTCTTGTCTCTCGACTTGTTGATCGGGAAAAACTTCCCATCCGAATCGATCGAGACGACCGATCCTCGTGTGACCGTTGGTAGACCTAGCTTGCTTCGCTAAGAAGATTGGATCTCTATTTTCAGCAGCCGCTCATCATCATAGCCGCCGATCCCGAAGCTAGCCGCCACTCGTGTTGCCGCCGCCGGTTCCGGGGAGATCCTCTCCAAGAGAGACCAAGGTTGTAGACTCTTCGTTGTCTTCACGAACATGTCGTCGAACGAAGAGGAACACCGTAGTCTCCAAACGAAGTTTGTATCTCGTGTACATTCTATATTTACTTTTGTTGTAAAGGAACGTTTGTTCCGTGTTGTAAGGGTTGGGTGCAACCCGTTTTGTGGGAGTGTTGACTCTCACGTGTGGAAGGGTTCCTTCCGATAGTGCAGGGATTGGATTTCAATCCTGTTGGAGAAGAGACCGAGTCGTCCCTTGTTGGGAGATAGGTCGAAGGGGAAAAGTGGATGTACCCAAGTCGGGGAACCACTATAAATTGTCTGTGTATTCTGTGTGTTGTGCTTTTTATTTTTATTGTGCAGGTACATTCGTAAATTCCGCAAAAGCGCTACTCGTCACCTATTCCCCCCCCCCCCATAGGTGCACATAGTTGACACTAGGTGGACTTTCACCTCTGATCTCTCTTGTCTCAAGTGTTCAAGGCCAACATCTTTCAGGACTCCAGACACCTAACATTTCAGCTGTTGCTGAAATCATCTCTTGCTGGAGCTCAACTTCTGAAGGCCTATCACCCTACAACAAAGCTTCTTTTCCTGAACATCTCAAGGACTCAGGGGGAGCTTTGACACCATCAAATCCACTTAGTCTTCTCAGCTGTTTGAGAAAGAGAAGACTTGCATCACTCTCCCACCCCCATCTCTGTAAAGGGTTTCTCAAACTCCCTTCAAAAGTTTGAACTTGGTTTTTGAGCACCTTGTCAAAAGCTCATTGGTGGCGAGACACCTGATCAAAAAATCTGATTTGGTTTTTGAGCATCTTATCAAAAGCTCATTGGTGCCCAGGACACCTGATCAACTCATCCTGCAGTGGATTCCTACCTAGGGTGGTAGAAGAGTGGATGTACCCAAGTTTAGGAGAACCACTATATTTCCTTGTGTCATCTGGCTTGCTTGTCTTTATTTTTGTTTCTGGCTGTGATTGTTCTGTGATTAGCTTATGATTAGTTTAGTTCTGTGATTAGATTTATTAATTGCTTCTCTGCTCACCCACATTATAACAATTATTGTAAAAAGTTTTCAAGCACCATATACTATATTCACCACCCTCTAGAGTATATCAGATCTAGCTGCACTTTCAATTGGTATCAAAGCGAGGTTGGTTAAACATACCACACCTTGGTGGTTGCACAGGCTAACACCTGAACCCAAAGATTCCTAGTTAAATCTGCTTTCTTTTGAGTTTATTATTAGGTTTTGCTTTCACAAATCATGGCCCAAAACAAAGATTATGCTAGCACCAGACCTCCAGTGTGCAATCTATCCAAGTTTGCACTTTGGAAAGCAAGGATCAGATTATACATGAATTCTATTGACGATGATATTTTTAACTCTGTTTTGACAGTGTGTCCAAGACCTCCAGAGAACTCAAGTACAAATGTTGTTCCACCTCCATCAGGAACAGATGCTGACATCAAGAAATGGAAGGTAGCTGATGCCAAGGCTATGAACATCTTAGCCCAGACAATGTCTGATGACATATTTCAAAAGGTGGCTGAATGCAATTCAGCAAAGGAAATTTGGGACAAACTCTCTGAAATAGTCTCAGGCTCAGCTGATGAGAGAAAGGATAGAAGATCCCACCTCATATCTCATTATGAGAATTTCAAGAAGGGAGAAACTGAGTCAGTGGGAGATATGTACAACAGGCTCAGTCTAGTAGTCAGTGAACTCAGGATATTGGATAAAGAAATCTCACTAACTGAACTCAATGACAAAATTCTAATGTGCTTCCCTAGCACTTGAGATTCAAGAATCTGGCCAATCAAGGATGCCAGAAGTTTGAATGAGATCACCACTGAAGCTCTATTGGGCAAGCTCAAATCTTATGAGCTACTCATCAAGAATAGAGAAAAAGAACAGAAGGCTGCCTCACCAGCCACAAGAAAAGAGAAAATAATTGCCTTCAAGGCAACTGAAGATCTGCCTGAAGACAAAGTCACAGGCAATGATGAACTGCTCAGTCTGTTGGCCAAGAGATTTTACAAGATGGTCAGAAAGGACTTCAGAAGGAAATCATACAAGGAGCATGATAAGCCAAGGTATGACAAGTCAATTAATAATAAAGAAATTATTTGCTTTGGTTGTAGGAAACCAGGGCACATAGTTCCTGACTGTCCAGAAAACAAAAACAAGAACAGAAGGGACAAGAAAGAAAGAAGAAAGGAGAAAGACTCCAAGAGGAATGGCAATAGCAAACCCTCATCAAGCAAAAACAAACACACAAGAAAGGGGTTTGTTGCTGAATCCTGGAGTGAGACTAAAGAGGAGTCAGAAGCCTCATCCAGCTCCAGTGATGATGAAGATGATGCAGAAGAAAAAGAGTTCTGCATGATGACAATCAATGCCTCACAACACAATTCAGAAGAAGAAGAGTCAGAGTCAGATTCAGAGACTCATCCTGAAGAAGATCAGGTAATTAGTTCATTTGATTTTAATTCAGAGGACTTTAAATCTGAATTCAAAGCATTATGTTTAGACCTGCTAAAATCTGAGAAAGAAATCATCTCTCTCAGAAATCATTTATCTGAACATAATACTTTAAAGTCAGAAAACCTCAGACTCTCTCAGGAGTTGGAGCGTTGTAGGGAGTAGATAGCTTCACTGAAAAGTGAGCTATCTGAGGTCAAGAAGCTTGAAGAATCCCTTAATGGGAGAAGCATCAAGCTGATGGACATCACAAGCACAGTGAACTCCAGACTTAATAGTACACTGGGCTTGGGTGTTTCATCCAGCCAACCCATAGTTCTAACAACTCCAATCAAATTCATTTCTGATAAAGGAAAGGGAGTTGTAGAGGTAGCTAGGAAAAATTCTGATCTGCCCAAGAAAACAAAGTCCCAGCAGAAATCGTCGAACGGAGATCGACGATCGCCGAACGCAGATCGACGATCGCCGAACGCAGATCGACGATCTCATGCAAAATCGTCGAACTCAGCTCGACGATCTCAAGTTCCTGAACTCTACCATAGTCGACCGTCGAACTGAGCTCGACGATCTGACCCAAGATCGTCGAACGCAGATCGACGATCGTCGAACAGAGGTCAGAGCTCTGGAAAGTCCTTCAAGGGCAAATCAAAACCCAATCCTAAGGGTCCTTCATCCCAAATCTTTAACCCTTATACTGAATGGATTATACCTCCAAGGAGATATCATCCTGAAGGATATAAGAGTCAACCTGTGATGTCTTTTATTTCAGAGTTTAAAGGTTATTAACCTAGGCCCAAGGTAAACTGGGTCAAAAACAAATGAATTATCTTATGTGCAGGTGAAGACATATCCAATATCTAACCAGCAATGATACCTGGATAGTGGGTGCTCTAAGCACATGACAGGGAACAAGGACAACCTCACATCCTTTAGAGCCAAGCTTGGACCCAAAGTTATCTTTGGTGATTCAAACTTTGGACAGACTAAAGGATATGGTGCAGTCCAGATTGGATCAGTAACATTTAAGAAGGTAGCTTATGTGGAAGGACTGAAGCACAACTTAATAAGCATCAGTCAGCTGTGTGATGAAGGCTACCAGGTGACCTTCAGCAAAGCTTTATGCAAAATCAAGTCAGAGGACAACACAACTGTGTTGACAGGTAAAAGGAAAGGTAACATCTATCTAGTAGATTTTCTTTCAACAGATGTTGATATTTGTCTGTTCAATTCTGTTTGTAGACCAAATATTTTATGACATAAGAGACTAGGACACCTAAACCTTAGAACTATTGCTAGGCTATCCAAGGATAACCTTGTTAGAGGACTACCTTCTGGCCCCTACAAGAAGGAAGGACTCTGCAGGGCTTGTCAATTAGGCAAGCAAACTAAAAACAGTTTTAAGTCACTTAATAAGAGTGATTCACCTAGGATATTGTATTTGTTACACATGGATCTTTTTGGACCCATCACAGTACAAAGCTTAGGAGGGAAATCTTATACTTTAGTAGTTGTAGATGACTTCTCTAGATTCACTTGGGTGTTCTTTCTAAGGAAGAAGTATGATAACTTTAAGTGTCTGACAGAGTTTCTCAAATGTATACAGATTGAGTTCAATACTCACATTGCCCTGATCAGAAGTGATCATGGGACAGAGTTTTATTCTCTTCTTATGCAAGAGTTCTGTCAGAGTGAAGGGATCAGGCATACTTTCTCAGCTCCTAGAACTCCTCAACAAAATGGGGTAGCTGAAAGGAAAAATAGAACCCTTATTGAATCTGCCACTACATTGTTGTCAGATGCTCATCTTCCTCTATCCTTTTGGGCAGAGGCAGTGAACACCTCCAACTATGTGTTGAATAGAAGTTTGATACATAAACTAAAGGGAAAGACTCCCAATGAATTACTCAAAGGGAAGAAACCTAAAGTTGATTATTTTAGAGTTTTTGGTTGTATTTGCTACATACATAATAATGACAAGAAATATTTAGCAAAATTTCAAGCTAAAGCTGATGAAGGAGTGTTTTTGGAATACTCCATGATCAGCAAGGCTTATAGGGTTTATAATAAATCATCTCTAAAAATTGAGGAATCTGTTCAAATATCATTTGATGAATCTAACATGTCTTTCAAGGAGAAAACCCCTTCTACCATAGAACCTTTGCAGGAACATTCTCTAGTTGAAGACTTGAACAAGTTATAGATTACTCAAAAGGATGAAAGCAGTGACGATGAAGAAAGTATTCAACATATTGAGGAACAACTTGAAGAGCCAGTTGTTGTACCACAAGAGGAAATAACAACACAGGTTGGTGAACAATCAACACCCCCTGTTGATTTAGTAACATCAAGAGACCATCCAATTTCCCAAATAATTGGAGACATCTCATCTGCTGTGCAAACCAGAAATCAGGTCAACCAAAACATGTTGCACACCTGCTTCCTATCTCAAATTAAACCTCAGTCCATTCAAGATGCAGAGGAAGATCCACACTGGATCATTGCAATGCAAGAAGAGTTGCATCAATTTGAAAGGAACAAAGTATGGGAACTAGTGCCAAAGCCTAAGGATCACTTCATTGTTAGAACAAAGTGGGTGTTCAGAAACAAACTGGATGATCAAGGAGTAATTGTAAGGAACAATGCAAGGCTAGTTGCTCAGGGATATTCTCAAGAAGAAGGAATAGACTACGACCAGACTTTTGCACCAGTTGCAAGATTGGAAGCCATCAGAATCTTTTTAGCTTATGCAGCACATAAAGGCTTCAAGGTATATCAGATGGATATCAAAAGTGCATTTCTAAATGGAGATATCAAAGAGGAAGTATATGTCAGACAACCTCCAGGTTTTATCTCTCCAACTTATCCTGATTATGTTTTTAGATTGAACAAAGCACTATATGGTCTCAAGCAAGCTCCTAGAGCATGGTATGAGACCCTAGCATGCTTTCTTTTGGAAAATGGATTTTTGAGGGGTAGAGTAGACCAAACTCTTTTCATTAGAACCCATAAGTCTCATACCCTACTAGTGCAGATTTATGTAGATGATATTATTTTTGGTTCTACTGACTCCAAATTGTGCAGAAGGTTTTCCAACCTAATGCATTCTAAATTTGAAATGAGTAGCATGGGTGAGCTATCCTTCTTCCTAGGATTGCAAGTCAAACAGCATGCTGAAGGCATCTTCATTTCTCAAACCAAGTATGCAAATGAATTGGTTAAGAAATTTGGCATGTCTGAAGCATCTTGTATGAAAACACCTATGCCTACTAACGCTGTATTAGATGCTGATGAACATGGGAAACATGTTGATCAGATAACATATAGAGCAATGATTGGCTCCTTACTGTACCTTACAGCTAGTAGACCAGATATAATATTTGCTACATGCATATGTGCTAGATTCCAAGTAAGCCCTAGAGAGTCACACCTAACACTAGTAAAGAGGATTCTCAGGTATGTTAAAAGTTGTCCAAATCTAGGTCTCTGGTATCTAAAAGATTCAGCATTTAATTTAACTGTATTTTCTGATGCTGATTATGCTGGATGCAGAATTGACAGGAAAAGCATCAGTGGAACTTGTCAGTTCCTTGGTGACAGACTTGTCTCTTGGTTTTGTAAGAAACAAACTTCTGTGTCAACTTCAACTGCTGAAGCTGAATATATGGCTGCAGACATTTGTTGTTCACAAATCTTGTGGATTCAAAACCAACTCCTAGACTATGGTTACAACTTAGAGAAGTCTAAAATCTTTTGTGATAACACCAGTGCTATTTCTATAGCTCAAAATCCAGTCCTCCATAGTAGGACAAAACACATAGAGATTAGGCATCATTTCTTAAGGGATAATGTTGAAAAGAATAAAATTGAACTACAATATATCCCAACTGATTTACAAAGGGGAGATATTTTCACCAAGCCCTTGGATGAAAAGAAACACACCTCTTCCTAAATCAGTTAGGAATGTTAGATGAAGGAAGTCTTAAATAATATCCAAGATTTTAAAAGCTTAAAAATTGACCAAGACTAGGCAAACATCTTAATTTTTCTTAGTGTCTAGAGTTTTTCTGATCTCTGAACTGCGCTCGACGATTTTCCCCCAGATCGTCGAACGGAGATCGACGATTTCCGAAATCGTTGACCTAAGTTCAGCGTTTCTCAGATAGTATGAACTATCTCTTCCGGTCAACGATCGTCGAACGGCGCTCGACGATTTTGTTCTCTGAACGATCGTCGAACCGAGCTCGACGCTCTCTAATATCGTCGAACGGAGATCGACGATGTTGAAGACTCTTCGGATTCCTTTAGAAGCCTCGATCGTCGAATTGTGTTCAACGATCTTTCCATTTCTGCATTGAACCCTAATATAAAATTCATTTTTCGCCGTCGTTCTCCTTTGCGCTTTCGATTTCTCTGCAAAAACTTTCTTTCCCTCCAAACATTTCTGCACTTGGTCGTTTTGTTTGTTGAATCTTTGCAGGTAACTATGGCTGTGTCTGTTGTTGTTCTCGCCGCCATGAAATTTGATACTGGCTTCGACATAGACATGGAATCCTTCAGCACAACAGACTAGGTTTTTCAGGATATCTTAGAGTTATTCAAAGAGCAGAAACTGGTAACAATCATGACTACAAGGATTAAGCTTGCTTCTGATGAGATTAAGGAATGGGTCTACACTGCCACAATCAGGACCACACCACCATTGTTGGATCAATATCTGGCACACAGGTACCTTTGACCCCATCAATTTTAACAGAGATTTTTGAGTTAAGTACTGGTGGAGATTCTGCTGATTTGTCTGGAGAAGACTATGCTGACTTGCTTGCCAGAATGGGTCACTCTGAGGCTAACCCTAGCAAGCTATTGAAAAAGAATCTTTCTGTGGAATACAGATTCTTGACTGATGTAGTTGGGAAAGTCCCACTGGCTAAGCACTCTGCTCATGATACAATTTCCAGGTATCAGCTCTGCCTAATGGGAGCCCTAGTAGACAGGAAGAACCTGAATTGGGGAGAGGTCTTTTTTGACCTCATTAAGAAGAAAATCAACAAAAGTTTTGTAAACTTTGGAAGAATTCTAGGGGTGTTTCTGCAGAATAGGTGCCCTGCATTGCTGGTCTCCTCTGGAATCCACATCAATGCTTCAAAAAGACTGTCTTGTGCCCTTTTTGGTAAATGGGACAGGCAGATCCTCAAGCCCAGCAGGCCCTCTTTCAGTACTCCTTCAGGCACAAGGACTGTCAGAGTCACTTCCCCACAGATCTCTGCCCCTGCAGCTGACCTGTCTGCTGATGCCTCTCCTCCTCCTCCTCCAATTCCATCTCTTCCAATTCCATCTACACTTCAAAATCCATCCACTATCATCATCTCCAGCCCCTCTCCAACATCCATACCATCTCCAATCCCTATTCTACCAACAATAGAAGATCCATTCCATCCCTTATTCTCCTACCCTCAACCAGATGCCACTTCATCACCCTCCATTCCCTCCTTCAATATCATTGATGATTCCTTTATGGATGATTCACCATCCTCTCCTCCTGAGCTACCCTCATCCTCAACATCTTATCAAGATATTCTACAAGAAATCATTGACCAACCCACCTTCACACCATCTATCTCCATCTCACTGTCCTCCATATCCACCTTACCCACACCACAACCATCTCTTCCCCCATTCTCTAGCTCTCCACCACCATCATCAACAGCTACACCTCCATCCTCTACCTCTGCTCTAGTCACTACTGAGCAAGTAGACATTCCAGCCCTTGCTGACAGGCTTTATGAATTGCTAGCCCCCAGGCTATCTCTTCTTTTGGAGACCTCCTTGGCTCCATTACTCCTGTCAGTGGAAGCTCTCTCTGCCAGACTCTCCTCTCTATTCCCTCAGGCAGCCCCTTCAGCAGTGTGCCTTGATCCAGCCATGTCTGAATCTAGGCGGGGGGAGATGCCCTATGAAGTGAGTCTGCCTGTTGCTACTCTTGCTGTTTCAGTGAGCCTGTCTGCTGCTGTTTCTTCAGTTCTTGAAACTGCTACTGCTGCTGTTGATGTGTTTCAAGCTTCAGTTCAACTTCCTGTTGCAGTCTTTGCAATAGACCTCAAGTCTTTGCTCTCAGATTTTGATTCTATATATTTCAGATGTCTGCCAGAGATAGTTGTCATCCAGCCCCCAGAGGATCTGTCCAAGGCCCTTGTGCCTTTCTCTTGCTGTGACCCCAACATCATCACTTCATTTGTCAACTCAGTGTATGCTGCTGCTATTTCTGCTGAAAGCAGTATGGTTGTTTCTGATGTTGCTGCCCCTCCTGCTGCTGAAAGTTTTGATGATACTTCTGTTACTGCTGATGAGCCAACTTCTAAGGAGATCCTTATGACAGAGGCACATGAGTTTGAGCCTTCTGTATTTTCTGCTGATATTTCTACTGCTGAAAATGCTGCTTCTGTCAGTGAAACTGCTGCTGTCCCAACTGCTGTTGTTACTGCTTCTACCTCAATTTCAACTGTCACACCTTCTGTATCTGCTGTTGTCACTACTGCTACTGTCTCAACTTCTGCTACTATAACCCCTGCTGCCTCATCTGCTTCAATCCAGCTCAAGAAAGATTTGATGAAGAAAATTGATGCCCTTTATGATGTTCAAAGTTCTGAAAGTGATGAGTTCAGAACAGATTCTGATTATTCTTCTACTACCATTGCCAGGAAAAGAAAGGCAAGGAGCAAAGCCATGAAGAGAGTACCTTCTGCTAAGGTCAAGGATAACAATGATATACCATATTATATTCTTCATGATTGCCCCATCACTGAGCACTGGATGCAGTACTCAAAGAATCAACTCAAAGCAATGAAAAAGAAAAGGAAATATGAAAAGAGCTCTTCTCAATTCCAACATTCTCATCCTCCTCCACCACCTCCTCCTGATGCAGGTGCAGGTGGAAGTTCTGCTGCTCAACCCCCTGCTAGAAGTCAAACCCCCTATCAGTCACATGCCAGATCTTATCATAGGGGAAGCCAGTCCAGGGGTTCTCAATCCAGGAGAGGAGGATATAAAGACAATCAAAGAGAAGTACAGGTTTACTCTAAAGGATACTCAAGGCAACATCCATACTCCAGGGAAGGACAAATTTCATCTGACACCACCTCAGGTCCTTTTCCCTATAAATTGAAGGAAACTGTTTCATCCAGGCCTCCTCAGGACAATCCTTCTAATAGATATGAGCCACCAGTACCTTTTGAAGACCCTGAGAACAATCCAGCTGCTTGGACTACAAGGATGAAAGAGCTTGTTGCACTAGATCAGATCAAGAAAGCTAAAGAGCAAGGAAGAGACTCCTCTAACATCTCTACAATGTCTGAACAAAGAAAGAAAGAGTTGGAAAAATATGGGTCAAGCAAATTTTTTGATTCTGACAGGTACATGGAACTGCATCCTGAAGCTGTAGTTCTCAGGCCCAAACAGCAAACCACTTTAGGTGCAGCAGATGATAGTAGATCAAAGAAGGAAGCCCTCAACCCTAACAGAGAAATCAAACTGATTAAGAGCAAGGAAAAGAAATGACTATGTAAGGTGACAATCTCTGTGATTTCTGATTATTATCTGGGATGATATATATTTCTGTGGTTCTGCTATGTCCAGCTTTTTGCTTTTTTGTATTGTTGCTTGTATGTTGTTAGTTAAATTTTTTTTAAAAAAACTCTGTAAATAGTAATCCTAACCCAAATAGGGGGAGATTGTTGGAACACCCTATTACTGATTTGGGTCAGGATCACTATGTATCTAGGAAACCAATGTTTGACCTCCTGTATAGCTCAAAAGGTCAATTAGAACTGAGTCTAAGGGTTAGAAGTCTAAGTTTGGAAGCTGCTCTCAAGACCAAGACTTTTTCAGTTTGAGACTAAGTAATATCGTCGAGCTCAGCACGATGATTCGTCGAACTCCGATCGACGATCGTCTAGCTCAACTTCGACAGATCGTCGAACTCCCTTCGACGATTGCTGAGCTCAACTTCATCAAATCGTCGAACTCCATTCGACGATCTGCGAGCTCAGTTCGACGATTTTGACTCAGTATTGGATCTCTATCTCAGAGCTCAGTTCGACGATCTTTGAGCTCAGATCGACGATATTTTGTTGCAGTATAAATCCATATCGCTGAGCTCAGTTCGACGATAGCAGAGCTCAGTTTGTCGTTTTCAGATAACTTCAAGGATTTTTCAAGATTCAAATTCAGATCAGTTAAGGAGTTATTCTGCAATTAATTCAGAAGATTTTCTAGCCGTTTTCATTTATTTCTGGACCAAGTTTCAAGGGATTTTCAAGGAATATTTCTATGGACTTTCCTCTAGAAGACATTCTGTAATTAAAGATGCAATTAATGCAGGCTAACAGCTATTCTTGACAGAGGATGTTTTTCTATTCAGTACCAGAGAATAAAAGACAAGAATTTTTGAATCTCTTACACACTCAGACAGACATCAGTAATCTTTAGAGCAAGAATAAAATATTTTATGTCTCAAAGAATTCTCAAGAACACACATCCAAGGAGATCAACTTTTCTGAAATCCTCTGATCTCTCTTGTCTCAAGTGTTCAAGGCCAACATCTTTCAGGACTCCAGACACCTAACATTTCAGCTGTTGCTGAAATCATCTCTTGCTGGAGCTCAACTTCTGAAGGCCTATCACCCTACAACAAAGCTTCTTTTCCTGAACATCTCAAGGGCTCAGAGGGAGCTTTGACACCATCAAATCCACTTAGTTTTCTCAGTTGTTTGAGAAAGAGAAGACTTCCATCACTCTCTCACCCCCATCTCTGTAAAAAGTTTCTCAAACTCCCTTCAAAAGTTTGAACTTGGTTTTTGAGCACATTGTCAAAAGCTCATTGGTGGCAAGACACCTGATCAAAAAATCTGATTTGGTTTTTGAGCACCTTATCAAAAGCTCATTGGTGCCCAGGACACCTGATCAACTCATCCTGTAGTGGATTCCTACCTAGGGTGGTAGAAGAGTGGATGTATCCAAGTTTAGGGGAACCACTATATTTCCTTGTGTCATCTGACTTGCTTGTCTTTATTTTTGTTTCTGGCTGTGATTGTTCTGTGATTAGCTTATGATTAGTTTAGTTCTGTGATTAGATTTATTAATTGCTTACCTGCTCACCCACATTACAACAATTGTTGTAAAAAGTTTTCAAGCACCATATACTCTATTCACCCCCCTCTAGAGTATATCAGATCTAGCTGCACTTTCAGAGGGTGTTCACATGGCGGGCGATGACATTGAACTTCACGCGAATGGTTCATTCATATTAGTGGAAAAATTGTTAGGCACAGGTAGCATTTCTAAAAGAAGGAGCGGGTGAGATCCAAGCCGTTCATGTTGAAATCCAACGTTAGCAGTCAGCCGAAATAAAAAATTAAAATAAAAGGCAAACAATGCACTCTTTTTAAAGGCCCATCGGACGGCTTTTTTTTCGTCCGCGCTCCTTCCTATAGGAATGCTATGCGCAGAAAAAAATTTCAATATTAGAGGGGTTGCATAGGTGCAGCTCGAGCAATGCGACGACACCGTCACCCCATGTTCCAACTGTGAAAACAACATTAACTCTACTTGAACAAATAAAACTTAAATGAGTGAATATAAAAAATAAAAGATCTGTTTTATAAATAAAAGAGCAAATATATGTATTTTTAGGAGAAAATATATATATTTTATATATGAAATTTAATAATTTTGCACTAATAATTTAAGTTAAAATATGGGTCATAAAATTGACGAAATAGGTTTGCTGCGGACTAACTTGACGTCTCGGTCGGGCCGGAATTCTTGAACCATTTTAGCTCTTGGGACGATCGAGCGCGCACAATGTCAAAAGAGTAGGTTGATTGTACACAAGCAGTTTTAACGTGAAAAAAATCCCTCAGCTGGGTAAATAAACACGTGATCGGATCTGTGCCGGTCAAAATTCACTATTTCCTGGAGGTTACATCTGGTTTGTGAAGTCGAGGGTGACATGCCACCTCTCGTTACAATTATGGGGTGAGAGAACACTTTGCACGCGGTGGACGACAGATCGTCGCGCCGGAAGTTGTTACAGATTGCGCTTCGCGCTGGTGGTCTTTAGATAGCGACTTGCTGATTCTGGGTGGGAGGCAGAGCACTTGGTCTTGCGGTTGCAGGCGCCGCCTGGAACTCGGACGATTTGGCTTTTCCGGGTGGCTGTGACTTGACCCTCTTGTGGCTCGGGTGTGGCTCGAGTGCATCTCGGAGGTGGCTCGTAGGAGGAAATTGGCAGAGCTTCGACCTGAGGAAGAAGAAGAAGACTCAGAAGAGAAAGATGAGAAATGAGGCAGCCTAATGCTCCTTTTATAGGCTCCGGGAGGTGGTTACGGTGGTTATGCGGCTATCCGCATACCGTAACCACCTCCATGCATAAATGTTTTTACTATGGTGTTAATGTGCGTATCCCGCTATTTGGAGACTGCCATAAATAAAATAATAAAATATTAATTAAATTTCCCCCACTAACCCAGTGGGTAATGGGTGGTTATGTGCGAATCGAACGGCTGAGGACGTCTCCCCTTGATCGGACGGCGGGAGCATGCCTCCATGGGCGGCCGGCGAACTTGCCGCCAAGTTCGTCGGCGAGGGGAGGGTCGGTGACGGCGGCCGGGGAGGAGCGGCCGCTCTTCTTGTCCGCGCGCCGGCGGCCAAGGGAGGGGCGGCCGCCCCTTTGGACACCAGCAGCTAAGGATGGGGGCGGCTTGGTCGGCCGCCCCCCTTGGCCGTGCGGGTGGCCGGGGAAAGGGCGGCCCGGGAAGCGGCCCTCCTCAGTCGTGCCGGCAGCCGAGCGAGAGGACGACCCAAGAGACCGTCCTCTCAGCCGCTCCGGTGGCCAAGCGAAGGGGGCAGCCCGGGAGGCCGCCCCCTTGGCCGCACCGGCGGCCGAGCTAGGGGTGGCCCGGGCGGCCGCTCCCTTGGTCGGCCGAGGAGGGGGCGGCCCGGGCGGCCACCCCACTTGGCCACATTGGTCCAGGCCATGGTCGGGGTAGGTGCGGTGAATGGAGGCGGGCGGCCAGCGTCCGGGGAGGAGGCCGGCCGCCTGCGACCAACGAGGTGCTGGGGTTCCTCCATCATGCGTAGTGGGATCGGCGTGCGGGGGATCGGACGCGGTGATCGTGCGTGCGGTCAATCCCATGATCCCACTTCTCTTGAGATAGAGATCATGGGTGGACGGTTACGTACTTACGTGCACACCTAATTTCCATAAAATGGGGTCATCCCTAACAATGTCCTTTCTAAAATGAAAGTATTCAAATTATAATAAGGATAAAGACAATTGATTGTCTTGAAAAACTTGTATTGACTTTCACACCTAAAAGAAAAACTAAAAGGAAGATATTTTTGTATATATGGAGAAGTATTTCAATAAATTCTATAAATATATTGGAGTGAATGAAATGAGAATTTTTTGAGTTTAAATAAACTTTTTAAAAGATAATTTAATTAATGAGAAAATATGTTATGTTTATATAGAATGACATATATCAACATGTAATTAAGAACTAGATGAAAAAATAGTTGAAGGAAAAAAGAACAATAAATAAATTTTGTTTTTATGACATCATTGAGAACAAATGGATGATAGAGAAACTTTGATCATGATATGAGACTAGCTTATAGTGTAGTGTTTGCGATGAAAAGAAGATATGCATGATATTTACATATAGCTTTTAGATAACCTTTCAAATTAAAATATGGTTCATGGAGTGTATTACTGGTTAGAATATAAAATAATTATTATATTACCCATGTTTATTATCATTATGAGAATTTACATTTAAAAAGTATATCGATCAAAGTAGATATTCCACAAATTTAAATAAAAAACCCTCCCGAGTCTAGATTAAGCAAATAGTTGCAATTACAATTGATACAAATTATTAGATTAAAACAATATTTTATGAGAATTACTTATTTTAATTGCAACTAAATGAAGGTTGGGATGATGAATAAAATATATGCTTTTAACTAAGTCAAATTTAACAGTACTGTGATTTCAAAGGCTACTAGGAAGGAAGAACGATGTGCTTATGAATAATTAAGCATAAGATTCAAGAGAGTTATAGTTATGCTCATTTAGACGGAAGAAAGACCATATAAAATAGCTTTATATTTAAGTAGATGTTGAAATTTATGAAGTGGAAGTGGTTGACGGGACAGGCCGGGCGGCCTGGGCGGACAGCTTTGGCGGACTAGGCGGACTGTTGTGTGCGACCTGGTGGAAAGTCTAGTGAAAGCCGGCTGTTCTTCTGAGCGGGTTATATGCAAGTAGTCCGCGGACTATGCGGCCTGACATCTGCGGATAAGGCGTTGGCTGATCGGTTTAGCCAAGGAGCGGCCTGAGCGGATAGAGGCTTGCGGACTGGTGCATGGCTCAGTGGCTGTGGTGCGAGCTTGTGCTGATTGGAAGTTTGGCTCATGTTCGCGGAAAGCTTGCGGACTGGCGTGTTCGCGGTATAGGCTGTTGCGGACTGGGCTTAGAGCTTGGTTGAGGCCTTGTCGAGCTCTGGTGTTACAGCAGGTGCTTTGCTGTGGAGGTCGTTGGCGGACTGGTGTGTGGAGTCCGGGAGATGACTGCTGCATTGGGCAGGCGTGCGAGTGGCTGGCGGACTGCTGGCGGTCTGTGCTAGGGTGTTTGGCGGACGAGAGTTTATGTCCGCCATGCTCGCATTAGCCTTTGATGGTTTTGGACTTGGTCACACTCTGTGCCAAGACCATGGTGTCCGCTGTATCCGCCAAGTCCGCTGCTGACCGGGCGGACTTGCTATCTGCCTTTGGTCGTGGACTTGTGACGGATTGGGGCTTGAGTCTTGCAGACTGCCTCGGGTTTGTGCGGACAGCCATTGAAGGGGGTTGCTGTCCTGCAGTGGTCGGAGGCTTTGCGGGCTGATGCCTTGTCCGCATAGCTTAGGCGGACTGAAGTGGGTTCGCCAATGTTGCCTTGCTCCTGGCTGTTTTCCTTGGTATCCGGCTAAGTCCTTGCGGACTCGGCGGATGGTGTTTTGCTATCGCGCGGGCTAGGGCGGTGACCACACTCCTCACCCTTGCCTATAAATAGGACCCCCTGGCAGGTCTACAGTAACTTGAGTGAACAGTAAGTTGGGTTCGACAAGGAGCTGCGGTCTCAGTTTGTCTGTCCGCACGGATTGATTCAGTGCTGACGATTTACTGTGTGCAGGTCGCGCGGGAAGCTTCAAGGCGCCATGAGTTTGGCTTTGAGTTCGGTCAAGTACTTGGAAGTTGTGCGGTCTCTGCGGATTCAGCAGGAGGTCGCTCTGCGTCTTGTCAACTCTGTTTCAACTTTGCCAGCTTCAATAACCTGTCCGTCGGCTTCAGGCGGGTAGGCGGTGTTCCTCAGTTCAGCCTCAGCAGGAGACGAATAACGGTGTGTCTGCGCGGCCTCGCGGCTTCGGCGGACTCCGTGGCTATTCGGCGGATTGCAGTTTAAGTTCGGGCGATCTCAGCGGACTCGGCGACCTCGGCGGTCTCGGCGGACTCCGGTGCTGTCCGCCCAGCTTGGTTTTTGGTGCTTTCTGTTTACAGCTGTTTATACTAGCAAAATCATGTCTCGCTATGTATGCCTCGTGTTGTAAAGAAGTGAATGTATAAAAGATCTGCTTGTGCTTCCATTGTTTGTTGGGATTAGCCTTGTTCCTTGTTTTTCCGCTGGTTCAACGTGAGAACTGGGTAGTGTCGAAGACATTAATTTGGCGTTTGGGCTACCTTGCTGACCACGCTGAGAAAATTTTAACATGGTATCAGAGGGAGGTTCAGTTGCGTGAGCGGAAGTCAACCAGTGTTGTTACTCAGTGATTGAGTGATGTTCAACCTGTGTTGTTGCTCGGAGCTTCTGAAAGGCCGCCAACAGGTGTTGCAATGGAAGGGAGTTTTGCAAGGGGTCTTGGCATTGAACTCTTAACGCCGACTAACTTCAAGAAGTGGAAGTCGTGCATGAAGAGTTATCTTCTTGGCGAGGAGCTGTGGGAAGTCGTTGGTGGTGACGACATGCAGGAAGTCACGGCTGCGTTCGATACTGCTGAGCAGGTTAGGCTCTGGAGAAGAACAAATGCTAAGGCGGAGTTCATTCTGAAGAGGGCCGTGTCTCCGGAACTGTTTGATCACATCGTTGGATGTGAGTCAGCTGCTGATATTTGGACAACCATTGATGAGTTGTTCAATAGGAATAATGTTGCGCGGCTTCAGTTCCTGGAGAATGAGTTGACCAGGGCAACTCAGGTAGACATTTCCATCTCGAAGTACTTCTTAAAGATGAAGAGCTTGTGTGCTGAGCTGTCGGCACTGGATCCTGATGAGCCTATCTCTGAGGCTAAGATGAAAAAGCACATTATCCGCGGCTTGTGGAAGGAGTATGTGGCCTTTGTGACATCTGTTCAAGGATGGGCTACTCAGCCGTCTTTGCTGGAGCTGGAGAATCTGCTTGCATCGTAGGAGAGCTTGGCAAGGCAGATGGCTGGAGTGAACCTTAATCAGGAAGGCAGCAAAGCTCTGCTCTCAGGCAAGAAGAAAGGATGGGAAGGGAAGAAGAAGAAGAAGGTGCAGGTCGCTGGTGAGAAGGAGACTTCAACTTCATATCAGCCAGAGAGGAGCAATGCTCCTAAGGACTGGAAGAAGAACCTGAAGTGCTACCGGTGTCATCAGCGAGGGCACTTCAAGCGGGACTGCAAGGTCAAACTGCAGCCTGGGCATGCTGCGGGAAAGGAGGAAGCTTGCTCAAGAAGTGAAGAAGCAGAATGGGGCGGAGCTTTTATGACGGGCACTTATTTTCGGGCCTTGTCTGCTGAGGACTTCAACGGCGAGTGGATCGTCGACTCTGAGTGTGGTCATCACCTCACCGGAGACAAATCGAAGTTCACCTCCATGCAGGCTTACTCAGGTAATGAAGCTATATCACTGCTGATATTACTGTTTATGTAGTAGAGAAAGAGGGGGTCGTGCCTTTGGGTAGTGATCAGGGTCCACTCACGTTAAGGAGTGTGTATCACGTGCCGGGCATGAAGAAAAACCTCTTCTCGGTGACCAATGCGGTGGATGCTGGTTATCACGTTCTGTTTGGGCCAACAGACGTGAGGTTCCTTCGCAACGTATCAACGGTGAAGACTGATGTTGCTCATGTAGGGAGGAGGGTGAAGAACTTGTTTATTCTTGCCACCAATTCTTATGTTTATCGTATGAGGGCCAATGATAGCGCTGCTATCTAGCATGAGAGGCTGGGGCATGTTGGCATGGACAAGCTGAAGGCTATGGCTAGTAGAAGTTTGGTGAAGGGGTTGCCTAAGTTGTCTTCCTTTGGTGACGGGCATGTTTGCGCGGGCTGTCAATACGGTAAGGCACATCGCCTTCTGTTTGATAAATCACAAACAAGGAGCAAGAAACCATTGGAGTGCATTCATGGCGACTTGATGGGACCGACGGTTACTGCCAGCCTTGGTGTAAGCAGATACATGCTTGTCTTGGTTGATGACTACTCAAGGTATACTTGGGTGTACTTCTTAAAGGAAAAGTCGGAAGCCTTTCGTTTGTTTGTGGAGTTTAAGGAGTTGGTAGAAGGCCGGCTTGGCTTGCGGATTAAGAAGCTTAGAACTGATAACGGGGGTGAGTTTGTCTCCTCCGAGTTTTCTAACTTCTACAGGAAGCACGGGATCCAACAAGAGCTTACGTATGCTCACACTCCACAACAAAATAGGGTAGAGGAGCGGAAGATCCGTCATCTGACGGAGACCTGCAAATGCTGGCTTCATGCGAAAGATATCCCAAGGTCCTTTTGGGCGGAGGGGATGTCTTGTGCTGCTTATGTCATCAACCGGATGCCACTCAGCCCTATCAACATGAAGACTCCTATTGAGCTGTTGCTGAAGGAGAAGCCGAGTGTTGGACACCTTCAAGTGTTCGGTTCAACTTGCTACGTGCATGTCTCGGATGCTTCACGGACTAAGCTGGATGCGAAGGCAAGGAAGCTTGTCTTTGTTGGCTACGATGAGCGGAAGAAGGGATGGAAATGCATGGACCCTGTGACGAAGAAGTTCGTGTTGTCAAGAGACGTTGTCTTTGACGAGCTGACATCATATGGAGGTGGCTCGGTTGAGCTAACTAGAAGTAGCAAGGTTGATGAAGCACCGGTGGTGGCTGCTGAAGGTTTGGAAGAGGAGCTTGCTGTTTCACCAGCAGCTCCTGTTGCTACTTGAAAGAAATTGTACCTAATCACCTAGAGGGGGGGTGAATAGGTGACTTAATCTTTTTAAACTTTTAGCATATTATATCACAGATTTCACAGTACTATAATCAGCATACACAACATCAATCACATACACAGAGTACACACAGTTTTATAGTGGTTCCCCAAGGTTTGGGTACATCCACTTTCCCCCTTCGCCTATCTAGTAGTGTACTAGATTCGGCCAAACTCCTTCACTATACCTCAGATCCTCAGATCTTACACTCAGAACCCCAAATGATTCCTACAGCTCAGAGTGATCTCACTCCTACAACTCAGGCTCAACAGCCCTACAACTCAGTCTTCTCCAAATACCTACACTCAGCCACAAGGCCTATACTCAGCCTACAACAGGCCCACACTCAGAGAAATAGATCTACTACACTCAGGCACACAGGCCCTACCACTCAGCCTTTATAATTTCAGGCTTACAACTCAGATCCCTAAGGATCCTACAAGAAATTGAAAATACAAAGTGTAAACCTACAACTCAGAATAAGAGAGAAGAGTTGACAGGTTTCTTGATGAGTTATTGGAAGAACTCTGCTGAGATCAACCTCACTTGGCTTTCTTCAAAGCTTCTTGAATGTAGAACATAATAGGGTTGATACTCTCTGCAGCTGATCTTCAATCTCTGCTAACTTAAGAATCAGAACTAAGTCTGAAACTTTCTTCACAGCCTGGTTCCAACAGCTGTCTTCTTGGAAGGAGCTCTCTCTCTCTCTCTCTCTCCAACTTCTTAGATCTTCACTTGAATTGATTCTTCAATGAATAGCTAGATCTTCTTCTTTGTTTGTTGTTAATATCTGTTGTTGTGTGTCATCTTCTGTTGACAGAATAAGCCTATTTATAGGCCTTCTTCATGGTGACTGGCTGATCCGGTTTCTAACAGTTTCTGACAACTCTGACAGTTACAGTAGACCGGCTGGAATGGCAGCTGTCATGTCATCCAGTCACTTCTTGAAATATCTGTAACTGTCTGAAAGTGTCGAGACAGTCTGTCTTTAAGTGTCGACACTCATAGACTAAGTGTCGACACAAGTAGACTAAGTGTCGACACTAGCCTTCAAGGTGTCGACACAATTCCTTGTGTTGTAGAATTTACTTCTCGACACAGCTTCTTCAACATGTGTCGACACTAATATTGTGTGTCGACACAACTCCTTGTTCTTTAGAACTTTGTTGAATTCTGCTAAGTGTCGACACAACTCCTTTGTGTTGACACATCTTCTTGTGTTGAACTTGTTCAGTGTCGACACATCTTCTTGGTGTCGACACATGCCTTCTGTGTTGATACTTGCTGAGTGTCGATACTAGCCTTCTTGTGTCGACACATTCTTCTTTTGTTGAGACTTTTGCTGAGTGTCGACACATCTCCTTTGTGTCGACACTTGTACTTAGAATTTGTTGAACTTTGCTGAGTGTCGACACAGCCTCCTAGTGTCGACACTTTCTTCATGTGTTGAGTCTTCTGCTGTGTGTCGACACATTCTTCATTATGTCGACACTTATACTTAGAATCTGTTGAAATTTGCTGAGTGTCGACACAGCCTCCAAGTGTCGACACTTTGTTGAACTTTGTTGATGTTTAGCTGAGTGTCGACACAGCATCCAAGTGTCAACACTTTTGATGTCGACAAAGTTCTTCTAGGCGTCGACACTACTTCTAAGTGTCGACACAGCTTCTCTGGTCATTTCTTCATTGAGTGTCGACACATCCTGTATGTGTCGACACTTTCCTTCAGGTGTCGACTCTGCATCCCTGGTGTCGACACAATTACTCCAAGTGTCGACACTGCTTCTCTGGATGTCGACACAAGTCTTCTTAAGTGTCGACACTTTCCTTCTGGGTGTCGACACATGGACTTAGAAACTTTTCAACTGTCCCTGCAAATACTTAACCTACACAACTAAACTCAAATCTCATCAAATACATTTTGATGTATATCATTGAGTAGGGTGAGGCTTCTTCAAATCAGGTACATTTATGCCAATGTACCCAACAATCTCCCCCTATTTGGAGAAGTCATAACCCTTAGTCAATGATATACACCATACATAATAAAATCACAGTATGATATAAAGCAGGATTATATAACAGGGTAAGTTCATAAACATATATTAAACAAAACATGTATACACATATATCTCAGAACAATAATGTAATAGAATTAACACACATCACATAGTTCTAAGAACTTCAATATTCTCATTATCCAAAAGTTTACAGAAAGTTTTAATACAAGTGATTACACATAGTAAACTTAAGATAATTCTATTCTATTTCTGCTCAGTCTCCTTGATAACTATGCCCTTTCCAGATTGTATCTTTGCTTGAACAGGGGCTTCAACAACTTCAGCAACAGCAGGCTTCTTGCCTTTAAGATCCTTCTTCTTTAACTCTTCAGCTTTGATCTTCTGCCTTTCAAAGTAATGATAAGGCTTAGGAAAGTACTTGCTAGGCTCCTGGGCAGTAGGAGGTAGCTTTCCCATCTTTGCCTTTCTTTTATACTGCACAATGACTTCTTGCCTGTTTTCATGCTTCCTCCACTCCAGTTCAGAATACCACTTGTTTCTATCTTGGATATTGTCTTTGGCAGCCTTCCATGCAGTCAAGATAATATTCCTGGAAGTGGGGCTCCATTGTTCAAAGTCAGGCCTCAATTCAGCTTGCTCCCTGAATCTCTTCTTTGACAATTGAGCTTCTTGTTCTTTCAGTATAGCCTCTGGTACTGGCTGAACCACTTTCTCAATGATGACATTTTGCTTTCCCTCAGGTGGGCTATACATAGACTGTATATCTGCATGTATCATATCAAAGTCTGGAGGAGGGTATCTTACTTGAGCCACTTCAGCTTGCTCCCCTCCAAGATAGGCAGGATTAATCCCAGACTCTGCTACATTATCATCATCACATAATGGAGGATATCCAAGGGTGGCTCTGATGGAATTTGATATCCACTTTGCATGATCAGAGCCTGCTTTGACTAACACCCTCTCCCCCTTTATGACTTCTCTTTCAATGTGATCTCTTAGATCATCTTTTTGGAACCTTATTTGTGCATCCAAATAGTTTACTACATCCTTAAAGAAAGGTTTCAACCTTTGGAGTTTTTCAGTTATTAACTTCTGGGGATTCTGAAGTGCAGAAGTAACAGCAGTGATTCCCTCTTGTAATGCTTTGTCAAATTCTTCTTTGGCAGTGGTCAGGGCTGCATTCTGGGCAGTTGCTATTGTACAACCCCGTGTTCGCCGAGCGGGTCCCACCAGGAAGATCGAGCGAACCGGCCCCGCGGCCCGCACCCATGCAACAAGCAGGCAAGCGACAAAGGGCTGGTCCGCTCCCGCCTAATTCGAGCGAGCGAGCCGGGCGAGACGACTCCCCACCCCTCCCGCTCGCTCGAAGAATCGTCGGCCAGAGCAGGGGGCGCCAATCGTCGAGCCGGTACTCGCAGAGGGGCTCGGCGACCTGTGACCTGCGAGCCGATCGGAGGGTCGCGATTGCTACCAGTCGCCCCTACACGCGATCTGGTCGCCGGCCCGCCTCAGCAGAGGACTGGCGGGTTCCCGCGGCCTGGCTCGCATTCGCCCAGGAAGGATAGGCAGGCCGCTGGAGCCGGGTCGCACCCGCCTCTCGCGGAGGGGAATTAGAGGCGACCCGACTCCCCATGGGTGCGAATAGCTTTTCAGAACAGCGGAGCCACGCTGTTGGCAGACCAGGTTGGATTGCGCATAGCTGCTCAGGACAGCGGAGCTTGGCTGTTGGCAGACCCAACCCAGGGCTTTTTGGTATTTTCAGGACAGTTCTTCTGGTTATTGGCAGTTCAGTTTCCAAAAAACTATAAATAAGACTCAAGGGGTACCTCAGAGGGCACGCTTTGAGTGCCTCTTTACTCTCGTTTTCAAGTGCTTTCTGAGGGTACCTTAGCTCGGCCTCTGGCTAAGGAGGGGAAGCGCTCAGAGATCTTTCGGGTTTGTGGTGGGACCTCCCTGCCGAGCCCTTGGGTATGTTTCCTCTTGTCTTCTTCGTTGTTTTTCTTGCAGGAGCAAAGTAGGCACGAGACCACCCCTTCCCCAAGGGTCAAACTCCACAAGAGGCCGGATTCTGGTTTCAACATTTTGGTGCGGTGAGCGTGGAAAGTGGTCAGTGCAGAAAAGCTTCGGCGAGCTCAATGACGGGGGGACAAGGATCTGACAGGCAGGATTCACCGCCCCCCCCCCCCCCCGCCTCTCGCAATGGTGGGGATGTTGGAGGACTTCAGGAACGAGGTGCTGGGCCTCGTCAAGTTCGCACTCGGCGCGCGGGCCGAGTACTCGACTCCGGCAGCCCAGATCGCGGCCGCCCCCTCTTTGGGAGAGGACGCTCCTGGCCGGCGAGCTGGGAAAGAAGTGGCCGAGGAAGGCCGAGGGTGCGAGCTCCCGGGGCGCGAGCTCTTCCCCGGCTCGGCAGGCCGAGGCGGGTTCGGCGAGTTGGGCTCGCGAGACTCGCCGGCTCGCCCAGTGGGGGGGGGGGGCAGTCCCTTCAGCGAGCTGGTCTCTTCAGCTCCCGTCCCAGATGGGTTCAGGGAACCCGAGATGTCCTACTACATCGGGAAGGGGGATCCGGTCCAGCACGTCCAATGGTTCGAGGATGTGGTCTCCGTCCGTCAGATGTCGGATGGATTCAAATGCCGACTCTTCGCCATCACCCTCCGGGAGAAGGCAAGGGAGTGGTTCCACCAGCTGCCGGCTAGTTCCATCTACTGCTTCGAGGACTTGCGCCGAGGGTTCATGTTGAGGTTCACTACTTCGAAGATGAGAAAGAAGGAGTCTGAGTCTTTGTTCCACATTAAGCAAGGAGTGAACGAGACGTTGGGGAGCTACGTGGACCGATTTCAGGAGGAAGTTACCCAGGTCCAGGAGATGTCGTGCCATAGTCTGATGATGACCTTTACCCTAGGCCTGTAGCAGGGGTTCTTCCGAATGGAGCCGAAGAGAGTTCCCCCTCTCTCCTATGAGGAGTTGATGGAGAGGGCGACGAGAGAGGTCGACGGGGAGGCGTCGAATCCGGAGTTTGCAAGAAAGCTAGCCAGGTGGGCCACCGAGGAAGAGAAAGAGTCGAGAGGAGGAAAGGCGTAGGAGGAGAGAAGGGGAGAACCTAGGCAGAGGGAGCAAAGGCAGCTCCAGTGGCAACAACAGCCGAGGTGGGGGCACCAGGAGCCCGACCGTCGACTGGGCTGGAGACCTGAGTGGCAGGGGCAGGGGCCACCAAGAGGATACTACGGAAGGGGTCACCATCAGGGGAGGCAAGAGCGGTTCCATCCTCCGGGCTGGAGGCAGGTCCAGAGGCCCCGGCTCCCCGATCAGGAGGAGGCCATGACCATAACTTTGGGAGCAAGGAGGGGGATCATGAGGAGGAGGAGAAGGGAGGTCAGGGTGGAGCTGCCCTATTGCGACTTCCATCAGGAAGAAGGGCACGTAACGGCCACGTGCCCGGAATTCTTGGAGATGAGAGGGAATAGGGAGCGGCAACAGCAGTAGTAGGAGGCGTGGCAAGAAGTGAGGATCGAGGAGGTCCTGCCTCGGGCGGAGGAGGATCGTTGCGAAGACCGGGTGGATGTCAGGACCCAAGGAGGGATCGGAGTGATCCACGGGGGAGTGGGGATCGAGGCTTCCCGCAAGGCAAGTCTCCACACCATGTACCGGCGGAGCGTCGCCTCTACATCCCAAACCCCGCCACCGGAGGAGAGGATCACCTTCTCTAGGAGTGATATGTCAGACCACGAGGATCCGTTCTGGGATGCGCTGGTCATCAACGCCGCCATCGAGAATTTCACTGTCTCTCGGATCCTTGTGGACAACGGGAGCTCCGTCAACGTCGTCTTCAAAAAGGCGTTTGACGCGATGAAGGTGGAGGCTAAGAGGGTGCTGGCCTCGGACGGGCCCTTGTTCGAGTTCTCAGGAGAAAGGAAGGAAGTAGAGGGAGGAGTTGGCCTCCATGTCACCTTGGGGGGCAGTCCCGAAACTGCAAGTTCGTCATTGTGGACACCCCCAGCAGCTACAGCGCCATCTTCGGGAGGCCTCTCATCAGCGCCTTCTGCTGCGTCCCCTCATCTTTCCATCAGTGTTTGAAGTTCAACGCTGAGGGGGTCCAGGTCAGGGTTAGGGGGGACCCAAAGGTCGCGCGGGAATGTTATGTCACTGCAGTGAACACCATCTCTTGGCAGGAGGGAGCCAAGGAGATGGGACGGAGGATGGAGGAAGTCGAGCAGGAGGCAGGAGGGGAGGAGCCAGAAGTGAAGGACCACGCAGGAGAGGCGGCAGGAGGAGATCTGGAGGAGGTGGCCGAAGTGAGGGGTGCGGGAGAAGAGGTGGAAGTAGAGGTCCCCATTCCAGAGGAAGGGGATGCCGAAGGATGGGGGGAGCAATCCAGGCTGGAGGCGGCAGAGGAAGTGGTGGAGCTGGAGGTGCTCACCCGGGGAGGTAGGATGGAGAAGATTCGCGTCAGCGGAGGGCTGACCCTGGAGGGCCAAGGCAGGATGCTGGAGTGCATCCAGAAGAACGTGGACATCTTCGCCTGGGATGCCGCGGAGATGCCGGGGGTTGACGCGGATGTGGCTTGCCACCGCCTCAACCTGGACCCGGGAACACGCCCCGTTCAGCAGAAAAAGAGATCCACGACAGACAAGCTGGCGGAGCCCATCAGGGATGAGGTGGCAAAGCTTCTCAAGGCGGGCTTCGTGTCCGAGATTCAGTACCTCGATTGGGTCTCCAACGTCGTGATGGTTAAAAAAGGAGACGACCGATGGAGAATGTGTATCGATTTTTCCTTACTTAATAAAGCTTGTCCTAAGGACTGTTATCCTTTGCCTCGGATCGACGCGCTGGTTGACTCAGTCGTCGACTTTTCTGTAATGAGTTTTTTAGATGCCTTTTCAGGTTACCATCAGATCAGGATGCACCCCTCGGACGTCAAGGATGTCTCGTTCATCACAGGGGATGGCTGCTACTGCTACAAGATGATGTCATTCGGGCAGAAGAATGCTGGGTCCACCTACCAAAAAATGATGGATAGGGTCTTCAAGGAGCAGAGGGGGAGGAATTTGGAGGTGTATGTAGATGACCTCATGATCAAGAGTTGGGATGTGGACTCCCACCTCCGGGACCTGGAGGAGACCTTCACCACCCTGCGCAAATACAAGATGCGGTTGAATCCCCTGAAATGTGTCTTCGGGGCCAGCAGGGGAAAGTTCTTGAGACACCTCCTCACCCCCGCGGGGGTCGAGCCCAACCCAGATAAGGTCAGGGCTATCTTGGAGCTGGGGTCCCCGCGGAATGCGAAGGAGGTCCAACGGCTGACGGGGAAGCTAGCAGGGCTGAGTCGCTTCCTTTCTCGGGCAAGGGAGAAGTGCTCCCCCTTCTTCAAAATGCTGAGGGGTGGTCAGAGGTTTGAATGGACCAAGGAATGCGAGGAGGCGTTCCAGGCCCTCAAGGTGCAGTTGACACAGGCTCCGCTACTCCAAGGGCCGAAGGAAGGGGAGGATTTGTTCTTATATCTCGGGGTCGGGGCAGAGGTTCTGAGCTCCGTCTTGGTTCGAGAAGAGGGAAAGAGACAACCCCCTATTTATTACGTCAGCCGGGTCCTGAGGAAGGCTGAGCTCCGGTACCCGATCTTGGAGAAGCTTGCATTCGCCCTAATCATCTCGGCTCGACGACTACGACCTTACTTCCAGGCACACTCAATCCGAGTGGTGACCGACCATCCCCTCCGCAACATCTTCGAGGGGGTGGAGCATTCAGGCCGGCTGGCTAAATGGTCGGTGGAGCTGAGCGAGTTCGATGTCTCCTTCGTTCCGCGGCTCTCGATCAAAGCTCAGGCGATGGCCAACTTCCTGGCCGACTACGTGGTGGAAGTAGCGGAGGAAGAGCTCACCCTCCCGACTCCTTGGAAAGTGAGGGTGGATGGAGCCTCAGGGAGGCATTCCCTTGGAGTGGGGGTGGTCCTAGAAAACCCTCAAGGGACTCGTATTGAGAAGACGGTGGTGGTGCACTTTCCCATTACCAACAACCAGGCCGAGTACGAGGCCGTGATAGCAGGGCTGCGCCTGGCCAGGGAGCTGGGGGTGCTGGATGTGGAGGTCCTAACTGACTCCATGGTGGTGACTTCCCAGATCAACGGGGAGTTCGAAGCAAGGGAACCCACCCTGAAATCATACTTGGCCAAAGTGAAGGGGGTCATAGGCACCTTTCAGACCTTCTCCATCCGACACGTGCCAAGGGGAGAGAATGAACAAGCCGACCAGCTAGCAAAGCATGGCCCCCGGGCGGGGGGCACCATCACCGACCTGTTCCGCCCCTCCATCGAAGAAGGGGAGCTCATGGAAATCGACCAACAAGCTTCGTGGATGGATCCAGTGGTAGTTTTCCTCTCCACGGGAGAATATCCGGAGGGGGTAGACAGGAAGAAGCTAAGGCACAAGTCAGCTTACTACCTCCTTAAGGACGGGCAGTTATACAGGAAGACCCTCTCCGGGATGTTGGCTCGCTGCGTGGCCGAGGGCGAGGCGCAGAGGATCTTGGAGGAAGTCCACTCCGGGGAATGCGGGAGTCATTCCGGGAGTCGGACCCTGGAGGGAAGGATAGTCAGGCAAGGGTATTTCTGGCCCACCCTGGGCCGAGACGCCGCGGAGTTCGCAAGAAGATGTCATAAGTGCCAGTTGTTCGCCCCTCTTCAGCTACAGCCGGCCCAACGAATCAAGAGTATCACGGCCCCCTGGCCATTCGCAATCTGGGGAATGGATTTGGTTGGACCGTTTCCCCAGGCCAGCGGTCAGAGAAGGTTCCTCCTAGTGATGATCGACTACTTCTCGAAGTGGGTGGAGGTGAAGGCGTTGGCCAAGGTGACCTCCCAAGTGATCAGGAACTTTGTTTGGGGGGAGATCATCTGTCGTCATGGGCTGCCCCAGGTCATCGTCACAGACAACGGGCCCCAGTTCGCCAGTGCCGAGTTCACCAGCTTCTGCGAGCAGCTCAAAATCGACCTCAGGTTCACCTCGGTCCACCACCCCAGGAGTAACGGGCAGGTGGAGGCCGCGAACAAGATCATCGTCAATCTCCTCAAGAAGAAGGTGGAGAATTTGAGGGGGAGTTGGGCAGAGCAGCTCCCCGCAGTTCTTTGGGCCCTAAGAACCACCCCTAACGCGGCCACAGGGGAGACCCCCTTCAAGCTCTCCCATGGGTGCGAGGCGGTGCTCCCCGTAGAATTTGAAGTCCAAACACCGCGAGTCGGGGCGGCCAAAGAGGGCCGAGAGGAATGGCAAGCCGAGAACGAGGAGGAGCTGAGACTCTCCCTTGACATGGTGGAAGAATTGAGGGACCTCTCGGCTGTCCGACAGGAGGAGGTAAAAAGAAGGATGGCCAAATACTTTGACAAGCATGTCATGGTCAAGCAGTTCGCAGAAGGAGACCTTGTGCTGAAGAAGGTAGACGCGGCAGGGAGGTCAGCGTCCGTTGGGAAACTCAACCCCAGCTGGGAGGGGCCATTTATTGTGAAGGAAGCTTTGAAGTCAGGAGGCTATCGGCTCCAAAATGTAGAGGGCGAGACCCTGAGTCTCACCTGGAGTGGAGATGACCTGAAAAGGTTTTTTCCCTAAACGCCTGTAAGCAACACTTTGATTATAATGAATTCCTCCCCCCCCCAGTATTGTCGTAGCTAGCCTGCATAGAGAGATGGGAATGTATTTGGACCCCGAGAAGGTCCCGCTACCAAGCTCTCACCTAGCTGGCAGGGCCGGAAGTCACTCGGTGTCATCCTTGGCCTCGAGAAGATCCCGCTGCCAGGCTCTCACCTAGCTGGCAGGGCCGGAAGTCACTCGATGGAATGTATTTGGACCCCGAGAAGATCCCGCTGCCAGGCTCTCACCTAGCTGGCAGGGCCGGAAGTCACTCGGTGTCATCCTTGGCCTCGAGAAGATCCCGCTGCCAGGCTCTCACCTAGCTGGCAGGGCCGGAAGTCACTCGATGGAATGTATTTGGACCCCGAGAAGATCCCGCTGCCAGGCTCTCACCTAACTAGCAGGGCCGGAAGTCACTCGGTGTCATCATTGGCCTCGAGAAGATCCCACTGCCAGGCTCTCACCTAGCTGGCAGGGCCAGAAGTCACTCGATGGAATGTATTTAGACCCCGAGAAGATCCCGCTGCCAGGCTCTCACCTAGTTGGCAGGACCGGAAGTCACTCGGTGTCATCCTTGGCCTCGAGAAGATCCCGCTGCCAGGCTCTCACCTAGCTGGCAGGGCCGAAAGTCACTCGATGGAATGTATTTGGACCCCGAGAAGATCCCGCTGCCAGGCTCTCACCTAGCTGGCAGGGCCGGAAGTCACTCGGTGTCATCCTTGGCCTCGAGAAGATCCCGCTGCCAGGCTCTCACCTAGCTGGCAGGGCCGGAAGTCACTCGATGGAATGAGTTTGGACCCCAAGAAGATCCCGCTGCCAGGCTCTCACCTAGCTGGCAGGGCCGGAAGTCACTCGGTGTCATCCCTAGCCTCGAGAAGATCCCGCTGCCAGGCTCCCACCTAGCTGGCAGGGCCGAAAGTCACTCGATGGAATGAGTTTGGGCCCCGAGAAGATCCCGCTGCCAGGCTCTCACCTAGCCGGCGGGGGCGGGAGTCACTCAATAGCAATAACTTGCGACCCAGAACGAATCACACTGCCGGGCTCCCACCTAGCCGGCGAGGCCGGGAACTACTCAAACGATGTTAACAACAGGTCGGCTCACCTGCCTCTTCATCCCCACCGCATCGGTCGGGTCGCCTAGGTAATCAGAAACACTCTCCACGTCGGGCGGAGGCGAATACCCTTCGCTCATCTCAGTTTCGGAGGAGACCATGTTGTAGCCTACCAAAGTGGCGATTCAGAAGGAGCGAGCGAGAATAAGGCAAACGCTGAGTACAAGCTTACCAGGGGTTGGCACATCGTCCACGCCGATGGAAGGACGAGAGGAGCCCGACCGACCCTGAAAGGCTTCTCCCTCGAGGGTCTCAAGAGATTTTCCCAGTCCATGGGGAGCCGGCGAACGAGAGGTTTTCGGAGGTGGGCGGTCCAAGCCTGAGGGACTAGCAACCCTCTCAAACGACAGGGGAGGGGGGCGATCCTCCCCCCGGTCCTCCTCGTCCTCACGAGGCGGTGCCTGCAAGACGAGGGGGTCAGATACGTTGCAACAAACCAAGGAGGAAAGTCGCTTACCTCAGGAGCGACCTCATCGCCAGCCGTCGAACTGGAACCCGGGAAGTTGTTCGCCGGGGACCGCCTCATGATCTTCCCCTTCACCAGCCTGAAGAGAGGGCCGGGAGACCCGCGCGCTAACCAAGGGGCGGCCTCGAGGGCCTCCTCCCGAGTCTTCTGGCCCGCCGCCGCCAAGCGAGCTCGCTCTTCTTCGCTGACCGGCATCAAGGAACTGCAGTCTGTTCAAGAAAGATGAGAGGGTATGGGGAGACCCCCTGGGCTCGGTGGCATATTTATAGCCGGATAGTGGGGGGCCCACCAGAAGATTCCCTGCCAGCTCAGCACAGTACTCGCCGAACACGCGGGTTGGATGATTCTTTCCGAGCTTGTGTCAAGCTCGAAAAGAGCGGGGATTGTGTACAACCCCGTGTTCGCCGAGCGGGTCCCACCAGGAAGATCGAGCGAACCGGCCCCGCGGCCCGCACCCATGCAACAAGCAGGCAAGCGGCAAAGGGCTGGTCCGCTCCCGCCTAATTCGAGCGAGCGAGCCGGGCGAGACGACTCCCCACCCCTCCCGCTCGCTCGAAGAATCGTCGTCCAGAGCAGGGGGCGCCAATCGTCGAGCCGGTACTCGCGGAGGGGCTCGGCGACCTGTGACCTGCGAGCCTATCGGAGGGTCGCGATCGCTACCAGTCGCCCCTACACGCGATCTGGTCGCCGGCCCGCCTCGGCAGAGGACTGGCGGGTTCCCGCGGCCCGGCTCGCGTTCGCCCAGGAAGGATAGGCAGGCCGCTGGAGCCGGGTCGCACCCTCCTCTCGCGGAGGGGAATTAGAGGCGACCCGACTCCCCATGGGTGCGAATAGCTTTTCAGAACAGCAGAGCCACGCTGTTGGCAGACCAGGTTGGACTGCGCATAGCTGCTCAGGACAGCGGAGCTTGGCTGTTGGCAGACCCAACCCAGGGCTTTTTGGTATTTTCAGGACAGTTCTTCTGGTTATTGGCAGTTCAGTTTCCAAAAAACTATAAATAAGACCCAAGGGGTACCTCAGAGGGCACGTTTTGAGTGCCTCCTTACTCTCGTTTTCAAGTGCTTTCTGAGGGTACCTTAGCTCGGCCTCTGGCTAAGGAGGGGAAGCGCTCAGAGATCTTCCGGGTTTGTGGTGGGACCTCCCTGCCGAGCCCTTGGGTATGTTTCCTCTTGCCTTCTTTGTTGTTTTTCTTGCAGGAGCAAAGTAGGCGCGAGACCACCCCTTCCCCAAGGGTCAAACTCCACAAGAGGCCGGATTCCGGTTTCAACAGCTATATTCTTTAGTTTAGTTACAATAGCATTGTGAGAAGCTGTCAAATTATCATTCATTCTTATTTGATTCTCCAGAACATAACCTTGCTTCACTTCAAGTTCATCCACTTGAGCTTTGATTTTCTCTTGATGAGTAGCTAGATAGACTACTGCATTCCCTCCTTTATGGAAGTAGTCAGTCATCTCTTTCTTATTCAGATTCATTTCAAATCTGATGAACTTAATATCTTGGGCTAGATCAAACTATATTGACTTATGCCCTTCATCAATATAAGATTGTAAAGCCTGTCTTTGCTCATCCATCTTTATCTGCATTGCAATAATTAGAGAACTATAATCTGCAGATGGGGCTGGCTGTGGTGCAGGCTGTGGTGCTATTGTTTGTAAAGCTTTCTTATATGTCTGGCTTCTCCTCTTGAAAACTTGGAATTTTCTCTTTTTGGCTCTTGTAGCCTCTTCATATTCAGAAGCAGATGTGCTTGCTATATCAACCCTGTCCTTAGGGCTTGGAGGTAACTCCTTCTCAGTCCTAGGAACCTGCTCAGCATCTTTTGGCACCTCAGTCTCTTTGGTTGCAGTTTCTTCAACAACATCCACATGCTCTCCCTCAACATGTGCCTTCTTCCCCTCAGCAACAACACTTTCTTTCTCAAAGTCTATTTGTAGAAGATCTGGGAATAGCTCTTCTAGGGTAAATTCCTGTTGAGGATGAGGTGGAGAAACTCTTATCTCATCAACAACTTGATCAGCAACAGATGTGTCCTCCATGACAACATCTTGGGGTTGACTAGGAATCTGAGGTTGCTGATTTGCAGTAGATAATTTGTCAGTTATAACTGCATTCTCAATAGAGAAATCTAATTGGTTTATTTCAGTTATTACCTCAAGTATGGTTTGTGTAGCTCTTTCACTTTCTAGAGGAGTAGGCTCATCCACCAGTAGAGGCTCCCCTGGATGGAATCCTGGTGAATTGGGCTTGCTTGAGGTAGCTCCCCCTGCCTTGGTGCATCTTCTTGTCTAGCAGGAGATTGTCCAGCATTTCCAGTGTCTTGTTCATCAGGAGTGAACACTACTTGTTCCTCAGAACTGCTTGATGATTCTTGAGCCACGGGGGCTGATTTCTTCTTCTTCTTTTGGGGTGTTTCCTTCTCAGGAGTTGACATTTCCTTGGTCAAAACCCTATCCCATCTAGAGAAGATTCTCATGTCCATCTTCCTCATGTGATTGATCTTAGATCTAGCGGCTTGGCTCATTACTTCTGGTATACTACCAGCCAAGTAAAGACTTAGAATCCTACCCAAATTGGGCTTCTTCATACTCTCCTTTATCTTCTCAAACACTACTGCAGACCAATCAGTTTGTAGTTTGAAGATAATTCTTGTCATTAGACCAAACATATGAGTTGATACTCTGTCATGCCCTCTAGGCTTGCTCAAGATAACTTTGCCAATAATTTCAGATAGAAATTTATCGTGCATGTTCATCCCCTTTCTATTGAACACTGATCCAGTTTTCATGTTGGAATCCAGTCCACACCATGTTAATGCTTCCCTAGTTTTTGAAGCAGAAACATCTTCTTCTTCCTTAGTCCTAGGTAATTGAAGTACCTTTCTCAGACTTTTGGGTGAGACCTTCACCTTAGCCCCATGAAATCTAGACTTTATCTTGAGTCCAGATTCATCTATTGTAGCTCCATTCAGGAATTCCAGAACTTCTTTCTTCCATATCTTGGTCGGCTCTGAAACAAGAAAATCTAATCCAGATTCTACAACTAGGGTTACCACACCTTTGATCGCGGGTTTCGCTTCATCAAATGCGTGCCGCACCAGTTCATATCCTTCATTCATGTTCTCTTCGAGCTTGGGCGTCATTAGGGTTTGAAGAAAATTTGAATTGAGAGAAGATAGGTGTCGACACACAAGTTTGGTCTCGAAACTTTGGTGAGCGTGTCGACAGACAATGGTGAAACCCTATTTATACCTTTCTAGGATTGAAGATGAAAGGGCGCGTCAATAAACTTAAATTGTGTCGACAATGTTGAAAAGTGTCGACACAGACTTATAATGTCTCGACAACTATGTGTCGACACAAGTATAGTCGACAGAATATATGTGTCGACACTTGTTTATGTGTCGACACTACTTAGCTCGACACTTAGTCGAGACTTTACTTGTCTAATTCTGTGTAAATCTTAAGTGTCGACACCATCTTGGATGTGTTGACACCTACCCTGCATGTGTCGACACTAATTTTCTGAAGTGTCGACACCAACTTCCTAGATGTGTCGACACCTTTTCTCTGAAGTGTCGACACCAATTTTCTGTCTCGACACAGACAACTCTGTGTGTCGACATTATTTTACTTAGTCAATTTTTGTAAACTAATCTAAGTTGATCATACCTAATTCAATTTTAAACCTATTGAATTTGGTTTCTTCTATGGGCTTAGTATACATGTCAGCTAGTTGATTATCTGTATTAACATACTCTATGGATATATCTCCTTTTTCTACATGTTCTCTTAGAAAATGGTATTTGATTTCTATATGCTTAGTCCTACTATGGGAAACAGGATTGTTTGCAATAGAAATAGCACTAGTAGAATCACAAAATAGAGGTGTTCTACTTACCTGAATACCATAATCTACAAGCTGATGTTGTATCCAAAGAAGTTGAGCACAACAACTTCCTGCAGCCACATATTCTGATTCTGCTGTGGAGATAGCCACACTTATTTGTTTCTTGCTACTCCATGATATCAGTCTTCCACCTAGGAATTGACAGGTACCAGTTGTACTCTTTCTATCTTCCTTGCAGCCTGCAAAGTCTGCATCTGAATAACCTGTCAGTTCAAAGTCTCCATTCCTAGGGTACCAAAGGCCTAGATAAGGAGTGCCCTTTAGATATCTCAGAATTCTTTTGACTGCTGTCAAATGAGATTCTTTAGGGCAAGCTTGGTACCTAGCACAGACACATGTAGCATACATGATATCTGGTATACTTGCAGTCAAATATAATAGGGATCCAACTATCCCTCTATACAAAGTCTCATCTACAGGTTTCCCTGCATCATCTTTGCTAAGAGACATACTTGACCCCATAGGAGTTTTCATGGTAGTGGATGATTCCATACCATACTTCCTTATCAATTCTAGGGTGAACTTAGACTGGCATATGGATAAACCATTCTCAGTCTGTCTAACTTGGAGACCCAAGAAGAACTTAAGTTCCCCCATACTGCTCATCTCAAATTGTCCTTGCATTAGTCTTGCAAACTTTTTGCAAAGACTACTTTCAGTAGACCCAAATATGATGTCATCTACATATATTTGGACTAGTATGATCTTGTCTCTGGATTCCCTAAGGAATAGAGTCTTGTCTATTTTCCCCCTTGTAAACTTATTCTCAATGAGAAAACTAGACAGGGTTTCATACCAAGCCCTAGGGGCTTATTTTAACACATACAAAGCCTTCCTAAGTCTATAGACATAATTAGGTTGAGTTGAATCAACAAAACCTGATGACTGTTCCACGTAGACTTCTTCCTTCAGATTACCATTCAAAAAGGCTGACTTAACATCCATTTGATATACTTTAAACCCTTGATAGGTTGCATAGGCCAGGAACATCCTTATGGCTTCCAGTCTGGCTATTGGAGTAAAGGTCTGATCAAAGTCAATACCTTCTTCCTGTCTATATCCCTTAGCAACCAATCTTGCTTTGTTCTTGATAATCACTCCATGTTCATCCATCTTGTTCCTGAAGATCCACTTAGTTCCAATTATGTTTTGGTCTTTTGGTTTAGGAACAAGCTCCCAGACTTTGCATCTCTTGAACTGATTCAGCTCCTCTTGCATTGCCTCAATCCAATGAGGGTCTAGGATGGCTTCTTCAAATTTCTTTGGCTCAACTTGGGATAGAAAACTGGAGTAGAGCACTGCACTCAGATTTCTGCTCCTTGTTTGTACCCCTTGACTTGGATCACCAATAATTTGATTTGCTGGATGATCTCTTAGATGTCTATTAGCTGGAGGCAGCCAGTCTTCAGGTTAAACTCCTTCAGCTTTTTCAACTTGCTGCACCCCTTGGTCTTCTTCTACATCAGGTGCATCTAGTACTCCCCCTGGACAACAGCCACTATCATCCACTTGCTGTCTTGCAGTAGATCCTTCTTCAATAGTGAGCTTGTCCATCTTCTTAGTCACACCTGTTGAGCTGCAAATACTTCTAGACAATTCATGGTTAATAAGTCTAGCTTCATCAAATACTACATGTACTGATTCCTCTACAACTTGAGTAGTCAAGTTGTAGACTCTATAAGCCTTACTGTTGTTGCTGTACCCAACAAAAATTCCCTCTTGGGACTTGGCAGCAAACTTGGTCAAGTAAGACTTACCATTGTTAAGTATATAACATTTACAACCAAAGATCCTGAAATAGGATAGGTTTGGTTTTCTGCCTTTCACAATCTCATAAGGGGTCTTATTGTGGCTCTTGGTGATAGTAGCCCTATTAATTACATGTCATGCAGTGTTTACTGCCTCAGCCCAGAAATATTCTGGGAGAGATGTGTCACTTAATAGGGTTCTACCAGCCTCAATCAAGGTTCTATTTTTCCTTTCAGCAATGTCATTTTGCTGAGGGGTTCTTGGTAAAGAAAATTCCTGAAATATCTCAAACTCTTCACATAGCTTTGTCATACTATCAGATTGGAATTCAGTACCATGGTCACTTCTTATTTTGACCACTGTACTGTTTAACTCATTCTGAATTTGTTTGACAAAACTATAGAAGATACTAGGTATTTTAGATTTTTGTCTAAGGAAGAACACCCAGGAAAACCTTGAGTAGTCATCTACAACCACAAATGTGTAGACCTTCCTACCTAGGCTGTGAACTGACATAGGACCAAATAGATCCATATGCAAGAGGTATAAACACATCACATCATCTTTGTTCTCAATGCTATTAAAGGTGGATCTAGTCTGCTTTCCCTTTTGACAAGCTGAACATATCCCATCTTTAATACACTTAACCTGAGGACCACTCCTCACTAACTCTTTGGTATAGAGTTGGCTAATTGTCTTATAGTTGAGACGGGTTAGCCTTTTGTGCCATTTGACATAATGAGAGACTTTCTCATCAGCTACAAGACACACTGGAGAAACATTGTTCTCACATATAATGTCTAGGCAATAGACATTTCTTTTTCTATAACCAGTCAAAATGATCTCTTGATCATTTGAACTCCTGATATGACAATCATCTTTGACAAATGAGATATCATATCCTAAATCACTCAGTTGACTTATACTAATAAGGTTATGTTTCAAACCTTTAACATAAGCCACTTGAGTAATAGTTATAAGGTTGCTAGAAATGTTACCAAAACCTTTGATGATTCCTTTTTCAGAACCACCAAAGGTGACTTTAGGATCATCCTTGATTGGTGTGTAGTCCTTTATCAATCCCCTAGTTCCAGTCATGTGCCTGGAACATCCACTGTCCAAGTACCATATTGGGGCATGGCCACTTGGACTCACCTGCAAAACAGATTAGTTGACCTTAGAACCCAAAGAATTCTTGGGTCCTTGGTGCTGGTTAGTTTGCCTCTTAACAAAGCTACCTGCAGATCTTCCAACAGGCAGTTTGCTACTCACTTTGGCACTAGAATTGTGCCAGCAGTTACTGGCAAAGTGGCCTACCTTGCCACAGCACCAGCACTCAAATCTATTGTACCTTTGCTTAGGTACAACCCTAGTTGTTCTATCTACAACAGGCTTGTTGAGTACTGGGGCTTTGCCCTTTGACTTGGACTGAACAGTCCTAGCAGGTTTTGTAAACCCTAATCCAGTTTTACCCTTCTGATGTACAAATTCATCTATCAAAGGTAAAATAGATTTTGGTTTAGAAAACCTTGCAACTATATCTCTCTCCTTCTAAAGACTAATCTCCAGATTTCTGATTTGATTATTCTTAAATGTTATAGTCCCCATCTGAATAACAGTTATGTTTTTCAGTCTGGCTATTTCATTTATTTTTTGATCAAACAACTTCTCAAAATCTGTTGCAGCAACTTTAAGACAAGCAATCTCCTTTGTCTGACTCTTGGCCAAGGATTTGCTTTTCTTAAAAGCTTGCAACAGTACTCTATATTCATCAATCAACTGATGAATATCCCCTTCAGATTCGGATCCACTGGCATCACTTGATGCTGATGTAACTGAATCTGAACTAGCACTAGAAATTGAACTTAAAGAACAATTTTGTACCTGACTAGGTCCAGGCTGCTCCTGGATTTTGTCACTTTCTGTTAAGGCCATCAGTTCTTGGCACTGATTGTCCTCTTGCTCATATATAGAGTTCATTAACTGGATGAACTCCTCTTCCTCTTCTTCAGCAAACAGTCCAATGTAAGCTTCAGCTTCTGAATCAGTTTCTGAAGATGATATGTCTGACAGGCTTTTGTCCTTCTTGGCAACAAAGGACCTTTCCTTCTTGCCCTTGAATTGAGTCTTTTTCTTATCAGTAGATTCTTTCCTTTTCTCTGGACAGTCAGCAACAACATGTCTTTGTCTGTTATAGCAATAGTATACAATTTTTGATAAAGTTACTTTGCTTGACTTGGGCTTTCTCCTGTCTTTCTTTGATGACTTCTTGTTCTGATAATAGTCATCTTTTCCCTGTGAAGTGGATGGCTTTGACCTCCACTGTTTCTTCTTTAGAAACTTCTGAAAGTGTCTTGTAAAAGCTGCAAAATCCTCATCACTCTCACTGCTTTCAGAATTTCTGCTTTCTGAATCATCTGACTCAGTCTCAGCCACTTTTGGAGGAGGAGATGGAGACTTACTTTTATATTTCTTGGTGGCTTCTGTCTTGAATGCCACAGCTCTTTCTTTATGCTCAATTCTGGTAGTCTTCTCCTCTTCTTTCCTTACTATTAGCTTCATTTCATAGGACAACAGCTTTCCAAACAATGTTGGAGGAGGAATATCTGCTAACTTGGCCATTTCCCTTATGGCACAGATCTTGGTGTCTCAGTCCTTTGTTAGGGACCTCAAGAACTTATCATTCAGCTCATAATTGCTGAATTCTCTTTCATAGGACATCAACTCATTGACAATCCTATAGAATTTCTTGTAGCATTCTGTTATACTATCAGACCTGCCTTGCCTGAAACTTTCATACTCTTGGTTTAACAAAGACTTTTTGTCCTGTCTAATTTCTTCTGAACCCTCCATGTACACAATCAGAGTATCCCACATCTCCTTTGATGTTTTACAGTGTATCAAGTTCTGAAATGTAGCATCATCTATGACACTTACAATGATATTTTGAGCCCTTTTGTCCATTGTGGCTAGAATAATCTCATCTTTTGTCATTTCAGAAAAGTCTTTTGGTGTTCTCTGATTTGCATCTAACATAGATACCTTCATTGGCACATATGACCCTTCTTTAACTGTAATATAGATTCTAGGGTCAGAGGCTTCCATAAATAGCCTAACCCTTTCTTTCCAGATGCCAAAAATCTCCTTTCTACAAATTGGCAACTTCATGGATCCAAGTTCTTTATGATTCTCTGTTGAACCCATGTTTCTTGATTTTCTTGATTATGCTGAATTTGTCCTTGATTTCACTGAATCTGCCAACAGGATCTACTCAGACAGTTATGTCCCTTTTTGAGTAACCTAGCTCTGATACCACTTGAAAGAAATTGTACCTAATCACCTAGAGGGGGGGGGAATAGGTGACTTAATCTTTTTAAACTTTTAGGCAGATTATATCACAGATTTCACAGTACTATAATCAACATACACAGCATCAATCACATACACAGAGTACACACAGTTTTATAGTGGTTCCCCAAGGTTTGGGTACATCCACTTTCCCCCTTCGCATATCTAGTAGTGTACTAGATTCGGCCAAACTCCTTCACTATACCTCAGATCCTCAGATCTTACACTCAGAACCCCAAATAGTTCCTACAGCTCAGAGTGATCCCACTCCTACAACTCAGGCTCAACAGCCCTACAACTCAGTCTTCTCCAAAGACCTACACTCAGCCACAAGGCCTACACTCAGCCTACAACAGGCCTACACTCAGAGAAATAGATCTCCTACACTCAGGCACACAGGCCCTACCACTCAGCCTTTATAATTTCAGGCTTACAACTCAGATCCCTAAGGATCCTACAAGAAATTGAAAATACAAAGTGTAAACCTACAATTCAGAATAAGAGAGAAGAGTTGACAGGTTTCTTGATGAGTTCTTGGAAGAACTCTGCTGAGATCAACCTCACTTGGCTTTCTTCAAAGTTTCTTGAATGTAGAACACAATAGGGTTGATACTCTCTGCAGCTGATCTTCAATCTCTGCTAACTTAAGAATCAGAACTAAGTCTGAAACTTTCTTCACAGCCTGGTTCCAACAGCTGTCTTCTTGGAAGGAGCTCTCTCTCTCTCTCTCTCCAACTTCTTAGATCTTCACTTGAATTGATTCTTCAATGAATAGCTAGATCTTCTTCTTTGTTTGTTGTTAATCTCTATTATTGTGTGTCATCTTCTGTTGACAGAATAAGCCTATTTATAGGTCTTCTTCATGGTGACTGGCTGATCCGGTTTCTAACAGTTTCTGACAACTCTGACAGTTGCAGTAGACCGGCTGGAATGACAGCTGTCATGTCATCCAGTCACTTCTTGAAATATCTGTAACTGTCTGAAAGTGTCGAGACAGTCTGTCTTTAAGTGTCGACACTTATAGACTAAGTGTCGACACAAGTAGACTAAGTGTCGACACTAGCCTTCAAGGTGTCGACACAACTCCTTGTGTTGTAGAATTTACTTCTCGACACAGCTTCTTCAACATGTGTCGACACTAATATTGTGTGTCGATACAACTCCTTGTTCTTTAGAACTTTGTTGAATTCTGCTAAGTGTCGACACAACTCCTTTGTGTCGACACATCTTCTTGTGTTGAACTTGTTCAGTGTCGACACATCTTCTTGGTGTCGACACATGCCTTCTGTGTTGATACTTGCTGAGTGTCGACACTAGCCTTCTTGTGTCGACACATTCTTCTTTTGTTGAGACTTTTGCTGAGTGTCGACACATCTCCTTTGTGTCGACACTTGTACTTAGAATTTGTTAAACTTTACTGAGTGTCGACACAGCCTCCTAGTGTCGACACAGCCTCCTAGTGTCGACACTTTCTTCATGTGTTGAGTCTTCTGCTGTGTGTCGACACATTGTTCATTATGTCGACACTTATACTTAGACTCTGTTGAAATTTGCTGAGTGTCGACACTTTGTTGAACTTTGTTGATGTTTAGCTGAGTGTCGACACAGCATCCAAGTGTCAACACTTTTGATGTCGACAAAGTTCCTCTGGGTGTCGACACTGCTTCTAAGTGTCGACACAGCTTCTCTGGTCATTTCTTCATTGAGTGTCGACACATCCTGTATGTGTCGACACTTTCCTTCCGGTGTCGACTCTGCATCCCTGGTGTCGACACAATTACTCCAAGTGTCGACACTGCTTCTCTGGATGTCGACACAAGTCTTCTTAAGTGTCGACACTTTCCTTCTGGGTGTCAACACATGGACTTAGAAACTTTTCAACTGTCCCTGCAAATACTTAACCTGCATAACTAAACTCAAATCTCATCAAATACATTTTGATGTATATCATTGAGTAGGGTGAGGTTTCTTCAAATCAGGTACATTTATGCCAATGTACCCAACACTTCTAACTCTGAGGCTGAGCCTTCTGGCTCAGGAAGCAGGGGGAGCATTGCTCAATGCTTGCCCCTGGTAGGAGTTGAGCCCGAAGAAGCAACGGAAGTAGTGAGCAAGGAGCCGACCCTTCGGAGATCGAAGAGGGTTGTGAAGCCACCGGCTCGGTACTGTGATGGGAATGCAGTGAGCTTTGTCTCCTGCTTTTTTGCGGGTCATCTGGATGAGCGAGAGCCTGCAAGCTTCAACGAGGCCACTGGAGTTAAGGAGTGGGAAGATGTCATGAAGGAAGAGATTGATGCTCTGAAGAAGAATGAAACCTGGGACCTTGTTCCCAAGGTTGATGGCATTACTCCGATTACTTGCAAGTGGGTGTATAAGTTGAAGAAGAAGGCTGATGGGAGCATTGATAGGTTCAAAGCTCGCCTAGTCGCTAGAGGATTCTCACAGTAGTATGGAGAAGACTATGAGGAGACATTCAGTCCAGTTGCGAAGATGACTTCAGTAAGAGTGGTGATCGCCTTGACTGCTAGCAAGGGATGAAGGTTGTGGCAACTTGATGTGAAGAATGCTTTTCTTTACGGAGAGATTGACAAGCACATCTTCATGGATCAGCCGCTTGGTTTTGTCTCTGAAAAGCATCCGGACTATGTCTGCAAACTCAGGAAGGCTCTCTATGGGTTGAAGCAAGCTCCTAGAGCGTGGTATGGGAAGATTGCAGAGTACTTGCAATTCTGTGGATACCTTGCTTCCAACTCGGATTCAAGCTTGTTCGTCAAGAAGAAGGGAGAGCTACAAGTCTTGGTCCTGCTATATGTGGATGACATGATCATCACAGGGAATTCGGAGGGGGAAGTAGCAAGGCTCAGGGCTGAGCTTACTATACTCTTCGAGATGAAAGACTTGGGAGAGTTGCATCACTTTCTCGGTCTTGAGGTGGAGAGGTAGGAGTGCGGGGTTCTCATTTGCCAGAAAGGGTATGCTGATCGCATTGTGAAGCGGTTCGGCATGGGCGAAGGGAAGAAGTGCTCTACTCCACTGGAACCTGGGATGAAGCTTCGACGAGATGAGGGAAGGGTTCTTCATGATCCCTTGGTGTTCAGGGCTCTTGTTGGGAGCTTGATTTACCTAACAATTACAAGGCCGGACATTGCTTATGTTGTTGGTCGAGTAAGTCGGTATATGGCTGAACCAAGACAATCTCATCTAGTGGCGACAAAGGGTATTCTGAAGTATGTCAAGGTGACTTCTGACTTGGGACTCCTCTATGGAAGGGACTCGGGGTTTGTGTTGCTTGGGTACACGGATGCTGACTATGGCGGTGATTCGGATGATCGAAGGTCTACTTCAGGTTATGTGTTCACTTGCGGTTCAGCTAGCATCTCATGGTGTAGCAAGAAGCAGGACTCGGTGTCAGTCTCAACAACAGAGGCAGAATATAAGGCTTCGTCCTTGGCTGCTCGGGAAGCCATCTAGTTGAGGAGGCTTATAGAGGACGTTCATGAAGAAGTGCAAGGGACCAACTTTACTCCGGGGTGACAATGAGAGTGATCTCAAACTGGTTAACAATCCAGTGTGTCACGCCAGGACCAAGCATATAGAGATTGATCATCACTTCATTAGAGAGAAGGTGTTGGAGGGGTCTCTGCTGGTTGGGCATGTTCGGAGTGAAGATAATCTTGCTGACATCTTCACGAAGCCACTGTCGAAGGGGCCCTTTGAGCGCTTACGCAACTTGCTGGGCTTGGTCACCACTTCCCACTTCAAGGGGGAGTGTTGAAATTTGTGAAGTGGAAGTGGTTGACAGGATAGGCCGGGCGGCCTGGGCGGACAACTTTGGCGGACTAGGCGGACTGTTGTGTGCGACCTGGTGGAAAGTCTAGTGAAAGTAGGTTGTTCTTCTGAGCGGGTTATATGCAAGTAGTCCGCGGACTATGCGGTCTGGCATCTGCGGATAAGGCGTTGGCTAATCAGTTTAGCCAAGGAGCGGCCTGAGCGGATAAAGGCTTGCGAACTGGTGCATGACTCAGTGGCTGTGGTGCGAGCTTGTGTTGATTGGCGGTTTGGCTCATGTTCGCGGAAAGCTTGCGGACTGGCGTGTTCGCGGTATAGGCTGTTGCGGACTGGGCTTAGATCTTGGCTGAGGCCTTGTCGAGCTCTGGTGTTACAGCAGGTGCATTGCTATGGAGGTCGTTGGCGGACTGGTGTGTGGAGTCCGGGAGATGGCTGCTGCGTTGGGCAGGTGTGCGAGTGGCTGGCGGACTGCTGGCGGTCTGTGCTATGGTGTTTGGCGGACGAGAGTTTATGTCTGCCATGCTCGCATTAGCCTTTGATGGTTTTGGACTTGGTCACACTCTGTGCCAAGGCCATGGTGTCCGATGTATCCGCCAAGTCCGCTGCTGACCGGGTGGACTTGCTATCTGCCTTTGGTCGTGGACTTGTGGCGGATTGGGGCTTGAGTCTTGCGGGCTGCCTCGGGTTTGTGCGGACAGCCATTGAAGGGGGTTGCTGTCCTGCAGTGGTCAGAGGCTTTGCGGGCTGATGCCTTGTCCGCATAGCTTAGGCGGACTGAAGTGGGTTCGCCAATGTTGTCTTGCTCCTGGCGGTTTTCCTTGGTATCCGGCTAAGTCCTTGCGGACTCGGCGGACGGTGTTTTGCTATCGCGCGGGCTAGGGCGGTGTCGCTATCTCTAGGGCGGTGACCACACTCCTCACCCTTGCCTATAAATAGGACCCCCTGGCAGGTCTACAGTAACTTGAGTGAACAGTAAGTTGGGTTCGGCAAGGAGCTGTGGTCTCAATTTGTCTGTCCGCGCGGATTGATTCAGTGCTGACGGTTTGCTGTGTGCAGGTCGCGCGGGTAGTTTCAAGGCGCCAGGAGTTTGGCTTTGACTTCGGTCAAGTACTTGGAAGTTGTGCGGTCTCTGCGGATTCAGCAGTAGGTCGCTCTGCGGCTTGTCAACTCTGTTTCAACTTTGCCAGCTTCAATAACCTGTCCGCCGGCTTCAGACGGGTAGGCGGTGTTTCTCAGTTCAGCCTCAGCAGGAGACGAATAACGGTGTGTCCGCGCGGCCTCGCGGCTTCGGCGGACTCTGTGGCTATTCGGCGGATTGCAGCTTAAGTTCGGGCGATCTCAGCGGACTCGGCGACCTCGGCGGTCTCGGCGGACTCCGGTGCTGTCCGCCCGGCTTGGTTTTTGGTGCTTTCTGTTTACAGCTGTTTATACTAGCGAAATCATGTCTCGCTATGTATATCTCGTGTTGTAAAGAAGTGAATGTATAAAAGATCTGCTTGTGCTTCCATTGTTTGTTGGGATTAGCCTTGTTCCTTGGTTTTCCGCTGGTTCAACGTGAGAACTGGGTAGTGTCGAAGATATTAATTTGGCGTTTGGACTACCTTGCTGACCACGCTGTGAAAATTTTAACAGTAGATTCATACTATAAGAAGAATGATATATACAAAATGGTTGAACAACAAACGAAGAGAACAACTAACGAAGAGTGCACAAATAAAAGTTCTTAACATCCTAAAACATGCAATTGTTTATTTCCAATGCAGATCATGAAAGATGAAATGCTAAGAATAAAAGGAAAATGTTATGATGAGAATGTAACACTGAATGAAATGAATATGCATAATAAAGACTATAATGAATTGTAGTTTTACCTTCATTCTATATAGTATGTCTTGGATTTTGGCCGAATTTTTGATACATTTTATGATTTTGAAAGAGTTGTTACAAAAATAATGAAAGATAATAAAAGTAAAAAAAGAAAAGAAACACGGTAAAGAATTAAATCTTGATTACAAGGAAGAGTGTGAATTGATATATAAAAAAGGAAAAATGGACAAGCTACAAAAGAGTCCTAATTATACAAAAGAGATTGACAGTCGTGCAAGATTCATGGTGTTTTCCATGAGTCGTTACAGAACCAAATTAGATCATAGATTGACTAAGCAAAAGACTGTAGAATATGATTGTTCTCCTTAGGGTTAAAATGTTGGAGCATCTTGTGTTGAATTTTGGGTAGTGTTAAAAACATACATAAACTAGCTATATGCACACCAATTTTTAGAAAATCCTAATGTTTATATCTTTAGGCGCAGGGGCGGACCTAATAAAAGGCGAGTGTGGGCGGCCGCCCACACTGAGGAAAAAAATCGCGAATTAGGGTTCTTCATTGCGAGCGGGAACATCGCCAAATTTCTGGGTCTTACTTTTTAAAAAAATAATGGAATAGACAGCGGTTATTAGTGTCATTATAGAGTCCACTATTATTATTAATAATCGTTGTCTAAAATCCACTATAGACATTTTATTAGTGTCTGGGTCATGATGTTTAAAGTTCACTATAAATTATTAGAGATAAAGTTTGACTGCGTTGGATGTACTGGACACTCGACACGAGTTTGCCGGTCGAGCTCGGCGCTAAGCTCGCTGGGGGGGGGGGGGGGGGGGGGGTTGTAGGGTGGCAACGTGCCTGTTCAAACCGAAAACTCGGTCTCTGTGGAGTTCACCCTTGGGGAATGGGTGATCACACACTTACTTCTTTCCCACAAGCAAAATGACAAAGGAAGCAAAGAGGACCAAACCCGAGGGCTCGGCGAGGAGGACCCACCACACACCCGGAAGATCTTAGAGCGCTTCCCCTCCTTAGCCAAAAGCCGAGGTAAGGCTACCTCAGAAAGCACTAAAAGACTAAGTAGCAAGTGAGTATGAAAACGTGCCTTTTGAGGTGCCCCTTGGGTCTTATTTATAGATTTCTGGAAACAGCCTGCAAATGGCCAACCTCCGCTGTTTTGAATAGTTATGTGCAGCCCAGCTTGGTCTGCCAACAGCGCAACTCCGCTGTTCTAACAAGCTATTCGCACCCATGAGAGGGGTATCCAAGTAATTTTACCCATGGGCCCCACTGCACGGGTCCCATGGACTTCGAGGTCAGCTTGCCACTGCTCTTCACGCCTAGGGGGTGGGTGCGACCTGGCTCTCGCAGCTCGTCGTCTCCTCTTGGGCGAGTGCGAGCCAGGCCTCCGCGACCTGCCAATACCTCTGCCGAGACAGGCTGGCAGCCAGGTCGCTTGCAGAAGAGCGGGCTGGCCCGGTCTCAAACTGCCGCTGCGGGAGCTCCGGAAGGGGGCCCGCTGATCTGGACCTGTCGGACCCGATCTCAAAAATTAGTTCGACGAATGTCGAGCCCGAACTCTGCTCGACGAATGTCGACCACAAACTCTGCTCGACGAATTCCTGGCGTGCGAGAGAGAGGGGGGAGGGCCAGCTCGCGCGGCTCACCCGCATGACTTGGGCGAGAGCGAGCTGGCCATCCGCTGCCTAGCCGCCTGTTGTTCTGGTGCGGGCAGGGTGCCCTGGTCCGCTCACCTGGCCTGGCGAGCCCACTCAGCGAACACGGGGTTGTACACAATCCCCGCTCTTTTGGAGCTTGACCACGCTCGGAAAGAATCATCCAACCTGCATGTTCGGTGCGTGTTGTGCTGAGCTATCATGGAATCTTCTGGTGGGTCCCACTCCCTGACTATAAATACACCACCGAGCCCTCAGGTGAATCCCTACCATCTTTTGCCTTTTTGAGTGAACTGTAGCTGCACCTGCCTGTCAGTGAGGAAGTGTGAGCCCGGCTGGCAGCCGCGAGCCAAAAGACCAGGGAAGAGGCCCTTGAGGCCGCACCGTGGTTGGCGCGCGGGTCTCTCGGTCCTCTCTTCAAACCGGTAAAAGGAAAGATCGCCAGGCGATCTCTAGCAAAGGACTTCCGGGGCTCCAGCTTGGCAGCAGGCACCGAGGTTATCCCTGAGGTATGCGCCCCTCCCTCCTGGCTTGTCGCTTCATTTCTGACTTTTTCCCCTACAGGTGTCGTCGCGTGAAGAGGGAGGCGGTGGGGAGGAGAATAGTTCTCTCCTGCTGTCAACTGATCATGTCGCCAGCCCCTCGGGCCTGGGGCGTCCCCCCCCCCCCCCCGAATACCCCTCGGTCGCCGATTCCCCCTGGGCTAGGGAAATCCATTGCAGCTCTCGAAGGAGAACCCTTCCAGGGACGGTCGGGTTCCTCTCGACCATCCACCGGTGCGTAGGGTGTGCCAACCCCTGGTAAGCTCGTACTCGGCGCTTGTTTGGTTCTTGTCTGTCCCCTCTGACTCTTTTCTTTGCAGGCTACAACACGATCTCCTCTAAAACCGAGATGAGTGAAGGGTATTCGCCTCCCCCCGACGCGGAGGGGGTTTCAGAGTATCTGGGCGAGCCGGCGGGCGCGGCGGGGATGAAGAGATAAGTGACACGATTGTTTCAGAAGCATACTCTGCTGCTACATGAGATCTTTAACCGGGTTGAACGGGATAAAACTGTGATAGAGGCGCGGGTCGCGGCCCTAGAAGGGGAGGAGGTTACTTCTCCTGGCATACACATTACGTGGGTCGAGGAGCGGCTCGGGCACGCCACAAAGCAAGTCGGCCTGGCCCAACAGGAGCTGGTGGCGATACGCGGTTACCACTATCCTCTTGTGCCGCCCCGAACCGGGACACAGAGGCGGGGCAGGTTGAAATTGATCCAGTACTGATCCGCCTACCCCTTCCCGTGGTCTAACGTCGGGTAAGGTCGCATCCGCGTTTTAAGCCAACTCGCTTAGGAGGGTTTCTCATTTTGGAGCATTTTATCGTCTGTAATAATCTGAGACTGCTCTCGCCCATCGACGGGCTTAATTTCTGCCGCACGTTACTTTTACTGTGTTGTTATCTGCTTTTCTCTGGGTGGGCACGGATGAAGCCATCTTGCTCGCCCACTCCTTTTTTAAGGCGGGTGTGAGGCCGTCGAATATGCTTTCCCAGCCCGCCAACCTAACCTTGGCGGGAGCGGACCGGGAACTCGCTGGTTGCGAGTCTCCTCGGCTCGCCTATGGTTCCGGGCGGATGCGAGCCGCAGCTCGCCTGCCTCTTGTGCGGACGCGGGTGGGCATGATCCGTTGTCGGGCGGTCCTTGCAGCGTGGTTGCGAGCCGGGAAGTTGAACTGTCAGTCCTGATTTTTGGTATCCGCACATTTCCCGCCGGCGGGAGATTTTCTCGCCCTTTTTCTTTCTATAAATAGGCCCTGCCGGCCCTTGCTCATCCACCATCTTTTAGCTCCAGCTTTCCTGCTCCCTGCAAATCCCGACCCGCTTGTTTCCTGTGGAGACTTCCTCACCCGCGCAGCGAACTTTCTGCAAGATGGGCGGCGGCGGCGGAGGCGGCGGCGACGCGGACGGGCGGGGCAAGTGCGCTTGGACCTTTTCCGAGCACGACTTTCCCCGCGCCGTCATTTCTGAGAGTGAATTCCTCGACGCCCTCAGCGATCACATCCCGCCCGGCTTCGTGGCGAGGCGGCCTATGCAAGGGGAGAAGATAAATGACCTCGTCGGAGGGGAGATCGCCATTCCATTGGCGCACTTCGAGGCGGGCCTCCGGCTCCCTCTATGGCCGGAGGTTTGCCAAATTCTGAAGTACTTCGGGGTCGTCCTAGGTCAGATGACCCCGAACTCCATAGGGGCCGCTCTCAGCGGGCTCCCCTCCACCCCCTATATGAGAGTGCATTCGTCGCTCTCAGCGGGCTCGCCCGCGCTCAAGCCGCAGACGCCGCACAGCGCGAGATCCCAACGTCTGCCCCCAAAAAGCGGCTGAGCCGCGAACAGCCTTCGCCGCTCCCGCCCAAGAAGGCGAATAATACGGGAGAGGCGCCCGCCATGGGCCAAAGGAAAGGCAAGGCCCCGACGATCCAACCTGCCGAGGATCCCACCCTCGCGACAACTTCGACCAGCGACGCCCCCGGCGAGGCGGCCGACATTTCTGGGCCGCAGGAAGAGGCTCGGACTGCCGTGAAGCCGGTGTCGAGAGGGCACCGCAACTTCGATTTCAGCGAGAAGTGCCTGGACGAGCTCGGCGTCCCGCTCCTATTATGGGACAAAGAGTCGAATCGGGCGGTGATCTCCACCCTGCTGCCGAGCTGGCTGGAGCAGGAGACCATCAGCGGGGAGGCTTACAACTTCTTATTTGGCCTCTACTCGCGGGAGGACTCCACAATCTATGACGAGGAGGTGACATGGGTTGTAACGGCCCGGCCTAGAGCTCAGAGGCTGCCGCACCCATCATCGGCCGCACAGCTTGTCTCACCCGTAGGCCCGTTACAGGGCTGCAGCCCAATACACCCCAACGCCTCTCCCGCCTGTTTCTCAGCAAGGCGCGTTGTTGGCGCTAGGTTTCGAACCCGCAACCCTTGATAGCAACTCTTCCAACAGTGCTCATCACCATCTGAGCTGCAGCGCAGTTGGTGATGAGCACTGTTGGAAGAGTTGCTATCAAGGGTTGCGGGTTCGAAACCTAGCGCCAACAACGCGCCTTGCTGAGAAACAGGCGGGAGAGGCGTTGGGGTGTATTGGGCTGCAGCCCTGTGGCGGGCCAACGGGTGAGACAAGCTGTGCGGCCCATGATGGGTGCGGCAGCCTCTGAGCTCTAGGCCGGGCCGTTACATAAAAAAGTGCTCATCACCAGCTGAGCTGCAGCTCAGTTGGTGATGAGCACTGTTGGAAGAGTTGCTATCAAGGGTTGCGGGTTCGAAACCTAGCGCCAACAACGCGCCTTGCTGAGAAACAGGCGGGAGAGGCGTTGGGGTGTATTGGGCTGCAGCCCTGTAACGGGCCTACGGGTGAGACAAGCTGTGCGGCCCATGATGGGTGCGGCAGCCTCTGAGCTCTAGGCCGGGCCGTTACATAAAAAGTGCACTTTTTATGTAACGGCCCGGCCTAGAGCTCAGAGGCTGCCGCACCCATCATGGGCCGCACAGCTTGTCTCACCCGTAGGCCTGCACTTTTTATGTAACGGCCCAGCCTAGAGCTCAGAGGCTGCCGCACCCATCATGGGCCGCACAGCTTGTCTCACCCGTAGGCCCGTTACAGGGCTGCAGCCCAATACACCCCAACGCCTCTCCCGCCTGTTTCTCAGCAAGGCGCGTTGTTGGCGCTAGGTTCGAACCCGCAACCCTTGATAGAAACTCTTCCAACAGTGCTCATCACCAACTGAGCTGCAGCTCAGCTGGTGATGAACACTGTTGGAAGAGTGTGTTATCAAGGGTTGCGGGTTCGAAACCTAGCGCCAACAATGCGCCTTGCTGAGAAACATGCGGGAGAGGCGTTGGGGTGTATTGGGATGCAGCCCTGTAGCGGGCCAACGGGTGAGACAAGCTGTGCGGCCCATGATGGGTGCGGCAGCCTCTGAGCTCTAGGCCGGGCCGTTACATGGGTGCTGGTGCACGAAAGCGTGCGGGCCTAGCTCCTCGTCCTAGAGCTGGCCCATATGGTCGGCCGGCGCTGCACTCAGTTGGAGAGGAACGCCACCTCGCTCAAGAAGATGGCAGACGAGAAGGAGGAGGCCCGCAAGCTCACTCAGGAGGAGGCAGACCTTCAGAGGAAGCGGGCCGACGCGGCCGAGGCAACCCTCGCCCAGTACCTGGGAGGGGCGGTATGTCCCTCAGCCCGCATTGACTTCTAACCAATGTTCCTTTCTCAAGCTTACCTCTTAGCCGTCTTCCTCTTTGCAGGACGCGACGACCACCAGCCGCCTGGGCACCAAGATCGCCACCCTCGGTCAAAAGAATCAAGCGTTGGAGGAGCGGGTGCGCGAGCTAGAGACCGCCGCGGCCACTCCGCCGCCAGCCAGCAGCAGTTGCCAACTTGAACACTACACCGACTATGAGCTGGAGGTGTTGATGCTGAAGAACGCCGCCAGTGCTGCGAAGTACACAATCCAGATGCTTCGACAGGCCGATCTCATCAAAAGCGAGGGCGCAAGTCTCTCAGCGAGCGACGTGATGCCGGCGTTATTCCTCCCGGTGCCAGATCCGGGAGACAAGTCCTACCAACGACTCTAGGATTTGTCGCCCGGAAGCTCGCGTCGCTCCTACTCCCGCGCCTCGCCCCTCGTGTATATATTTTTGTTTGTTGAAATATAAGTATGGTCTGCGTCCTGATTTTGTAACCTACTTTTCAATAAAAGATTCTCTGCTCGCCTTATATGTATATTCGTTACTGTTGCTTGCGGTTGTTTGTGTGATGTAGGTTTTCTTCCTTCTTGCATTCGCGGCCGGCCTTGGTACTTCTTCTCGCAATCTTTTGTTTTGTATCATGTCGGCGAGGTCACGCGCCCACTAAGGACTTAGGTCGGGAAGCATAGGAGTCTTAGTTAGCCAACCCGCGAGCGGCGACCTGCCTCCATAGTCTGGGTCCTCCGTGTCGCTCGCCCGCTCACTAGAAGGGGCGAGCCGGCCCGGCTCATACCCGAGCCACAGGATTTCATGCGAGTCGGCCCTCTTGCGACGCGATCTGGGTTCTCGCCCCTTTGACTGTTATCCTGGGTGTTGAGCGATTACGTTGGACCCAATTCGTTAATTTCGTGACTTCTTCCGTGGTCATTTGGATGTCTGGTTCCCCAGCTTCTGACATCGCTTTGTTCATCAAGACCTGCCCTACCTATCGGTGGGGAGCCGGAGTCGATTCTAACGAGTGACATCCAGCCCTGCCAGCTAAGTGAGAGCCTGGCAGCGGGATCTGCTCGGGGTCTGGGTGGACGCTATTGGGTGACATCCAGCCCTGCCTGCTAAGTGAGAGCCTGGAAGAGGGATCTGCTTGGGGTCTGAGTTGACATCGTCGAGTGGCATCCAGCCCTGCCAGTTAGGTGGGAGCCTGGCAGCGGGATCTGCTCGGGGTCTGAGTGGACGCCATCGAGTAACATCCAGCCCTGCCAGCTATGTGGGAGCCTGACAACGGGATCTTCTCGGGGTCTGAGTGGACGCCATCAAGTGACATCCAGCCCTGCCAGCCAGGTGAGAGCCTGGCAGCGGGATCTGCTCGGGGTTCGTGTTGACACCATCGAGTGACATCCAGCCCTACCAGCTAGGTGGGAGCCTGATGGCGGGATTTGCTTGGGGTCTGAGTGGACGCTATCGAGTGACATCCAGCCCTGCCAGCTAGGTGGTAGCCTGGTAGTGGGATCTGCTCGGGATCTGAGTGGACGTCATAAAGTGACATCCAGCCATGCCAGCTAGGTGAGAGCCTGGCAATAGGATCTGCTCGGGGTCTGAGTGGACGACATCGAGTGACATCCAGCCCTGCCAGCTAGGTGAGAGCCTGGCAGCGGGATCTACTCGGGGTTCGAGTGGATGCCATCGAGTGACATCCAGCCCTGTCAGCTAGGTGGGAGCCTGGCAGCGGGATCTGCTCGGGGTCTAAGTGGACGTCATCGAGTGACATCCAGCCCTACCAGCTAGATGAGAGCCTGGCAACGGGATCTGCTCGGGGTCTGAGAGAACTTCACCCTTTTGTACGAGTTACTGCGACAGGATTGACACAACAAGAGACTTTATTAAGAACAAAATACCACTTACATGTCTCAAGAATAAAAACGCTTCAAGTCGTCACCGCTAGTCGATACCCTCCATATTTCGGAGTCGATACCCTCCTGATCTCAATGCTTCTTTTACAATGAACGGACCCTCCCAACTGGGGTTGAGCTTCCCCATGGTTGCCGACCTTCCCACTGCATCCACCTTTTTCAGGACCAAGTCCCCCTCCGCAAACTGTCTGACTCTGATGTGCTTGTCAAAGTACTTGACCGTTCTCCTCTTCACCTCTTCTTGTCGGATGACGGAGAGGTCACACAGCTCCTCCACTATATCAAGGGAGAGTCGTAGCTCCTCCTCATTCTCTGCCGACCATTCTTCCCGGCCTTCTTCCGCCGCAGCCACCCTGGGCGTTTGGACTTCAAATTCTATGGGGAGCACTACTTCACATCCGTGGGAGAGTTTAAAGGGAGTCTCCGCTGTTGCTGTGTTGGGGGTGGTCCTCAGGGCCCAAAGTACAGAGGGAAGCTGCTCCACCCAGCTCCCTTTCAGGTTCTCTACTTTCTTCTTTAGGAGGTTTACAATAATTTTATTTGCGGCCTCCACTTGCCCGTTGCTCCTAGGGTGGTGAACCGAGGCGAATCTGAGGTCTATCCCGAGCTGCCCGCAGAAGCTGGTGAATTCTGCGCTGGCGTATTGAGGCCCGTTGTCTGTGACAATGGCCTGGGGCAGCCCATGGCGGCAGATGATCTCCCCCCAAACAAAGTTCCTGATGACCTAGAAAGTCACTTTGTCCAGCGCCTTCACCTCCAACCACTTAGAGAAATAATCTATCATCACCAACAGGAACCTCCTCTGCCCACTAGCCCGGGGGAATGGCCCGACCAAATCCATTCCCCAAATTGCAAAGGGTCAGGGGGCTGTGATGCTCTTGAGGCGCTGAGCCGCCTGTAGTTGGAGGGGGCATACAGCTGACAATTATGACATCTCCACACGAATTCTACAGCATCGCGGCCCAGGGTTGGCCAGAAGTATCCCTGCATGATGATCCTCCCTTCAAGGGTCCGACTCCCAGAATGACTCCCACACTCCCCAGAGTGGACTTCTCCCAAGATTCTTTGCACTTCCCACTCGACCATACAACGGGCCAACATCCCCGAGAGAGTCTTCCTGTACAACTGCCCATCCCAGAGGAGGTAGTATGTCGATTTGTACCTGAGTTTCTTCATGTTCACCCCCTCTGGATACTCTCCCATGAAGAGGAAAGTTGTAACGCCCCCGATTTTCCAGTGATTTATTTAATTTCTTATTTGACGTATTATGACGTCAGAGCGTTATGTTGGCGCGTGTTGGTCATGTGACGTCGTTAGAGCGTGCTCTTAGCTCTTTAGGTTCCCTGCGTGGCTTGGTGATGCCTGGTAGCAAGATTCCCTAGCGAGTCGGAGTCTGTTTGGTGACTCGGTGGAGCCTCTTGGGGAATGCTTGTGTTTTGGCTTCGGGAGAAATTTGCCCGAGTTTTGTTCGTCGGATTTTGTTACCGACCAAATTTTGGGATTTGCGTCGGGAGTGGAAAATTTTACATTAGGAAATTAGATCGGCTAATTTTAGACTTGCTTGTGAAGTTTCGTCGCGTTCCGAGCATTTTTGGAGCCTCGGCGCGCGATTGAAGTTTGTATGTTTTCGCGTACGCCGTTAACTTTAGAAATTATTATCTCGAAAACGGTGCGTCGGAATTCGATTTCGACTTCGCCGTTAGATTCGTAGCGTCGTCATTCGTCTACGGTGCGAATTTCGTTCGATTCGGCGCGCGTTTGGCCCTCCGTAACGATATAAAGTTATATCATGTTATAATAATTATAAATATTATTTATAAAAAAAGAAAAAGAATCGGTGAGAACGATTCTCACCGAATCATGAATTCGGTGAGAATGATTCTCACCGAATCATGTATTCGGTGAGAATCATTCTCACCGAGCAGCCCCCCCCCCCCTTTTGATTAATATTATTATTTATATATTATTATTAATATAATTATATTAAGTATATATATATAAGAATAAAAAAAAACCTTTCTTCTTCCTCCGAACCAGCAGCCCCTCCTGTGCGAAAATATTAGGCGAGTGTGGATCCTCTCGTTCGCGATTCTTCCGGCGGCCGCCACCGCCGATCCGGTGGACGGAATTTCGATCCGATCGCGGCGTTGGAAAGCTCTCGGCGAGAGCTTCGAGATCGCGGTAAGCTTTTCCCGTTTCGGTGACTGTTTCGCCGTAGATTTTTTCGGCCCTAACCCCGGTTGTCCGTTTTTTTCGTAGATCTCGTCTCCGCGTGCCCCCTTTTGGACGGATCTACGTGGTGGAGTATTTTGGGAGGACGTTTTCAAGAATGATTTGAGGCAAGTGGATTTTTTCCCTCTTGCGTGCCTCCATGGGTTGTATTTCACTTTATTAATTCTCCTTGTCGTAGAATACCGGAATAGTATAGGTGAGACTAGAAATATTCTTAGGTTAGGGCGTGTAGTCGGCCTAAACTAGGAAGTTTCGGAAGTTATTTTAAGTTGAATTTGGCGGGTAGGGGGAAATAATTCGGCGGGTAGGGGGAAATAATTCGGCGGGTAGGGGGAAATAATTCGGCGGGTTTTGGTTGTAGAACTTGGTAGTTTCTAAGTGGTGTTGTCGGCTAGTTTTGGCGTCGAATCGTGGATCCTTAGCATGTGGTAGCTGGGTTTCTGAGGGAGTATGGTACCAGGGGAGTTCGAGCTGTGGCCACCACCATTCCCTCCTTTGGACATTTTGGGTTCCTGTAAGAGGTTGGAACTCTATGTGTGTGGACCCTGTGGCGGCCCCTTTAGTACTCTTGAGACATCTGGACCTGGTTGTTCGGTTGTGACTGTTCTTAGTCTCCGACACAGGTTTGGGATTTGTGCAAGTGCTAACGATTTACAAGTTTAGGACTGTTAGTTCCTTTCATACTGTTCATTTGATGCATATTGGTTCCCTTTTTGTCTCTGCAGGCTTGAGCGGAGTTTGGTACGTTTTAATACTTGTTGCATTTCTCTCACTTTACTGATTGTTTTACTTACATTTTGTCCCTTTTTGGATTCTTTAGCTGAGATTTTTAGCATCTCTCTTACAGGGTTGATAACCCTTTTTCTTTCTGCTCTTTTCATTCGATTATTATCTGATGTTTCTTTGCCTCCTATTTTATTATTTCTTGCTGAGGTGTTCTTCTTTTGAATGTCTCAGGTTCAGGTCTGTAGCCGGCTGAACGGCTAATTTCAGGAGTTTCCTTGTGTACTGCGTTGTGGCAGTGTTTTCCTCACTTATTGAGGTAGTTCTTTAGCTTTGTAGTAGTACAGACATGCATGCTTGCCAGCGAGTTCGTGTCAGGTTGTTGACGCTCGTTGGTGATTTTTCCTTTGTGATACTAAGTCTTTGCTTAGCTGCTAGTTTACCTGTTTTGTGGTAGTTTCACTTGCTCTCTGGGAAGGTTTTATGCTAGGTTGCTAGTTACTTTAAAACCTATAAAAAAACTACTATATGTATTGCATGATCAGCATGTTTTATAAAAGCTCAATCATTATTTTCCAAATGCGTAAAAAGATTGTTTTCCTTATAAATAGTATAAATTGAAATCTAGGGTCTTGCATAGTGTAAGTTGTCCTCTTAGGACACTTATGCGCTCTTTTAGGATGTTAAGCATAAATGAGGTATTTTTCCGCTACGTATAAAAATAGTTTTCAAACCGTGGACTATCTGATCCACTGAGCCGAGGGATACGGCCAATTAATTTAAAAATCAGTTTTCTATTCATTTTAACTTATGATTTGAAGGATTAGAGTGTTGTCTGAGCGTCAGCAGTTATCCCCTGCTTGACGTGGCATCACAGCTCGTAGTTATCTCGTGCTCTGATTTATTTATTTATTTATTAATGAGAAAAATGCGGGTTGTGACAGTTGGTATCAGAGGGAGGTTGCTTGACAAATTGTCGGGCAACCTGTCCCTGTAAGTATTAGGTGTTTAGAGTCATATCATACACACACCGATATGTCATCATCACGTCTTGGCTGAAGCACGAACACTACACTCATAGCATGACATGAAGTATACGAGGCATATTATGTAGTATGGGATGCATACTATGTGTTTGTATATGGATCCACCATAGGAGGCAACATGTGAGGGTTATGTAGTATGAGATGCATAACCTCACCACATGAATGCGGCTAGCATTTTCTTTTTTCGTTGCATGGAAATGTTATGTAGTTTGGGATGCATAACATTTTCATGTGTACGCCGCTCATAACATGCATTAGGGCCTTTTTAGAATGCATAGCACAATCATGCATAGCATAACATTGCATAAGCACAACGTGCCAAGCTAAAGATTTGCAGGATGACATGTGTACACACATAATTTTTGAGTCAAAAAGAATATAAATTCATGCATTCCCGATCTAGGCACAAGAGTTAGTGTGATGATAATGAATCATCGTAGGATAAGCATAACATCATTATTGAAATCCCAGAGCAAGTTAGCAGCATGAGCAAGTACTTAAGTATGTATTGTTTGTACTATGTTGTTTGGTTCTAGTGGGTGGGCTAGGTGTCTGATTAGTGTTTTGTTGTTCCACTAGAATGTCGAGGCGTCCTTCGACAAGATTGACTCCCCAATCGGAGGGAGAATCTTCAGGTGCGCAGAGCAGTGCAATGATAGAAGGTCTGCGACAAAGCAATGAAGCCTTGTCAAAGCAAGTAGTGGATTTGTAGTCTCAGGTCCAGTCCTTGTTAGCAGTTGTAGCAGGGTAAATTCCGAGAGTTCAGAACCCTGTTGTGGGTCAAGCTGTCCCTGTTCCCCCCGCTCCTCTGGTTCCTCCGGTCGTGGTGCCACCAGAGATGACCTTTATTTCTCAGTTTCAGCGACTTAGGCCTCTGACGTATGATGGCAAGGCAGATTACATGGTCTTAGACGATTGGATGATATCAATCGAGGAGATGTTCTCATACTCCGGGATCACTGATGATCAGAAAGTGATGTTAGCCGCATATCAGCTCAAAGGGTTGGCAAAGGGGTGGTGGCTGAGGGAGAAAGAAGGTCTGAAGGACGGGTGTTCCTGTGAGTCCTTTAAGGAGCTACTTCTGAGCAAGTTTCTGTCATCGGTCGAGAGGGACCGTCTGATGAATGATTTCCTGCACTTAAAGCAGAGGCAGCTCACGGTTAGTGAGTACGAAATCGAGTTTAGTAAGCTAAGCCGATTTGCCCCAGACTTGGTGAGTTCCGATGAAAATAGAAGCAAGCGATTTCTGGCTGGGCTAAGGAGTGACGTCCAGCAATTAGCAAGTGCCTATGCGACATCAAGTTATGCTGGTATGGTGGAAGCTGCCTTAAAGGTAGAGGCAATTGATAACGCCAAGAATCGAGGTCAACAACTGAGAAAAGATAAAAGAAAGTCTGAGGAGGGTAAGAGTACTCAGGTCCCTGACGCTGCTCCGAGGAAGAGAAACAAAGAGGTATGCAGTTTCTGTGGCCGACCGGGCCATCCATTGGAAAGGTGCTATCAAAGATTAGGAGCTCAGAAGAAAGAGCAGATTCATGCGATCCAAGGTATCCCAAAGAAAGACTTGCTTTGTTCTGTATGCAAGAAGCCAGGGCACGATGCTGCCCATTGCTGGAAGAAGGCGAGAAGTTGTTTCTTGTGCGGTCAAGAGGGTCATCTCAAGTATCAGTGCCCGCAAGCTCAGCTTACTCTGCAGCCAGTTCCTCTTCAGGCTTTGCCGCCGCCGCAGCGAGTGGACAAGTGAAAAGGAAAGTTGAACGTGGTCTCTATGGAGGAAGCTCAGGCATCCACGCAAGTGATATCGGGTTAGATTCTCCCCTAGTTTTAATGTTTAGCTCATAGTTATAGTTTTGAGCGTTCGCTTCCTTAGTCGCGTGTGCAATTTTATAGGACGATTTAAGGTAAAGAACCGCTGGGCACGTGTTCTGTTCGATTCCGGCGCTACCCACTCATTTGTGGCTAGGGCCTTCGTAGAGCGTTACCGTTTGGATCTCGATCGTGTTGGTGATGCGTTCTGTGTCAAGTTTCCTTCAGGTGAAACTATAGTTTCGGATCAGGGTATTCAGAGTTGTCCGATTTTACTAGGCGATTTTCTCGCGATTGCTGATTTGAAGCTGTTGGATCTAGAAGACTTCAATGTGATCCTAGGCATGGACTGGTTGTCTAGATATGACGCTGTGATCCAATGCAAGGGTAAACACTTGGACTTCAGGATGGACAACGGTCAGCCCGGGAGTGTTTACGGTTATCTGCGCCAGGATTCTCCGACTATATCGGCGGTATGTGCTCGGAAGCTTGTAGATTTCGGATGTTTTGCTTGTTTGGTTTCGGTTTTAGAAACCAAGGTTAGTTTGCCGTGTTTGGAGGAGATCCCGGTGGTTCGTGATTTTTCTGATGTCTTTCCAGCTAATCTTCCTGGTCTCCCGCCTGATCGAGACGTGCAGTTTGTTATAGATTTGGAGACGGGTACGCGTCCTATTGCCAAGACGCCTTACCGGATGGCCCCACGCGAACTGGAGGAGTTGCGTATCCAGTTAGACGAGTTGCTTGAGAACGGATTTATAAGGCCGAGTTCTTCACCTTGGGGTGCTCCCGTTTTGTTCGTCAAGAAAAAAAGATGGATCGATAAGGTTGTGCATCGATTATAGAGAGCTAAATAAGGTAACGATCAAGAATAGGTATCCGTTGCCGAGGATAGATGATTTGTTTGATCAACTGCGAGGCAGTGTCGTGTTCTCTAAGATTGACCTTCGTTCGGGCTACCACCAGTTAAGGATCCGTGAATCAGATATCCCGCGGACTGCCTTCCGTTCCAGACATGGACATTTTGAATTTTTGGTGATGTCGTTTGGTTTGACCAACGCACCTTCTGCTTTCATGGACATGATGAACAGGGTCTTCAAGGACTTTCTGGACAAGTTTGTAGTCGTATTTATAGACGATGTGTTGGTGTATTCACGCAAAGTTGAGGAGCATGACCAACATTTGCGTCTAGTTTTATCTGCCTTGAGGGACCATAGGTTGTTCGCCAAGCTAAGTAAATGCGAGTTCTGGTTGCCTCAGATTTCTTTCCTGGGACATGTGGTTAACAAGGACGGAATCTCTGTCGACCCAGAAAAGATAGCCGCAGTTATGGAATGGACGAGGCCTGCCACACCCAAAGAAATAAGAAGCTTCCTAGGATTGGCTGGCTACTATAGAAGATTTGCAGAGGGTTTCTCTACATTATCTGCGCCATTGACCAAATTGACGCAGAAGAATGCAGCATTTGTGTGGAGCGATAAGTGCGAAGAAGCGTTCCAAGAGCTAAAGAATAAACTGTGCACTGCTCCGATATTGACATTGCCTACGGAAGGATTAGACTATGCCGTTTACGTGGATGCATCCCACGTGGGTCTTGGTTGTGTGCTGATGCAAGAAGGAAAAGTGATTGTGTATGGGTCAAGACAGCTTAAGATTCATGAAAGGAACTACCCTACGCATGACTTGGAATTCGCAGCAGTTATTTATGCATCGAAATTATGAAGACACTTGTTGTATGGCGCGCAGTGCAAGATTTATACAGATCATAAGAGTTTGAAGTACGTCTTCACTCAAAAGGAGTTGAACTTGCGCCAGCGCAGATGGTTAGAGTATGTGGCTGATTATGAAGTGGAGATCCTGTACCATCCGGGTAAGGCTAACGTGGTAGCCGACGCCTTAAGCAGGAAGACAGGGAAAATTTTCAATCTCTCCACTGAGTTGTTAGTAGAAGAGTTCCTTTTAATGGATATTTCAGTTGGTAGATGTGACTCGCCAAGCAGTTTGGAAGTGTCTGAGCCTTCATGGATTTCTCTTACGAGGCTTCATCAAAAGGACTATCCTGATCTACTGCACCTTCATAATAGAACTGAGAAGGGGGAGCTGCCTGACTTTTCGATCGATGATGCGGGTACTCTAAAGTACCGCGGTAGATTTTACGTCCCCAATTTTCGAGATATTCGAGTTAAGTTGTGCAGTGAGGCACACGGTTCAAGTGTGGCCTACCAACCAGGGTCTACAAAAATGTATAAGGACTTGAAACAGATTGCCTGGTGGATTGGGATGAAGGGTGACATTGCAAGGTTTGTGTCAGAATGTTTTACGTGCAAAAGAGTTAAGGCTGATCATGGAAGGCCTGGTGGAAAATTAGCGCCTTTAGAGATTCCAACTTGGAAGTGGGAGAGTATCTCAATGGATTTCATTACTGGTTTGCCGAGATCTCCCCGAGAGCATGACTCTGTTTGGGTGATTGTTGATAGATTAACAAAGTGTGCGCACTTCGTACCCTTTCAGATTGGTTACTCGATGAAAAAGATAGCGGAACTATATTTGAATGAAGTTATCAGGTTACATGGAGTACCCGTAAGTATAGTATCAGATCGAGACTCCAGGTTTACGTCTCGTTTCTGGAAGAGCCTTCAAGAAGGATTGGGAACTGACTTGAGATATTCTACCGCATATCATCCACAGACCAATGGTCAAACGGAGCGTGTTAATCAGATTGTGGAAGATATGATCCATTGTTATATATTAGACCACGGAGGAGCGTGGGATGAATGCTTGAGGTTGATGGAGTTCGCATACAATAACAGTTATCAAGAGAGTCTGCAAATGGCTCCTTTTGAAGCACTATATGGAAGACGATGTAGAACTCCTCTATTTTGGGCTGAGGTTGGTGAGAGGCCGATGTTAGGTCCAGATGCCTTAGAAGAAATGGAAGTCTCTGTAAAGCTTATTCGAGAGAAGCTTCGGATAGCTCAAGAGCGATACGAGAAGAACGTCAATCGGCGTAGGTCCGTTTTGGAATTTTCTGTGGGGGACATGGTATTCCTTAAGGTTTCCCCGATGGTTGGAGTGAAGAGATTCGGTAAGAACCATAAGTTGGACCCAAGGTATGTGGGACCATTTGAAATTGTGGAGCGGATTGGTGTGTCAGCCTACAAGTTGAAATTGCCCGCAAATTTTCCTGGCGTGCATAATGTTTTTCACGTGAGCCAACTGCGGAGGTGCGTGCTTAGTGACAGACAAGTTCTGGATGCAGTGCCCCGGTTGGAGCCTAACCTTTCCTACATGGAAGATCCTATTCGTGTTTTGGATGTGCAAGATCGAGTGTTGCGGAGAAAGACAATACCGATGGTAAAGATTCTGTGGAAAAACCAAGACGTGGAGAGCGCGACTTGGGAGTTAGAGTCAGCTATGAGGGAGGCGCATCCTCATTTGTTCTCCTAGTTGTGCTCGGTAAGCATTCGATAACCCTTGGTTATTTTCTTTTCCTTCTATGGTAGAAGTGTTTTGTGCGTAAAGTTTCGGGACGAAACTTTCTTTTAGGGGAAGTGACTGTAACGCCCCCGATTTTCCAGTGATTTATTTAATTTCTTATTTGACGTATTATGACGTCAGAGCGTTATGTTGGCGCGTGTTGGTCATGTGGCGTTGTTAGAGCGTGCTCTTAGCTCTTTAGGTTCCCTGCGTGGCTTGGTGATGCCTGGTAGCAAGATTCCCTAGCGAGCCGGAGTCTGTTTTGTGACTCGGTGGAGCCTCTTGGGGAATGCTTGTGTTTTGGCTTCGGGAGAAATTTGCCCGAGTTTTGTTCGTCGGATTTTGTTACCGACCAAATTTTGGGATTTGCGTCGGGAGTGGAAAATTTTCCATTAGGAAATTAGATCGGCTAATTTTAGACTTGCTCGTCAAGTTTCGTCGCGTTCCGAGCATTTTTGGAGCCTCGGCGCGCGATTGAAGTTTGTATGTTTTCGCGTACGCCGTTAACTTTAGAAATTATTATCTCGAAAACGGTGCGTCGGAATTCGATTTCGACTTCGCCGTTGGATTCGTAGCGTCGTCATTCGCCTACAGTGCGAATTTCGTTCGATTCGGCGCGCGTTTGGCCCTCTGTAACGATATAAAGTTATATCATGTTATAATAATTATAAATATTATTTATATATATAAAGAAATAATAAAATTAAAAAAAAGAAGAAGAATCGGTGAGAACGATTCTCACCGAATCATGAATTCGGTGAGAACGATTCTCACCGAATCATGTATTCGGTGAGAATCATTCTCACCGAGCAGCCCCCCCCCCCCTTTTGATTAATATTATTATTTATATATTATTATTAATATAATTATATTAAGTATATATATATATATAAGAATAAAAAAAAAACTTTCTTCTTCCTCCAAACCAGCAGCCCCTCCTGTGCGAAAATATTAGGCGAGTGCGGATCCTCTCGTTCGCGATTCTTCCGGCGGCCGCCACCGCCGATCCGGTGGACGGAATTTCGATCCGATCGCGGCGTTGGAAAGCTCTCGGCGAGAGTTTCGAGAACGCGGTAAGCTTTTCCCGTTTCGGTGACCGTTTCGCCTTAGATTTTTTCGGCCCTAACCCCGGTTGTCCGTTTTTTCGTAGATCTCGTCTCCGCGTGCCCCCTTTTGGACGGATCTACGTGGTGGAGTATTTTGGGAGGACGTTTTCAAGAACGATTTGAGGCAAGTGGATTTCTCCCCTCTTGCGTGCCTCCATGAGTTGTATTTCGCTTTATTAATTCTTCTTGTCGTAGAATACCGGAATAGTATAGGTGAGACTAGAAATATTCCTAGGTTAGGGCGTGTAGTCGGCCTAAACTAGGAAGTTTCGGAAGTTATTTTAAGTTGAATTTGGCGGGTAGGGGGAAATAATTCGGCGGGTAGGGGGAAATAATTCGGCAGGTAGGGGGAAATAATTCAGCGGGTTTTGGTTGTAGAACTTGGTAGTTTCTAAGTGGTGTTGTCGGCTAGTTTTGGCGCCGAATCGTGGATCCTTAGCATGTGGTAGCTGGGTTTCTGGGGGAGTATGGTACCGGGGGAGTTTGAGCCGTGGCCACCACCATTCCCTCCTTTGGACATTTTGGGTTCCTGTAAGAGGTTGGAACTCTATGTGTGTGGACCCTGTGGCGGCCCCTTTAGTACTCTTGAGACACCTGGACCTGGTTGTTCGGTTGTGACTGTTCTTAGTCTCCGACACAGGTTTGAGATTTGTGCCAGTGCTAACGATTTACAAGTTTAGGACTGTTAGTTCCTTTCATACTGTTCATTTGATGCATATTGGTTCCCTTTTTGTCTCTGCAGGCTTGAGCGGAGTTTGGTACGTTTTAGTACTTGTTGCATTTCTCTCACTTTACTGATTGTTTTACTTACATTTTGTCCCTTTTTGGATTCTTTAGCTGAGATTTTCAGCATCTCTCTTGCAGGGTTGGTAACCCTTTTTCTTTCTGCTCTTTTCATTCGATTATTATCTGATGTTTATTTGCCTCCTATTTTATTATTTCTTGTTGAGGTGTTCTTCTTTTGAATGCCTCAGGTTCAGGTCTGTAGCCGGCTGAACGGCTAATTTTAGGAGTTTCCTTGTGGACTGCATTGTGGCAGTGTTTTCCTCACTTGTGGAGGTAGTTCTTTAGCTTTGTAGTAGTACAGACATGCATGCTCGCCAGCGAGTTCGTGTCAGGTTGTTGACGCTCGTTGGTGATTTTTCCTTTGTGATACTAAGTCTTTGCTTAGCTGCTAGTTTACCTGTTTTGTGGTAGTTTCACTTGCTCTCTGGGAAGGTTTTATGTTAGGTTGCTAGTTACTTTAAAACCTATAAAAAAAACTACTATATGTATTGCATGATCAGCATGTTTTATAAAAGCTCAATCATTATTTTCCAAATGCGTAAAAAGATTGTTTTCCTTATAAATAGTATAAATTGAAATCTAGGGTCTTGCATAGTGTAAGTTGTCCTCTTAGGACACTTATGCGCTCTTTTAGGATGTTAAGCATAAATGAGGTATTTTTCCGCTACGTATAAAAATAGTTTTCAAACCGTGGACTATCTGATCCACTGAGCCGAGGGATACGGCCAATTAATTTAAAAATCAGTTTTCTATTCATTTTAACTTATGATTTGAAGGATTAGAGTGTTGCCTGAGCGTCAGCAGTTATCCCCTGCTTGACGTGGCATCACAGCTCGTAGTTATCTCGTGCTCTGATTTATTTATTTATTTATTAATGAGAAAAATGCGGGTTGTGACAAAAGTTGTGACCGAGTCCATCCACGAGGGTCGCTGATCTATCTTCATGAGCTCTCCCTCTTCGATGGAAGGGCGGAATAGATCGGTGATAGTCCCCCCCCCACTCGGGGACCATGTTTTGCTAGCTGGTTGACCTGCTCGTTTTTCTCCCGTGGCAAGTGTCGGATGGAGAAGGTTTGGAATGTGCCAACGATTCCCTTCACTTTGGCCAGGTATAATCGTAAGGTAGACTCTCTTGCCTCAAACTCCCCATTGATCTGGGAAGCTACCACCATGGAGTCAGTGACGACCTCCACATCCAACACCCCCAGCTCCCTGGCCAGTCGCAGCCCTGCTATCACGGCCTCGTACTTGGCCTGGTTGTTGGTGATAGAGAAGTGCACCACCACCGTTTGCTCGATTCTAGTTCCCTGGGGGCTTTCCAAGATCACCCCCACCCCCAGGGAATGCCGCCCTGAAGCGCCATCTACCTTTACCTTCCACGGAGTCGGACGAGTGAGCTCCTCCGCCACCTCGATTAAGTAATCGGCCAGAAAGTCGGTCATTGCTTGAGCCTTGATCGAGAGGTGGGGGATGAAGGAGATGTCGAACTCGCTCAACTCCACCGACCACTTGGCCAACCATCCTGAATGCTCTACCCCCTCAAAGATGTTGCGGAGGGGATGGTCAGTCACCACTCGGATGGAGTGTGCTTGGAAGTAAGGCCGCAGCCTTCGGGCCGAGATGATCCGGGCGAAGGCTAGCTTCTCCAAAATTGGATATCGGAGCTCGGCCTTCCTCAGGACCTGCTTACGTAGTATATGGGGAGCTGCCTCTTTCCCTCTTCACGCACCAAGACAGAGCACAAGGCCTCCATCCCAACCCCGATATACAAAAATAGGTCCTCCACTTCTTTCGGCCCTTGGAACAACGGAGCCTGCGTCAAACTGCATTTTAAGATATTGGAATGCCTCCTCGCACTCCATGGTCCACTCGAATTTTTGACCTCTCCTTAGCGTTTTGAAAAAGCGGGGGCACTTCTCCCCGGCCTGGGAGAGGAACCGGCTCAACCTTGCCAGCTTTCCCGTCAACCGTTGCACCTCCTTAGTATTCCACGGCGACCCAAACTCAATGATAGCCTTGACCTTATCAGGATTTGGCTCGACCCCTGCGGGGGTGAGGAGGTGCCCCAAGAACTTCCCCCTGCTGGCCCCGAAGATACACTTCAGGGGGTTTAATCGTATCTTGTACTTGCGCAGGGTGGCGAAGGTCTCTTCTAGGTCCTAGAGGTGAGAGTCCACGTCATTGAAAGATATGGTACCTAAACACCTAGAGGGGGGGGGGTGAATAGGTGACCAAAACCTTTTTAAAACTTTGTTGGCAGCACAACAGTTTATAACACAGATTTTTGAATAAGTTCTCACAGCAAACACAGCAATTCACAACACAGCACAATCACAGCACAGAATACACAAGATTTTATAGTGGTTCCCCAATCTTTGGGTACATCCACTTTCCCCCTTCGCCTATCTAGCAGTGTACTAGATTCGGCCAAACTTCTCCACTAGCTCAGAACCCAACTAGGTTCCTACACCTCAGGCCCAAAGCCTTACACTCAGCCACCAAGGCCTACACTCAGCCACCCAGGCCTACACTCAGCCAATTAAGGCCTACACTCAGAGTTCTTCAACTCCTACACTCAGGCAATCAAGCCCTACCCTCAGCCTTTATAATATAGGCTTACAATTCTCTCAGATCCAATGGATCCTACAAGTTAAAGTAGAAATACTATTGCTAACTCTACAACTCAGAAAATAAGAGAGGAGTTGAGAGTTTCTTGAAGAGTTCTTGGAAGAACTCAGTTAGATCCAAACTGACTTAGCTTCCTTCAAAGCTTCTTGAGTTAGAACTGAATTAGTCTGAATCTTCTGCAGTTGTTCCTTGACCTCTGCTTCTTGAGATCCAGATGTTTCTGAATCCTTCTTCTCAGCCTTAGTTCCAAAGACTGAATTCTTGATTGGAGCTCTCTCTCTCCAACTTCTTAGATCTGCAGTTGGACTGACAGATCTTCTTGTGTTGATCCTCTATGTATTACTTCTTGATTTAATCTGATCAACCACTTTGAATATTCTCACAAGTTGTAACAACAACAATCCTTCTATCAATTAGATTCTGTAAACTATGGGTGCTTATTTATAGGCTTCCTTCATGGTAACCGGCTGGTCCGGTTTATAACAGACTTCTGATTTCTCTGACAGTTGCTGTAGACCGGCTGGATCGGCAGCTGTCATGTCAACCAGTCACTTCTTGAAATTCTCTAACTGTCAGATAGTGTCGAGACTTTCTGTTCTTAAGTGTCGACACTTATAGACTAAGTGTCGACACATGTTGTGTGAGTGTCGACACAAGTCTACAAGGTGTCGACACAGTTCCTTGTATGTCTCGACACAGATTCTTCTGCATGTGTCGACACTGAAATTGAGTGTCGACACAAATACTTGTACTTCATTCTTTAACTGTATTCTTCTAAGTGTCGACACATGTTCTTTGTGTCGACACATCTTCATGTGTTGAAACTGTCAAGTGTCGACACTGCTTCTTGGTGTCGACACAAGTCTTCACTTTTGATTCTTCAGCTGAGTGTCGACACATTCCTTTAGTGTCGACACTTGTACTTAGAATATTTTGTAACTTTTCTGTTCTTTGCTAAGTGTCGACACAGCTCCTTGTGTCGACACTTTCTTCAAGTGTAGAGTCTTCAATTAAGTGTCGACACATTGTGCTAAGTGTCGACACTTTCTTCAAGTGTTGACTCTCCTGGTTGTGTGTCGACACATTGTGCTGAGTGTCGACACTTTCTTCAAATACTGACTCTTCAGCATAGTGTCGACACATTGTGTTGAGTGTCGACACTTACTTCAAATACTGACTCTTCAGCATAGTGTCGACACATTGTGTTGAGTGTCGACACTTACTTCAAATACTGACTCTTCAGCATAGTGTCGACACATTGTGTTGAGTGTCGACACTTACTTCAAATACTGACTCTTCAGCATAGTGTCGACACATTGTGTTGAGTGTCGACACTTACTTCAAATACTGACTCTTCAGCATAGTGTCGACACATTGTGTTGAGTGTCGACACTTACTTCAAATACTGACTCTTCAGCATAGTGTCGACACATTGTGTTGAGTGTCGACACTTACTTCAAATACTGACTCTTCAGCATAGTGTCGACACATTGTGTTGAGTGTCGACACTTGTACTTAGATTCTGCAGACTTTTGCTGAGTGTCGACACATCTTCAAGTGTCGACACTTTCTGGTGTAGACTTAGCTCTTCTAGGTGTCGACACTTCTGCTAAGTGTTGACACTGCTTTTCTGCATACTTCTTCACTGAGTGTCGACACAGCTCCAAGTGTCGACACTTTCTGTCTTGTGTCGACTCTTCATCCCAGGTGTCGACACAATGACTCCAAGTGTCGACACTGCTTGTCTGGGTGTCGACACAAGCTTTCTCAAGTGTCGACACTTTTCCTCTGGGTGTCGACACATGGACTTAGAAACTTTTAGCTTCAGTCTAGTGAATACCTAACCTGCACAAGTAACTCAAACAAACATCAAATACACTATGATGTATATCATTGAGTTAGGTGAGGCTTCTTCAAATCAGGTACATTTGACCAATGTACCCAACAATCTTCCCCTATTTGGAGAAGTCATAACCCTTAGTCAATGATATACACCACTCATAATTAAAAATTATAAAATGATGTAAAACAGGTATATGTCAACAGAGTTAAACTTAAACATGTAATAAAGCACACATGTATACTCATACAGCATTACAGAACAAACAAGAATTAGACACATTCTACTAAACAATCATGAAATATATATTTATCAAAAATTGTTCATACATTGTTTGCAATATATTTTCAAAGATTTACAATAATGTTTAGATGTAACAGAGTACAACATTCTTCAGTCTAAGCTTAGTCTAATTCTGCTCTTGTTCTTTTATGACTATGCCTTTTCCAGCTTGCACTTTGGCCTTTACAGCAGCAGCAGCAGCAGCAGCAGGCTCAGCTTCAGCAGTCTTCTTCCCTTTGGAGTCCTTCTTCTTCTGTTCTTCAGCCTTGATTTTTTGCCTCTCAAAATAATGATAGGGCTTAGGAAAGTACTTGCTAGGCTCCACAGCTGTAGGAGGTAGCTTTCCTAACTTAGCCTTCCTTCTATATTGGACAATGGCTTCCTGCCTGATTTCATGCTTCCTCCATTCTGCTTCTGAGAACCATTTATTCCTCTCATGTGCATTGTCCTTGGCTGCTTTCCAGGCTGTGAGAATGATATTCCTAGAAGTAGGGCTCCACTGTTCAAAATCTGGTTTTTGCTCAGCAAGTTCCCTGAACTTCTTCTTTGACAGCCTTGTCTCTTCCTCTTTGTCTATAGCCTCTTGCATAGCAGCTGTAATAGGTTGAACAACCTTTTCCAGAATAACATTTGGCTTGCCAGCAGTTGGGCTATACATTGTGCTTATCTCAGCATGAACCATGTCAAAATCTGGAGGTGGATAGATCACCTGAGCTACTTCCTGTTGCTCTCCTCCAAGATATACACTTTGAATACCAGATTCAGCTACATTGTCATCATCACACAGGGGAGGATAGCCCAGTGTAGCTCTGATGGAATTAGAAATCCATTTGGCATGGTCAGAGCTAGCTTTGACTAACACCCTCTCCCCCTTTATGACTTCTTGTGCTACATGATCTCTCACATCATCTTTCTAGAACCTGATTTGGCTGTCCAAATACCTTATGCCATCCTTAAAGAAAGGTCTAAGCTTGGTAAGCTGTTCAGAAATGACCTTCTGTGAATCTTTAATAGCAGTCTTGACAGCAGCAATTTCTTCCTGAAATACTTTATCAAATTCAGCTTTGGCAGCAGCAGATGATGTTGAAGGTGCAGCAGACTTACTCTTCAGTTCAGTGACTATTGCATTGTGAGAAGCTGTCAGATTATCATTCATTCTCAATTGATTTTCCAGCACATAGCCTTGCTTCTGTGCTATATCATCTACTTGAGACTTTATTTTCTCTTGATGGGTTGCCAGATAGACCACTGCATTAGCACCCTTTGTAAAACAATCAGTCATCTCCTTTTTAGTAAGGTTCATTTCAAACCTTATTGACTTGATGTCCTGTGCCAGATCCGATTGAAGTGCCTTGTGCCCTTCATCAACATAAGTTTCTATAGCCTTCCTTTGTTCATCCATCTTGATTTACATTGCAAGCAGTAGAGCACTGTAATCAGTTGATGGAGCTTGTTGGACTAAGGAGTGTTGAGCAACAGTTTGTAGAGCCTTCTTGTAGCTCTGACTCCTTCTTTTGAAAACAAAGAATTGCTTCTTTTTAGCTTGTGCAGCCTCATCTTCCTCAGAGTCTGAAGTACTGGCAATATCAACCCTGTCCTTAGGGCTTGATGGTTTTTCAGCTTGCACATCTTGTGCCTTCTTAGTGTCTAGCCTTATAGGCTCTTCCTGAACATCCAAGTTCTCCCCCTCAACAGCAGCACCCTTCTCTTCATCAGCAGCAGTCTTGTCCATGTCAAAGTCCTCTTGATCTAGATTCAGAAAGAGGTCTTCCATTGTATATTCTGGGGGTGACTGAGCAGGAGATGTACTGGGTTCATCAACCACTTTATCAGGAATCACTGCAGATGTGTCTGGAAGAACAACATCTGGTTCTTGGTGTGCTTGCTGATTTTGCTGATGGACATCAGACAAATCAGAATCCATTACAGAAAAATCTAATGTATTAAGGTCAGAAAGTACCTCTTGGATAATAAGTGTAGCTTGCTCACTCTCCAGTGTAGAGAGATGTTCTACAGCTGGAGGCTCCCCCTGGCTTGGATCCTTGGGGCTAGCTGGAGGCAACTCCCCCTGGATCTCAGCTGGCTCTTGAGGAGCAGGTGACTTCTCTGCAGCCACATCTATTGGACTATCAGGAGTGAAAACAACATGTTCTTCACTGCCTGAGCTGCTGGAGGACTCCTGAGTCACAGCAGCAGTCTTCCTCTTCTTCCTGGGAGGAGAGTCTTTCTTTGAAACTTGCTTTTCTGGGGTTGGAACTTCTTTGGACAGCACTCTTTCCCATCTAGAGAATATCCTTGAATCCATTCTCCTCATGTGATTGATTTTAGTTCCAGCAGCAGTGCTCATTACCTCTGGAATTGATCCAGCCAGGTAGAGACTTAGTATCCTGCCCAGATTGGGCTTCTTCAGACTTTCCTTCACTTTCTCAAATACAATCATAGACCAGTCTGTTTTGAGGTTGAAGATGATTCTGGTCATAATACTGAACATAGAGGCTGACACCCTGTCATGTCCTCCTGGTTTGCTTAGTATAACTTTGCCTACAACTTCAGACAGGAATTTGCCTTGATTATTCATTCCCTTCCTGTTGAAAACTGAACCTATTTTCATCTTAGGATCAAGACCACACCAGGTAAGTGCTTCTCTGGTCTTAGATATGGTCACTTCTTCTTCTTCTTGAACTTTAGGTAGCTGAAGTACCTTTCTCAAAGACTTGGGTGAAATCTTGACCTTGGTGTCATGCACCCTTGACTTAATTATGTAGCCTGAGTCATCTACAGACGCTCCTGTAAGGAATTCAATAACTTCCTTCTTCCAAATTTTGGTTGGTTCTGAAACCAAGAACTCCAATCCTGAATCGGTGACTAGGGTTACCACCGACTTGATTTCTTGATCGCCATCGTCAAAAGCACCTCGCACGAGCTCATACCCTTCGTTAACATTCTCCTCGAGCTTGGGAGCCATTAGGGTTTGAAGATCTAGTCTTGAGAAGAGAGAAATGTCGACACAAGAGTTTTGGTCTCGAAACTTTTGAAAGCGTGTCGACAAACAAAGACAGAATCCTATTTATACCTTTCTGGTTTGAAGACGAACAGGCGGGATGGATTACTAAAGATGTGTCGACACTGTCAATAAGTGTCGACACTGACTTATAATGTCTCGACATACATGTGTCGACACAAGTTTAGTCAACAGATTTTAAGTGTCGACACTTGGTTAAGTGTCGACACCACATTACTCGACATGTAGTCGAGACTTTACTTAGAAAATTCTGAGTAAAACTTAAGTGTCGACACCTTATTGGATGTGTCGACACCTACTCGACATGTGTCGACACTAACATTCTGAAGTGTCGACACCAGCTTCCTAGATGTGTCGACACCATTTTCCTGAAGTGTCGACACCTACTATTCTGTGTCGACATAGACTTGTCTATGTGTCGACACCTTTTTACTTAGCCAAATTTTAGTTCTGTAAACTTAGTCTAAGTTTATCATACCTAGTTCAATTTTGAACCTATTGAACTTAGCTTCTTCTAAGGGCTTAGTAAACATATCTGCTATCTGATTATCAGTTTTAACATATTCAAGTGCAATATCATTTCTTTCTACATGCTCCCTAAGAAAGTGATATTTAATCTCAATATGTTTAGTTCTACTATGTGATACATGATTGTTAGCTATTGAAATAGCACTTGTAGAATCACAGTAAAGTGGAGTTCTACTTACCTGAAATCCATAGTCTTCTAACTGATGTTGAATCCACAGAAGTTGAGCACAGCAACTTCCTGCAGCTACATATTCTGACTCAGCTGTGGAAATAGCCACACTAGTCTGCTTTTTGCTGCTCCATGAAATTATTCTTCCACCTAGGAATTGACAGGATCCAGTAGTGCTCTTTCTATCTTCTTTGCATCCTGCAAAGTCTGCATCTCAAGATTCTCTTGACTGCAGTCAAGTGAGATTCTTTGGGGCAGGCTTGATACCATACTTCCTTATGAGTTCTAGGGTGAACTTGGACTAACATATGGATAGACCACTTCCAGTCTGTTTAACTTGGAGACCCAAGAAAAACTTCAGTTCTCCCATACTACTCATCTCAAATTGACTTTGCATAAGCTTCAGTCCACTGTGGATCTTGTATAGCTTCTTCAAATTTCTTTGGTTCTATTTGAGACAGAAAACTTGAATATACTACAGCATTCTGATTTCTGCTCCTTGTCTGAACACCTTGTCTTGGATCTCCAATTATCAGCTCTACTGGATGATCTCTTAGATGCCTGGTGGCTGGAGACATCCTTGCTTCTGGTTGTACTTCTACAACATCTTCATCATGCTGAGTTCCTTGTACTTCTTCAGCTCCTGGTACATGTAGTTCTCCCCCTGGACATGAGCCATCTTCTTCTACTTGCTGTCTTACAGCAGGTACATCTTCTATGGTTAGCTTGTCCATCTTCTTAGTAAGACCTGTGGGGCTGCACACACTACTAGACAACTCATTGTTAATTAGTTGTGTTTCATCAAAAACTACATGCACAGACTCCTCTACAACTCGTGTAGTCAAGTTGTAGACTCTATAAGCCTTACTATTATTGCTGTACCCAACAAACACTCCCTCTTGGGACTTGGCAGCAAACTTAGTTAGGTAAGACTTTCCATTGTTAAGTATGTAGCATTTACAACCAAAGATCCTAATGTAGGATAAATTTGGTTTCCTGCCTTTCACAACTTCATAGGGGGTCTTATTTAACCTTTTAGTGATGGTAGCCCTATTTATCACATGGCATGCAGTGTTAACTGCTTCAGCCCAGAAATACTCTGGCAGTGATGAATCACTTAATAGGGTTCTACCAGCCTCTATCAAGGTCCTATTTTTCCTTTCAGCAATGCCATTTTGCTGAGGTGTTCTAGGTGAAGAGAATTCTTGAAATATCTCATAGTCTTCACACAGCTTTGCCATGCTTTCAGACTGAAACTCAGTACCATGGTCACTTCTAATTTTGACCACTGTACAGTTCAATTCATTCTGAATTTGCTTAACAAAACTATAGAAGACACTAGGTGTTTCAGATTTCTGCTTTAAGAAGAACACCCAGGAAAACCTTGAGTAGTCATCAACAACTACAAAGGTGTAGACCTTCCTACCTAAGCTGTGAACTGGCATTGGACCAAAGAGATCCATATGCAAGAGGTATAAGCACCTCACAGCATCTTTGTTCTCAATGCTTTTAAAGGTGGATTTGGTCTGCTTGCCCTTTTGACAAGCTGAGCAAATGCCCTCTTTAACACACTTAACTTGAGGACCATTCCTCACTAACTCTTTGCTAAAGAGTTTGCAAATAGTCTTATAGTTAAGATGAGCTAGCCTCTTGTGCCACTTGACACAATGAGAGACTGTCTCATCAGCTACAAGACAAACAGGAGAACCATTGTTCTCAATCATGATGTCTAGACAGTAGACATTCCTCTTTCTATATCCTGTCAAAATGATCTCTTGATCACTTGACCTCTTGATATGACAACCATTTTTAACAAATGAGATGTCATACCCTACATCACTTAACTGACTTATACTAATGAGGTTGTGTTTCAACTCTTTAACATAAGCCACTTGAGTAATGGTAACAAGGTTTGAAGAGATGTTACCAAACCCTTTGATGATTCCTTTTTCAGAACCACCAAAGGTCACTTTAGGACCATTTTTGATTGGAATGTAGTCCTTCAGTAGTCCCCTTGTTCCAGTCATATGTCTAGAACATCCACTATCCAAGTACCATGTTGGGGTATGGCCACTTGGATTCACCTGCAAAACAAATTAATGAACCTTAGAACCCAAAGTAAATTTGGGTCCTTGGTGATTGTTAGTTTGCAACTTGACATAGCTACCTACTGGCTTTCCATCAGGTAACTTGCTACTCAACTTGGCACTGGCATTGTGCCAACAATCCAAGGCAAAGTGGCCAACCTTGCCACAGCACCAGCATTCAAACTTGTTGTACCTTTGCTTAGATACAACCTTTGCTGTCTTGACTACAGCAGGCTTGTTGAATGTTGGGGCTTTACCCTTGGACTTGAACTTGGACTGTACAGTCCCTGCAGGTCTAACAAAACCTAGTCCAGCTTTGCCTTTTTGATGAACAAATTCATCAATTAATGGTAATACTGATTTAGGTTTTGAAAACCTGGCAGCAAGTTCTTTTTCCTTCTGGAGATTGATCTCCAGTCTCTTAATTTGATCATTCTTAAATGTAATAGTACCCATCTGAATCACTGTAATGTGTTTCAGCCTGGCTACTTCATTCAGTTTTTGATCATACTGTTTTTCAAAATCTGTTGCAGCTGCCTTGAGATCAGCAATCTCCTTTGCCTGACTTTTGGCAAGGGACTTGCTTTTCTTATAGGCTTGCAACAGTACTTTATATTCATCTAAGAGCTGATGAATATCTCCCTCAGATTCAGAAACACTTCCATCACTTGATGAAGATGAATCTGACTCTGAACTAGAACTGAAATCTGAACTTTGAGTTGGACTTTGTACCTGACTAGGTCCTGGCTGCTCCAGGATTTTGGTACTTTCAGTCAATGTCATCAGTCCTTGGCACTGACACTCTTCTTGTTCATAGATTGATTCCATGATCTGCATAAACTCTTCTTCTTCTTCAGCAAATAGCCCTATGTAGGCTTCAGCATCTGTCTCAGTATCTGAAGAAGAAATGTCTGAAAGAGTCTTCTCATTCTTTGCAACAAAGGACTTCTCCTTATTTCCTTTGAAGTGAGTCTTCTTTTTGTCACTGGATTCTTTTCTTCTCTCAGGACAATCTGTAATTACATGACCATGTCTATTGCAGCAGTAACACACTATCTTAGACCCAGTTGCCTTGCTAGTCTTTGTCTTTTTCTTGTCCTTCTTTGAAGGCTTCTTCTCCTGATACTGTACTTCTTTCCCTTTGGAAAATGAAGGTCTGGACCTCCACTGTTTCTTCTTCAGGAATTTCTGAAAATGTCTGGTGAATGCAGCAAAGTCTTCATCACTTTCACTGCTTGTAGACTTTGTGCTAACAGATTCATCAGATTCTGATTCAACTACCTCTGGAGGTGTAGTTGATGACTTAGTCCTGCCCTTTCTAGGTACTTCTGACTTGAAGGCAACTGTCCTTTCCCTGTGCTCAGTCCTTGTTGATTTTTCTTCCTCTTTTCTCACTGACAGCTGCATCTCATAAGACAACAACTTCCCAAACAGTGTGGGAGGAGGAATTTCTCTCAACTTTGTCATTTCTCTGATGGCACAGATCTTAGTGTCCCAATCTTTGGTTAGGGACCTTAAGAACTTATCATTCAATTCATAGTTAGTGAACTCTCTTCCATAGGACATGAGTTCATTAACAATTCTATAGAACTTTTTGTAGCATTCAGTGATGCTATCTCCTCTTCCTTGCCTAAAGCTCTCATACTCTTGATTAAGCAAGGACTTTCTATCTTGCCTTACTTCTTCAGAACCTTCCATATAGACTATAAGAGTGTCCCACATCTCTTTTGCTGTCTTACAGTGAATTAAGTTCTGGAAGGTGGCATCATCAATGACACTTACTATTATGTTTTGTGCCCTTTTGTCCATAGTGGCTAGGACAATTTCATCCTTGGTCATCTCAGAGAAATCCTTTGGAGTCCTCTGATTTGCATCCAATACTGAGATCTTCATGGGCACATAGGGCCCCTCTTTGACTGTGATGTAGATTCTAGGGTCTGAGGCCTCCATAAATAGCCTAACCCTTTCTTTACAGATTCCAAAAATCTCCTTCCTGCATATGGGTAACTTCATGGAACCCAACTCTTTGTGATTCTCATAAGAACCCATGTTTCTTGAAGTTCTTGAATTTCTTGAATCTGTTTTCTGACTTAGACTGTTTCTGCCAAACAGGATCTCCTTAGACTGTTAGTCCTTGTTTTGAGGAACCTCCCTCTGATACCACTTGAAAGATATGGTACCTAAACACCTAGAGGGGGGGGGGGGTGAATAGGTGACCAAAACCTTTTTAAAACTTTGTTGGCAGCACAACAGTTTATAACACAGATTTCTGAATAAGTTCTCACAGCAAACACAGCAATTCACAACACAGCACAATCACAGCACAGAATACACAAGATTTTATAGTGGTTCCCCAATCTTTGGGTACATCCACTTTCCCCCTTCGCCTATCTAGCAGTGTACTAGATTCGGCCAAACTTCTCCACTAGCTCAGAACCCAACTAGGTTCCTACACCTCAGGCCCAAAGCCTTACACTCAGCCACCAAGGCCTACACTCAGCCACCCAGACCTACACTCAGCCAATTAAGGCCTACACTCAGAGTTCTTCAACTCCTACACTCAGGCAATCAAGCCCTACCCTCAGCCTTTATAATATAGGCTTACAATTCTCTCAGATCCAATGGATCCTATAAGTTAAAGTAGAAATACTATTGCTAACTCTACAACTCAGAAAATAAGAGAGGAGTTGAGAGTTTCTTGAAGAGTTCTTGGAAGAACTCAGTTAGATCCAAACTGACTTAGCTTCCTTCAAAGCTTCTTGAGTTAGAACTGAATTAGTCTGAATCTTCTGCAGTTGTTCCTTGACCTCTGCTTCTTGAGATCCAGATGTTTCTGAATCCTTCTTCTCAGCCTTAGTTCCAAAGACTGAATTCTTGATTGGAGCTCTCTCTCTCCAACTTCTTAGATCTGCAGTTGGACTGACAGATCTTCTTGTGTTGATCCTCTATGTATTACTTCTTGATTTAATCTGATCAACCACTTTGAATATTCTCACAAGTTGTAACAACAACAATCCTTCTATCAATTAGATTCTGTAAACTATGGGTGCCTATTTATAGGCTTCCTTCATGGTAACCGGCTGGTCCGGTTTATAACAGACTTCTGATTTCTCTGACAGTTGCTGTAGACCGGCTGGATCGGCAGCTGTCATGTCAACCAGTCACTTCTTGAAATTCTCTAACTGTCAGATAGTGTCGAGACTTTCTGTTCTTAAGTGTCGACACTTATAGACTAAGTGTCGACACATGTTGTGTGAGTGTCGACACAAGTCTACAAGGTGTCGACACAATTCCTTGTATGTCTCGACACAGATTCTTCTGCATGTGTCGACACTGAAATTGAGTGTCGACACAAATACTTGTACTTCATTCTTTAACTGTATTCTTCTAAGTGTCGACACATGTTCTTTGTGTCGACACATCTTCATGTGTTGAAACTGTCAAGTGTCGACACTGCTTCTTGGTGTCGACACAAGTTTTCACTTTTGATTCTTCAGCTGAGTGTCGACACATTCCTTTAGTGTCGACACTTGTACTTAGAATATTTTGTAACTTTTCTGTTCTTTGCTAAGTGTTGACACAGCTCCTTGTGTCGACACTTTCTTCAAGTGTAGAGTCTTCAATTAAGTGTCGACACATTGTGCTAAGTGTCGACACTTTCTTCAAGTGTTGACTCTCCTGGTTGTGTGTCGACACATTGTGCTGAGTGTCGACACTTTCTTCAAATACTGACTCTTCAGCATAGTGTCGACACATTGTGTTGAGTGTCGACACTTACTTCAAATACTGACTCTTCAGCATAGTGTCGACACATTGTGTTGAGTGTCGACACTTACTTCAAATACTGACTCTTCAGCATAGTGTCGACACATTGTGTTGAGTGTCGACACTTACTTCAAATACTGACTCTTCAGCATAGTGTCGACACATTGTGTTGAGTGTCGACACTTACTTCAAATACTGACTCTTCAGCATAGTGTCGACACATTGTGTTGAGTGTCGACACTTGTACTTAGATTCTGCAGACTTTTGCTGAGTGTCGACACATCTTCAAGTGTCGACACTTTCTGGTGTAGACTTAGCTCTTCTAGGTGTCGACACTTCTGCTAAGTGTTGACACTGCTTTTCTGCATACTTCTTCACTGAGTGTCGACACAGCTCCAAGTGTCGACACTTTCTGTCTGGTGTCGACTATTCATCCCAGGTGTCGACACAATGACTCCAAGTGTCGACACTGCTTGTCTGGGTGTCGACACAAGCTTTCTCAAGTGTCGACACTTTTCCTCTGGGTGTCGACACATGAACTTAGAAACTTTTAGCTTCAGTCTAGTGAATACCTAACCTGCACAAGTAACTCAAACAAACATCAAATACACTATGATGTATATCATTGAGTTAGGTGAGGCTTCTTCAAATCAGGTACATTTGACCAATGTACCCAACAGTCATGACTCTTGATCATGAGGTCATCCACGTACACCTCGAGGTTCCTCCCCTTCTGTTCCTAGAAGACCCTGTCCATCATCTTTTGGTAGGTCGCCCCTGCACTCATCAGCACAAAGGGCATCATTTTGTAACAGTAGCACCCATCTCCCGTGATGAAAGAGACGTCCTTGACGTCCGGGGGGTGCATCATGATTTGGTGATAACCTGAAAACACATCTAAAAAACTCATTACAGAAAAACCGACGGCTGAGTCAACCAGCGTGTCGATCTGAGGCAAAAGATAACAGTCCTTAGGACAATATTTATTAAGAAAGGAAAAAATCGACACACATACGTCACCAACCGTCTTCTTTTTTAACCATAACTACATTGGAGACCCAACCGGGGTATTGTATCTCAAATATAAAGTTAGCCTTGAGAAGCTTGGCCACTTCCTCCCTGATGGGCACGGCCAGCTTGTCCGTGGTGGACCTCTTCTTCTGCTGGACGGGGCGTGCTCCCGGGTCCAAGTTGAGACGGTGGCAAGCCACATCTGCATCAACCCCCGACATATCCGCGGCGCTCCATGCGAAGATGTCCACGTTCTTTTGGATGCATGCCAGCATCCTGCTTTGAGCCTCCGGGGTAAGCCCCCCGCTGACACGAACCTTCTCCACCCTGCCTCCAAGGGTGAGAACCTCCAGCTCCACCACCTCTTCTGCAGCCTCCAGCCTGGACTGCTCCTCCCATTCTCCGATGTCCCTCTCCTTTGGGATGAGAACCTCCGCCTCCACCTCTTCCTCCATAGCCATTTCCTCGGCCAACTCCTCCGGATCTCCTCCCGCCACCTCTACCTCGGTGTCGTTCTCCACCTCCATCTCCTCCATGCCGGCCTCCTACTCCGCCGCCTCCATCCTCCGTTCCATCTCCTCGGCTCCCTCCTGCCAAGAGATGGAGTTGACGGCGGTGACATAACATTCCCGCGCCACTTTAGGGTCACCCCGGACCCGGACCTGGATCCCCTCGGCATTGAACTTCAAGCATTGATGGAATGACGAGGGGACACAGCGGAAGGCGTTGATGAGGGGCCTCTCGAAGATGTCATTGTAGATGCTGAGGGCATCCACGATGACAAACCTGCAGTTCCGGGACTGCCCCCCCCCCCCCCCCCCCCCAGGGTGACATGGAGCCTCACTCCTCCTTCTACCTCCTTCCTCTCCCCCGAAAATCCAAACAAGGGCCCATCCGAGGCCCACACTCTCTTCGCCTCCACCTTCATCGCGTCAAACGCCTTATTAAAGATGACGTTGATGGAGCTTCTGTTGTCGATGAGGATCCGAGAGACAGTGAAATTTTCGATGGTTGTTTGTATGACCAGCGCATCGCAAAAGGAATCCTCATGATCCGGCATATCACTCCTTGAGAAGGTAATCCTCTCTTCTGGGGGTGGGGTTTGGGATGTGGAGCCAATGCTCCGGCGATACATAATATGGAGGCTCGCCCTCTGAGAATCCTCTACCCCCACCGCCCCATGGATCACTCTGATCCCTCCCCGGGTCCCGACATCTGCCCGGTCTTCGCACCGATCCTCCTCCGCCCGAGGAAGGACCTCCTCAATCCTTACCTCCTGTCGCCCCTGCTGTTGCTGTTGCTCCCTGTTTCCTCTCATCTCAAGGAACTCCGGGCACGTGGCCGTAGCGTGCCCTTCTTCTTGATGGAAGTCGGAGTAGGGCAACTCCACCCTAACTTCTCTTCTCCTCCTTCGCGCCGCCCTCCTCCTCTCCCCCATGGCTATGGCCATAGCCTGATCTTGATTGGAGAGGGGAGGTCTTTGTGCCTGCCTCCAACCCAGGGGTGGAATTGATCCTGGCCCCCCAGTGGTGGTCCCTTCCCTGGTATCCTCTCTGTGGCCCCTACTCTTGCCACTCAGGCCTCCAGCCTAACCGACGATCCGGCTCCTGACGGCCCCACCTGGGCTACTACTGCCCCTGGAACTGCCTCTGCTCCCTCTGCTGGGGCTCGGCTCTCCTCTCCTCTGTTGAGATTATATTTGCCAGCAGGACACGTGTGTGTGGGACCGCATGTTTGGGCTTTCCCCATCGCGTTCCAGGTCTGGGTGTTGACCCCGGTGGGCCCCCTTGTGTGGTGGAATATCCCTGCGGTCCTGTGGTTGGGGTTAATCCCACATCGCCCGCAGACTTCTCCTCTTTATGTTCATGTACCCCGCCACCCTTCATCTCAATACCTGGGTTTTGAGATGAACTAATGGGTTGGCGGGTTCTAACTTGGTATCAAAGCCAGGTTGTCCTGCTGCGGGGGTGTGTTGAGATTATATTTGCCAGCAGGACACGTGTGTGTGGGACCGCATGTTTGGGCTTTCCCCATCGCGTTCCAGGTCTGGGTGTTGACCCCGGTGGGCCCCCTTGTGTGGCGGAATATCCCCGCGGTCCTGTGGTTGGGGTTAATCCCACATCGCCCGCAGACTTCTCCTCTTTGTGTTCATGTACCCCGCCACCCTTCATCTCAATACCTGGGTTTTGAGATGAACTAATGGGTTGGCGGGTTCTAACTTCCTCCTACCCCTTTCCGCCTCTCGGCTCCTTCTCTTCCTCTGTGGCCCACCTGACCAGCTTCCGGGCAAACTCTGGATTCGACACCTCCCCGTCGACTTCCCTTGTCGCCCTCTCCATCAGCTCCTCGTAGGAGAGGGGCAACACTCTCTTCAGCTCCATACTGAAGAATCTCTGTTACAGCCCCAGGGTAAAAGCCATTTTTAGACTATGACCCGACATCTCCTGGACCTGGGTGACCTCCTCCTGGAACCGGTCAATATAGCTCCCCAAGGTCTCATTCACTCCCTGCTTGATGTGGAACAGGGACTCTGACTCCTTCCTCCTCTTCGAGGTAGTGAACCTCAACATGAACACCCGGCGCAGGTCCTCGAAGTAGTAGATGGAGCTGTCCGGCAACTTGTGAAACCACTCCCTCGCCTTCTGCTTGAGGGTAATGGTGAAGAGTCGGCACTTGAAGCCGTCTGACATCTGCCGGATCGAAACCACGTCCTCGAACCATTGGAAGTGTTGGACCGGATCTCCCTTCCCGGTGTAGTAAGACATTTCGGGTTCCCTGAACCCCTTCGGAATTGGGGCGGAATAGACCAGCTCGCTGAAGGGGCTGCCTCCCCCTGTCGGGCGAGCCGGAGCATCCCGCGCTCCCATATCGCCGAACCGGCCTCCTCCTGCCGAGCCGGGGAAAAAGCACGTGCCCGGGGAGCTCGCATCCCCTTCCTTCTTCTATAACCTCCTTCCCAACTCGCCTGCTAGGAGCGTCCTCGCCCAGAGACGGGGCAACAATAATTGGAACGGCTGGAGTCGAGCACTAGGCCCGCGCGCCGAGTGCGAACTTAACGAGGCTAAGTACATCGTTCCTGAAATCTTCAAACATCCCCACCGTGGCCAGGGGCGGTGGGGGTGGTGAGTCGGACCCATCCGAGCATTGTCCTCCTGTCATCAAGCCTGCTAGAAATTTTCTGTGCTGACCACTATCCACGCTCACCGCACCAAAATGTTGAAACCGAAAACTCAGTCTATGTTGAGTCACCCTTGGGGAAGGGGTGATCACACACCTACTTCTTTCCCACAAGCAAAATGACAAAGGAAGCAAAGAGGACCAAACACAAGGGCTCGGCGAGGAGGACCCACCACACACCTGGAAGATCTCAGAGCGCTGGGGAGCAGTTTTGAAAAGCTGCAGAATGTTTGGGTGTTTTGTGCAGCAGTGCGCTTTGAAGAGTGATTTTCTATTTTTATCTGTTTGGAGAAACAACTTTTGGAAACTGTTTCGACCCTTCTTTGCTAAAGTGGGTGGTGTGCCGATTCCCCAAACCAATCTCTTTTATGCAGAGATCACAAAATAACATCACTTCACCTGACTCCTAACTCGCTACGATTCCTCCTTCCTTCCTTTGGAACAAATCAAATGTGTGTTCTAAGAAAGGTAGTTATGTTCATAGCATCTTCAATCCAAATTTCGTTTATCTCAAAGGGTATTCATGATAAGTTGAAATTCTTAAAGTTAAGCAACCCGGATGGTTCTGTTATATGTGAGATTCTATGAAAACAGATCTGCACACAAAAGAGACAAACGAGGCCTATAAAATCAGGATTTTCTGCTGCACGCACGTGAATAAATCAGGATTAGAATGGTCACCTTGCACACTATGAACGGAGAAGAAGGAGAAACTTCGCGTGTCCGCAAATCTGCCGACGACGGCAAGAAAAACGGTTGATATTTAGCTAAACAGAGAAGGAATCGACGCCAAACAGAGAAGGAATAGTAGTTCGACAAGGATGGGCAACACAGCCTCAACTCAAACCCTAGATAACTTCTCCACAACAGAGGGATCTTAGATCTCGGCAAAAAGGGAGGTTCGGCAAGTGAGAGCTCTACCAAGCTCTGCAATGGCTGCTCTGATAGCCACCCGAGCCCCAATCCCTACCCGTTTTCATCCGTCGGCAGCAACAAGGGAAGAAGAGGGGGGCGGCTTCAGGAGGTTGTCCGTCCAGGCGATCCACTCCTCTTGGTTCTTGATCCAACCGACGACGCACGAGAGAATAACGACGGGGACGGCGCACGGGAGAAAAACGACGGGATGGGATGCGCGAGATTTTGGGTCTGTTTGGGACAGCTCTGGCGGATTGAAAAGCTGCTGTCCGGATAGAGCTGTTTTAAAATAGATCTCTGGGGAGCAGTTTTGAAAAGCTGCAGAGTGTTTGGGTGTTCTGTGCAGAAGTGCGCTTTGAAAAGCGATTTCTATTTTTAGCTGTTTGGAGAAACAACTTTTGGAAGCTGTTTTTTTTTAAAACTCAAATATATAAATATATAAAAGTAACTGATAACATGAGTCTTTTACATAGTTCTAGAATATAGGAAAAAAGGTCTTCCAACATCCGACAGCTGCTTTTTCCAATCCTACTGATCACCTGTTCGAAAATAAATTGATATGAATCAAACTTTTGATATTTTAAATCCTTTATTTTTTTAGTAAAAAATTGATCGAATTTTTACCTCCGCGCACTGTATATGTCTTTGGCAATGCTATCTCGTAATGTAGACATATGTTCTGCTCCAGCAGCATCACACATATCGCCTTCAATATCATCCACTGCCGCAGGGTCTTCATCCTCCGAGGTAACGAAAGAAGACTCATCAGCATCACAAGCATTAAACTCAGGGTCCCAGCGAGACGGATGTCTCCTAATGAAGTTATGTAAGGTCATTGGCTCTAACACTATGGAACGCTGTTTCTTGAAGTTGTACTGAGGCATTTTGCTCAAAATGTGTCACTTTTTTTCCACACTCCAAACGTTCGCTCGATCACACTGCGAAGAGATGAATGCACCTTATTGAAATGTTCTTGCCTTCCTTGTACAGGCTGACTCCCACGGGCGAAGTCTGTCAAGTGATATCTTGTTTCTGGGTACGGCTTCAAGTAACCCATCTTTAACGGGTATCCAACATCCATTAATAACATTACAATAACAATTAGTGATCAAAAAAATCACAATATACACACACACAATACACATACACACATACAACCATACACATTCATCATCACATACACACACACATACATAATGCACACACACACACACACACCCTAAGCACACATTCATACACACACACCCTAAGCACACGTTCATACACACACACATACACATACACAATCCTAAACACAAACAAACTTACAATCACACACACACACACATATCCTTACTCATTCTCATCCACAAACAAACACACACAATACACACACACATACAACCATACACATTCATATACACATACACACACACACACCCTAAGCACACATTCACACACACACACACATACACATACACAATCCCTAAACACAAACAAACTCACATTCACACACACACACACACACACACACACACACACACACATACAACCATAAACATATAAAGAAAATAACCAACATACACACACACACATATCCTTACTCATTCTCATCCACAAACAAACACACACAATACACACACACATACAATCATACACATTCATATACACACACACACACACACACACACACACACACACACACGCACATAATACACACACACACACCCTAAGCACACATTCACACACACACACACATACACATACACAATCCCTAAACACAAACTCACACACACACACACACAACCCTAAACCATATAAAGAAAATAACCAACATACACACACACACACATACCCTTACTCATTCTCATCCACAAACAAACAAACACACACACATACACACACACACACACACACACACACACACATTCATATACATACCCAACCAAAAAAAAACACACACACACATACAACCATACACATATAAAAAAAATAACCAACATACACACACACACACATATCCTTACACATACACAATCCCTAAACTTCATCCTATCAGTTAACCAATTTCAAGCTCAACGAATTACTTCTCTAAAATAGAAATTTGTTATACCTCACCAGAAGAAGGAACTGGGCCACAGAGAAGGAAGAAAGCCTTGTAGACGCTGGAGGAAGAACCTCCTCATTGTCGTCTCCGGAGAGGAGGAAGAAGGAGCGGCAGAGGAGTACCACCTTGCCGGCGCTGGGGGAGGAGGAGGAGAAGCTGGATTCCGTCGCCGGACGCTAGGGTTCCTGCGATTGGGAACAAGCGGCGGCGTCTGCTGCGATCTGGAAGAGGAGCGGCGGCGGCGTTATGCGAATGGGAAGGCGGCGGCGTCTGCGATCGGGAGAAAGCGGAAGGAGAAACGTCGATCGCTGTTGTTCTTCGATCGGGAATGCGGGATCAGGAAGTAGACGCGGGATCGGGATCGGGATCGGGAAAGAAGAAATTTACATCCGCGATTTTAGGAGCGCTGAACGCAGGGGGGGGGGGGGTTGCTTCCGGAATATAGCTCTGGGAGCTGCTTTTCAAAAAACGATTTCATTGAAAAGCTGTCCCAAACAGATCCATTACCAGCTCTGGCGGCTGGAAAAGAGCTTCTCCAGCCGCCAGAGCTGTCCCAAACAGACCCTTTATCGAAATTTCAGGCGTGATTTGACGACCGCTGAATGCGGGGTGGAGGGTGCTTTCCGAAAAGAGCTCTGGGAGCTGCTCTTCGAAACTCGATTTCATTAAAAAGCTGTCACAAACAGCTGCAATAACAGCTCTGACGGCTGGGAAAGAGCTTCTCCAGCCGCCATAGCTCTCCCAACAGACCCGTAGAGTTTGGCTGATGCAGTTTGTGGAGATCTCCCGGGGCTTGGTTTTCTGCTTACATACCAGTATACCACCCCTAAACAAAATTGTGAAAATATTATAAATTGATGTCTTGGTGGCAAAGCTTTATATGAGGATTGTAAGTGATTATTGACGAGCATCATTAAGGTCACTAAGATATCTTTACATCAAAGTTTTGAATATATTATTTTGTGTTCCTTTAATTTACCAATTTATTTTTGCATTGTACTCTTACTATTAAATGAATAAAAAATGATGTCAAAATAAAATATGAAATATGTTTATTTTTCAATATCGGTGTGCATTTAATAATATGACATGCAATTAAAACTGGTGATTGTTAACGGCAACCCGATTTTCGCTTTTTGAACCCCAATGTTAACTGCAACCCGAAAATATAACCGCAACCCAATATTTGGCTTGCCGCACGCCAAAAACTGCATTTCTTTCAGGTATTGGCATTTCGTCAAACAACTTTTGTGCATGATCTATATCTCCGCATTTACTATACATGCCGATCAGAGAAGAACCTAGGTAGGAATCCATGCCTTATAACCACATATTTTTCTGAATCTAGCTCCAGCCGCCCCCAAGAAACTTGGTCGCGGGATCATGTCCAATTGCAAAGAACAGACCCGAAAGTGCCCGTTTTTTTATCTCTTCGGTGACCAAATTCTTTAGCTGCACCCCACCCAACGACCCTCCCTCATTCTCACCACATGCCTCGAGAACTTGGGAATTCCACAGTACATCTATCTTAGGATTACTCAAATCTCTCACCTGCATAATCTTGGACACCCTAAACATATCCCTCTGATACATGATGAAAATCCTATACCCGTATTGGTGAGGAAGTTGTCCTCCGTGGCCGAGTCACGCCGACCATTGCGATGGGGCGGTTGTGGAAAATAGAAGTTGCTTCATCATGATATGAATGTGTAGTCATCGATGGCAAGGCCTTGAGAGGGGATGAGTTCAAAGGGAGTGAGCACGAGGGTGGGAGAGGGAGTGGATGATGGAGTTCGAGAGATGGAGGTGGCAGTTCTTGAAGTGGAGGCCGGAGACGGTGGCGCGGTAGAGGAGGAAGAGGAGAGTTGGTAGAGACGGAAGCGACACCGATGAGGTAGAAACGGGAGGGGCTTCAGCCAGGGGTAGAAACATGAACGACACATTTGGAGTTTTGAACTTTAGGGTTGCGATTAAACCTAAAAAAGAAAGTGTTTTATAAAAAAAATTGTGATATGAATAGCCAAATGAGGGGTGCAGTTAACAATTGCCTCAAAAATTTGATGTAGACTCAAATTAGGGTTTTCAAAATTAAATATTTTTAATCAAAAAAGTATTTTATTTGTCATAAACTAAAAATGGGGATTTAAAAAAAAAAGCGATTATTAAGTTCTTTTATTTAACTCAAAGAAGGCCGAGAGTGCCCAAAATTGAATTCACAAGCGTACCACTGTCGTAACAACGAATTTCCCAAAATCCATTAATTGTTATTTGAGAGAGACTCATGCGAGAGTCTAGCGCATTGAATTGTGACGAGAGTTGTTCATCCACAAACAATTACATACAAAATAATTTATGAAAAACGATAATAAAGGTGATTGAACGTTTGAGGCAAGCCCAGAATTATTTAATTAGAACACATAAATTAAAGCCAAAAATATAGCAAAGAGGCAGTGATGATACCCAAGGGTCTGGGACCTATCCAAATCCAGTCGACACAGGAAAAAACCAACGGATTGATGGAAGAGCTAAGTTGAAATCAATGTCAATTCGAAAGAACGCAGAGAAGAGCAAACGACTGACTGACGAAGGAAAAACGTCGACGTCGACGTTAGTCGGTTGGTCGCCGGAGTCTACAAAGAGGTTGACGGTGACTTGGCGGGGCGGACATGCGCTAGGGAATTCCAGTGATGCGGGATCGAGTTGCTTTCCGTTGGAGTGGACGACAACTTGTGTTGGGGCATGTGGAAGACTTCGGCGGCGAGCCTTGGAACTTAGGCAGCGACGGGGAGGCTCGACGGGAACGGGCGAATGTGAACACGGGCCGGTTTTAGGGAAAACAAAAATAGGTTTTGTTTTCCGAGTAACCTTTCGGAGTTTCGGCTGAGTTGCAATCAGGAATAGTGATTTTTATAGTCCGTGAATAACATAGTATGATTATTTCCTTTCTTTATTTCATAAAATTCATTCTTTATTCTTTTCCAAAAAATTAAATTGCTATTGGCATCTCAAAGATAATGACAGTATAAAATATTGCTATTGACAGGTCGATGGATACTGCTCAAAAATTAAATTTTTAAATAGACATATTTAGAAAAAAATGTTCAACATGAAAGTTGTAGATCTCGACGAGATCTACAACTTTTATGTTGAACACTTTTTCTAAAAATATAATATAGTAAACATATTTTCAAAAGACGCGGAGTTCGGACGGAACTAGCTGAACTGCAAATATAAACGCCCTAATTTGTTGTCTCCCTCCCGTAAAAATATTAAGTTTGTTCTATACGTCCTAACTATCAGAATTACCAGCCCTTTTTATTTAAGATCTCATGCAACGGTCAACACGAACAACGGAATAATTTCAAATAAAAATATGTGCACAAAAAAATACATAATAATAAATAAATACTGAAAAATAAAAATACTTGATTTATAGTGCGATGATAATGCATCAAAATTTAGGATGTGCATGATTCATTGATGTGAATATAGTCAATTTAAATGTGTCTTTACTGTTTAGCATCACCCTCAAAGTAGTCTAAAATGAAAAACCCTAGTCCCAATTTGCCACTAGCGTCCTCACTCGCTAGTCCTTCCCGGCCCTGCCATCTCCACTGCCGGCGATCCTCCATCAGTCACTTCGCCGGCCAACTCGCAGTCATTCCGCCGACCCTCTGGCCTCCGACGATTGCTCCTCTTGTCTTCTCCGCCTTCAATATAACATGAGAACGTCGTTACGCCGAATAACCACCTGATAGGCTGATATCTCAATCCTTTTGCCTGTTGTGGGAGCAAAGGTGCGAGACATGAAAGAATTCAACGTGAATGGAAGCATCGTTTCCATTGCTCTCTTCGCAGATGTCAGCAACAGCAGGCAGGATTTCATCTCTCTTGCCCTCATTTATTTCCATATTACATTTTCAGTCATACTGAACATTGTTTATGCCCACTCATTCATGAAAAAATCGCTTTTTTCCCGTACTCTTGAGTGAATGTTGCAGTCATGCAATTTAATGGATGATAGACTTAGACTTTGTTTAGGAGAGCCGTAGGAAAGTGATGGTGGTTGTGACTTGTGAGCACAGGTATGAAAAGTTTTGGTAGAATTTGAGTATGTGAGGCATGAATACTATTTTTTTTATTTTAAAACGGCTTTTTGGCATTTTGCATCCCCAAAATATGGGTTTTTTTTTCTTTGCACCTCAAATTTTTAGAATTGACACTTTGCGCCCTCAATTACCGATTTGATTTCTGGCACTTTGCTCCCCTTGGCCGAAATTTCAAAGGTATTTAAGTTTGGGCAGCACCAAAAAATGCTCATTCAAGAATATTTAGGCCTGGGCATCACAATAATCTGGAGTGCAAATTGTCAAAATGAGCATTTTTGGTGTTGCTTACACCTAAATTCCCTTAAAATTTTGGTTAGAGGGTGCAAAGTTCCAAAAAATGATAATTAGGGGTGCAAAGTGCCAATTTTAAAGTTCTGAGATGTAAAATGTGAAAATCTCATATTTCGAGAGTCCAAAGTGCCAAAAACCCGTTTAAAAAACAAGGGTTTAAGGCTAAAACTCCACCATAGTCATACTGGTGTGGCCAAGCTTCCCAAACTCTATAAAGTAAAATTTGTGCAGAAAATGCTGCCATGAATGTTCAAAACTTAGTTCAACTGCCTCCACTGTGTTTACCTTTACTTTTTTCACACTGCCACCCTCAAACACTATAGCTATCCCTTAGATATGTACTTCAAAAACTGAAAAACTAGTAAAAATGACAGATTCATGCCACAATTTGCAGTGCACCAGTCGGTTTGACGCTAAGATTGTAGAAACCTAGTGATTCTTGGTTTGGTTTGATTTCCCAACACCGAAAACCGAGTAAACCAAACCTGAATGAGTAAACCTATCCTATTATTTATCATAACAAATTTTTATGCCTGCTATTGCTTATACAAGTTCTACCACAAATTTGATTATTTCAACATATTATGCTTCTTCATATTGTTTGCTATGGTTTATGTTTTATATATCGAACTTGATGAAAATAGTTGAAACATTGGCCCCGTTGGTTAACCACGCCTCTCCTCGCATTTTATACTTAAAAAGTTGTAGGGGAAATATTATATCTGCGAAAACTTTAGCTATGCATCAAATTTTATTAACCCATAATGTTTATATAATAGCTATGAACTCAATTAAATGGGGTATACTGTTTAGAGTTCCTTATTATGCGGTGAAGTTCAGTTATGAACTCACTTAAATGAATTTAAGTGAGAGTATAATCAGAATGAGCAGCCTACTAGTACGAACTCACAAATCACCTCAAGAAAATAGAAACATTGATGCTCAACTTAATATGGACTGGAATGAATTAAAGTGTACATTGTCTCACATATTGTAGGCAGAGTGGTTACTATTTGCACGATTGATGCGATTTTAATTTTTAATAATAGCCCAATATCATGTACTCATTTTCAATAGGATCTAAATGGACTCAACTCATAGAGTTCTTCAGAGAATGTTCTTCAATTATATTATCTACAAGGAGAATCTCCCGTGGAATTGGATGTTTTCTGTCATCAGAAAAGTTTGGGAAGATAGGACAATATTGAATGGGACTTATCTTTTTGAAATCTATGTGTCTAGGTAGCGGACATCCATAATTTATTTTTGATTTAGTCAAATTTAATTTTCTCATCATATTTGCTTTCCTCAAAATATTTTATGTTCATCCTGATGGACAATAAGTCCTGGTCATTGTGCATATTTAAATTCACTAAGTTCAGGTATAAATTAAATCCAAATGAAAAGAATAGTACTTTAACCCATGAAATAGAGAGAACCTGGGCTATAACGTGTCTGTTATTTGGTTGCAGGGAACTTCTTGACTCTATTCAAGCAGGAACCTTAGAACCAGAAGTTGCACTTCTAAATGCATCACTGGTAGGCTTCATTTTGGCTCTTTTTGTCTTATTTCAATAGGTGTACTCTTTGATTTTTAGATATAAGTTCACATTTGTTGTATTTTATCTTCTGCTCTTTCAGTTCAATTGTAAGATTGATGCATGCCCTTCTATGTATGATCATTTAAACAGATTCCGGACATATTCCCATTCTAGCGGCTGCATATAATGCGCTTATAGCCAAATCAAGGGCGACCTTGAAAACACGCACGCTCCATTCAGAACTTGTTTATAACTATTCTGGTTCTAAACACGTAATTAATTTCTGAATCAAGCTTAGTTTGTTGCAGCTTCTTTATTTATGCATGCAGTAATTGATTTTAAGTTTTTGTTGCGGTAGATCACAGAGTCGTTGAAAAGGTGTGGAATCTCAGATAAAACAACTTACATTCTTGCAGTTTATTTTGTTCTTCCAATGAGGTGTGCATGCAGGCTTCTGTTACCCCTTTTTATTTAATTTTTTGAAATAAAATAGTGATAGTTTAATATGTTTGATCAATCCAACCCAAATTAACAAAGGTACATTGTTTACTAACTACTTTAGCTAATCCGGGATCATATGGAGCACACACTTGAGGGATTTTTAAGAAGAGCTTGATGCATTCAAACCAAGCATATTGTCAGAAACAATTTCCTCATGTTTGCTCTCATCCTCTCATATAATGGGGCTAAGAATCATGTTAATGAAACTACTAAAACATGAATTAAATTAATTATTATGACTAGCCCCTCGGGGGCTCGACATGAGTAAACATGTAGTATGGGTGACATCTTCTCATTCGTAGCAATACTCCCTCCTTGAGAAGCAATCTTATCCCCGAAGCCGAATGAAAGAACAATATGCTTGTAGATCCGCCTTGCCCACACATGATGCTTCTACAACAGAATTGCTCTATCACTAAATGATATTTTGTCGGATTTGCTGCTCCCTCCTAGTCATGAGCGTCTCTCTAAGGTCTTCTCCGGGTGGGTGTAAAATCTGTGTTAAGGTCGAGGGGAAGTGATTTTTCCACTTGGTGATTGTTGACGCCCCTTTGAGTTGAATATGATTGAGGTTTGGTGCTTTGCCACACACCTATGAAGCACCGGTATGAGTACGAATATCGGGTATGATACACATCCGGTACTGTGGTACATGCATATCAAAAAAATAAGGATACAGGTACTTTCGGGGAACAATATTAATAAAATTGATTTATATATATATGTATATATGTACAAGCATCTTCGCACGGGCTACTCCCGTGCTCGATGCTCTCGGGCGGCCTTCTGCCGCAACCAGGCGGGCTTCGCCCGTGCTCGATGCGTTGCTGCGGCCTGCTATGCCCGCATCAAGGCGGGCCGCGCCAATGCGGCTGCACAACATATACATATGAGTACTCAAAATGACCGTAAAAAAATTTAAATCACGATTACAATTTTTATTTTGTAAACCAATGCGTTTACAAAAATTAATTTCTCGCTCTCTCCTCTCTTCTTTCTTTTTCTCTCTCCTCTCTCTCTCTCTCGGATATTATAGTTCTATTTTTCTCGGATCCTTCCACCACGGTAATAGTATATTACCGAGTGGCTAGTTATATATAATATTATAATTATAATGTTATATATAATATTGTAGTTATGTAATATTATAGTTATATATAATATTTGTTGCAGTCTAACTCGACGCTCCTAAATCAGTCCAAATTCGACCGTCCTAGCCCCGGAGCGGTCGAGCGCGCAAACAGTCACACAATAGAAAGCCGACAAAACAATTTTTTTGATGTGATAAATCCCGGAAAGAGATGAAAAACCACGTGGCTGGATCTGTGCCGACCAAACCTTCACTGGATCTGACTGTTATTACAGGGCTTTTTCAAGAACTCGAGGGCGACAGATCGTCTTTCGTTACAATTATTGGGGAGAGAGAGAAGAACATGTAAGGCGACAGACAACCGTTTGCAGAGCTAACAATTTCTTTGTGTGTTGCGGAAAGTTATACACTCGTTGTATTATGGAATCCTCTGATAGTTCTTGGAGGCGGGAGCAGCTTGTTGCACTTATTCTGATGTATGAGGCTTGGAAGCTCGTATGACGGGCTGGGTGCGTCCTATCCTCTGTGAATTGTCTCATGTTGTACTTAGAGGAGACGAGAATTGCTGATTTGCTGACTCTTGGTGGACTCGTTGTTGAGCTGAAAGCGATGAATACTTGCATCGGTTTTGAGAGCAGAACACACGATGATGCGCTTGGAGCGGATTTGATGGCAGAGAGCGAGAAGAGTTGGCTGATGGAGAGCGCGTGTGGGCGCTTGCTGGAGGAGAGCGCGCGGACCGCGAAGAAAAGAGGTGTGCGCAAGGAAGCAACGAGCACGAGAGCGTGCGGGGTCGTGCAAGGATGGGACGCGCGCAAGAGCGCGCAAGGAAGAGGCGTGCGCGAAAGTGCGCAAGGAAGCGACGAGCGTGAGTGCGCGCAAGGAGACGGAGCGCGCGAGTGCGTGCTGGGAGGCGGAGCGCGCGGGGGCACGCAAGGAAGAGACGCACATGAGAGCGCGCAAGGAGGCGGAGCGCGCGAGAGCGCGCAAGGAGGCGGAGCGCGAGTGAGCGCACAAGGAATTGATGCGCGCGAGAGCTCGCAAGGAGGCAGACTGCGCAAGGAAGGGACACACAGGTGAGCGCGCTAACGGAAGGCCGACCGGACAAGGGGAAGGCGAGGCCGCCTCTAATCAGGGCCTGCAGAGGAGGACGTGCGACCAAATGGCCGCCCGTTTCGAGCCAAAGGAAGGCCGCCCCTGTGAGGGGCGACGGGCAAGCACGGGCGACGGAATCGCCGCCCGTTCTGGGCGAAACAAAGGCCACCCCTGTCAGGGGAGGCAACCAAGTACGGGCGACAAATTTGCCGTCCGTTCTAGGCAAAACAAGGGCCGCCCCTGTGAGGGGAGGCGGTCAGTACGAGCGGCAAAATTTCCCGCTCGTTTTGGGCGAAACAAGGGCCGCCCCTGTGAGGGGCGGCGAGCAGTACGGGCTGCAAGTTGCCGCCCGTTCTGGGCGAAAGAAGGGCTTCCCTTGTGAGTGGCGGCGGCTAGTACGGGCGCCAAAGTTGCCGCCCGTTCTGGGCGAAACAAGGGCCGCCCCTGGGAGGGGCGGCGGCCAGTACGGGCGGCAAAGATGCCGCCCGTTTTGGGCGAAACAAGGGCCGCCCCTGCGAGGGGCGGCGGCCAGTACGGGCAGCAAAGTTGCCGCCCGTTTTGGGTGGAACAAGGGCCGCCCCTGCCGAGTACGAGCGACAAAATTGCCGCCCATCTGGAAGAAACAAGGGTCTCCCCTGCTAGGGGCGGCGGCTCTGACGGGCGGCCAGAGGGCAAAGAGACAGCCCGCCTCCTGCGGCAGAGGGTCAGGCGGCCAAGGAAGAAGGTCGTGCACTGCGCGCGGCCTGGCCCTGCACGCGCAGGTGCTCCCTTCCCAGAGCGCGCGCAGGCGCGCGCTTCCCAGGACGCGTGCAGGCGCGCGCTTCCCAGGACGCGCGCAGGCGCGCGCTTCCCAGGACGCGCGCAGGCGCGCGCTTCCCAGGTAGCTCAGTGCGGGTCGGGGCGCCCGCGCCCGTGGCCTTTGTGGCCCAGTGGTCGCTTGCCTGCACCCTTAGCGGTTGCACTGGTCGGGCCGGAGTGGTCCTCGGGCTTGACTGAACAACTCTTATGGGAAACCCCATCATATGCCCCTCAAGTCCTTGGACTCCGTGGTCGGAGCGGATGGAGTGCGGGGACTTAATTGCTGAATCACATGCATGAGTATGATGTAGATGATTGACACAACAGAGGTGCGGAAGGTGTACTGACCACCGAGCGAAGTGGTCAGTGGTTTGCGCGTATAACGCGATATGTACAATCGTGTTTTGTGTGTGCGCAAAGCACAAGGTGTGTGACATGTATAGGAGGTGCGATGTGCGCAACGCGGAATGTGTGTGATGTACGCGCAAGGCACAATGTTCACTGTGCCTGTGAGGCGTTGCATGATGTATGTTGTGTGCATTCGTCACTTTATGTTTGCGAAGACTTGAGCGAATCGTCGGCCTATCAGGTAATAGGACGTTGTTCGCTGGAGAGGCTGATGTAGTGTCGCTCCTTATCATTTGTGGAGCGGGGTTATGTTTGAAGGGGAGGTATGAGATACCTACAAAATTGGAGATGATAATTTTGCACATGGTGGTGCACATGCGTTGTTGCAGAGTAGCCGAATTTGGTAGTTGAGATCTCCCCGATCATCCAAGCGGGGACTCTGACGTCGATGTAGATAAGTCGTAATTATGCCTTTGTTGTACAGATGCCAGTAGTCTGCGGAATGTGAGTTTGTGACAGTGTCAGAGAGTGTGACGACTCAATCCGAGGGTCGGAGAATGTAAGGATTTGATCCAAGTGCTTGACCGAGCCTGGTCATTAGAGGGCTATCAGAGAATGTGAGTTTTCGATCCGTTTGTCGGAGAATGTAAGGATTCGATCCGACAATGCGACTGTGAGGGGGAATACCCAGGCGATAGCGGGGCGTTGGTCTGCAGTAACGGCGGAGAATGTAGGTATTTGATCAATCGCCGGAGAATGTAGGTATTTGATCCATCGCCGGAGAATGTAAGTATTCAATCTGGTTGCGTGACCTAGCCGGTTATGAGCTGAAGAGGCCAGAATCTCTTTTACGAAGATTTGAACACTCTATAAGGGGAGAGGATGGAGTCCCTTGTTGGGATCACCAAACACTCTGTAAGGAGAGAGGCTGGAGTCCCTTGTTGGGAGTATCGAACACTCTGTAAAGGGAGAGACCAGAGTCCTTTGTTGGGAGCACCGAATACTCTATAAGGGGAGAGGCCGGAGTCCTTTGTTGGGAGCACCGAATACTCTGTAAGGGGAGAGACCAGAGTCATTTGTTGGGAGCACCGAACACTCTGTAAAGGGAGAGGCCGGAGTCCCTTGTTGGGAGCACCGAACACTCTGTAAAGGGGCAATCAGTAAGATTGAAGATGACACTTGTTGTTCGTTACACGAATGCTGAAAATACAAAATACAAGCAGTGGTGGTGGAGCTCTGGACACCCTTTTGGCGGAAAGCAAACTCTTCTTTGGGACGTTCATCCGGGGGATCATCCCTATACATGATCATTTTTGACATGTTGATTCAAAGTCTTTGTTTTGGAGAGAACTTTCGAGGTACCCAAGGCGAATGAATCGTTCGATTTCTGTCTTCAGTCGCGAACAATTTTCTGTCTTATGTCCGTGACCTTGATGGATGTTGCAATATTTAGACTGATCTCCTGTGTTTGGAGTAAGATCCCTTGGCCTTTGGAGAGAAGGATGGTTGTGTATGGCGTGCAACACTTCTGCTTGCGAGGGAGTGAAGGCTTGATGTTAGTGTTGCCCCCAGCTCGTTGAGAGTTGACGCAACATGAGTTGTTCTTTTTGGGAACCGGCGGTGGTGTTAACCCCTGCTCTCACTGTCTCTTTGAGTTGCTTTTGAATTATTGGCGGTGTGCTTCAACTGCATCATCAACAACAATTTGGGCGTTGATCCGTCAAACAAGATCAGGATAGCTGAGTATAGTATGCCGTACTAGTGCGGAGTAGAAGCTACCAGGGCGGAGCCCTCCAAGAAGAAATCCCCGTAAGAGTTTCATTTTTATCCCAGAGATTCATCGCGCCTTAGTGGTGAAACGACGAAAGAAATCTTTAAGGGTTTCCCCTTCACTTTGACGGATACCGGACAGGTGGGAAGGATCGTTGAATATCCGGCGGCTGGCGATGAATTGATCAGTGAATTATTGTGTTAGTTCTGCGAAATCCTTGACTTTTCCTTCCTTCAAGGAAAGGAACCAGGTGCGAGCTTGCCTTTTTAGGGTCGCCGGGAAAGCTTGACACAACAATTGATCTGTGGCATTGCAAAGTTGCATCATGATTGCGAAGTGTCTCACATGCTCTGACGGGCCACTTGTACCATCGTATGTCTCGATCTTTGAGAGCTTGAAATCGTGAGGGATTGGGTGTGCCCGAACCTCAGGTGCGAATGACGAGCAATGAGGGAGAGGGAGACTTGCCAAAGTGGCACACTGCTTGCCTCGCTCGCGCTCTTCTGTAATTAAGTTGAGAACTTCTTTTCGTGTGAGCCTTTCATTGAGGCCCGCTACTTCTGGGCGGTTGCAGTGATTTTGAGCTTCAGGTTCTCTGGCAGGATGGGCTTCACGAGCTTGAATATCCACGCAGGGGGGTTCTGCTTCAAGCATGTTGTCAGACAAGTGAAGGGCTACAAAGCACCAGTACATATTTTATCTGGCTGCTCTGAAATTACTGAAATACCCCGAGGCTGGTCGGCCAACAGTCAAACTCCGCTGTTCTGAACAACTATTCGCAGCCCACTAGGGGCAAAATAGTAGACACTCAAGTCGGACGAGCTGCTCAAGCCGGGCGAGCTGCTCAAGCCAGGCGAGCTGCTCAAGCCTGGCGAGCTGCTCAAGCCCGGCGAGAACCCTCAAGCCGGGGGAGAACCCTCAAGCCGGGCGAGAACCCTCAAGCCGGGGGAGAATCCTCCAGCCGGGCGAGAACCCTCAAGCCGGGCGAGACCCCTCAAGCCATGGGAGAACCCTCCAGCCGGGCGAGAACCCTCAAGCCGGGCGAGAACCCTCAAACCGAGCAAGAACCCTCAAGCCGGGGGAGAACCCTCAAGTCGGGCGAGACCCCCAAGGGACCGGGGCGGGTGCCGGCTTCCCGCCGCTCCCGCCCCGTGAAGGGCACACCAAACACTAACAAGCTAAGCAAATTTTTCCTCCTCCTACTAGTATATTATGCAGATCAAGAATAAATTGGCCCCCAGGAGTGCAAAACCCCCAAAAAGCTTAAAAATGTGTAGCAAGTCTTACGCCCTCTTCGGGGACCCTGCTCCGCGAATACGGGGTTGTACACAATCCCCGCTCTTTTCGAGCGAGTTTCACGCTCGGAAAGAAACATCCAACCCAATGTATTCGCTGAGCGTAGCATTCTTGGAGCCGAAAATACCTGGCCTCTCCGAGGGGTTAACCTGTCATACCAACTAACAGGAGCTTGAGTGGCGAGATCCCTCCGGGGGTGGAACTTACTCTCCACCGAGGCATATTCGACCCATCCAGCTAGTGAGATCCTGGATGAGGAGATCCTCTTGGGGTTGGAACTTACTCGCCACCGAGACACATTCGACCCATCCAACTAGTAGGAGCCTGAATGAGGAGATCCTCTCGGGGCTGGAACTTACTCGCCACCGAAGCACATTCGACACATCCAGCTAGTGGGAGCTTGGATGAGCAGATCCTCTCGGGGTTGGAACTTACTCACCACCGAGACACATTCGACATATCCAGCCAGTGGGAGCTTGGATGAGGAGATCCTCTCGGGACAATAGCTTACTAGCGAGGCACATTCGACCCATCCAGCTAGTGGGAGCCTGGATGAGGAGATCCTCTCGGTGTTGGAACCTTCTCGCCACCGAGCACATTCGACCCATCCAGCTAGTGGGAGGCTAGATGAGGAGATCCTCTCGGGGTTAGAACTTTCTCGCCATCGAGGCACATTTGACCCATCCAGCTAGTGGGAGCCTGGATGAGGAGATTCTCTCGGGACAAGAGCTTACTACCGAGGCACATTCGACCCATCCAGCTAGTGAGAGCCTAGATGAGGAGATCCTCTCGGGATTGGAACCTTCTCGCCACCGAGGCACATTCGACCCATCCAGTTATTGGGAGCCTGGATGAGGAGATCCTCTCGGGGGTTGGTTCCTTCTCGCCACCGAGATACATTCGACTCATCCAGCTAGTGGGAGCATGAGTGAGGAGATCCTCTCGGGACAAGAGCTTACTACCGAGGCACATTCGATCCATCCAGCTAGTGGGAGCCTGGATGAGGAGATCCTCTCGGAGTTGGAACCTTCTCGCCACCGAGGCACATTCGACCCATACAGCTAGTGCGAGCCTGGATGAGGATATCCTCTCGGGACAAGAGCTTACTACCGAGGCACATTCGACCCATCCAGCTGTAGGAGCCTAGATGAGGAGATTCTCTCGGGGTTGAAACCTTCTCGCCACCGAGGCACATTCGACCCATCCAGCCAGTGGGAGCTTGAATGAGGAGATCCTCTCGGGACAAGAGCTTACTATCGAGGCACATTCAACTCATCCAGCTAGTGAGAACCTGGATGAGGAGATTCTCTCGGGGTTGGAACCTTCTCGCCACCGAGGCACATTCGACCCATCCAGCTAGTGAGAGCCTGGATGAGGAGATCCTCTCGGGAGTTGGTTCCTTCTCGTCACCGAGGCACATTCGACCCATCCAGCTAGTGGGAGCTTGGGTGAGGAGATCCTCTCGGGACAAGAGCTTACTACCGAGGCACATTCGACTCATCCAGCTAGTGGAAACCTGGATGTGGAGATCCTCTCGGGGTTGGAACCTTCTCGCCACCGAGGCACATTCGACCCATCCAGCTAGTGGGAGCCTGGATGAGGAGATCCTCTCGGAGGTTGGTTCCTTCTCGCCACCGAGGCACATTCGACCCATCCAGCTATTGAGAGCCTGTGTGAGAAGATCCTCTTGGGACAAGAGCTTACTACCGAGACACATTCGACTCATCTAGCTAGTGGGAGACAGGATGGGGAGATCCTCTCGAGGTTGGAACCTTCTCGCCACTGATGCACGTTCGACTCATCCAGGTAGTGGGAGCCTGGGTGAGGAGATCCTCTCGGGACAAGAGCTTACTACCGAGGCAGATTCGACTCATCCAGCTAGTGGGATCCTGGATGAGGAGATCCTCTCGGGGCAAGAGCTTACTACCGGGGCACATTCGACTCATCCAGCTAGTGGGAGCCTGGTTGAGGAGATCCTCTCGGGGTTGGAACCTTCTCGCCACCGAGACACATTCGACTCATCCAGCTAGTGGGAGCCTGGATGAGGAGATCCTCTCGGGGGTTGGTTCCTTCTCGCCACCGAGGCACATTCGACCCATCCAGCTAGTGAGAGCCTGGGTGAGGAGATCCTCTTGGTACAAGAGCTTACTACGGAGGCACATTCGACCCATCCAGCTAGTGGGAGCCTGGATGAGGAGATCCTCTCGGGGTGGGAACCTTCTCGCCACCGAGGCACGTTCGACTCATCCAGGTAGTGAGAGCCTGAATGGGGAGATCCTCTCGGAGTGAGATTAGACACGTCATTCGAACCATACCAAATTCAACATCTTCAAACGGGAAAAAAAATTCAAGATACATGACTACCTGACTCTTCCGGTCAGGGGTAGACTCATTACAAAAACAACATGAAAGGGAAAAATTCCTCACCAAAGTAAGACTTCTTCAGGCTGTTTGGGCATGGTGGTCGTCATTCGCCTCCTTCTCCTCTGATACCTCTATCCTTCCCAAGCTCTCCATGATCTTCTCCATCTCCTCTGCCCTGGCTAGCCAGCAGATGGTGTTGACGGTCGTGACATAGTACTGTCTTGCCATCCTGGGGTCTCCTCTGACCCTGACTTGGATCCCTCCAGTGTTAAACTTGAGGTACTAGTGAAAGGACGATGACACACAACGGAAGGCGCTGATGAGGGGTCTTCCGAAGATGACATTATAACTGCTCGGAGCGTCAATAATGACGAACTGACAGTTCCTTGAGGTCCCCCCAACTTCACCTGGAGTCCGACTCCACCTTCTACCTCCTTCCTTTCCCCTGAAAATCCAAACAGGGGTCCGTCCGAGGCCAATACCCTCCTTGGTTGCACCTTTATACCGTCAAACGCCTTCTTGAAAACGACGTTGACGGAGCTCCCGTTGTCAACCAAGATCCGGGAGACGGTGTAGCCTTCGATGACTGCCTGGATGACCAGCGCATCGCAAAACGAATCCGGCATGTCCTTCATTGAGAAGGTGATCCTCTCCTCTGGGGGTGGGGTCTGGGATCACTCTTATACCTCCTTGGGTTCGTACGTCGACCCGGTCCTCACATACGTCATCTCCCCCCTCTCTGGGTAGAACTTCAATCCGCACCGGTGGCTGCTGCTGGGCTGGGGCTCTCGCCTCTCTCACTTCCAGGAATTCGGGGCAGGAATTCGGGGCAGGTAGCTGTGGCGTGACCCTCTACCTGGTGGAAATCACAGTACGACAACACTCTTCCTTCCCTTCTTCGACGGGCTGGGTGATTTCTCCGGTTACCTTTTCCCTTTCTTTCTATCTCCATGGCTTGCTGCGGTAGGGGTAGGAGCTGCCTAGGGGCTTGTCTCTGGAAGTTGAACCTCCCTTGGCCTCCATGGAAGTTCCCCCCACCCTGGACGGGTCCTCTTCCTGGACCCTGAACGGGCCCTCCCTGCTGTCTCCAACTGGCTCCTGACCTTCCTGAGGTCCCTGGAACCCATGAGCTCTCTGCTCTTCTCTCCTTCTTCCCTCCTGATGCCTCGAGCCACCCTGCTCCTTCGACTCTGCCTCTGTTAACCTCGCCAACTTTTTGACGAACGTCGGGTTGGCCGCCTCAGTCGTTATCTCCTCTGCCGCACTTTCCATCAGCTCCTCGAAGGATAGGGGGCCTTTCAGGTCAGACTCATCTTGAAGAACCCTTCACGCAACCCCACCGTAAATGCCATCTGGAGGGCATACCCCGACATCTCCTGGATGTCCAGGATCTCTTCTTGGAACCTGTCCACATATTGAGCCGACGACTCCTCCGCCCTCTGACTTATCAGGAAGATGGACTCAGAACTCTTCTTCCTCTTTTTAGAAGTGGAGAAGCGAAGCTGAAAGCTCTGGCTCACGTTTTCGAACTCGTAGATCGATCTCGCTGGGAGTTGATGGAACCAATCCCTTGCCTTGTCTTTCAACGTGATCACGAAGAGGCGACACTTGAATGCATCCGTCATCGGCCTGATAGAGATCGCATCTTCGAACCACTGCAGGTGTTGTACGGGGTCATCCTTCCCGGTATAGTAAGTCATGTCAGGTTCTCTGAACCCCTCGGGAACGGGAGCTGAGACAATCAGCTCGCTGAAGGGTGACCCCCTACTTGGTGGTCTCGCATGCTCCACTCGTGCGACCTGCTCTCCTGGGAGGCTAGCACTCGTCGGGCTGGGGAAAAACTCCCGGCCGGTAAGGTCTCGCTCGACCCCCTCTCCCATCCTTTCCTTCTCGGGACGTCTTCCTGTGCACTTTCCTCTACCCCTCTTGGGGTCATCTCGCCTAGACCCCTGGAAGCTGGTTCGCCAAGACCCCAGAGGCTGTCTCTCCGAGACCCCTGGGGACTAGATCCTGTGGGGTGGGAGTTGAGCAGTCACCCGAGGGCGACACTACTTCGCAGCATCTCATGATGTTTTGGATGGACGCCATGAACTCTTCTCTCCCTACATAGGACGTTGGGTTGGGGAGCTGGTTGGGTTCATCACCACCTCCAAGATCTCCCGCCATAGAACCTGCTCAGGAACTTCTGTACGAGCCGCGGTCCACGCTCACCGCACACAAAATGTTGGAACCGAGATTCGGCTCCACCTAGAGTTCAGACCTTGGGTGCAGCTCACACCTACTTCTCCCAAGCCGTCACTTGGTAAGAGACCTAAATTTGGGGAATGACCCTTGTCTCTAGCGTGGAGGTCCCACCTCACACCCGGAAGACCTTTGAGATCTCTCCCTCCCTAGTCAATGCCGAGCTAGGTGCCTTGGAGGATGAAGGAAGAGGACGAGTAGTGGTCAAAAACTGAATCTCTCTCCAAGACACCCCAAGGGTCTATTTATAGGTTTTTGAGGATGGTCTGCCAATAGCGTAATCAGGCTGCTCTGAAATTACTGAAATACCCTGAGGCTGGTCTTCCAACAACCAAACTCCGCTGTTCTGAACAGCTATTCGCAGCCCACCAGGGGCAAAATAGCAGACCCTCAAGCCGGGCGAGCTGCTCAAGCCGGGCGATCAGCTCAAGTCGGGCGAGAACCCTCAAGCCGGGAGAGAACCATCAAGCCGGGCGAGAACCCTCAAGCCGGGGGAGAACCCTCCAGCCGGGCGAGAACCCTCAAGCCGGGCGAGACCCCTCCCGCCGGGGAGAACCCTCCCGCCGGGCGAGAACCCTCAAGCTGGGCGAGAAACCTCATACCGGGCAAGAACCTCAAGCCGGGCGAGACCCTCAAGGGGTCGGGGCGGGAGCCGGCTTCCCGCCGCACCCGCCCCGTGAAGTGCACACCAAGCACTAACAAGCTAGGCAAATTTTTTCTCCCCCTACTAGTATATTATGCAGATCAAGAATAAATTGGCCCCCAGGAGTGCAAAACTCCCAAAAAACTTAAAATTGTGTAGCAAGTCTTACGCCCTCTTCGGGGACCCCGCTCCGCGAATACGGAGTTGTACATTGGAGGCGGGAGCAGCTTGTTGCACTTGTTCTGATGTATGGGGCTTGAAAGCTCATGTAACGCGCTGAGCACGTCCTATCCTCTATGGATTGTCTCCTATTGTACTTAGAAGAGACGAGAATTGCTGACTTGCTGGCGCTTGGTGGGCTCTTTGCTGAGCTAAATGCATCGAATACTTGCAGCGGTTTTGAGAGCAGAACACACGGTGATGCACTTGGAGTGGACTTGATGGCAGAGCGCGAGAAGAGCTGACTGATGGAGAGCGCGTAGAGCGCGAAGAGAAGAGGTGCGCGTAAAGGAAGCGACGAACACAAGAGCGTGTGGGGTTGTGCAAGGAAGGGACGTGCGCAAGAGCGCGCAAAGAAGAAGCGTGCGCGAGAGTGCGCAAGGAACCGATGAGTGTGAGAGTGCTACACGCGCGAGTGCGTGCTAGGAGGTGTAGCGCGCGGGGGCACTCAAGGAAGAGATGCGCGCGAGAGCGCGCAAGGAGGCGGAGCCCGCGGGGGTGCATAAGGAATGGACGCACGCGTGAGCGTGCAAGGAGGTGGCGTGCACGAGAGCGCACAGGGAAGGGACGCGCACGAGAGAGCGCAAGGAGGCGGAGCGCGCTGGAGCGCGCAAGGAAGGGACACGCGCGTGAGCGTGCAAGGAGGTGGTGTGCACGAGAGCGTACAAGGAAGGGACTTGCGCGTGAGGGCGCAAGGAGGCGGCGCGCCCCGGACCGCATAAGGAATGGGCGCGCACGAGAGCGCGCAAGGAGGCGACGCTCTCGAAGGCGCGCAAGGAAGGGAGAGAATTCGTAGGCGGAGGAGAGAGAAAATTCGTAGGAGGATTTCCTGGACAAAGAAGATGAAGATCTTCGAAGGAGGCGTCGAACACGAAAGAGATTTTCAAGGAGCACTTGAAGATCTTCTAAGAGGGAGAATGAAATGAAGGAGAGAAGGAGTTGGAGGAAGGAGAGAAAATCCGTAGGAGGATTTTCCTGTCCAGGAGTGAACGAGAATTAACGGGGGATCTGACGCCATATTTATAGGCTCATAGGTGGTTATGGAGGTTATGCGGTTATCCGCAACCCATAACCACCATGATTGCTATTAATAAGCCGCTTTTGATATAATTATTTTTATGGGACTATTCTTTAATATGCACATTAATTTTATTAAATACAAACCACCCTATTTATGGCAAGGCACTTTCCCCGTTACGGCCTTATGGGGAGATCATGCAGGTGGTTACGTGGGTGGTTACCCACGTAATCGACGGCGGCGATCGCGGGAGTGCGATCATATGGTGGTGTATACACATAGCAGAAGGAGACCGATGACGGAGAGACCCTGGGCCGGCAAAGGTGCCGTGGGGAAGGCGAGGCCGCCTCTAATCGCGGCTTGCAGAGGAGGACGGGCGGCCAAATGGCCACCCGTTTCGAGCCAAAGGGAGGCCACCCCTGTGAGGGGCGGCGGGCAAGCACGGGCGGCAGAATCGCCGCCCGTTCTGGGCGAAACAAAGGATGCCCCTGTGAGGGGCAGCAACCAAGTACGGGCGGCAAAATTGCAGCCCGTTCTGGGCAAAACAAGGGCCGCCCCTGTGAGGGGCGGTAGTCAGTACGAGCGGCAAAATTGCCCCCGTTCTGGGCGAAACAAGGGTCGTCCTTGTGAGGGAGACGGCCAGTACGGGCGACACAGTTGCCTCCCGTTCTGGGCGAACAAGGGCCACCCCTGGGAGGGGCGGCGACCAGTACGGGCGGCAAAGTTGCCACCCGTTCTGGGCAAAACAAGGGCCGCCCCTGCGGGGCGGCGGCCAGTACGGGCGGCAAAGTTGCCGCCCGTACTGGGTGAAACAAGGGCCGCCCCTGGGAGGGGCGGCGGCCAAGTACGGGCGCCAAAGTTGTCGCCTGTTCTGGGCAAAACAAGGGCCGCCCCTGTGAGGGGCGGCCACCGAGTACGGGCAAAAAAATTGCCGCCCGTTCTGGGTGAAACAAGGGCCTCCTTGCTAGGGCGGTGACTCTAACGGGCGGCCAGAGGGCAAGGCGGCGGCCCGCCTCCCGCGGCAGAGGGCCAGGCGGCCTAGGAAGAAGGTCATGCACTGCGCGCGGCCTGGCCCTGCACGCGCAGGTGCGCGCTTCCCAGAGCGCGCACAGGCTGGCCCATGGCGCGCGCTTCCCTGGACGCGTGCAGATACACGCTTCCCAGGGTGCGCGCAGGCGCGCGGTTTGGCCGGTAGCTCAGTGCGGGTCGGGGCGCCCGCGAGCATGGCCTTTGCGGCCGAGTGGTCGCTTGCTTGTACCCTTAGCGGTTGCGCTGGTCGGGCCGAGGTGGTCCTCGGGCTTGACTGAACAACTCTTTTGGGGAAACCCCATCAATATTATAGTTATAAATATATAGCCGCTGTGCATCTGCCCTCTCTCCTTCTCTCTCCTCCCTCTCTCTCTCTTTCCCCGAGCCTTCCACCGAAGTAGCTTTAGGAGCTCTACTCCTTTTCATTTGTTTAATATAAAAATATCGAACGGCTGCAGAATTATCAATCCATGATCTCACGGCTATTCTAATTTCGAACAAATGAGTTTATATTTTCTTTATAGTGGTTTATATATATATATATATATATATCTATACTATCTTAAAAAGATATATGGTGGCCTGCCAATAGCGTGAGTTCGAAAATAGAGGAAAAAACAAGGGCCGTCGGATTCGAGTGTTTGATCCAGAGCCGTTAGATCTTGGGCTGCAAATATCTTCTTCGGTCTGCAAATAAAAAACCCCCCACAAAAAGCAAACTCTCTCTCTCCTCAATCCCGATTCCCTCATCCGCTCCCCCCGCGATTTCACGGCCATCTCCACCGCCGCGGCCTGACCGGAGGCCCCCGGCAGGTTCGCCGGCCGCAGGCGACCTGCCGGGGGCCTCCGGTGGCTCCGCCGCCGGCGGTAGGGGAGGCCGTGAATTCGCGGGGGGGGGGGGGGAGGGGATTTTTCAGTTTTTTTTTTTTAAAAATTAAAATATTAATATTATAAAAATCTAAAAATTAAATTTATTAATATATAAAAGTTATATAAAATAAATTTTTTTACATAAAAATATATAAAATAAATTTATTAAAAATATATATTTTATATTAATATATAAAATATTTTATAAATGTAAATTTAAATTAATATAAAAATTTAAATTGGCGGGCGGAGCCCGCCGGGAGGGGGGTGCAGGCGGAGCCTGCCGGGGGGTGGTGGGGCGGGCGAAACCCGCCGTCGGCGGCCAGGTACTGTGGCGCGTAGCCATCGGGCCGAGGCCCGTGCCTGCGACTCGTATATATATATATATATATATATATATATATATATATATATATATATATATATATATATATATATATATATATATATATATATATATATATATATATATATATATATATTTGTGTATGGGTGCGCGCGCGCGCCCCATATTTTTAAAAAGGAGAATATAAAACATGGATAAATTCATATTGAAACCAGTCAGAAAAAACATCTATATCCTCAAATACACAGTAATTAACAAAAAAAATCAAATTTAAATAAAATTCTTCATAAGTTGTAACGATAAAAAAAACATAAGTCAGATCACATTTTTATTACAGTAAACAAACACCACTAGTTGCATTTATGAGTACTTTTTTTTTCTAAAATACGTGGAGAAGTTTTTTGTTCACTTTAGAAAAAGATAGTCATGTACACAATTCACTGCCGAACACAGCAGACCATAGAGCATCGCTGGTATAATTGCAGTACGGTAAAACTTTCCCTTGAGTTTTAATGGTACTTTACGATTACATAAGATCCCTGACGCGCCTCTCTACTTCAGCGGTTGGTTGAAGTTGAGAGGCGCGTCAGGGATCTTATGTGATCGTAAAGTATCATTAAAATTAAAGGAAAAGTTTTACCGTACTGCAATTAGACCAACGATGCTCTATGGTTTCTGTGTGTTGGGCAGTGAAATGTGTGCATGAGCAAAAAATGAGAGTTGCGGAGAAGAGAATGCTTAGGTGGATGTGTCGACACACGGGACTAGATAAAATTAGGAATGAATGTAACAGGTTTATGACAGGAGTAGCACCAATTGCAGAGAAGATAAGAAGCTCGACTAAGATGGTTTGGACATGTACAAAGGAGACAATTAGAGGCGCATGTTAGGTGTTGTGAGAATCTAGTCACTAGGCATGTTAAACGAGGGAGGGGTAGACCAATAAAGACTTGGAATGAAACTATACAGAAAGATATGTACTTAGGCATTAGTGAGATTATGACAAACGATAGGCACAATGGCGACAAAGGATCCATATAGCTGACCCCACTATAGTGGAATAAAGGCTTGAGTGTTGTTGTTGTAGAAAAAGATAGTCATATCACAAACTGCAGAACGATCTATCAAATCCAAGTTATCCTCATACTAGAATAGCAGGTGTAATCCATCAAATATCAGGTATATACCAGTACCGGAAACGTAACCTAGTACAACTATGCGGCCTCGGGAAAGTATCTGTGCTTCAATAGCCACACACCCAATGCAAGTTCGACGAAAGATCCAAAATATTGAGCATAGATCTCGGGGTGTGTCAATCCATTATGACCCTTATCTTGATCAAGTCCGCGGTGATTTCAGGCAAAATAATGCCAACATGAGTCCGAAGGAAAAATATAGTTTTCTTGACACCAAGGCTTCACAACTTGGGAGAGTGGGAACAACAACTCTCTCAGACATGAAGCTCCGGTGAGAAATAAACTCTCAATCATTCGTTGGAAATATAACTCAAAAAGAAGATCTCGACCTTTTTCACCGCACCGAAGCTCAAATATGGAGGGTACTCAAAACACTTTCATTTCTCGTCAAAATGCTGTTGAAGCAAAAATAGAGTAATAAAAT